>OY755041.1:13484392-14697113 GCA_963576565.1 Aspidapion aeneum | reverse complement strand
TTAAGAACTGACAGTTGATCTTTCAAAATTGACATACCAAAGTCGAATTTAGAAATCCAGTCGTTTATTTTTCATTAATAGTGACGTCACTATTATTTGCGGCTCTTATAATACACAATGGCCCAATTTTGAAAGAAGACAGCTGTTCTTATAATGCGAAACTGTCAACAGTGGCGTATATAAGGTGGGGGGGGGGGGGGGGGGGAAATATTTTCCACACATTTCATGAATACAAACATAATATTGCGCGTCTTTCTTTGCTTTTAAACTGAAACGTTCTACACACCACACTTCGAAAATAGTACAAATTTAAGTCTAATGAGTTTAAAACACAGCACAAATTTAAGTTTATTCACTTCAAACCAAGCTTTAACACAGCACAAATTTGAAGAAAACCAAAAAGACAAATTGACCCAAGCTCAACACATAAAATGAATCACTGTGAGACACGACACGTCAGCACAAGAGGCATAGATAAACGAATTCGGTTTAGTCCGCACAAGAGGGTTACGATGGCGATAGGGGTGGTGCCACAGCACAAACACGAACGACCGTAAAGACAGTACAAGAATAGAACAGCAACAAGTAGCGTAAAAGATTAAGGATGGAGATTAAGCATGGACCAGGGAATTCTTAAAATCCGTGTGCGGTACTCGATACTTTGGATCAATATTTTTGCATTTTGATTGTTTGCAAAATGGCCAAGCGATGAGCTCGAAAAATGGACTGCTCAAGGTAGTTAAAAAAATATTTGCAAAACTATTTCTAATATTCCCATATTATAAAAGGAGCCACAAAAAAGTAGGGTTAAGAGTGTATGCGACCAAGATGCGACTTCAAAAAGTCTACGTTTTCAAAGTAGAAACAGGAAGGAGAGATTACTTTAAAAGATCGACATTAAAAAAAAGTCAAAGTAGTTGCGGCTTTAAAGTTGATCCAAAAAGTTATTTTGTCTACATTGTTACATCAGATGTTACTATGATGACACAAACTTTTGTGGTAATAATTAAAGGTATAATGTAGTTGTCGGATACACTTGTTTGGGACTCCAATGAAGAATAACTTTCTAGTGGTAATTAGGTAGGACATAAAAGTCAGGGCGACTACGAAATAACGACTAAAAAGAAAGTAAAACTTTAGCACCGTCGTTGTGGTAGAGAAGACTATCAGAATCGACTATCAAGAAACAATCCTAAGAAGTAGTTAGAGGGTCGTTTTTACGAAACATCTACTATTTCCTGATACTAAATAGTAGCTAGAACTAAAAAGTAACAAATTTTGGTTGGGATCACCACATTTCTACTATAAGAAAGTAGCAAAGCCTTTAGAACATGTAGCCGCTACTATAAATGTTAGTTGGGTTGCACGACACGGGGATTTCGTCTGGACTCAAGTAAATTTTTTTCAATTCTACCGAGCGACCACTTCAGTGGGGGTAGGTTTTCGTCTTTCAACGCTACTAGTTCCAACTTTTGGAGGGTTATCGGGGGTATTCCATCCATTGTTGCAACGACTGTAAATACTCCAGATGCCAGCGGCGCCAAAAATGCTGCTGTGTCTGTTGAACAAGCTGCCAGCGATGGAGACGGTTTAACTTAACATTGGTTAGGTCTTCATCGGGAGGGGCTGTCAAGGGTTCCAAAGTGAGGAAATGTCCAGGAGTAAAACTTTGAAAGTCATGAGGATCAGGGCTCATACTACACAATGGTCGACTATTTAAAATAGCCTCATTTGAACCAATTCAGTCATCAACTCTTCAAAGGTTAGGATTTGATGCCCCACAATTCGTTTCAGATGAGATTTTACCCCAGACTCATGGAGTCCACCAAAATGCGGACTGGCGGGTGTATTAAAACACCACTTAATCGCTAAAGTCTCAGCAGCTTGCTGACAATAGGACACAAGGAGGTTATTTGCCCCAACAAAATCAGTGCCCTGGTCACTGTAGAGGGCAGCACATCTGCCACGTCTACCAACAAATCGGCGGAGGGCAGCCAAAAATGCATCAGTGTACAAATCAGAAACAGCCTCCAGGTGAATGGCCTTTGTTGGGAAAGAAACAAAAATACACCCATAAGCCTTTTGACTTTTTACACCACGACGCCTGGTTAACGTGATGGAGAATGGACCCATAAAATCCATACTAACATGGGAAAACGGCTTCACCTGGGACACTAAATTTAGGAAGGTCACCCATGAATGGGTGCAATGGTTTGGGATTTACCCTGGCACAACAAAAACACTAGGAAATAACACTGTCAATGGCACTTTTCACAGACAAAATCCAAAACTGTTGATTTAGTAGGTACTCCAATAAACGAGGACCTGCATGTCCATGGTCATTATGGAATTTTTCAATAATCAAAGTGGTAAGCCTGTGACTACGAGGCAACAACATAGGGTGTTTTATCTCATATGCCAAATCAGTGTGACGTAATCTACCGCCCATCCTGAGGACACCATGGAATCAAGAAAAGGAGCTAACTTTCGAAGAGGCTTAGCACAACTCTCACCCTTACGTATCCTTTTTAAATTTTCAAAAAAACTTCTCGTTGTACAACTCGCACAACAACTAAAGTAGCATAATAAAGATCTGCCTCATTGAGGGCTTTACTAGGAAAAGATAAAGAAGGATCTTTTTTCACTCGAAAAGGTCTCAAACAAAAGGCAACAATGCCTAATATTCTACGCAAAGAGGAGTACTTAGTGAGTAGCAGCTGTACTTCATCAAGGGGTGTTTCTGTCAACAAAAAAAAAATCCTCAGAGGGTAGATCAGCATCAAACGCATCAATATTATGGTTCATAGGCCATATTTCACTAGACTGGGCCAACCAGGATGGTCCAGTTAGCCATAAAGGATGGTCTATCAATTGACTAGGGAGTAAGCTCCGGGATAAGCAATCAGCTGGGTTCTCCTTACCATTTACATGGTACCAACAGCTGGGGGGAACTTTCTCTTGAATGGTCGTTACACGATTGGCTACAAAAACCTTTCATTTTGATAGAACGATTTTATCCAAGCAAGAGTAACACTGGAGTCAGACCAAGCAAGAATCTTATCAATCTGGATGCAATCAAGGTGATTGCCAACAAACTCCAATAGTTCTGCTAACAATACAGCAGCACGCAATTCTAAGCGTGGAATAGAAATACTTTTCAAAGGGCACACCCTACTCTTCCCACACAAAAGGGAGATAAATATTTCCATCCAACTCAATGTGTCGAATATATACTGCACCACCATATGCACACATTGAGGCGTCACAAAGCCATGCAATTCAGTGGTGACAGCATTTTGCTTCACAACATAACGAGGTATTGATATCGAAGATAACAATGGTAGTTGCGACACATAAAGTTGCATTAAACATTTAGCAACCAAAACAACTGGGGCTAGGAACCCGAGTGGATCATATATATGCAATCTCAGAGAGAATGTTTCTCTTGGTACAAGGTCTATCCATGGGCATCACATCATAACAAAACGAATCCGATTTTCGACACCACTTTAGTCCAAGGATTTTTAAACCAGCAGATTCATCATCAAAGGAAATTGGTTGCTGATGACTAGCTGGAACCGATTCTAGTAACTCAGGAGTATTGCTAGTCCACTTACGAAGTTCAAAACAACCCAATATAAACAATGCAATTAGCTGTTTCTGGCTTTCTAAAGCTTTAGCTACAGAATTAGCTAATCCAATGGCATCGTCCACATAAGTAGTATGCATCAACACCTTGCTCGCTAGTGGAAAGTCATTGTCATGATCATTAACGAGCTGGTGAAGAGTACGAATAGCTAGGTATGGGCTCGAATTCACACCATAAGTCATAGTTTGAAGAGAGTACTCTTGAATCTCATCGGTTGGGTCGAACCGCCACAATATCTTTTGATAACATACATCAGACTGATGCATATGTATCTGTCTGCACATTTGACGTATGTCACTAGAATATACCACACTATAAAGGCGAACAGTAAGCAATATTGACACAATATCTCTTTGGAGTTGAGGTGCTACTAATAAAATAGAATTTAAGCTACGACTATTTGAGGTCTTGGCAGATGCATCAAAAACAATTCGAATTTTTGACAAGTCACCATCTGCCTTCACAACTAGGTGGTGTGGAATAAAATATGAATGGAAGTCAGGGCTAGAATTCTCCAATTTCATATGCCCCTGGTCTAGGACCTCCTGAACAAAGTCTTTATACGCACTATACAAAGCAGGATTTTTCAATAATCGGTTTTCCATCATATTGAATCTACGCAATGCTTGACCTTTAGAGTTACCAAGTTCTTGTCGAGGCTCTCTGAAAGGTAAGCGAACAACATATCTGCCAGACTCAGTTCTTGAATGAATGGTAGCAAATATTTTTTCGCACAAGTCCTCATCAGAGGAAAGAGGGATTTTTTGAGGGGTCGATTCTAGTTCCCAAAACTTTTGTAAGGTACTATTAAATCGAGATTCTATAGAGGAAGACACTGAAGTCAACAAACTAATGGGTTTTTGAGTTTTACAAGGACCATCAATACCACCAAGGAGTATCCAATCAAATATTGAATTAATGGCATAATGTCCTCCATTTTCTCCTTTTTTGAAGCCAGGCACAAGCATCTGATCAAGCAAATCAACATCAATCAAGAGGTCTACACTACTAGGTTGTCCAAAATTAGGATTAGCAAAATCTAAGTCTTTTAGGTATGGCCACTGAATAGAATCATATTCTACAACACTCACAGGTATGGTTCCACAAATTTTAGGAATAAGAATGGCATCACAGAAAAACAAACTATCAGGAAATTTAGAAGAGCCAATTTGCAATGTAACATTGCCATATGGCGTACTAGAAATCATGCCATTTATTCCTTCAATAGTTCTATTCGGAGCCTAACCTCTCAGCCAAAGAGATGGTTACAAGGACGCTTCACTAGCGGAATCTAAAATTGCCCGACAAGGCATAAACTTGTTGTGGGCATCTAACACTAAAACTTGGGCAGTTGCAAAAAGCACAGGTCTCCTCTTACGAGGTTCAAAATGGTTGCTACTGGGTGTAGCGGTACACAATGCCTGTCTGACACCTTCACTATTAGGTATACGGGGGGTCTGCCCTGGAGGATCAACTTAGGGGCTCGGCGAGCTTTTCACAAAGTGCAACAGTGAAGACCCTGGCACTGACGACACATGGCATTTGTAGGGCATTGAGATACACCATGTTTGCCAAAGCAGTTAAAACACAATCGTTCACGCTTAACAAATTGATGGCGTTGACCTACTTCTAATTCCAGAAATCTGGCACACTTCACAAGGGGGTGGTAGGGCTGCTGCTGGCAATAAGCACAACCTTTATTACCAGACTGGCCTGTTCCAGTCAATAACACAGGATATGCTGTTTTGCAACCCTTCCGGGGGGGGGGTAGTGGAGGTGAGACCTCCTTCGGCTTATTCAAAAGAGAACTATTTTCCAAAGCCCGACAATTTTTCTCTAAGTCCTTATAGGACGGGATTTCCTTATCACTATACTCAATCTTAAACTGAGTTTTCAATGGGGTATCAACTTTTTGCAAAAGAAGAATCATTTTAGCAAAATCTAAAAGCTTGACAAATAGAAGTCCAATAATTTGTTACCAAAAGTCTTCTATTATTAAAGCGCCTAATCATCGCATTAAAAGCTACTCGATAATTAAACAAGGTTAGCGGTATGTTCCTAATCACAGATGCTACTTCTCCCACCAGAGCGGTATTTAAAGCTTGAAATTTAGCTATTTCACTCATGTTAGCTTTATCATGAACAAGTGACTTAAACATATCAAAAAAGGTGGGCCATTTTTTAAGATTACCGTCAAAATGGGGTACCTATATTCTTTTAATTTCAAGACCCTTGTCGACATTTACCAGGGAATGGTTTAAAATTGCCTGTGAGGCATCTTGATAATCCTCAGGATAGAGCTCACGACAAATTGTGTATTTCATTTCATCAAATTCCTGCACTAAGATTTCCTGAATTTCCTGTATCTGATCACTACTATCTAAGCTTATAATTTCAGAATGCAATCTATCAAGTTGACTTACCAGAGAAGGCACATCTTTCCATCTGGTTTTTAACTTTTTTGCCTTATCTGCATTGCCCTGGGCTTCGACGGCTTTATCGTGAGTCGTTTTTAATTTATTAAAAACGCTTTTTTGTTGTTTTTTTAAAGCTTTTGTTTCAGACATGACAAAGCGGTTTTTATCAGATACAAAAATGTAGGTTTTTTCGCGACAAATTTGCTATCAACACACGGGTAAGGTTTGGTAATAACGCGGCAACAATCTCGCGCTTAACGAAAGCAAAAAGTAAGTTTTTTCGCGACAAATTCGCTATCAACACACGGGTAAGGTTCGGTAATAACGCGGCAACAATCTCGCGCTTAATGAAGGCAAACAGAAGGTAAATTTCGGTGGTTTTCACAACAAACCTAAACAAAACAACACGTGAAATTGTAAGGTTAGAACACACAAACGTCAATGAAACGTCAGTCAAACAACGGCCAACAAGAAAACAGAACGCGACGCTCCCAAATGTAGAACGGGGGTTTTTTATCGCCGCACGAGGTCATATACCAAACTCAGGGCAACCAACCTTCAAAACCATGCGGAAGCCAAAAAAAACCGGTACAAAAAACAACAATGTTCGAATCTGGCAAAAAACGATAAAATGTGGCTGCTGCAAAAAAACTATAAAAGTACCAATTTTTTGACAAAAAAAAACTGTAAAATCCAAAAAACTTTTTCATACATAAGGGTCTGAAGGACCAAATAGACGGCTGTGCCCTGAAGGGGAGAAAACTAGAGATATCACAAAAAAATTACCCCAAAGTTAAATTCACCCCGTCTGAGAAATCAGACGTTTATTGAACTAAAACAAAGGAAAAAAATCGGCAACACGCCAGAAGCAAGCTTACCTTCTTTCATTCAGCAGCAGTTCTACATTTCACTGGCGGCGCCGCGGCTTTTCTTGTGGTTGGAATTTCGGTCTTAATCTTAAAACACGTGTGACTTCTTTCAGTGTCTTGTCGGAAGTGGTTCTTCATTCCCCTGTCAAATACAGGGGGAGGGGGGGCGCTTCAAACTCCCAGCGTGTGCAAAGCGCGCATGATTTTTACCAATATGATCAGGTGATCAAAAAAAAATAATGTCAACAAAGAGAGAAATTATCGCCTGATCGGAATTTTTCCCAAACAAGGAGTTTATTTTTTGAAGGTTTTGGCTAAAGAGTCCAAAAATATCAAAACAAAATTTAAGGTTAGGTTTTCCCAAAAATTCAAACAAAAACAAAAATAACTGGCAGCACTAAGCAATAACTAAAAACGCTAACAATATTCGGTATAATCTTTGATCATCTGATAAGTCCCTACATATTGATTTCCGCACAAAGGTACCCAAACACAAAACTTTTACTGTTTGACGAAGGTCTCCAAAAAATACTAAACTCAAAAGATGATAATTATTTTTAATTAAAAGTCAATCGTATGCTAAAAATGGCAGAATTACTATATTTTTGCGAATGTATAGGGTCATTGTTTATATTTGGGTGGCCCTTTTCATGGGTTAATGTAGGTAATAGAGGAAAGCTTTAAATACAAAAGTTACATAATTTTTTTCATATTATCTTTGGGACTATGACAGAAGTCAGATATGTCATATTTTGACTTTCAACTTCTTAAGTTAAAGGGAACATGCTGTATAATATAAGTCAAAACTAAAGATATATTTGCCCTGATTTCAAAAATATATATGTTTTTGACATTTGGATAAGCCGTTTTTGAGTTATATTAGTTTTAAATTACTATTAAAGTGCACTATTGACAATCCACTTGGCCCAAGGTTCCGTACATTTCGATGTGAATTTGTAACTTAAATAACTCAAAAGATATGTTTTTAAAATCAGGCAAAATACGTCTTTCTTTCTGACAGAAAATAAACAGTGTGTTCTCTTTAACTTAAGAAAGTTGCTGCTAAAATGTGACATAAGGAATGACATCTGATTCTCCTGACATAGCCCAAAAGATAACACGGAAAAAATTATGCAGCTTTTTTATTAAAAGTTTTTTTCTATCACAACATTAACCCATAAATGCCACGTAAATATCACCAATGACACTGTACTTTTTTTTTGGCATATAAAAACAGAGATAGCGATTTAAAGGATATTACATATATTATGTCCGACAGAATAGAAAAAAGTATTCATCTGTATTTTTTTACAGTTTTGACAAATACGAACAAATACTCTTTGCTTTATTTAAGGCAAGTCAAAATAAACGGATCCATGACGGATCTGATACCTTCCTAGCTAGCCTATTAGCACACTCTACGTGAACTCCATGATATCAGCCTTGAAAACAGTTTTTTGTAAATATCTCAGAAACGAAAGCTCCTACGAAGTTTTTGGTTATAACGCAAATTCGCAAGTTAGCATATTTTCAAATTTTAAACTATCAAAAATCTGTCATTATTATTAATGGATTTTAACCAAAATCTAATTAGCTCGTCACAGTGTCGAACACTATTTTACCTGAAAATTTCATGAAAATCGGTTTAGGAGCTATCGTGTTACGGACACACACACACACACACACACACAGACGTCACGACGATATTGCTAAGATAGCTCCAAATACACCCAAATAACACATTTTTGGCGTTATTTCGAAAAATTTTCGTCGAAATTAATACCTTCCCTAGTGTTGGTGATTTGAGGTTTGAGGTTGGTAGAGCTGCGGGACTGTAAGCGCGCTGGTCGTTTTATAAAATCTGTGTGCAAAAATCCTTAAAAGGACGATGTAAAAATATTAATTTTTCCGAGCCACACAAAGACAATATAGAGGATTGGCACTCACCTTTTCAGTTGTTTCCGTCGTCCAGAGGAGCTCCTCTCGCTGGCCCAGTCGTTGCAGTCGATCCACACTAGAATCACTTGTTTGTGTAATGGTTTAGTTTGATTTTCTAAGAATGTTATTGGATTTTTTGGTTAATAGAATTTATCACCATGCTGCGTGGTGATCTCGATAGAATACGACAGACGAATGTTTTTTGGTTACGCCTTTTTGCGCAGATTCATTTTTCGTAGATGGCGCTGGCGTTTTGCTTGTGCCAATCAAAATTGAAATTGTGTGGGTTTTCTGAATACGGGAATTTGGCGCAAAATTTGAATTTAAAATTAAAGTTGCACGAACATTTTCCGCCCACTTAAAACGAAGTTTTACATTGAGATTAATTGAATAAACAAATGGCTATATAAAAAAAAATATAAGTTAATTCAAAACCTTAAAGGGTAGGTTATTAAAATCCGTTTTAGGTTTATAGATCAAAAGGAAAAAAAATGAAAAGAAAAAAATATATATATATATTCTAGATAACGACACACGAAACAAAAGAAGTTGCTTGGGAGTTTAGTGCGCATCTAAAGGTAGTGGGCACAACTTGACCACGGGACGAGTGAAAAGTCCGTGTTGTGTTTTAACAGTAGCAACTCGAATGTGATTATCCCGACCAGGATGTACAGATACTATTCTACACAGCAACCAGTGTAATGGCGGCCTAGTTTCATCCTTAATTAATACAAGCGTATCTAGCTTGATTTCAACCGAAGGGTCCGACCACTTAGAACGCTGTTGTAAAGTATTTAAGTACTCGAGTTTCCAACGCTTCCAGAAATCGGCATGAATTCGTTGGATAAGTTGCCAACGCTTAAGGGTATTAACTTTAAGGGTAGAAAGGTCAGGATCAGGACACGAATTAAGGGGTTCCATTGTGAGGAAATGACCCGGAGTCAAAGACGTAAGATCGTTTGGGTCAGAGCTTTGCTCACAAAGGGGTCGAGAATTGAGTAATGCCTCTATTTGGGCGAGGAGAGTATAGAGCTCTTCGAAGGTTAGTATCTGGTCACTGATGACCCGATACAAATGTGTTTTTATAGATTTGACTCCTGCTTCTGCTAGACCATTTAGGTGGGGGGCTCCCGGACTATTTAGACACCATTTGATTTTTAAGCTCTCAGAAGCTAATTTCGAAAGATTATGGAGCTCCTTAATAGCCCCAACAAAGTTTGAGCCTCTATCACTTGTAATTTGGACACAAGTGCCACGTCTAGCGACAAAGCGTCGTAAAGCGGCGATGCACGCCTCTGTGGTTAAATCCGAAACCAGCTCGATATGGATTGCTTTGACAGAAGTATCGACAAAGACTGCGATATATGATTTACCAACTTGTGCTCCACGACGTCTCTGACCTACAAAGGTTTTGATTGGGCCTGCTTAGTCTAAGCAAACGTGTGAAAAACATTTTAATTGTGACGTTCTAAAAGAAGGTAAATCCGACATGTACGGAGTGTAAGGTTTTGGTTTTAAGCGAAAGCAGGGAATACATTTCAATAAAACCCTCTGAATAGCTCGACGTGATGACATAATCCAAAACTTTTGACGAATTAAGTATTGGACTGTGTTTATTCCGGGATGTAAATTTTCGTTATGAGTTTGAATAATGATCAATTGGGTTAATCTATGAGATTTCGGCAATAATAAGGGATGTTTTGCCTCAAAGGAGAGTTGAGAATGCCGTAAGCGTCCGCCCACTCTAAGGAAACCCAATTCGTCCAAAAAGGGCGCGAGTTTGCGAAACGGCTTAGGTAATAGCTGAGTATTCTGAATTTTTTGAATGATATCCGAAAAACACTCTTCTTGGACCCTTTTAACTAAAACAAGTAGAGCCTTGTGTAGTTCAAAAGTCTGGAACTCCCAAAGAACGTTCATTTATAAACCTTTGAATTTGCCACTCCGTAGTGGGCAAGGTAATCTATGGAGGGCCGTGAAACCAAAGAGGGTGATTTATTAAGTTATTGGGCGACAACCCTCTGCTAGCGCAGTCGGCAGGGTTCTCGAGTGAAGTAATGTGATACCATGGGACATCGGGGATTGTTTCTTGAATACGACTTACGCGGTTTGCCACAAAGGTCTTCCACTTGTGAGGTGAAGATGTGACCCAATGAAGCGTGACCTGTGAGTCCGAGAACGCAAGAATTTCATCGATTACGAGTAATGATGAATAGGTGCGAATAAATAGTTCGAGTAAATCAGCTAATAGAGTAGCTCCAAGTAGTTCCAAACGTGGGATTGAAATAGTGTGTAAGGGAGCAACCCTTGACTTGCCCATGACTAGAGCAGTTTTGATAATTTTATTTGGTAATTCGACGCGAACGTATACGCAAGAAGCGTATCCTAGCTCGGATGCATCGCAGAAACCTAGCAATTGACATCGTTGAATAATATTCGAAAAAATATGTCTAGGTATACAAAGATTCGAAAGAGTGGTTAATTGATTATTGAATTGATTCCAAAGAGTTTTGATTGGATCGGGGGGTATTTTATCCCAATCAGTTTTGCATAACCAAAGTTTTGCGTAATCACTTTGGCTAAAAATGAAACAGGCGATAAGAAACCTATAGGATCCCAAATTTTAGCGATAGCTGATAAAATATTCCTTTTGGTGCAAGGTTTTTCACAAGGGGTACAAGAATAGGTAAAAGTATCTGTAGAAGGGTGCCACTGAAGGCCCAACACCTTAATCGATGTTGAAGAATCGTCTTCAAAGGTAACAGGGATCTGACAATCAGCGGGCGACAAATGTGAAAGAAGTTTCGGATTATTTGATGCCCATTTTCTTAATTCAAATTTTCCCAATTTAAGCAACGCTATGAGATCCTTTTGAAGTGATAAAGCACCTTCTAGAGAGTTAGCTCCACAGCAAATATCGTCCATGAAAATGTTATTCAAAAGGACCTGGGATGCTTCAGGATAATTCTTAGCCTCCAGGATGGCTAGTTCTCTAAGAGTTCTGATAGCTAAATAGGGACTTGAACTAACACCAAACGTCACTGTATTAAGCCTGTATTCCTGCAGGGGTTCATTGGGATCAAATCGCCAAAGTAGCCTTTGGTAGTCCCGATGAATTGGATTAATTTGAATTTGTAAAAAGTGCTGTTTTATATCAGTCAAAAATACGATAGAATAAAATCTGAATTTTAATAGAATTTCGGAAATATCGGCTTGTAATTTTGGTCCTATTAAAAGAGTTTCGTTCATGCTTAGGCCTTTCGAACCCTTAATCGAGGGGTTAAAAACCACCCGGAGTTTAGTCGTTGATTTGTCAAGACGAAGGACTCCGTGATGTGGTAAATAAGAACATAACTGAGGTCTAGGTTCGGATCTTGGAATTAAAGACATGTGCCCGTTTTTGAGATATTCTCTCATAAAATCCGAGTACATACTATAGAAATTTGAATTTTTTATTAAGCGAGATTCAAGAGACAAAAATTGACGATAGGCCACTGAATATGTGTCTCCTAGGTCAGGAGGGTCAATGTGACGAAAAGGCAAATTTACAGTAAATCGGCCCGAAATATCTCTAGTGGTAGTTTTTTGGAAAATCTCTTCACATCTTTTTTCTTCGGGTGAGAGAAACGTTTTTGACTTAATTGATTCTAGTTCCCAAAATCTGCGAATATTAAAGTCGAGAGACTGCTCACAGGAAGTAAAGTAAGAATTGACTTGAGGTGAAATATTTATGTTTTGAGTTTGGCCCATCAAGACCCACCCAAAAAATGTCTCAAAAGCGGAGGGTAGGCCGTGAGGTCCTGGAATTCGTCCTGATTGGACGATTTCTGTGTAAAGTTGTGCACCTAAGAGTAAGTCAATTGGACCAGGGTTGTAAATTGGTTATCTGCAAGCTTTAGATTTGAAATATGACTCCAATTGGATGAATCTACCTGTATTGAGGGCATATTCGAACAGAGTTTCGGTAAAACGAAGACTTGAATAGAAAAGGTAGGCTCTTGTTGGCCTAGGGCTCGAATAGTGCAAGTAGAAATGCCGTTAGTGGCCGATGAAGATTGATTTAGTCCCAGAACAGGGATCGAAATTTTGTTTCTTGGCAAGCCTAACCTGTTAAGACAAGCTTCGCTTATCAGGTTAGCTTGGCTACCGCTGTCCAGAAGTGCTCGGACAGGTTGGTAGTTACCCCGACTATCCAGTACCTCTAATTTTATAGTCGCTAGAAGCACTGTCGTCCGGGGCGTCAAGGTGGATAACGAAGAGTATTTATTTGAATTCTGGTACGATAAGTTTGTGCCTGTGCTTGGCACGGCCACTTGATTTGAATTAAAACTTTGATTTAAGTTCGAATTTTGATTTGAATTTTGGCTTGAATTAACAAAGGATTGACTTGAATTCTGACGGATTGAATCTGTCGTTTGCGATAGATGAATAAGACTATGGTGCCTATGTCGACATACCCTGCAGTTGTAGGTACTACTGCAGTCCATTACTTGATGATTTGAACGTAAACAGTTGATACATAACGATTGTTGTTTTACATAAGTAAAACGATCTGCAGGAGATTTGGAGATAAAAACACCACACTGCGAGAGTGGATGAAAAGAATTATGGCATAATTTGCACTTATAGGGTTGTTGGTTTTGTCGAAATTGAGTATTGGATTGTTTATTTGATACTTGTGAGTGCGTATGCGCTAAAAAATTTGATGGAGGGCTTGATTTGTACTGATTATTTGAATAAGAATTATATTTTTGGTTACTAGAATTCGAATAATTTGGTTTTTGCTGTTTTGAAGTCGAAGGTTGCATTTGCGTATTTTGGGGAGATAGCTGTACTGTTTCAAGAGCACGGCATTGGTTAATAAGAAACTGAATTAGATTTTGATATGTTGGAATCTCGGTAGTACTATACTTTAATTCGAAAGCGGTTCTTGTGGTTTGATCGATTTTTGATAATAAAATTGAAAATAAACAAAAACACCACGACGTTACTGGAAATTCAAGATTTTCGAGCGCCGCAATATTCTCGGAAAAGGTATCTACCAAGACTCTAAGATCCTTTGCTGACTGGTTTCCCTTTAAAGAATTTGCATAGTAGATTGAGTTCCAGTAGGTACTGGCTAAAAGTCTTTTATTTTGATAGCGATCTGTTAATACCTTCCAGGCGATTGCGTAATTACTTGCCGTTAATTTTATAGAGCTTAAAATATTAAGTGGTTCGCCCTCAAGGAATGTTAGCAAATGTTGAAATTTCCTTATATCGGAATAATTAGAGTTTTCGTGAACCAAACAAGAATAAACATCGTAAAAGGTTGGCCACTTTTTTACGTTTCCATTAAAGCAAGGTACCTTTAAAGGGCCCAGATCATCGCTACGTGAATAGTGTGAAGTTGCGGGGGTAAAATTTGAATGAACTGAATCGGAACATAAACTCGAAAAAAGAACTTTAGCTTGGTGGTAGAATAGATCCGTATCTTTCCTAATTTTGTCCTGTACTTCGAATTCATCATCGTCGTCGTCTTTCAAGAGACCTATGATGTCATTATGAATGTTTTTAAATTGTTCATAGTGATCATCTAACGATTCGTAAAACGCCTTAAAAATTGGCAAGGAAGAACTATCTGATTTAGCTTTTGTTCCCAAGTTATACGTTTCCGTAATACGAGATATTGAAACTTTGCGTTGATTCTCAAGCTTTTTTAACGACATATTGTTAATTAAAAAAATAAAAAATATTTAAAAGGAATAAAACTAACACTTGACCCCTATTGACTTTAATCAGTCCAAAAGAGTCCAACACGCATATATTTTATTATCGATTTCTCGAATAAACGCAAAAACTTATCAACAGCTGTTATCCTAGGTCGCGATTTTTCTCCCAAAATAAATGCACACAAAACAACTTGTACCTACTACCGCTTCTCTTATTATTTACAGGTAAATACTAATTCTACTAGATGTGTTTGTTTACCTGTTAAATAAGAATAAAGCATTTAACTCACAAGCACTTTTGTTGTTTTGAATAACTATAACATATTATTTAAACAAATAACTATTATTTAAACAAATTTCGATTTTTGAATCAAAACAAACGACGTACCAAGTGCCAATTTCGGCTGCAATGAAATGTGGGTGGAGCCACCGTTAAGCCACGCAAGGGGGGACGGAACCTCCTTTCTAAACTGGACACGGCAACAAACGAGCCAAAATGGCGAGGCGAAAAAATCTAATATTTTTAGCAAACAAATTTTAAAAAACTATCTGGGTCGTGGGACCAGAAAATGTTGGTGATTTGAGGTTTGAGGTTGGTAGAGCTGCGGGACTGTAAGCGCGCTGGTCGTTTTATAAAATCTGGGTGCAAAAATCCTTAAAAGGACGATGTAAAAATATTAATTTTTCCGAGCCACACAAAGACAATATAGAGGATTGGCACTCACCTTTTCAGTTGTTTCCGTCGTCCAGAGGAGCTCCTCTCGCTGGCCCAGTCGTTGCAGTCGATCCACACTAGAATCACTTGTTTGTGTAATGGTTTAGTTTGATTTTCTAAGAATGTTATTGGATTTTTTGGTTAATAGAATTTATCACCATGCTGCGTGGTGATCTCGATAGAATACGACAGACGAATGTTTTTTGGTTACGCCTTTTTGCGCAGATTCATTTTTCGTAGATGCTGCTGGCGTTTTGCTTGTGCCAATCAAAATTGAAATTGTGTGGGTTTTCTGAATACGGGAATTTGGCGCAAAATTTGAATTTAAAATTAAAGTTGCACGAACACCTAGCTATTGGTATGCCGGCTGGGAAGGTAAAAATGTTCGAAACAAAGTCATGACCGTTACACAATCTTTTTGCCAAGTTTTGAGATTTTTAGCCCATTATTTTGCATAATTATTTTGGTTAAAAACACAAAATGTCACGAGCGTTACAACGGAATTATGTCTAATAATTTGGACAGTAATAGGATTTGAATTAAAAATGGACACTAAAAAACAATTATTTCTTTGAGATAACATGCACAATCAGACAAGTCAGTAAAAAACAATTTGTGTTACGTAACCAAAGTATCTTGCTCTTTGCAATAGAGTACCATATGTTGATAAAGGCAAATATTAGCTACGGACCGTTTGGTTATTCGTTCTCTTCGTTTAAAAATCCTGTATTTTCATTGTTTTATTAACCAATAATAACCCTGCTCTGTAGGTAGGTTATCTTTGGGTAAAAGTACAATGAAAACACATGATAGTTTGACGTTTCTTGGTTAAACGCTCTCTGTTTGATTCTCGCATTTAAACGAAGAGAACAAATAACCAGCATTTATCATTTAAAAAGCTGCAATCGTAATCAATTCGCTCGCCAATGTTGCATTGTGACATGTAAGTCAGCAGGAAAATTACCATTCACAATAAACTTCAGGTTATTGTGACTGGCATCCATTATTTATTATTGTTTATTAATAGAAACAATAGAAGTTACTTCGATTTCAAGTAAAACGAAGAAACAAAGCATTTGAAAAATAAGCACAATTTGTCTTTACCTCACTATTTCTTCAATAATGCAAGAACTGTCCAATAATGTTGCCTATTTTGCCGTCCTTAGTAAGACCCACCTATCTGCAAAAAAATCAAAAATGAGTTATGACCAAAAATGGCTTTAAATAGGTTGCTTTCATCTGTTTTTTAATAAAAATGCCCAAATTTTTGTTCGAAAGTATTTTATTTTGAAAAACAAAAAAAAATATTACTATATACTCTTAGCAAGCATTTAAACTTTCGCTTTTCTCGAAATAAGTGAAAACGTAGATAGGTGGGTCTTACTAAGGACCGCAGTATTTTGTTTGTATATGCGCCATAATTTCATTTAGACCATTTAAGGCATTAATCACTGCTGTATTAGGACAATTATTTATAAACACCAATTTAAAGCACATGTATTAAAAGTATTGATTTTGTGTCGAGTTCCTAATATGCTGAATTTATCATTGAGCTAATCATAGCTCAGAATTTTTTTCATATTATCTTTTGGACTATGACGGAAGTCCCAGCTGTCGTTCTTATGTCAAATTTTGACAGCAACTTTCTTAAGTTAAAAGGAACACCCTGTATATTATAAGTCAGAACTAAAGAAATCTTTGCCCTGATTTCAAAAATATATATGTTTTTGACATTTAATTGATAAGCCGTTTTTGAGTTGTGTGAACCTCCCAGTAGTGTGAACAGTGAGGATCAATGTATTATAGTAGTATAAAGAGTAACAAGTCTTGATCGTAAATACTAGTACCATTTCATGTTTTGCTTTGTAAAATAGTAAAAACCAAGAAGTTTTTAATTCTTGCTCCCAGAGGTAAGTCTGAAAGGTGAATCTGAGAACGAAATGAAGACACCTGAAAAAGTTGCAGTAAAGTATGTTTTGGAATCACTTAAGGGGTGTTAGAGCCTAAGAAATATTGAGACCGAGCAGTAGCCACTCATTGGTCAGCTAGATAAGTTTGGACTAAAATAACATCGTATTTTACGTAATGATATGTAAATTTTGAAGTTTCATAAAAATTCATAATAATTGTAGTATTTGTCGATACATTAAATTGTCATTTACAGCAGAAACATAGATTTGCTCTAAATTATAAGAATATAGTTACACTTAAAAGTTGATAGGTATGGATTTATTATATCTTACCAATAATATATCGGTTTTAGAATAGACCTTCCGTAGTGTGAACAGTCTCCATGGTATGAACGTGCAGATTTTTTTCGTGTTGACACTAGCGCGAGTCTACTGTACTATTAAAGTGCCCTAATGACAATCCACTTGGCCTAAGGTTCCGTATATTTCGATGTGAATTTGTAACTTAAATAACTCAAAAACGGCTGAACTAGATATTAGTTAACCTTATGTATTAAAATCAAGCAAAATACGTATTTCTTTCTGACACAAAATATACAGGGTGGCAGTGGCGTATATACGGGGGGGGGCCCGCCCCCCCCCCGAAACTAAGATTTTTTTGGATATTTTCCATATATTTCATGAATACAAACATAAAATAGCATAAAATACAGCCTCATGAGGTCTCGGGCCCCCCCAAAACTGTCTCGGGCCCACCCCGAAACTTTTTTCTATATACGCCACTGCAGGGTGGTCCCGTTAACTTAAGAAAGTTGCTGCTAAAATTTGACATAAGGAATGACATCTGATTCTCCTGACATAGCCAAAAAGATAACACGTATAAAATTACGGAATTTTTTTGCTAGACTATCAAGTCTACCAAAAAAGATCGAAAATGCAAAATGACGAAAGAGAAAAAATGGTCCAATATACAAAACACAAAACAGCAAAGTCTTACAATAAAAATAACATCCGGAAGTTACGTCGCGTCGCTTCGCCCGCGCCTTTGGCGCGCTACAGGCATCGCCATCCACTATTTAAATTTTTGACCTTTCTTTTATCTTTTGCCTTTCTATTTGTTATACTTTTAATCTTTTATATATATATATATATATATATATGTATATATATATATATATATATATATATATATATATATATATATATATATATTTGATCTTTTCTCTAAAGTGATTTTTTATAATAGCCCAGAATGTACAAGTCTTCTTCACTACGTAGGAAATGGAAGTAGAAGCACGAAAATTTACACACATGTTTTATGAGAAAATACAAAATTTTTGACCCGCAGCAGGGGTGCTTTTGGGGATTTTGCTTCACCATGGATGGGGTAAGGGAAATTTTAAAAAAAGTCGGTTTTTCACAGAATAAGTGTGCAAATTTTCCTGCTTTTACCTCCCATGTCCCACGTGTAAAACCTGAGCTATAAACGCATATCCCCTCTAAATTTTTGTCGTAACTATGACAAAACTATGGAAAAAAGTAAAAAACCCCAATTTACTTTCCTCCCCTATAAATGTAAATGTAAAAATTGTCCACTTCCAAAAACGCTAGAGAGGTGACCTTTGGCAGGCTAATAGAAACTATGATAAAACCATAGGAAAAAATTAAAAAACCTCAAAATTTTAAATAAGGCATCGCAAAAGTTTTCAACAAGTTCCGCATATTTTACTACTTTAAAACTTAAATATTATCCCAATCATTTAAAAAGAAGTGAAATAACAAAAAATTTCATGTCAAATAAAGCCAAATACGCGAAAATGGTATTCCGTAAAAAGAATTGAGATAAAAGTAAAGCCAATACCAATTTCAAAATGCGGGGTTCTTACTGGTTTTTTTTTAACTTGGCTATTACGGCTGCAAATTGACTCTTAGGCAAAGTGCTAAAATGAACATAAACAAGTTTGGCTCCTAACCTTTCATTTTGGAGAACTTGGATTTACTTTCATACAGTGGCGTATATACGGGAAGGGGCGCCCCCCCCCGAAGCTGAGATTTTTTTGGATATTTTCCTCATATTTCATGAATAGAAACATAAAATAGCACAAAATACAGCCTCATGAGGTCTTGGGCCCCCCCAAAACTGTCTCGGGCCCACCCCGAAACTTTTTTATATATACGCCACTGCTTTCATATCAATTCTTTTTACGGAATACCATTTTCAGCTTCTTGGCTTTTTTTTCATGAAATATGTTTGTTATGATTTAAATTTCTTTAAACAGGTTAGCTTAAGATCAATCAGATACACAGATGCCGACAAAATTTATTAACCATTTTAACAGTTTCCAAATTTGGCTTTGACTGTTTTATGCAAAAGCTCAGTTTAATGTGAAAATAATAAACAAATAATTACGTAAACATCTAATACCGCAGTGGAAGTTTATTAACATTTACGAAATAAAATTGCTTGTTTATTATTTAAGTACAATGATTTTTAAAGAAAATCGTTCAATATCAAAAGACAAGGTTCAATATCAAAATACAAGGTCTATCTTAAAAAATCCTAAACAGCAAGCGCATGGGCGTACGCAGCATGAAACTTACGGGGGGGGGGGGGGGCTGGTAAGTTTTCATCTGAAAAGCGATCCTTTAAAGATATTATCAGAGGCTCCAAATAAGGCTTAAAAAAGATTTTTTCCAGTACTCTGGGGGGTTATTTGCAGGAACGTTCATACGATTTTGATCCTTGGCACCTGTAACTTTATTCCAAGGCTTTCGGCATGTGTGCTGGCTTCAGCTAAGATAGTGTTCATGACTTATTCTGCATAGATATTAATTAGATCTAATACTCTTTTAATGTGATTTCCACATTGCAATAAATCTAAAGTTTTAGATTGCAAGATACTGGCCACAGGTTCCAAAAATGCAGAACACTTCGCTATCATAGGCACAGGGAAATAATAAATACCGGCCTTGTTGAAGCACTGTAAAGCTGAACTAGAAAGGTGGATTACCTTTCTAGTTGCCGAATTGCCGTCTTTTGATAGTTATTGAAGGCCTTAAAGGATGCCCACAAAGTTGTATTTAAATGCAGCAAAACTTTTGTTTTTTTGAGACCATCGTGTCTTACCAAGGAAGGGAATATTTGGACCATAGTTTCTTCATAAAACTAATTCATGGAAAAAACGAGTTATATCCTTCAAAGTATCATTACAGTATATATCGGAAGGGGACAACTGGGCGCCGCCAACCCGGTGCCGCCAACTGGGCGCCAAGACAACTCGGCGCCGGACTAAAAATTTTTTTTTCGATAATATGTGCAGATGAAAAACAAAATAGATATATTATTTATACAAAATGATCTTTAAAAAATCCTTTACGCAATTTTCTTGAAATTTGGTTTTGTTGAGTAAAGTTAAATTCATTAAGTCGAGTGTTGAAATTTGGTAGGTATAGTGTTTGGTAACCTGGCAACACTACAATTTACGTTTTTTATTACAACAATGGCGGATCCAAAATAGCGGATTTCTTTATTTTTAAACCGATTTGTCTCAAACTTGAAAGTTTGCAGGGCCTGAGATCACCTAATACAGTTTTATCCTCAAACTTAAAAAATTCAAAATGGCGAATCCAAAATGTCGGATTTTCTTATTCACTAACCGATTTGTCTCAAACTTGAAATATTACATTGGTTAAGGTCATGTAACACAATTTTTTACTCAAACTTAAAAAAATCAAAATGGCGGACTTTCTTATTTACCAACCGGTTTGTCTCAAACTTGAAATATTACATTGCTTGAGGTCATTAAACAAATTTTTTTACTCAAACTTAAAGAAATCAAAATGGCAAATCCAAAGTGGCGGACTTTCTTATTTACTAACCGATTTGTCTCAAACTTGAAATATTACATTGCTTAAGGTCATTTAATACAATTTTTTATTCAAACTTAAAAAAAATCAAATAGGCGGATACAAAATGGCGGATTTTCTTATTTACTAACCGACTTGTCTCAAACCTAAAATATTACATTGCTTGAGGACATTTAACAATTTTTTTTACTCAAACTTAAAGAATTCAAAATGGCCGATCCAAAATAGCACGCAATGTGTGGCCGTACAGACAAACACACAGACATACGATTTGAAAGCTTTACAACCACGGTAACGATGAGGAATCATAAAGAAAGGTCCACAGAAGTCGATAGCTACACTCGAAAATGGTTTAAGTTGATTGATTCGCTGAGCCGGAAGAGAACTCATTATGGGCGGTCTATAGGGTTTAGGGTTGATTCTAAAACATTGCAAGCACTTGGATATGATTCTTTGAATTGCCCGTCTGGCAGAAAGCATCCAAAATTGCTGTAAAAGCAGATTATGCAATGTTTTAAACCCAGGATGAAGGTATTGTCGATGAGTGGACTCGATAAGAATAGTAGTTAAACGATGGTTACTCGAAAGTAATATGTTTTGCAGAATAAGACAAAAGGTCAGATTTTTGCAATCTGCCACCGACTCTAATGATATTATTTTCTTCAAGAAAAGGTGAAAGTTTTCGAAAAGGTTTCAGTATTGGTTTATCCTTAGATAACGCAGAAAAAAGTTCAGAGAAGCAAGAACCTTGAACGCGTTTGACAAGAAGGTATAACGCACTTTGCATCTCACCGGTGGTAGGAAAAACAATATTTTCAAAAATAATTTTTTGGTCCGGTGGATCAGTGGGTTTTTGATAGGAATGGTTTTGAAAAATGTTAACTATTCGAAGGATATAACAAATAATACGTTAAATGTTTGATACAGATGAATATTTGATAAGAAGCTGATCTAACCTTTGGATTTTCCTCCAGATTAATATTTCCGAAATCGATCGGCATTTGTGATTTATGAAAATCGGGCCATTCGTTTTCGGGAGACCACAAAAACGACGGTACATTCCACCACATATCATGTGAAATGAGCTGTGAAGGGGTGGCCCCTCGTGACGCAAGATCAGCTGCATTTAAAGCAGAAGGGATGTAGCGCTATGAGTTTGAGGGAATGATTTCTTGGATTCTACTGACTCGACTTCCAACAAAGGTTTGCCAGCGATTAGGAGGGGATGAAAGCCAGTGCAATACGACTTGCAAATCGCAGAAAGTAACGATATTTGTAAAAGTTATTTATCCTTCATAGGTAGATAAGACGAAATCAATTAATTCGCTTAAAAGAAATGCGCCTAGGAGTTCTAGCCTAGCCAAAGTTTGAGACTTTATAGGCGCGACCCTAGACTTAGCAGATATTGTTTTCCTCCTCTACACGAAAATACACGACGCCTGCGTAGCCTCGAATTAAAGCGCCACAGAAGCCGATGATTTGACAGGTATTGGTTTTTGGCAGTTTGATTTATCAGGGTAATTGAAAAGAAGCGCGGTAATTCAGAACGAAGTTTATTTCAAGAGTCGATGTTAGAACAATCTGGTTCTTCGTCCCAGCCTGTTTTTGCTTGTAGCAACAAGGGACAAACAAACCCTAAGGGATCGAAGATGGTTCCTATGATAGATAAAATAGAACATTTAGTTGGGGGTTTGTCTTTCATTCGGCATTGATAAGAAAAAATGTCGTTGTTTGGATGCCATTGAAGGCCTAAAACTTTGATGAAGTGCGGTTCATTCTTGTCAAAAGAGAGAGGCATTTGACATGTTGCCAACAACTCAGGACAGTTACTTGCCCATTTTTTAAGTTCAAATCCTCCCGACTTCAACATATCATTAAGTTCCGTCTGAAGGGAAAGGGCATCAGAAAGCGAAGTACTAGTTCCCAAGATATCGTCGATATAAATTGACGTTTTTAGAACAGTACTAGCCATAGGAAAACGTGCCTTTTCTCTCTCTGCCAGCTTATTTAATGTACGCATGGCTAGAAAGGGTGAGCATGTCATGCTAAAAGTGACAGTAGAAAGTTCCCATACTGAAAATGGGTCCTGTGGAGAAAACCTCCACAATATCCTTTAAGGATTAGGATTGAACGAAACATCTGTTTGATAGCGATATAGGCAAAAGGATTAAGACGAAAAGTAAGGAGTAAAGAAGCAATATGCTTTTGAAGTTTCGGTCCCGATAACAACGTATCATTGAGGCTAATATTCTTTGGGGTGACTGCCGGACAGTCTCAGACTACCCTTAATTTTGTACTTAAACTTTCGGCTTTAGTACACAATGATGTGCCAAAAAACATGATACGTCGACTTTTGGTTGACTAGGTAAAACTAGACTTATGTAATCGGAATCGATATAGTCTTGCATAAAACTAGAATAGGCAGTGTACGGATCAGGATTTTTGATTAATCTATTTTCTAGAAGTAAAAATCTACGATACACTTGAGGATTGCCTAGGTCAGGGTTTATTTTATCTTTAAACGGAAGATCTACCATGAATCTACCGCTCGGTTGCCGTACAACACGCGCTGTAAAAAATGATTCCGCTTGTTTTTCTTCCTTTGATAAGATTTGTTTTTAAGGCAAATGTTCGATTTCCCAAAACCTAGAGATAATGACCTCTAAAGGAGGCGAATGATTCGTTAAAAAATAACTGGTTCGTTCCGTAAGATACTACTTCGTCCACTTTTCCCATGACGACCCAGCCAAAGATGGTTTCAAGGGCTTGCCCTTTTTGTCCAAGAACCCTGCCCTCCTTAAATATCTGTGCGAATAGCTCGCAACCAATAACTAGGTTCACAGGTCTAGATTTGAAATAAGATGGGTCGGCAAGTTTAAGCTTTTCCAAGTGTTTCCACTGATTATCGTTCAAAGTCAATGTAGGCATATTGGAGCATAGTTGTTGAACAACAATTGCTTCGAAATTAAGTAAAGGATTGACCTGTCCTTGTGGCTTAATGTGACAGTGAACGAGCCCTTTAGAAATAAAAGAAGACATTTGATTTAATCCGAATATTTCAGTGGTGTAACTTCGCCTGGGAAGATTAAAACGCTGAATACACTATTCACTAATAAATCCTGTCTGAGATGCAGAATCAAGCAGTGCCCTTACAGGTTGAAAATTTCCGCAACCGTCCATGACATCTATGATGGCGGTGCATCAAAGAAAAGTACCTGAAATTCCTGAGGTATTTAAATAATATATAAAGATTATTGACAGGTGGTGTGTGAATGACAGGACTAGTATCTTGGCTTCCAGACTTTTTATTAGTTTCTGAAATATGGGTTAAAGTGTGGTGCCTTTTACTATTGCAAGTCCTGCATGAATATTTTGAGTTGCACGTGTCCACCCCATGCGATGATGAAAAAAATGAACCGAACCGAACCAACTGTCAATTTCAAAGCTAAGTGATTTTAAAATTGCTAGGGATTCTGAAGAGGTGTCACTAAATTACGCAATTCTTTAGCTGTTTTTAATGTAGATTTCATAATTGTGCTCAAAGCATTGTTTGCGAGGTCTTGCTTGTTCTGATATTTATTGACCAATTTGTCGTAAGCAATTTTATAATTTTGGTCAGATAAGCTAATCCCTAAAATCAATTTTAAAGGCTCATCCTCGAGATATGAAAATAAATATTGGAGTTTTCTGACGTTACTTAGACTTTGATTTTGATCTATAATGTTATTAACAAGATTGAAATATATTGATCATAATTTTTTATCACCTCGAAATATGGGAACTAACTCTTTAAGTTTTGGTCAAAGCATTGTTTGCGAGGTCTTGCTTGTTCTGATATTTATTGACTAATTTGTCGTAAGCAATTTTATCATTTTGATCAGATAAGCTAATCCCTAAAATCTATTTTAAAGGCTCATCCTCGAGATATGAAAATAAATATTGGAGTTTTCTGACGTTACTTAGACTTTGATTTTGATCTATAATGTTATTAAAAAGATTGAAAAATATTGGTCATAATTTTTTATCACCGCGAAATATGGGAACTAACTCTTTAAGTTTTGGAGTTTCAGATTCGTTTTGACGAACATATGGTCCAGAAAAAGGTGGGACCTCAACCGAAAATATTTCAGAGTAAACCCTCTTACACGGACAAAAATATTTCCGAGCTTCTGAAAGGATCGCATCCTGCGTTTTAAACTCATCGTCGTCAGAGTCTTCTATCAGCATAATGACATCATTATGTGCCAGCATGCATTTATCGAAGGTTCCATCCAAGTCGGACTACCTCACTTGAAACTCGTTTCTCGCTTTGGCATCTGCTGCTGCGGTTTGTGAAAACATATAGCATTCGGTTATCGCAGATAAAAAACCCTTGCGTTTTTGCACGGCTTTTTTGATAGACATGATTTTACCTTTGAAATGACGAAATTGTCGGTAAATGTACAATTAACGTTAAATTAATGCTTCTGAAAACTAATTTATCGCAATTGATGAAAAATGTTTGAAATATCGGAATGGTTTGGAATCCTAATCACAGAAAGTTTTGTTTTGATTCTCGATTTTTGTTTACCTGAAATGACCACGCGGTAAACGGGCGTCACTGTAGCAACGGACTAGGGATATGAAAAGTTCAAGGACGTGAGCGCGCCGTGAATGGAAAATGGCTGACTTAAAATACAGTCTTATAAATTAGATTTATTTATCCGTTCGGAAGGTCCAACTTATGCTTGCCCGCAGTATGAAAAACGATAGCTCGAACAAACATAATAATTGATACGGAATCACGAAAATTAAGAACCCATAGGTTAATTGCTGTAAATCACACAACGGAAAGTCGAAAACAAGAGTACTCACCGATGTTCAGCCAAGTTCTTCACGTCCCAGGGGCCCCTGTCAGGATCTTATGATAACATCACGTAGCTGAAGGGCTGAAGCTTCCAGTTCTATGGTTTAGTACACAAACCGAGCACTTTTAAGTATAGAAAATTGTAATAAATTGGAGAAAGTAATTTTTCTCGAGCAGCTCGCAGGGATTTCCCTGATTCTTGTTGCGCAAGTCCCATACGCGGAAAAATGTACTCTCTTTCTAATTCAATTATGTGGTTTTAAATTTTAAAAAGAACCGCGATATTTAGCGCGACCTAACAATCCTGTCTACAAATATTTCTTTATAAATTCATTATTAATTATTATTATTAAAGAACAATCAATTTTCACAATGATTTTTTTTTATTTCACTAAAATAGGTTTAGTAATAACAAATTTATAAGTAAATAAATGCAGACAGGATTGGCAATGCAACCGTATAATCTGTAAAACAATGGTTGAAAGAAAAATAAATATTTTTGAGAACCACCCCACCGATTTTACTATTTTATACCTAGTTGTGTGGCAGAAAAGTACTACTTTTCTATAAAAAAAAACTAACGCATTTTTGGAAAATAAAAGTGAACACGCCATTTTTAAAAATCAAGTAAATTTCTGTCCGCCATTTTAAATTTTAAGATGGCGATAAACTTTAATCATGATCTTTAAAAAGCAATCAATTCTCATTAGGATGTTTTTTATTTCATTAAAATCGGTTCGGTAGTAATACAGTTTTAAGGAAATAAATGCAGACATGGCAAGGCAATCCTATAATATGCAAAACATTGGTTGAAAGAAAAATATTTTTTTTTAGAACCACTAAACCGATTTTGTTAATTCGTACGTTGCTGTGCGTGGCAAGAATGCAGTTTTTTTACTGATTCCAAAAAAATTATTAAAACATGTTTGCAACATAATAATAAACGAGCGTCTTTGAAGGGTACATTTTAATTTCGTCCGCCATCTTGGATTTTAAGATGGCGGACAAAAAATATATTTAGTCAAAACTCTGATTAATTTTCTGCCAAGTGCAGTTTGTCCCATTAAAATCGATTGTATAGTTCAAAAGTTAGAATGAAAAAAAAATTGTCCGGTTTTTTTGGCCCACCGGAAACTACATAAAACATTTTTAACATTTACTGAGAACAATGATTCAGATTAAACAGATTTTTTTCAAATAATTTTTTAAATTAAATTGCCTTGAAACCGGCCAGCAATAAAAAATTTAAATATGATTAACGTTAAAAATAGTCAGAAAAAAACGTTTGCCATAAATAACCAAAAAATAACCAGAACTTTTTGATTTTTACATTCACAGCTACTAAAATTTAATTGTATCTTTTTAACATGATTAATATCAATTTAAGTAGCAGCAATAACAATTTAAATTTATTTTTCTAATGAATAAGCAAAGTTTAACCATTAAAATTTATTTTCATATATTTCAAGAAATATTGGTGTTCCCATTTTCTTGGACATGATCTTGCTTAATTCTTGAATATGTCCTTGTGCTAATCACATCAGCTGTATTTTGCTTAAAATGTGCAATATTTTGACATTAATTGTAGCGTTTCACATGGGTAATACATAAGGGATTTAGTTGTTTATTTTACTTTTATAGAAATGTGTAAGATATTATTTATTATTTTGCTATTTAATGAGTTTTTAAGCATAAAAATCAATATATATTTATTTCGGTTTTCAATTAAAAAGGTTTCTCAGTAATATAATTGTTTACCAACAAATGAATAAATGACCGCCCAAAACGAGGTTACCGCTACTCTTTTTTTTCTTACTCTGAGGATTTAACCAAAGCTAAAGCGGCAAATCCAAGATGACCGCAGTTCCGTCCTTTTTAACCATTGACATTTCAATATCTGGGTTAGAAATGTCTAGTTCTTGGCAACCGCTGTTTTTGTTTTTGCCAGTTTTTTAAATTAAACTTGGGGCAAAAACTGTCAAGAACTGTTCAGAGTCTTAAAACGTTACTCTTTATATTAGAGTAGAGAAAGTCCGAGATATGCTTTATTTTCCAACAAAAATACTACAAAAATAACAATATCTGCCATTTTGACAAGGTCGCGATAACACCAACTAACCAACAACAACTAAACCGATTTTCCGCTTTTTCAATGGGAATGTCAAACACATGGTGTACCCACTCCTTATTTTGGTTGGTTGTGACATCCAATCAATCGCTAGTTATATAATTTCTGGTAGTGAGTAAGCCGGCTTTACTTTAATAAATTATTATTCATACTCAATATATTGAAAAGAAAATGTGACGAGTGGCTGTGAGTTCTTCACTCATGATTTATTTTTATCTTTTTTTAGGAATGGAGGCACTCGAAACCTGCATCGGTTACTGGGAAGATGCATTGGCTGTGTATAGAAACAAAGATGGCGGAGGTGGTCCCTTAGCTGTGTTAAGTGCTGAAGAAGCTGGTTTCTGCAGGTAGGTAGTTACTGTGGAGTTACATATTATGGATTTTGAAAGAATATTATTTGGTTTGAAAAAAGTGGAGGGGCCAAGGCACCTCCGACGTACCGCCGCTGACTGTACAGTAAGAAAAGCTTGAGAGGGTCGTGCGAAAGTGTAAGTAGTGGCAAATGTATTTTGTTTCAAATAATTTTCTTCAGTAACTGCAAAGTAAAACATAAAATACTTAAAACATATTAACTCTGAAATTGATGTTACTATTATTTAAGTAACTGGATTATTTTTTTAAATATTTTTTTGATGTAGTCATTTACCACAACTTACCATTTTAGTAAAAACCATGGCGTTTTTCGTGGGCCTTTTGATGAAGAGTTTTTGACACCTGTTTTGATCGATTACTAGTGATCCCACCAACAGTACCTGACTTGTTAACAGAGTCAAAATGTTTCACCTAAAAAGTAAGGCTACAGTGTCAAAATAAATTTCACTTTTAAACGGTTTGAGCTAGTGTAAGAAAACTTGTCACGCATACGTGACTAAGCACTGTACATAATATCGAAAATACAAAATACCGAAACTACGAAATATCGGAAAAACCAAATATCGAATAACAAAATATCGAAAATACAAAATATCGAAAATACAAAATATCGAAACTTACAAAATATCGCCCTATAAAAAATTAGAAGGTGTTAACAAGGCCTAGTTAGGAGCAAAAACTTTTTTCATTTTCAATTAAAAATAAATGAATTCATGACGGATCTGATACCTTCCTAGCTAGCCTATTAGCACACTTCCAGTGAAGCCATGATATATTAGCCTTGAAAACAGTTTTTTGTAAGTATCTCAGAAACTAAAACTCCTACGTTTTTGATTATAACACAAATTATTCAGCAAAATGTAATCTACTATATTCGAAAAAGTTAACATTTTTAAAATTTTTGAATTGTCAAAAAACTCACTAGCATGAATGGATTTTGACCAAATCAGCTCGTTAGAGTGTCGAAAACTATTCTACCTAAAAATTTTATGAAAATCGGTTCAGCGGTTTAGGAGCTATCGTGTTACGGACAGATACACACATAAACACAGACACACACCGATAGACATCACGACGATATTGCTAAGATATACCCAAATAAATTTAATTCAAAAAAATGTTATTCGAAAAAAAGGTTTTCGAAAAAAATGTCACTGGAAAAAAATGTCGATGGAAAAAAAAATTATTTAAAATAATTGTTTACTAAAAAAGTGTCATTCAAAATTTAGGTTTTTGATCAAACTGTCTTCAAAAAAGTTTTTGAAAAACGAACAGTAACCCAAACGGAATGATACACAATCAGAATAATACTTTAAAACTCGGCGTTCCTAAAAGTAAATAATTTAATGAATTATCTGAATTAAAAAGTAAATAATTAAATTTCAATTTTAAAGTGTTATTCTGGTTATTAATTTTCGTCAAGTAATAATTATCGCCCCCAACAATTGTTTTCAAAAAAGTTAATTTTTTATAGGATATGTTATAAAGTATAGTCCTAAGGTTAAAATAAGTAGAACTTTTTAATATATATATGTCATTTTATTTAAAATATTAAAAAAATAAATTAAAGTACCTATAGTAATGTTAAAAATAAAAATCAATTTACTTTTGTGTTAGAAATTAAACTAAAATTATTTTTTTTATTCGGATTCATGGGCGTAGTTAAGGAGGATTGAGGAGGCTAAGTCCCTCTCAGAAAAATTAAATTAGCAACCCCGAAATAATTATTTTACCATGCACACACACATTGCATCCTCCGTTTCTTTGTTCTTAAAGATGATTCTAAGAAAGCAGTTTTAGGCCGTCCACGACTCGGTCCGGGTACGGCCTCTGTTTCCGAGTCTGAATGTTTTGGTTTTTCTGAATCCGTTTTATAACAAAATTTCTCAGATATAATATCTTTATTTAACCAACCGAAATAACGGTTTTGAAAATAAATTTTGTTTCGTCCCAATAGCTTCCATTTAAGACTGAGACTTTTGTAAAAATTTAATGATACCTTATTCAGAATTTAGTTATTTTTGTCAGAACATTCTTCTAAACTCAACAAGGGTTGAATTTTGTTGAAAACATTTAACACCTTTAAATTTTCGTGTAAGACCATTTAACAAGTCTGAATTTTTTATGCTTATGCGTTCTAAAAGTAAAAAAAAGTTTTAAAATAGTATATTATATTCTCAGGGACTTGAGGGGCACTTTTATCCCGAGAAGAAAAAATTGTATTTAGCTACACTTCGCCGAGTGCTCAAAAGATTATTATTTTTCAAGAAAAACAGACTTCCCATTTTCACTTTTTATCTTCACTTTACTTTATCCCTAAAATTTGTGATAAAAAGCGCACTTTTGACACGGATCACCTAACAAAATCCGTGCTTTTGATCTCTAAAGTGCAAAAAAACACAGTATTTTTATAATTTTATTGACTACCTCAAATTATTGTTTTTCTACGTTCCCATCGACAAAAAACTGCCAATACGATATGCGATTCTAAAATATTTAGTTTTCCATTTTGCTCACAGTAGTATAAGGTGAATTAGTACCATAAATATTATAGTAATTTTTGAAAAATTTGTTATCACCTATATAACCACTCGCCATCACCGAATAATAAGCCTCATATACTCTCCAGATTTAGTGCCATTTTTGACACCTTGCTGCCGCCATTTTTGACGTTGATGAGAGCTGTCACAATTTTATATTTTTCCAAATGGCGGCAAGACTGGTTTTAAGGGTATACCTAAACAAGAGAAGATGTGAGGCCTCTCAACCGGGGTCTCAACCAATGTATCATAAATTATTAGGACTGAAATATATTATTTAAAAAAATACAGCACCTTTAGTAGCAGCCAGTAGCAAAAAATATTTATGCCACCTTTTTGCCAATTCATTGGACTAATATTTAGGATATATGCCAGACCTTGCAAATCTTTGCAATTTTTTATAACCTTAATAAAATTTAAAAAATATTTTTTTTTGTAAGCATAACAGTTTTAATTAAATTATTTTTAAATTGTACAAAACTTTATTTAAACAAATAGGCTAAACTTATATCACTGTAATACTTAAAGAAAATTTTTTTTATATTTAAATGCAGAACCAGTAAAATTAATTTTCTGATAGGTATTGTATACGATTTTTTTGTAGCTGTTTTAAAATAACGAATTTAACTAATTATTTTATCCACTTTTGCAAGTGTGACTAAAAAATAGGTTACGATTATAGATAAACTGGACATTTATCTATACTTTTGCAATATTAAAATTTTTAAAATATAACCCCAGTTTTTCGATTATTGCCCACAGGAGTCCGCACTGTGAGGCGTGCGTATCGCGGTCTCTTATTAATTAATGCTATACCATTTGGAGTCCTCTTTTAGAACCTGAGCCCTCTAGATTGTTCATGCGGTATAAGCTACATAACTTATACTATAAAAATTTATTTTTTAAAAAGTGGGGGTTGGCAATATAATGGGACATGCCAGACATATCTAAGCACAAAAGGAAATCGCTTTATCTATAAAAAAAAAGGTTGACTAAAATAACAAAAGACGTTATTCGATAATAATATTTTTACATACAATACCCTGAACTCCACCAATTTGATTAAAATCGGTTTAGCTTTTAACTCCAAAAAAAAATACCGCAAAGTCGTCGGCAGATAAAAAAGTCTTTACACATTTCGTAGGGACCTTCAGCTTCTTCTTGACCATGCCATAGAACTACAAGAAAACTCAGAAATGTTGTTCTTGGATGAGAGGTCTATCTTATTCAGATCAGAAAACAAAGAATACAATGAACACAAAGAAAACAAACGAAAAGGAAGTGGGTTAGACGCGGACATGTCTGGAGGCGAAAGTTTTGCTTCTGCGCAAGACCAGGTCTGTACATAATATATTGAACTATCAAGAAATATTTTTATTCTTATGTGATCTTCTGCCGCCACCAAACTAATTTCTCTGGGAACTAATAAATGGAAAATATACTGCTCAAACCTATTGTTTTTTTCTTGATTTTTTTTGGTTAAGTGGTGTACATTTGCATTAATACCAAGACAACATATATTTGAAGGATGAGATCTGAGTTGAATTAAAACTTAAGATTCAGAAAGAAAGTCTGTTAAAGAATTTATTGTGTTCTAAATATCCTACTTTTTTGAACGCACAGTAATGTTTCTAGGTTGCAGATCTAAAGGAATTCGAAGAGTTCACAGAAATTTTTCCCGACTTAGAAATGTATCCCTTGTATCAATCAGCTTTGAGGCAACTAGAAAATGGCGGAATTCCCTGTAGAACTTTGAGGACTGATGTAAGTTTTTTTTAATTTTTTTCAACATATCAATAACATTTTTATTCAAATCTACTTTGAAGGTGTAAAAACAATCTAAATTCCATTTCCTGGATTTTTAAGAAGAAAGCCTTTTTGTTCATTCATCATCGTTTTTTTTTAAATTCTTTTAGGTTGTCAGATGTGGTTCAGATGGAGAATATTTAGCCAAATTACACTGTCTGCGCTTGGCTTTTCAATACTTATTACGGGATCATTCAAATTATGTATATTTTACGGAATCTGGTCGTCAAATTTTGGCCGATCTGATGTTACATGCTGACAAAGATCCGAAGGAAATTTTGATAGGTTAGTTATATTGTTTGCGTCATCGAAATTTTGTCTTGTGTATTTATATATCACAAACCAATCCTCGTAAAAGCCCATAACTTTTGGGGATGTACTGACAAGGAGAAATATTAGGGTGTTTTTTGTCAGTACCTTTGTTTCCAAAATCGTGATTTTGGTTATTATGAGACGAAGCAGTAGCGACCTTTCACGCCGTTGTGTTTAATAATCATAATGGACGTAGTCATTAACGGATGTTTAGCGCTAACTTTATATGAGTTGTTATGGTTATTTCACATTGACATTTTAACCAACCAAAACTTGAATCGTGTTCATTCATATTCAAAAATCGTGTTTTTTGCGACAAAAAATTATTGTAATTAGCCACTAAGCTTACCAAAACTTATTATCGAAGTAGAAATAAAGAGATTTAAACAATTATTAATTTAAGCAAAACGTCTTCGTATGATGTTCCAGGGCAGCACGCATTTGAAATATACAACCGTTTTACGTTTTTAATAAAGAGTGGCGCGTCAAAAAAATTATACATTCATGTACAAAAATTTCGATCCACTAATTTATTTTATATAATTTATTTAAAGAAATAATCAATGAAAAAAAAAATAAAAATGAATTTTTCAAAACAAAACATTTCTACCCAACTGCAGCACGGCGAAGGGTAATGTTTTTCGATTGTTGTATGTACAGGGTGGGCCAAATTCGATGTTTTTTGCTGGTTTTAGGTATTTCTAGCCGAGATACACTCGAACAAGTGGACATGTCCTGGGCTCAATTTTCGAGACGTCTTCAAATATCAAAACCGCTTCTTGATAAACCTTGTAGTTTTTTAGCTACAAGCCGATTTTGAAAACGCTGCGTTTATGGAGGTAGCCTATAACTTTTTTATTTATGAAAATTTAATTTTAGTGTAAGATACTTTTTTGCAGGTTTTTATATATGTTTAAAAGTTTATTTCTTACGGAATGACTCATTTTTTGTTTTTGTTTCGAAATCTACGTCAAATTTACTGTTTAACGATATGTCATAAGTATCTTGAAAACTGCGTAACGAACTGTCATTTATGACATATCGTTAAACAGAAAATTTGACGTAGATTTCAAAACAAAAACAAAAAATGATTCATTCTATAAGAAAATTTAAACTTTTTTTAATATCTCAAAAACTAAAAGTGACAGATAAAAATTAGTTGGACAGTTGGATTCTTCATACAAAAACCTGTAAAAAAGCATCTTACACCTAAATAAAATTTTCATAAATAAAAAAGTTACAGGCCAACTCCATAAATGCAGACTTTTCAAAACCCCCTTGTAGCTAAAAAACTACAAGGTTTATCAAGAAGCGGTTTTGATATTTGAAGACGTCTCGAAAATCAAGCCCAGGACATGTCCACTTTTTTGTGTATCTCGACTAGAAATACCTAAAACCAGCAAAAAACAGCGAATTTAGCCCACCCTGTATGTAAAATTGTATTGTTTCATATATGTTAAATTTTACATTCTTTTTTATCTCTCTGCTCCATAAAATACTGTTAAGACATCCAATAATTTTTTTTGCTTTTACTATTCTTTTTTCCAATTCTTTACAGTCTGTACCTGTCTTATCAAATGTGACACCTAAGTATACATACTCATTGCATGGAGATATTGTTTGTCCATTTTCTAGTACTAACTCACTGGATTCGTTTCCAATACATAAGTACTGTGTCTTGTCCACCATCACTGTTAATCCCCACTTTTGGTATTCTACTGTTAACTTTCTCATCATATACTCCATGTCTTCTTTATCATTAGCCACAATTACTTGGTCGTCAGCAAACTGTAGTGTGTATATAGTAAATCGGTCGTTAAGTTGTATTCCCATGCCGTGCACTTTACGTTTCCAGTTTTTTAGAGCTACTGCGATATATATTGTATCACGCTAGAGACTAAACGGCTGAACTGATTTTGACAAAAAAGGTGTCGTTGAATTGCTTCTGATCCCGAAGGTGCTATAGGCTTTTTAAACAGGAATCAACATGACGGTCTTCAGACGCCATTTTGTCACACTTTAAGGCATACAAATTTTCTAAATTTCAGGCGATTTTATTGAAATTCCTTTGATTACCCATTGCAAATGTCCTCTAATTTGCTGTAGTTACTTTGTAGTCATCCCTGCTCCCACTCATCTCCCATCCTGTCACCCCCCCCCCCCCATCCTATTCAAAAACCATATTCGCATAATTTTATTAAATATAGAGCGATTTCAAAAATTATTTCTGCATATGCTGTCAGATTTTCCACCATATTATCAGTCCTACCCCCCGCCTCTCCCTCTCTCCTCCCCGCCATCCTTATCAGTAATAGTTATAGCTATAACTTTTCCAAATATAAAGCGATTTCAAAAGTTCTTTCTGCACACGTTTGAAGACTTTTGCAACATCACTTTACTAGTTTCCCCTCCCTCTCTTCTCCTCTCACTCTCTTCTCCTCTCGCTCCTTATTAGTAATAGTTGTAGCAATACATTTCTTAAATTTAGAGCGATTTCAAAACTTCTTTCGGCACACGCTTTAAGATTTTTTTTGACACCATTTTACTAGTTCTCTCCTCCCTCTCTCCTCCACCACCCTCACTGCATGAAAGGTAACACTGTTTGCGTCCGTAGAAAATCTACACGTACTTTTTGGATATAGCTAAGTGAATTGTAAATGCATAGTGCTGCATGCGTTATAAGGCTGAATAAAAATTAAACCTAAAAGTTGGAAATAAAAAAAAATTTGCTAAATTTACTTGTAATTACTAGAGACCCTGTATGTATGACATATTTTAAAGATAAAGAGACGCGACAAACTCTTCAAAGTCAAATTTATTTAAGTCAAAATCACAGGATGAAAATATCGGCCCTCTACTCTAATACTCTAGCGATGTTTAGAGAGAGACGCACCTTTGGTCCTTGTCAATTCATAAACGTGGGAAAATAAAAATAAACGATTTTTAACCAAATTCTTACAGGGGGTGCAGATAAACGTGTTTGTTTATATGTTGCATACACGTTTAAATTATATTAGTGAAACGCGAATGAACTTGGCAAGAAAATAACATAACCAAAAAATGTTAATTTCAGTGACTTTGATGGGTTTGTCGCGTCTCTCTTTTGTAAAAATATGTCAAACATACACGATCTCTAGTAATTACTAGTCGCAGTTGGGTAAAAAATTAGCCAATAACCTACTACTACTACTATGTCGGTTTAGAACGTTTTTCTACGTTGTCCGACGCCTATTCTCCACCTCCTTCGATCCTGACAATCATCCTCAGTCAGATTTTTTTGACTCATTGATCTTTGGATTGACTGTTGCCATTCTAGTTTAGGACGCCCTCTTTTTCTGCGCCCTATTGGTTGCCATTCTAGGACCTGCTTTGGTAATCTTTCGTCGTTCATCCGTTGTACATGGCCGTACCATATCAGTTGCCTTCTAGTGATGTCATCCGTTATGCTTCCCTCGATTCCCATTCTTTCTTTTATGATCTCATTTCTTATGTGATCTATTCTAGATATTCTCATTGATCTTCCTATTGCATCCATTTCGACACTTTCCATTTTTGTTTTGTACTTTTCTGTTACGCGACAAGTCTATTCCATACAACAGCGTGCTTTTGACCATTGTTTCATATATGTTAAATTTTACATTCTTTTTTATCTCTCTGCTCCATAAAATACTGTTAAGACATCCAATAATTTTTTTTGCTTTTACTATTCTTTTTCCAATTCTTTACAGTCTGTACCTGTCTTATCAAATGTGACACCCAAGTATACATACTCATTGCGTGGAGATATTGTTTGTCCATTTTCTAGTACTAACTCACTGGATTCGTTTCCAATACATAAGTACTGTGTCTTGTCCATGTTCACTGTTAATCCCCACTTTTGGTATTCTACTGTTAACTTTCTCATCATTTACTCCATGTCTTCTTTATCATTAGCCACAATTACTTGGTCGTCAGCAAACTGTAGTGTGTATATGGTAAATCATTCGTTAAGTTGTATTCCCATGCCGTGCACTTTACGTTTCCAGTTTTTTAGAGCTACTGCAATATATATTTTAAAAAGAGTTGGAGAGATACAACATCCCTGTCTTAAGCCTTTTGTTACCAGGAATTCTTTTGAATGTCGATTTCCAATTTTAATTTTAGATTTTGACCCTTTGTATAGTTCTTTTATCGCTTTTATGTATGTATGATTGATATTAGTTTGCTCTAACACTGTCCATAATTTTTCTACTGGAACGGTATCATATGCTTTTTGTAGGTCTACAAAGGTAACATGAGTCTCTATATTTCTGGCGCTTCTTTTCTCAATTACTTGTTTAAGACAAAAAACATTACACACAATAACCTGATTCATGAAAATACAAAACTTTTTAATTTCGTAAGTGCGCTTTGGGCATCAAAACTAAAAGTTGAAGCATGTCGTACATTATAGGTATACCTATCAGTTTTGTACTCAACTGCGACTAGTATTAACAAGAAAATTTAGCAGTTGTGTTTTTTTTTATTGAAAAATCCATTTAGTTTAATTTTGTTTATTTCATTTGTTTATTGATTACTTAATAAATAAATAAATTAAAATAAATCAGTGGTTCAAAATGTTTGCAGCTGAGTGTGTTATTTTTCCTTTCTTAAAAGAATTTGTATTATAAAATTACTCTTTTTATGTTAGCCTATGAAGAAATGCTACAGTTTATTGAGAATCCAAATAACTGGCATGACTTGGAGGAAGAACTAAGTACGAGGGGTGTTAAAGCATTGACTTTTTATGACGTCGTCCTGGATTACATTTTACTGGATGCCTTTGACGATTTAGGTAAGTTATAAATAATGTATTGTTTCATTTGTAGTTTATTTTAAAACTCTCTCTCTCTCTCTCAAGAATAGGGAACTTGCCCATTTTTTATTTTATTTTACTAAAATGTGTGTTTCTGTATGAAAACGCATTATACCAAATATCAGCCCTTAAATCGCAATACTTATTTTACAATAAATAATTAAAGTTGGAATCGCTGACTGGTATATTCAAACACAGCAAAATGCACGGCAGCCGCTGTGACGTCACTCCTTAGAAAAATCCCGGGCCCCTTATGAGTATAACGGCCATTCGGTTCATAACTTTTTTATTTATGAATATTTTTTATTTCTGTAAAAACATTTTTTAAGAGCAATTGAACCGTCAATTTAAAGTTTATTTGTCACTTTTAGTTTTTGAGATATTACATAAAGTTTATATTTTACTTATGGATTGATCCTTATTTTATTCGATTTTTAAAATCAGCGTAAAATTTCCTTTAAAATGATGTTTCACACTTAATATTAAATTTTTAAATTTTTTTATATTTTTATTTTTTTATTATTTCTTATTTTATTTTTTTTTAAATAATTTAAAAATAATTTAAACCAATTCTTATTCAGCAAACTAAAAAAGTTAAGAGGTAACTAGAAACTAAAAATATAAAAGCAATAAAAAAAATAAAATATTAAGTGAAAAAAATTTCGCTTATTTCAAAAATCGAATAAAAAAAAGGTCATTCCATAAGAAAAATACAAACCTTATGTAATATCTCAAAAACTAAAAGTGACAGATAAAATTTAATTTAACAGTTGAATTGCTCTTAAAAAAGTGCCTCAGGAATCTTTTTACAGTAATAAAAAATATTCATATATAAAAAAGTTACGGGGGTGGGTCGAAAATGCACCAAATTGAAAATATATATCTTGAAAGTAGTTTAAGATATCGATGTGCGGTTTTCGGCATTAATGTTTTAACAAAAATCGAGCTCGTAACATGTAGGTTAGTTTTTTTCTATCTCCTTTAGAAATGGGCGTTTCCTATCAAAAGTGTCCAATTTGGACCACTCTGTACCTATGTGGGTAGGTATAAATGAAAATAAATCAGCACTAGTGTTTATAGAGCTCATTCTAAACAGTGTTTTAAATAGATTCACTAAATTAATATACTTATTTTTAATAAGACTTATTACTATGGTTATATATATAAATATATATAATTATTATATTATAGTACTTACAGTACTTAGGTATTTCTACTTACTTGCGAGCTTTTACACCACGAACTTCAGCTTGAGAAAAATCCTCCGAATTTTTAATGTATAATGCAGTCATAAATATATCAACTCTAGGTAAATTGTCTGATTGTCCTGTTATAAACCCCGCATCAACCATTTTCAGTCTTTAACAGAATCACAAAACACTAAATTAAGAAAATTTAGACAAAAGTACGTCCGGAAATAACTGAACACCACGTTCAAAGCTCCATTAAGTACAATATCAATTATTTACGTGTTGTTTCAATGGCGGTTACGTGTTGTTTTAATGGCATGGATCGAGATCCAAAGGCGTGACGTCACAACTAATGGCAGCGCGTTTTAAGAACAGGTCAAGTTATTCAAATTTCAAACCATTATTTCTCAGGTAATTTAATTGTTATTGGAATTTTTCTTTTTCTAGGGAGTTTCTTATGATAATACCATACGATTTTAATTGTTTTTAAAGGATTTGATTTTTTGGGCAAGTTCCCTATTGTGCTCTTAGAGAAACTTGGTCTAGGGCCCACCGATCGCACCATTCACTATACCATTAGAAAATTTTAAACACAATTTTTATTAGAGGACTATGTATTCAAAATTGAAAATTATGTTTAAAATTTTCTGATGGTTCAGCAAATACTGCGCTTGGTAGATCGATTTTGTAGAGCACAATCTTCTGCATGCACATTATTGTTACAACGATAATTTTCGAAATACAGCTAAATCATTTTCTTTCTATTAATGATAAAATGTCAAATAATACTGAACGAAAATAATGTAAAAGTTTAAACGATTTTGATCTGTCGGTTCTAAAAAGTTACCTCCAAATTAATCACTCTTTATTTTAAAAAGAACTGTATTTTCTTTCTGGTTGGTTGGTCGGCTATTTGTGCTCTTTCTTTAAATGCAAGAATCTGACAACGCTTATTTTTATTTTATTTTAAACCATTCAACAGATAAAATCCAATTACAAGAATGGGAAAAAATGCTGTACAAATGTAGAAAAAAAATGAAGACGAAAAAATTAATTAATAGAATACTTTACAAAATGTAAAAAGAAATTGAAAATATTTAATTGAAATTTCTGATTTTTTTTAATTGAAGCTTCACTGTTGTTGAGAATATCGAAGTTGTTTTGATTTCTGTTATATGTTTCACAAATACAATATATCAGGTGAGCTGTAATATATTTGTTCTTGCTGGAGAAAGTGGAAAGATATGGTAACCAGCCTTGGTATATGAAATCATATGGAATTAACAAGAAAAGGACAAAAAGAGTAAGCGTCTTTGCTGCAAGGATTCACTTTGAAAGCAGGTTTGCGAGAGGGTAACCCCGTTCAGGGTAGGTTGCATTATTCTTTAAAAGCCAAATATTTGAGGACGCGTTCAATGCTGTCAATGGATGTAACATAGAAATGGGACTATATTATAGACGCAGATTCAAGTTTTGACTTTACAAAAGTATTGTTCGAGAATTTGTAAATTGATGAATGCTAGAACTCTCGGTATGAATCTGAAATTATATTTTTTGGGTAAGATATAACTTTACTAACTTTTGCTTATGTTTACGGGCAAGTTATTTCGCTTGCACCAATCTCATGCGCATTAGGTTATTTTGTAAGATAAGACAATCTTCAAATGATTTTATGACAAAGTGCATTTTGAAATCATAAGCATATAATTGGACTACTATTGGAAGCTGTTAAATGTTAAATATTAAAGGGCCTAGAATAGAACCCTGGGATATTCCTGAGGTAGACGTAATTTAAAGAGATTTACTCGATTGTAAGTAGGAGCCAAGAAGTTTAACAAGAGATTGTCCAAAACCTAATAACTAAAACTTTATATCCAAGAATACCGTGGAGAAGTATGTCAAAGGCCTTAGCCACGTCTGTATATTGACAAGTTGGCTAGATTTTGCAAAGTAAATCGGTAACTATAGATCGATTTTTCATGAAGCCATGTTGATGAGGTCCAATAATGTTGAGTGTGCAATACACGCACTGTCTCAGAGCAAAAATGCAGGTATCAAGTCGGGACCAACAGTGGATTTTGGTTTAATTTGTTTAAGTGCCTTAAAACAATCGTCACCCTTTTCCTTGGGGGCATTTTTGTTAGTGGCGTTAATCGATGTTGGAGAAGAATTTATAAAAACAGACTGAAAATAATTCGCCGGAGGCATTGTAGATTTGTTAAGGGTCCTTAATTTCCGCATCATTGTCATATAACAACGCACTGGGCAGCAAGGGCCTGTTATTTTTCTCATTTTTTATTGATGTCTTTAGATATTTAAATCTATTAAAATCATGTAGATTTTTAAATTGTTTGTATTTTTTCTAGTGCTTTGCTTTGAGTTTAATGTTTTTTATTATATTATAGGTATAGTAGGGTAGATAGATTTCTTTTTTGAGTTTTGGGAACAAATATATCAAGTAGCTCATAAATTTTGTTGTAAAATTGTTGGCATGCAATTTCGACATCCGTGAGTGAGTTTAGAAAATGCCATTCAATTTTAGCTAGTTCGTGGTAAAGCTCATTATAGTTGGCTTGGCGAAAATTGTTTGTTTTATGTTAAATAGCCCTACTAAGGCAGGATGATGGGGCATGTCTTCGAGAACCGTAAAAATAAATATGCATTTTCATTACTCGATTAACCATTAATTACCCTGCTCCAGAGGTAGGTTACCTTTGCTTAAACGAACAATGAAAATCCATGATTTTTTAACGCTTCTTCTGTTACATTCTCTCATTTAAAGAAATAGAACGAATAGCCAATGAACCAACCAGAAGAAAAATCCAGTACTTTTTCAAAATAAAGAGTGATTAATTAGGAGGTAACTCTTAGAACTGATTTGTTGACAGATCAAAATTGTTTAAACTTTTACGGTATTTTCGTTCAGTATTATTTGACATTTTATCATTAATAGAAAGAAAATGATTCAGCTGTATTTCGAAAATTAAGGAATTGTCAGTAAATTATCGTTGTAGCAAGAATGTGTTTCGGGAAGAAGATTGTGGTCTACAAAACCGAACCGAACCAAGCGCAGCTGAACCATCAGGTCTACCTCTCTATTGTTTCGCATATCATTTCACCATGCTATAACTATGGAATTTACTCCCCCTCACTCGAAGTTTAAGATCATATAATGATCTTATTCATGATGATCCATTTGTCGATAGCCTTGCTTCGTTCAGATCTAGAATAAGGCAGGTTACTCAAGACTGATTTTATATTTTATATAAATATATTTTTTTTTGTTATGTTATATACAATACACAAATTTGAACCATAATTTTCAATTTTGAATATTCGTCTAATAAAAAATGTGTTTAATATTTCTAATGGTAAAACATCTCATGCTTTAAATAAAATAACAATCCCGTAACTTTTTTATATAAAGGTTTTCGTTTTCTTTTGCTTTATCGGTGACTGTAATTTATTTAATATGGCGGTCAGTTTAATACCACTGGTACTAGGGAGTGGGAAATGAGCTTGAACATATCCATGGTTCATGTACTGACAATTCCTTAAATTTTAACGCTCGTCAAAATTTGCTTTATGTTTTCCGGCCGTTCTGGTCAGCTCGACAACAAACGAGATAGTTCAAGAACCAAAAAGTTCGCAACAAAATCATCTAAGTATTTCTGTCATAATTTGTAGATAATCCGCCATCTTCAGTAATGGCTGTTATTCAGAATCGGTGGTTGTCCAAGGGATTTAAGGAAACAGCTTTGACTACAGCTGTATGGTCAGTTTTAAAAGCAAAAAGGCGAAAACTCAAATTTCCTGCAGGTAAGTTTCTATAATTTTCAGTCATTTGTCTCGGTTTTATTGATCTGTCTTGAAATGTTATGCGGTATTTTTACCATGGGAAATGAAGGAGTTTCATTTCTTTTTATGAACTTAAGAATTTTTGGTAAAAAAAATTGTAAATGTCAAAGTTAAATTAAAAGTTTCGTTTTGCATTTGATTGTTGGTCGAATACCGTTCAGATGGTGTAGAAAATTCTGCGGTTCGTCATTATTTTCCGGCCATATAATAAATGTGTCATACATGTATCGTAGCCATAGTTTTGGCTTAACTTTTGCTGTGTTGATCGCATGGTCCTCGAACCACTCCATGTAGATGTTTGCAACAACTGGCGAAAAAGACGAACCCATTGAAAGTCCATCATTTTGCGCGCCAAACTTATCTTTCATTTGAAAGTAAGACGGAGACAGAGTTCCAATACATCCATTACCCTCTCCACAAATAGCGTTGCGAAGTGTATCATCGGTTCGTTATTTGTTTTTGATGATACTGAGTGACTCATTTATTGGCCTGTTGGTATACAGACTTTCTACATTAAAACTTACAAATCTATCGTCGGGATCTAATTCGATCCTTTTCAAAACGACAAAATGTTCCGAGTGCTTGACAAAAGATTCGGACTTACCCTGTAATGGTTGAATTAAATCCAACAAAAACCTCGACAAAGTGCTGGCCGAAGAGATCGAACAGCCAAGTAAATGCCTTCATTGTCCTTATATGGCGTCGTTTATTTTATATTATAAAATTACGTATTAAATTTTGGACTAACGCGGCTACAGTCCACGTGTCCCTCTACATCACGGTTTCGTTTCTGAAATGGTGCCGCTGTTTCAACTTCTTAAAATACATTCTTCGATAACCTTATACAAATTTACAAACCCAACTGAAACCCAACTGAAACGAAACCAAAAACATACCACTATTGGAGGGAGACAGAAATTGACACAATTGAGATACGCCTTATTTTTATTACTACCAGAATACGACGATCTATTTTCACAAAAAGTGAGATTAATCAAAACTTATCTGAGGGCACGGCAGTGCCTCACCAAGTTCGCGCGCCGTAACCATCTTTTCTGGAAACATTTCAGCCGAACAGCCGAAGCAATGAACCTATCTAAAACTCTACTTCGGAATGAGCTACGAATCTCAAACTTTGCACAATCGTAGATCTCCATGGAGTTAACAACCCCTTCAAGTTTCATGGAATTCCATAAAGTAGTAAAATAGTTACGAAATTTCAAAAAACGTCGAAATTGCCACTCACTCACTGACTCACTCATGTATAGATCATCAATATTCTACTGTACTTCCAGACATGCTGCAAAGCTGAAATTTGGCAGACTGATAGAAATTATGACCAAACCCCTGGAAAAAATCAAAAAACCCCAAAATTCTAATTTACTTCCCTCCCCTATAAATGTAAAGTTAAGTAAAAGTAACATTGCCTACTTCCAGACATACTAGAGAGCTGAGCTTTGGAAGACCGATAGTAACTATGATAAAGTTATAGAAAAAAATTAAAACACCCCAAAATTCTAATTAACTTCCTTCCCCTATTGTCCAAAATTCACTCGCCTTTGTAAATATACTTTTGGGTATAAGAATTTTGTTTTATTTTAATATTTTTCTCGCGTTTATACGTTCGTATTTGTCTTTAAGAATTTTGGCGAATGCGATTGAAAACTTTATTTTATTTTACTTTCTGAGCATGTTCAATTGCATCTTCGCGCACTCAACCAGTTGAATTTGTACATTGGGGGTGTGCGCGCTTCGATATATGACAATTGCTGTCGAAAAATCACTTCTGTGTGAAAGCCGTCACGAACAACACGCTGCAAAAACAGGGGTAAGTGCATCTTCAACTGTTCGTAATTATTTTCAGTTCAGATTTCATAATTAATTAAATTATTCGCAGGTGATTGGTAAACTAATTTTATGAACCAGCAATCTAATTAATTTTTCGCTTTATACCAATCATTTTTGGCCTTACGAGCCGAACGCGTTTGAAAGTTTTTATTCGCTTCGCTAATAATAAAAAGTATAATAGGTTTTTTTCATTTTTCAACGTGTTTTGGTTTTCCGTCTTTGACGATTTATAAATTTGTTTCGGAGAAATAAATTCAAGGTCATTGAATATTTTTATCTTATCATTCCAGTTTTTTTCTTTAACATTCTTTCCTAAAATGAGTAGTAGGTTTTAGGCAGGTTACATATACATAAACAATTGCACGTAATTTATCGGCATATAATATAGGCTTACCAATAGGTCCTATCTGCATTTTATTTTATTACTGCTGCTTTAGTTTAGAACTTTTATTGCAGCTTTATGGGTGCCATAGTATTATTTATTGTGTAAAGAGGTTTATAATTTAAGCTTCTTACTTGCCTATATTTACAAATTATTGGGATCGCTAGTAGATAACTCGCTATTGCATGTCGCTAAGTTAATTAATTATCGCTAATTCGCACCGCGCAATTCCCCTTAACTATTAAAAAATATTTCGCTTTTATTTATTAGTAAATATAAATAAATAGTTCGTTTTCGCTCTTATTAACTAACAAAGGTAAATAAATAATTCGCTATTTTCACCGTTACTTAATTTATAAAAATTTATTAATTCGCTAAAATAATATGGTTAAATTCAATTAAAAATTATATTATTAATAATTCGCTTTCCCTTTTATTTATTAGTATCACTAAATAAATTGATAATTTTACCAATAATTGATTTTAATAAATTGATTTTATTTGGCTAAGTTGTTAAAAATACCGCGTAATATCCCTAAATTGCTAAAAATAATTAAAAATTTAGTTTTGCTTTTCTTTATTATACCCATCTGCATTAAATAAAGGATCATCATGTCCGCGGCTAAGATTAAATCGTATAAGACCCTTCGCACAATGTGTCATAATCAAATGAAAGAATTAAAAACTTTTGCTGACTCGGCTTCTGATGCTGACGAGACGGCTAAACTTCAGTTTAAAATTATGTACGCTCAAATTGATCAAGTTGTTAACGATTTTGCTAAATATCATCAAAATCTTATATCTTTAATGTCAGCGACCGACGATTTTGAAATTGATACCGAAGAAGGAGTGAGAAAAGACTTTGAATACTTACGATCTTACAATTACGCTAAGTATACCGCGCTGTTTGAAAAGCCAACACTGAAGGTTGAAACCGACGCATCCTCTGCTTCGGGACTATCTAGTGGTAATCGACCGCCAAACTTGACTAATTTGAAAGTTCCAAAATTTTCCGGCGATATTAGATTTAGAAATTTTATGGACATGTTTAATGCGCTAGTTGACAACACAAATATTTCGAATATAGAGAAATTTAACCATCTTTTAAACTCCCTAGAGGGACCCCCGCTAGCACTGGTGCAATGCACACCTTTAGCCGCCGCTAATTATTCAATTGCTCTCGAATCGCTAAAAAACCGCTACGATAACAAACGGCTTATTGCTTTTTCACATTTAAAAACAATGGATAATGTTCCTTACGTAACAAATTCTAAAAATTCAAAACAATTGCGCACACTAGTTGACGTATATAGTGAAAATCTCTCCGCCCTTAAGGTACTTGGTTTTCCCACAGATGATTGGTCTTTTTTGCTATACTATAATTTCAGTAAACATTTAGATCAGGAGACCATGACGCGATTTGAACTTGAACTTAATGATCCACTTTTGACGATTTAAAGAATTTTGTACTAAAACGATGTAACGCTATAGAAGCGGTAGAATTTTCAACTAAACCTGATTTTTCTTCACCTTTAAAAACAGACACAAAAAATAGATTTTCTTCTAATCAGTCAAAACCTAGACAAACTTCTGCATTTTTTGGTAATGCAAGTCGAAATAATAATACAAAGTTAAATAATTCAAATCAATCTTGTCTTTTATGTCAATCACGTGACCATAATATTTACAGATGCTTAGAATTTAAAAATAAAAATTCCTCTGAACGTTTTCAGTTAGCTAAAGACAACAACTGGTGTCCTAATTGTTTAAGTGGGCAACATAACCTAGCTTTATGTCAATCGCAGTCTGTTTGTCGTTACTGTCAATCTAATAGACATCACTCTCTTTTACATATTTTTAAAAATAACAACAATTACAGTCCACATACTTCTAACCGCACGAATCTTGAAAATAATTACAATTCTAATGTACGACCCCCCTTTTATAATTCGCAATACAATAACCCGCAAAGTTCTTCACAAAATAATTCGCCTGCTCTTAATGGTAATATCTCGCCTCAGCAAAATAATTCGCCAACCTCTCGCGCTTTTCAGCAACCGCCACAAACAGGTATGGAAAATTTACCTCAAAATTCGCAAAATACCTTAAATTACTTCTCCAATTCGCACGCTCAGAATACAATTTTATCTACCGCTATTATCGAGGTTATGGATTCTCGTGGCATTTTTCAAAAAGCTAGGGTTATTCTTGATTCTGGCTCAGAATGCAGTTACGTCTCTTTGAAGTTTTTCAAAAAACTTTCACTTCCACGCTATAGTTTATCCCTTTCTATTCAAGGATTAGGATCTATGAATGAAGTTACCTCTCAGGGAGGAGTAACTTGTATTATCAAACCGTATAATCAAACGGAACCACGCATGTCAGTCGACGCTGTGATCTTACCCAAGTTGTGTTCGGAAATTCCTAGCACTTATTTAGGTATATAGATACTTCTGATTTTCAAAATGTACCCCTCGCGGACCCTACGTTCCAAGAACCCGCTAATATTGATTTTCTTTTGGGCGCTGATATTTTTCCCTATATTTTACGCGAAGGGCGCATTGATAATGGCCCCAACAAACCAATTCTTCTTAATAGTATTTTTGGCTATATTATTATGGGAAAAAATAAAAATAATAAAATTAAATCGCAACCACATTCAACCGCTTTATTTTGCTCTGTAAATGAAACCGATTCACTATCGCTAGACCACGCTTTAAAACGCTTTTGGGAATTAGAAGAGCTACCTAAATCAAATGTTTGCTCGCCCTCCGATATTCTTGCCGAGAAAAGCTTTGTTGAGACTCACTGTAGAGACGAAACAGGGCGATACATGGTAGAACTACCTTTCCAAGATAATACGCCTCCGCAATTTGATTTTCATGCAACGCGCTCATTGGCTTTAAGAAGATTTTTTTCGCTTGAAAAACGCTTAATTTTAAATCCTAATATTTATAAAAAATATTCAGATACTATTCAAGAATATATTAACAATGATTATCTTGAAATTATTCCTGACGAAGAAATAAATAAAAACTCTTTTTACTTACCCCATCATTGCGTAGCCAAAGGTGACAATATTCGAATTGTTTTCGACGGATCGTCTCGTCCAAATCAAAATTCACCCTCGCTAAATGACACCCTTCTTACGGGGCCAAAATTTCAAAAAGAAGTTTTTGCTCTACTTCTCAGTTTTCGTATTTCTTCTGTGGTCTTTACTTGTGATCTTAAAAGCATGTTTACACAAGTTTTAATTGCCCCTATTCATAGGGATTTTCAAAGAATAATATGGAGATTCACTCCCAACGAGCCCATAAAAGACATGCGTTTTAAACGGGTCACTTTTGGTCTGAGCTCTTCTCCATATCTCGCTAACCGCGTCATTGCTCAATTAGCACAGGATGAAGGAAACAAGTTTCCTCAAGCTCGTGAGGTACTCAAAACCTCAATTTACGTTGATGATTTAATTTGTAATGCAAATAACCTCTCAGAAGCTAGAAATTTACGCGATCAACTTATAGAACTATTGGGAAACGGTGGCTTCGAACTTAGAAAATTTGCAAGCAACAATAAGTCATTTTTACAAGACCTTCCGGAGTCTTACTTGCACTCAAACTCGTTTAATTTCGATTAAGAATCTGAAACAATAAAAATTTTAGGCTTACAATGGATTCCTTGTAAAGATATTTTTACCTATCGCGTAGATCCATTGGAACGAGAATGTACAAAACGCACGATTCTGTCAGAAATTGCAAGATGCTTTGATCCACTAGGATGGCTCTCACCTCTGAGCCTGTTCTCCAAAGATCTATTGCAGCTTCTGTGGAAACAAAAATATGACTGGGACCAGGAAGTTTCCCCCTTTATACGCCAACGTTGGTTAAAATATAAATCTGAGTTAGGCCTTATTCAAAACTTTTCTTTACCGCGACGTTTTATTATTGATAATTTTACAGAATGTCAACTTCACGCTTTCTGTGATTCGTCAGAAAAAGCTTACGCTAGTATAGCGTATTTTCGCGTTTTACAAAATAATAAAATCTGCACTTTTCTCATTGCTGCTAAAGCAAAAATCGCTCCGGTAAAAACAATTTCAATCCCGAGATTAGAGCTAGTAGCCGCTGTTTTACTGGTTGATCTTGTTTCCGCAATTTTAAAAATTCTAGGAGATAAAATTAAAATTTCTAAAATTTTCGCGTGGTCAGATTCCACAATCGCTCTTAGCTGGATTAAAAATCCCCCTTATAGATACAAAACATTTGTCGCCAACCGGGTTGCGAAAATTCAAAATAAACTACCAGCTGCAATATGGCAGCATGTACGCACAAATGATAATCCCGCAGACTGTGCAACAAGAACTTTGTTGCCGTCAGAATTGTTAAATACGCCCCTTTGGTGGTGCGGTCCAGATTGGCTTTCAATGCCTGATGAGCATTGGCCACCAAGCATTTATTCTGAACCATTGGATTCGGACGAAGTTCTTGGTGAAGAAAGGAAAATAACTTTGGTCGCATTTACAGAAAACACGTTTTTTGATATTCTTTTAAACAAATATTCTTCGCTTTCTAAAATTCAAAGGATAATCGCTATCTGGTATCGTTTTATCTGCTTTAAAAGAAATCTTGCTTATCGTACTGGACCCATAGTCCTGTCAGAACTTCATCTCGCTCTTATTTTTCTGATCAGGCATGTTCAAACAGTCACATTTTCTCAAGAAATCTCAAATATTAATGCGAAAAAACGCATTTCAAAGCCTTTTAGAAAGTTAGACGCTTTTCTTGATAATAAAAATATATTGCGGGTTGGAGGTCGCCTCCGATATTCTGATCTTTCATATGACCAGAAACACCCGATTCTTTTACCACGACAACATAGATTAACTACGCTCCTCATTGAACACTATCATAAATCTTATTTGCACCCAGGTTTGCAAACTTTACAGTTCTTAATTTTTCAAAATTTCTGGATATTATCTCCTAAGCGGGCGATAAGAACCGTTATCGCTAACTGTAAAAATTGTTGGCGACTTAATCCGAAACCTTTTGAACCAAAAATGGGAAACTTACCCAAATTACGCATATCTGCTGTCAAAAGTTTTACCGTAGTCGGTTGTGACTATGCGGGTCCAATATCCATATCATTAAGCAGAAAAGTTCGCGGAAATAAAACGCTTAAGGCTTGGATCTGCATATTCGTTTGCTTCTCTACCAAGGCTCTTCATATCGAATTAGTTTCGGATTATTCTAGCGAAGCTTTTCTGTGTGCTTTAAGGCGTTTTATGGCACGTCGAGGAAGGGTCTCAAAAATAATATCAGACCAAGGAACTACGTTTAAGGGTGCAAATAAGGAATTACAGATAATATTTAAACAAGCGGCAGCCGCGGAATCCATTGAGTGGTTTTTTCACCCCCCAGAGGCGCCACACTTTTCTGGATTAGCAGAAAGTGGAGTAAAGGCGGTAAAAACGCATTTGTATCGCGTTATCGGAAGCCAGATTTTAACGTACGAAGAGCTTTATACGGTCTTAGTACAAGTGGAAGCGCTATTAAATTCTAGACCATTGTCTCCTTTATCTAGCGACCCCAATGATTTGTCTGCGTTGACACCAAATCATTTTTTGACTCTAGAACCTGTTTGTAGTTTACCCGATCCTGATGTAACCAGTATCAAACTAAACCGCCTCTCTAGATGGCAGATGATCCAAAGATTACATCAGGATTTTTGGGCGCGTTATTCTAAGGAATATTTACATACACTGCAGCAGCGGTCCAAGTGGCTGGAACCCACTTGTCCCGCCCCTGCTATAGGTACTATGGTACACATAAATTCGGATAATTTACCACCGACAAAATGGTCGCTTGGTAGAATTATTGCCCTTCACCCAGGTGAAGATCAAATCTCACGTGTTGCCACTGTGCGCACTGTCTCAGGAATATTTCAAAGACCTCTGGTAAAGCTATGTCCTTTACCGATGGACTTTGAACCTGAAAACATTTAAAAATTACATCAATGTAATTTTTAGGCGGGCAGAATGTCCAAAATTCACTCGCCTTTGTAAATATACTTTTGGGTATAAGAATTTTGTTTTATTTTAATATTTTTCTCGCGTTTATACGTTCGTATTTGTCTTTAAGAATTTTGGCGAATGCGATTGAAAACTTTATTTTATTTTACTTTCTGAGCATGTTCAATTGCATCTTCGCGCACTCAACCAGTTGAATTTGTACATTGGGGGTGTGCGCGCTTCGATATATGACAATTGCTGTCGAAAAATCACTTCTGTGTGAAAGCCGTCACGAACAACACGCTGCAAAAACAGGGGTAAGTGCATCTTCAACTGTTCGTAATTATTTTCAGTTCAGATTTCATAATTAATTAAATTATTCGCAGGTGATTGGTAAACTAATTTTATGAACCAGCAATCTAATTAATTTTTCGCTTTATACCAATCACCTATTAATGTAAAGTTATGTAAAAGTAACACTGCCCACTTCCAGAAACGCTAGAGAGCTGAACTTTTTAAGACTGAAAGGCAATATGATAAAACTATATGAACAAATTTAAAAACACCAACATTTTAATTTACTTCCCTCTCCTATAAATGTAAATTTATATAAAACTAACATTGCCCACTTCCAGAAATGCTAGAGAGCTGAGCTTTGGAATGCTCATAGAAATTATGATAAAACCATGGGAAAAAATTTAAAAAGTCCAATATTTTCATTTACTCTCCTCCCCTATAAATGTAAAGTTATGTAAAAGTAACATTACCAACTTCCAGAAACGCTAGAGAGCTGAGCATTGGAAGACTGATAGGAACTATGATAAAACTATAGGACAAAATTTAAAAACACGAAAATTTTTATTTATTTCCCTCCCCTATACATGTAAAGTTATGTAAAAGTAACATTGTGCACTTTCAGAAACGCTAGAGAGCTGAGCTTTGGAAGGCTGATAGGAACTACGATAAAACCAAACCAAAAATTTAAGTAAGGCATTGCAAAAGCTTTGAACAATATTCCGCATATTTTACTACTTTAAAAATTAAGTATTATCCAATTCCTTTAAAAAAGAAGTGAAATCATAACAAAAACATTTCATGTAAAAAAAAGCCAAGTACGCGAAAATGGCATTCTGTAAAAAGAATTGAGATAAAAGTAAAGCCAAGTTTTCCAATACAAATTTCAAAATGAAAGGTTCTTACTAGTTTGGAAATATTTTTCTAAACTTGGCTATTACGGCTGTAAATGACTCTTAGGCACCGTGCTAAATTGAACATAAAGAAGTTTGGCTGTAATAGCAAAGTTTAAAAAAACATTTCCAAACTAGTAAGAACCTTTCATTTTGAAATTTGTATTGGAAAACTTGGCTTTACTTTTATCTCAATTCTTTTTACGGAATGCCATTTTCGCGTACTTGGCTTTTTTTTACATGAAATATTTTTGTTATGATATACATGTTCCTTACAAATACAAGATAATTCGAAACCAGTTCTGGAATAATCGAAAAACTAACATATACTGAACGGAACTCCCGTAGTACCAATTGTAAAGATGGGGATCTTTGCTCATGTGCGGACTACAAAGTAACACTAAATAAATATGGAGGTTATTTCTGCACTTTAAACATTACACAAGCCTATTAAAATGGCGTTTGATGAGGAAAGCAACATGTTGCTGGCCACCAGCACATCTAAAGAAACATATAGGGTAAAACGTTTGATGTTTGGATTAAAAGTTGTACCACACGCATGGCAACATTTTTATGGTTAAAAATCAACTAGATTTACAAGGAGTTGGTTGTCGTTCTCTTAAAACTGATGCCCACTTATATGCCGGTTGATGAGGAATATAGGCATGCGTAAAGAAATATATGGGAACATTTGATGTTTGAACTAAAAGTTGCACCAATCGCATGGTAACGTTTTATGGTTCAAAACCTACAAGATTTACAAAATGTGGGTTGTCGTTTTCTAAATACGGGAGAAAAGGTTCTTATCTCGAAATCAAAATAGGGGAGAGTGGTCGGTAGTAGGAGAGTTTTAATTGTTTTGGTTTAAACTGTTCTTTATTATCATTTTTAAATAATTGGTAGTTTAATTAATTGCTTTAGGATAGGATTTAATTCTATTCTGAAAAAAGTTTATTGCAAAAGTATTTTGGTATTTGACCCAGTATGGAATAGTGGTCGCAGTCTAGATTTATAGAATTGTTGGGTATGTGACCTAAAAATTCCTAGTTCATAAAAAACATGAAACTATAGGTAACACCCTGTATACGCAAGATAAAACAAGTTATAGCTCTTTATTAAAGTAAGGTTTGATTTAAAAAAAAACTTGGTTTTTACACTAAGCTACAACTTGACGATTTATGATAATGCCTTAGAACATAATGCACCAGTGAGCTTCGATTTCGAGGCTAATGTTCTTACCACGAAATATAAACCATCTCCGGTTTCTCGAATTTATTTTTAATACCCTAGATCACTAAAAGATCTCCAAAGGTGACTAATCTTATTCATTTTTGTAGGTTTTGTCGCCCACTTCTACAAAATATCCGAGCAGTTGTCACCGCTATTGGCATGGGGTTTCCTGGGCTCGGACGAGATGCTTAGAGATACTTGCGTCTATTTCAAAGAGCAAGTGATAGGGTTCGTAACGGACATTTTTCACTTTCACAAGTGCAAATACACTTCAGTGGAAACTTTAGCCAATGACGTTTTCCGTATTTTAAAAATTAGGGTTGAAAATGTGTGCCAAAGGCTATGTACCTAAAATTAAACTAAAAAACTAAATAAAATAACTTTGTCAAAGTTAAAGAGTAACGAGATCGGACAAACGTATCGTGCAGGACGCCGCACAGTGCGGACAAAAATAGGGTTTTTGGACAATATTCAATATCTTTGTTGTTTTTCAAAAAAGTTAATTTTTATATAGGGTATGTGATAAAGTGTAGTCTAAAAGTTATAATAAGTAAAACGTTTTAATATGTCATTTTATTTAAAATATTAAAAAAATAAATTAAAGTACGTTCAGTTTAACCTACAGTTATGTTAAAAATAGAAATCAATTTACTTTTGTGTTAGAAATTAAACTAATTTTTTTTTTATTCGGAATCATGAGCGTAGTTAGAGGGAGGCTTGGGGAGCTAAGTCCGCTTCAGAAAAATTAAATTAGCAACCCCGAAATAATTATTTTTACCTTACACACACACATTGCACCCTCCGTTTCTTTGTTTTTAAAGATGATTCTAAGAAAGCCCGACTCGGTCCGGGTACGGCCTCTGTTTCCGATTCTGAGTTTTTTGATTTTTCAGAATCCGTTTTATAACAAAATTTCTCAGATATAATATCTTTATTTAACCATTTGAAATAACGGTTTTGAAAATTTATTTTGTTTCGTCCCGATAGTTTCCATTTGAGACTAAGACTTTTGGAAAAATTGAATGAATTTAGAATTTGGTTATTTTTGTCAGATCATTCTTCTAAACCCAACAAGGGTTGAATTTTTTTGAAATCATTTAACACCTCATATTTTCGTGAGAGCCCACTCATTTAACAAGTCTGATGTTTTATGCTTATGCGTTCTAAAAAAAAAAGTGATAAAATAGTATATTATCTTTTTAGGGAATTAAGTGGCACTTTTATCCCGAGAAGAAAAAATGTTCGCCGAGTGCTCAAAAGATACTTTAGTCATTTTTGGGCCCCGTTTTTTTTTAAATTATTTTGCAAGAAAAACCGACTTCCCATTTTTACGTTTTATCTTTGAACGTCATTTTTTATCCACGGGATAAAAAGTGATACTTTATCCCTAAAATTTGTAATAAAAAGCGCACTTTTGATCTCAAAAGTACAAAAAAACTATTTTTTTTTAAATATTCGCCCACACAAACACCAGAATAATTTTTGGCATATATATTTTAGACTGATAGACTGCAGTATTTTTATAATTTTATTGACTACCTCAAATTATTGTTTTTGTGCGTTCCCATTGTCAAAAAACGGCCAATACGATATGCGATTCTAAAATATTTAATTTTCCATTTTGCTCACAGTAGTATAAGGTGACTTAGTACCATAAATATTTTGGGAATTTTAAAAAAATTTATTATCATCTATAACTACTCGCCATCACCGAATAATAAGCCTCATATCTTCTCCAGATTTAGTGCCATTTTTGACACCTTGCTGCCGCCATTTTCGACGTTGATGAGAGCTGTCACAATTTTATATTTGTCCAAATGGCGGCAAGACTGGTGTTAAGGGTATACCTAAACAGGAGATGATGTGAGGCCTCTCAACCGGGGTGGTAACCAATGTGTTATAAATTATTAGGATTGAACTATATTATTTAAAAAAATACAGCACCCTTAGTAGCAGCCAGTAGCAAAAAATATTTATGCTACCTTTTTGCTAATTCATTGGACTAATATTAAATATAACCTTAATAAAATTTAAAAAATATATTTTTTTGTAAGCATAACAGTTTTAATTGAATTATTTTAAAAGCGAGACGTCAATTTGCCAAAATTTTATTTAAACAAATAGCGTAAATATATATCACTGTAATACTTAAAGAAATTTTTTTTTATATTTAAATGCAGAACCAGTAAAATTAATTTTCTGATAGGTATTTTATACGATTTTTTGTACCTGTTTTAAAATAACGACTTTAACTCTTTATTTTATTCACTTTCGTAAGTGTGACTAAAAAATAGGTTATGATTACAGATAAACTGGACATTTATCTATACTTTTGCAATATTAAAACTTTTAAAATTTAACCTCAGTTTTTCGAATATTGCTCACAGGAGTCCGCACTGTGCGCCGCTCTTGTTTTCAGAATTTGATTTTGTCCACGTCCGTCCGTTGGGAATATATTTCTGCTTTAAGTTAGGAATAAGCAACAGTATGATTGATTTATCCCTACGATAGCAAATTAAGTGGCATGGGCGTCCCGGGTTAATTCGCGCAGGCTTAGCTGGAGGGTCAAATCTCGTTATTCTCTAACTCTGGGAAAAATTCAAGATGCAAAATGTTACTTTCTACGAGACCGAAAAACCTGTAGATGATGTGCCGTACTATACTCAGTTTCAATCCTTTCCGTTCTATGTCTATTTGGAGATTGTTTATATATTATAGTAGAAAACCAAAACTAAAAGCATCACGTTTAGTTATCTTAAAAAAAACTATCAAGTTCTTCTTAAATTAAATATTTTTGCAGCAGTTCAAAGTTTTAGAAACGGAAATAGAGTGTGCTGTAAATACAAAAAAAGGTCATATTTAGTAAAACATAGAGTGTTAAGCTACCCTGAATGCGTATAAAAAAACCAAAGCAAAAACAATTTTTACTCAAATACGCAGAATTATTAAATACTACCTTTTTTTTCGTTCTATACTCTATACTATTTAGATTTGGATCTTTATTTACGGACTTTTTACTTTAAAAATACATTTTTCCAAAGATTTCCAACATATAAAAAGATTTCACGCACAATAAGAACTTGATTTAAAATTTTCCAATAATGATTCAGTTTTTTGAAATATTTATTTATGTATAATGTAACTAGGTCACCATGTTGCACAAATCTTTTTTAAGTATCACATTCGGACTAAACTTGATATTAAAGTTATGTATCGTATGTTTTTTTATATTTATTTTTTTTTTGTTTCTTTTTTGACTTTTTAATTTTTATTTTTAGTAGTTTTATAGACAGGTTCCTTCGTAGATTTATTTAACAAAATCCAAAACTTTTTAATAGAACTATTTTACCAGGCCCATCGATTTTCTATTATGTGTTTCGAAGACTATAAGGTGGATTGCTTGGAATATATTATCATCATTTGAAGTTAGCTCTAAACAATATGTGTAGAGTCTGTGAACAATAATTTATATTTCCCTTTTTGCGAAGATAATTTTAGTAATTGTGTAAATTCCTATGTAATGTAATTTTCTGTCTGACATTTAAATTTTAATATTGTGACTTTTTATTATATTGTATTCTAATTAATAATTAGTTTAGGATAAGGATATGTATATTTCGTGTTACTACAAGTACCAGTATTAGAAAAAAAATGTGTAAGTAACACGTCTTCTGGTCACGTATTTTGAAAAGCCTACTCATTTGGTCTCTTGGTTTGACTTTCACCTGATTTTGAGAGTACAGCGTGTCCCATTTTCGATGGGATTAAATGGGAAACTCGGTTATTATTAAAGATATTGATTTTCTGATTGCACCTTACCGTGCTCTTTTTTTGAGCCCTTAAAAAAGGTGTAATCAGATTTTTGCTATACCCCGTGGTTCTGCTAATACAGGGAGTTTTTGGAAAAATTGCATTTTTAATAATTCCTTGTATCTCGCTTATTTTGCGAAATATTTTTATTCTGTAAAAACCTTTACATGGCAACTTTTTTAGGGAAAAATAATGACGCTGTCAACTTTCTTAAATATTGTTTAGGTTTCGAGATATGGTATTTATCATAAAACAATTAAATACGGACCTGGATTTTTTTTATTAATATTTTGATTGATTTCATGCTATTTTTATATTAAAATGATAAAACTTTAATATTTTTTTTAATTTAAAGTTTAAAAAAATATTTAATATTAAAAAAAAAATTTTTGTCCGAACCTGGAAATTTCCAACGTAAATATAAATTTAAAATTACAAGACACACTAGTTGAACGATTTTTAGTTTATCTGTTTTGAAACGTTAATTAAAAGATTTAGAAATAAAGTAAAAAATGTTAGAAAGTTACAAAAATATCATAGTAATTATTTAAGCACAGCAACTCATGAAATTTACTTCAACATGGAAAAACAAAAGCGTAGAATTAACATTGTCATTTTACTTGTCATTTTTGTTTATTTTATAAGTCACTCAAAATTATTCTTAAATGGCTAGAAATCGACCATATCCAGATATTGAAAAATGTGATATGTTTGACTGCTTTACTCAAGCAACAAAATTCCAGTATCTAAACGGCATATATATATATATATATATATATATATATACATATATATATATATATATATATATATATATATATATATATATATATATATATATTTTTATGCGATAAGAAAAATTACTCAAAAATGTCTTACACATAATCGCAATCAGTTTAAACATTTATATCATTACATAAAATTAGTTATTATTTTTTTGTTTTTGTCGTAGACTTTGTTTTAAATAAATCTTTAAATTAAAGTAAAACCATTTTAATTTGCAGAGTTTCAAAACACTTAAACTAAAAATCGTTCAACTAGCAATTTTTAATTTGTATTTATGTTAGAAATTTCCAGGTTCGGACTAAAATTATTTTTTTAAATATAAAATATTTTTTTTTCCTTAAAACAAAAAAAAATCAATTTTTTATTATTTACATACATACATAGATACAAGGGATTATTGAAAATGCAATTTTTTCAAAAACTCCCTGTATTAGCAAAACTACGGGGTATAGCAAAAATCTGATTACACCATTTTTAAGCGCTTGAAAAAAGAGCACGGTAAGGTGCAATCAGAAAATCAATATCTTTAATAATAACCGAGTTTCCCATTTAATCCCATCGAAAATGGGACACGCTGTACACCTTCTCACCCATTCAAGAATTCATACACTGAGGACGCTTTTCGAAATACGACGGCTGTCTAGCATTTAAATCTAAATAATTTTAAGCACTTTTATATGTTTTAAATAACCCTAACCAATAATAATTTGTTTTTTACTTCTCACTGCAAAATATTTGATTTCGTAGATTAACGCACATTATTTCGATTTTAACAAAATATTGGCGAGGTAGTTTAAGGTCATTTTAAGGAAGATTAACCGAGATTAACTTTTCGCAAACATAAAAAACACCATACTTTTTTTACGTTGTAAGTGCACAGTGTGATCTGTTTTTTCACTATTGAATTTAAATAAATATCGGTCGTTAGTGGAAATTTTGACGTTATTTTTAACAACTACTGTTAAATTTGACATTTGTACTATTCAACATATGTCAACCTGATATATGTCTTAATGGCTAATTAGATTTTTGGATCTTCATTGATAAAGACAGTAGTACTGAGGGAGTGACCCATAGGTCTGGAGATTAGGCTAGAGGAGGCCTTTTTTGTCATGACCCAGGCCTTTCCCTTAACGCACTCTCTGCACTTGCATTCAATTTTCAGGTAGCAGATTGGACCTTCCTGTTCTTTTTACAAAGTCCAGTATGGTTAGTGCTTCAAATGCCTGTTGTCTCATCCTTGCCTAGGCCTACGGCCTCACATTCTGGCACGAGCTGCCTTGATGTTTCTTCTTCTTGTCAACAGGCTAGATGTCATGTGCTCCCTCAACTCGTTTTGTCCAGTTAGAATAACTATCAGCAGTCCGACGTCTTTTCGTCTCCATCCCAGCAACCATTTAAGTCCGGTTGCCTTTAGTTGGTCTACGAATTCTCTGGTCTGTCCGCAACCTGTTCTTGTTTCCCAATTATTACGCCCGCTTTGCACTTGTCTTTTAGTCACGTCCAGAGGTGGCCTTGGGCCTACATGGTCGGTTCCTACTCGGGGCCATGCGAGTTCGTCTGCCTTCTCTTTGCCTGGTACCCCTGTATGCCCCGGAACCCAAACCACCGTTAACCGTTTGCCATCGCTTAGGGTATCCAAGATCCTTTTTACTGCACTACAATACAAGACGCTAGCGCTACCAAGTCCACTTCCAATCCCTGGCTTCGCATGCGTAGATCTACCAATATTATTTACCTCATGTATTAGAATCAATGTACAGGGTGATTTTCACTTGAATGATTCTAACCACATGAAAATAGAAAGTTTCAAAAACCTAACCTAACGAAACCTAATCAGATCTAACCGAACCAAAGCAAACTAAACCAATATTTTTTTTCAAAAAAAAAACTTTCCTGACTTCCTACCTGGGATGCTAGAGGATGTGAATCCGAACCGGACCGTACCGAACCGAACCTATCCAAACCTAACCCTACCCAACTAAACCTAATTAGCAGTACGTGTTGTAGTTTAGTTTGGTTAGGTTAGGTTTGGTTCAGTTTAGTTAGGTTCGGTTCGGATTCACATCCTCTAGGATCCCGGGCAGGAAGTCAGGAAAGTTTTTTTTTGAAATAAATTATTGGTTCAGTTTCCTTCGGTTCGGTTAGATTTGATTAGGTTTTGTTAGGTTAGGTTTTTGAAACTTTCTATTTTCATGTGGTTAGAATCATTCAAGTGAAAATCACCCTGTATGCATCTATTCTAAGACATGAGGTAAATAATATTGGTAGATCTGCGCTTGCGAAGCCAGGGATTGAAAGTGGACTTTTTAGCGCTAGCGTCTTGTCACTACAATACCGGTTGACATTCTTAAAACGACATTTTAAATTGACAAAGAAACACAAACTGTCAAACTGAAGACTAAAATGTATTTTGCTTCTGCCATTTGTAAAATTTAAAAAAATATATAATTAGAAATCTCTAAAAGTAAGTAACCAAAACTAAAACTAGTTATTTAAGAATAGTGGACACTTTAATTAAATAAATAGGTTAAAAAAAATTTTTAAGTCACAAGCTTTTATAAAATGCACTAAAAATTCAAAAATAATTTTCTAAAATTCTAATATTATCATAATAATAAAAGCGATGGCCGAATGATGGAAATTTTGACGATGTTAGCACGATAAGATATCCGTATCAATTAAATATCACTATTTGCAAGAATTAATCTAGCAGAAAAATGCAGAGATACCAAACCCACCCAACCCGACTCAAGATACCCCAGCATTTCTCTGACATAGGTATGGTAGGTAAACATATCTTTGATGACCTGCTATGTTAAATATTCTTTAAGTGTTTAGATCACAAATTTAGATTAACTTATGCTTTGATTTGCGGCCATCGCTTTTATTATTATGATAATATTAGAATTTTAGAAAATTATTTTTGAATTTTTAGTGCATTTTATAAAAGCTTGTGACTTAAAAAAATTTTTTACCAATTTATTTTCTACTTTTTAGTCTCAGCTATCTACTCTATTAAATGAAAATATTTGTTCAATAACAGAACAGAAGTGTTTATTCTAGATTATAATGAAATCGCTGATCGTGAGTTGTTTGGATACTCATTTTTCTATTGGGAGAAGGAGAGGGTGGGGGTATAGGTAGAAATATATTTTTTGTTTGGGCTGTATTGCCATCGGACTTTATACATATACCAAATTTTATAAAAGTCATTTGAAGTGAAGTGTGTCAAAAACGCATTTTTTATGGAAGGGGGTGGGGGGTAGAGGTGGGAGGACATTTTTTCATTATTGTTGTATTGTCATCGGACCACTATATGTATACCAAATTTCATCCAAATCGGATAATGGGAAGTGTGTCAAAAACGCATTTTTATATAAATGGGGGTGGGGGTAGGAGTGGTAGGATTTTTTTTTTCAATGTTGTATTGTCATCGGACAACTATATGTATACCAAATTTCATCCAAATCGGATAATGGGAAGGGTGTCAAAAACGCATTTTCTATGGAAGGGAGTGGGGGTAGGGGTGGGAGGATATTTTTTTAAAATGTATTGTCATCGGACCACTACGTGAATACCAAATTTCATCCAAATCGGATAATGGGAAGTGTGTCAAAAACGCTTCACAAGATTTGTTAGATAGTTAGACAGAACATCTGAAGCTAAATAAAAGCTTGTAAAAATAAATGGATCCATGAGGGATCTGATACCTTCCTAGCCCATTAGCATACTCCAAGTAAACTCCATACTATATCAACCTTGAAAACAGTTTTTTGTAAATAACTCCGAAACCAAAGCTCCTACAAAGTTTTTGCTTATAACATAAATTTTTGAAAAAATGTGCTTTTCTATATTCTATACTATAATGAACCGAACCGAACCGAAAACCGCATATTGATGCGACGCTCCATTAAAAAGTTAGCATTTAAAAAATGTTTAACTGTCAAAAAACCGTCATTAGCGTTAATGAATTTTGACGAAAATCTAATCAGCTCGTTACAGCATTTTACCTGAGAATTTCATGCAAATCGGTTCAGCGGTTTGGGAGCTAACGTGTTACGGACAGACACACACACAGATATTGCTAGGATAGGTCAAAATATACCCAAAAAACACATTTTCGGCGTTATCTCAAAAAAACTTTTTCGTCGAAAACAATACCTTCTCTAGCCATTGCTGCGCGGGCTAGGAAGGTAAAAAATTGAGTGTTACATTTAACAAAAATACATCAGATTGACATAAATTGAACAGTACAAATGTCAAATTTTACATTAGTGGTTAAACATAACGAAAACAATGTCGTCTATCGACTTAATTTTAAAGTTTTATAATCAATAGTAAAAAAATTAAAGGGGGTGCCGTCGAGTTAACAGATTACACTCTACGTATCCATCCGTTATTAATTCTACAGTCAGAATTTCTTTTAGTGTTACCGATTTCAACGCAAATTACCTCGTCATTAACAGAAGTGGAGGTTGAGGTTGTTGAAAAACGCTTAAAATAGCTAAAAACTATTAGTTTTACTATTAGTAGTAAAAAAATTCAGTAAAAATTACAATCTTTCAAATGTAATATGGTAATTTTTTATAACGATAACGTTTTTATAGTTTGAATGTTACTCCATAATATTCAAAACTACACACGTTAACGTCATTAAAAAATGCCTTCTTGTCGTTTTTTCTTTATCATTTTTACATCTTAAACATTTTTCGGATTTATTTATTTTAACTTTTTTTAGTAAGCTAAGAATTTTAAAGCATGTAAGCTAGTTTAAGCTACTTTAAAAAAATTACTGTGGAAATAAATACATTATAGGACTACAACAAAAAACAGCCAGAAGAGTTCGACAAATAACGACATTCCAAAATCCCCTCAAATTGTAAAAGGATATTTTTGTTGTACAGTCGGGGACTTTTTAAATTGCCGTTGTATTTTTTTCTTACAAAATTAGTCATTTAAAGAAATCAAAAAAATAAATTTTTAAATATGTATGTGTACAGACAAATGTAAGGTTTAAAATTTTTTTGTTTTGGTTTAAACACTTTTCCGAATTTCAAATAGGAATATTTCTTATTTTCGAGGGCGGCAATTTAAAAAGTCCCCGACTGTACAATGTGTCCGCGCGAAAAATTAACACTCAATTTTTTTGATTGTAATTAAACTTATGAGTTTCGAAAGGCTCAAAATTATTATAATCTCTAATTAGCGTTGACATAAGAAACATAACATAGGTTGGCCAACACTATGATATTTTATTTTATTAGAAAATGAATGTATTCTATACATAGCCATTTGTAATGACTAGAAGTGTCAAAAAATTAGGTAGGAATAAAATAGAACTAAAAAGTTTAATTATTTATTTTTAATATCTACCTTTCGAAAAAAAGCTAATAAAAAAGTATTCTCTACTTGCGAACAAGCTTATTCGAACTCCGCTTCGCATGGTTCGTCTAACTGCTTTTGCATGCCGGACAGTATCACTTTCCACACTTGTTAGGAAAATAACTATTATATAACTATGTTTAGGGTTAAATAGGAACGGTTGGGAGAGATTGACTAGGGAGTCCATTGCAAAAATAGATGTCCCTCTAGGGAACCAGTATGTACAGGGTGTCTCATTATATGTTTTCCCACCCTTTTAGGCCATTAATAATTGATATAGGAATATAAAAGAAATTGTGTTCGAATTTGCGAAATTTTTACTTTTAAATTGCATCTTGACTTTATTCCTGATGCTAACCATATTTGACAGGCGCTCAAGTTTATAGTGTTTATAAATTGGATGCTTCTTATATTATTTAATTAATAGAATAGGCTTGGAACATATTTTACAAAAATATCCGATATGCCGTAGTTTAGAGCCATAGTTTCTGAGATATTAGCAATCATTTTTTCAAATAATAAAAAGATAACAGTACCGCTCTTGTGTTAATTTTAGTATCCTTATTCCAAATTATGTTAGTCCCCATGTATAAACAGTGACAATGATATGAGTGAGACGGCATATAAACTTTGTTGTCGTTACCGCTTGTCATTTTGAGTGTCATTAAAAAAAATATATTTGTCATTGTCACTGTTTATACATGGGGACAAACATAGTTCGAAATAAGGACACTGAAATTAACACAAAAGTGGTAATGTTATTTTTTTATCATTTAAAAAATTATCGCTAATATTTCAGAAACTATTTATCAAAACTGCGACATATGGGGTATTTTTGGAAAGTATATTCCAAGCGTAATCTATGGATTAAGTAATATAAGGAGCATCCAATTTACAAAAACTATAAATTTGAGCGCCTGTCAAATACGGTAAGCATCAGGAATAAAATCAAGATGCAATTTAAAAGTAAAAATTTCGCGAATTCGAACACAATTTCTTTTATATTCCTATATCAATTATTAACAGTCTAAAAGGGTGGGAAAAATATAATGAGACACCCTGTAAATTTAGCCCACCAAAATGTCAGTTTCCTACGTATAATAACAACTGAAATACTCTGCCAATATATGGGCCCCTAAGCTCACACTAGGTACTAAAGTTATAGTGTACAGGGTGTCCCAAATTGGGCACTTTTGGGGGATTTAAGGTACTTCCAGGGGAGACAGAGAAAAACTGACCACGCATTGCGAGGCTTAAATTTCAAGAGAAGACTTATGTGAAAACCGCATTTTGAAATATCGTCTCGTCTTTGAGCTACAGGGGCTTTTTGGAAAGGGGTCTATAACTTCGTTATTTATGAAAATTTTGATTTAGAGTAAATTGCAATTTTATAGACTTTGTCACGAGGAATTCACCCGCTAAATTAAATGTTAACTGACACTTTTAGTTTTTGAGATATGACATAAAGTTGCATTTTTTCTCATGGAATGGCCTATATTTTAATTAATTTTCGAATTCGTGATTGAATTCTTTTCAAAATGATGTATCATATGTCATAGTTTGACTGAGCGGTTTCGGAGATAATTAAAGTTTTTTATTTTTGTCTAGTGTGCGTTGAATGGCGTCATGCGCCATTGACGTGAAAGCCTTGCGGTCAAATTCTACTTCAATGCTCCTATAGTTTTGTTGTCTTATACTATGCAAATCAAGTTGGCCTTGCGTCTTGGCGTTTTGTCATTGTTTTCAATTGTTTAAACAATTTGACATTACGCTTTGATATGAAATTATTTTGCACAAAAGCGTTTTAATTTTATTTTGAAATATGTATCATTTTTTTAAAACTTTTTATAACTAGGCTTTGAGGGCCGTCAGCTGAATTATAATTTTACCAAACCAGCCTTACTATATTTGTGACTGTGTAAAATAATAAAAATACTGGAGTGCCTTTACCTGCCTCAACAGGAAATCATAGCGCACTAGAAATAAGTGAAAAAGCTGAATATCTCCTAAACCGCTCAATCAAACTATGACATATGATACATCATTTTGAAAAGAATTCAATGACGAATTCGAAAATTAATTAAAATATAGGCCATTCGGTAAGAAAAAATGCAACTTTATGTCATATCTCAAAAACTAAAAGTGACAGTTAAAATATAATTTAGCGGGTGAATTCTTCCTGACAAGGTCTATAAAACTGCAATTTACTCTAAATCAAAATTTCCACTAGTAACGAAGTTATAGGCCCCCTTCAAAAATGCAGACTTTTCAAAAAGCCCCCGTAGCTCAAAGACGAGACGATATTTCAAAATGCGGTTTTCACTATAAGTCTTCTCTTGAAATTTGAGCCTCGCAATGCGTGGTCAGTTTTTTTCTGTCTCCCCTAGAAGTACCTTAAACCCCCTAAAAGTGCCCAATTTGGGACACTCTGTACGTGTGAGCTAATATAACTAAAAACTGAAATATATTTTATTCAACTCCACACTAAATTACCTTTTGTTTGATACCAGACAAGCCATGTTTTAACTTAAACTCAAATTTTTGAAATCCATCCCCACCCTTAAAAAAAACAAAAACTAAAATGTATTTTGTTAAACTCCGGACTCAATTACCTTTCGTTTGATATCACACACGCCATATTTTCACTTAAACTCTAATTTTTGAAATATACTCCCACCCTTTTTTAAAATAAATTAAAATGTATTTTGTTTAACTCCAGACTCAATTACTTTTCGTTTGATATCACACACGCCATATTTTCACATAAACTCTAATTTTTGAAATCTATCCCCACCCTTTTATTTGGTTTGTGTTCGGTGGATTTTGTTCATTTTGAAATGGGACCATCTCGACCCAAGACCCAGCCTAGGTACCAAATTTCATTAAAATCGGTCAAGCGGTTTTTGAGTTATGCGCGTTGGTCGTTACAGACATACATACAGACAGACAGACATACAGACATACAGACGGCGCAACAAAAAAGTTTCAAAATCATCTGAAACGCAAAGATATATAAAAATTTTTGAAATCGGAGCAACTTTTTTTTTTCTCGAAAAAATTAGGATCACCATAGCTCACACTACTATAGTATAGTATATGTGTGAGCTAAAAATGCAATGTTAACTTTTCGCGTGGACACACTCGTATATGCTCAGGTATGATATACTGACAGCAGTATTTACTAAGTGTATGTCTAAATTTAAGCACTCTTTTTTGGTTTAATGTTTAACTAATATTTTTCCTTGAAAAATGCACAACCTCTTTTAATTTTAATTTAGCACACCCTTTTTATAGTTAGTTACCTTTTATTATATTTTTTCATTTATATAAATTTACTAGACAATCACAAGTTTAAAAGTATTAAAAACAATTATATATTTCGAGGTTTGTAAATGGCGACATTAGGTATTAGGTACTCCAAGGAGATAAACTAAAATCTGCATACATACTTTCTGCTTAAAGAACTTGTTCAAGTTGACAAGACTTGTATAGACTTAAACCAAGCATCAAATCAAAACGCCTGAGTAAATACTGCTGAGGTTTAGTTTTAATTGCAATTTTTGGACTCCTTTAGCAGATTTTGTGCTAAAGCCTTTAGCAAAAATGCTGCTTATGGAAGCTTAGTCTTAGAGGTTTTATTTATTGGTAGGGTCAGAAATTGCTGCGTTCGTTTATTCTCTTAATCATGCCGAACAGTTATATGTTTCAAGTTTGAAATAATTTTAAAATGAGAACTATCAAAATTAAAAAAAAAAGGTTATAGATAGACTTAAAGTAGGTATCATGATCAGAAAAAAAACGCTTTTTTTGGCCTAAGGACCGTAACTCATTTTTTATCTAGCTTTCTTTTTTTTATACCAGGAATTTCCATCCAATCAGGATCATTCGCATAGTTTTGCAACCAGCCAGAAATCGAACTCGGGCCGCTCGGGCGACGTCATTATGTAGTCTAGAAATATGATTTTCTTAAATTAAAAGGGCAGCCTGTTTTTGTAAGAAGTATAATAGTATCCAAGATTTTTTTGAGAACGACGGCAAGATACATCTCAAATTATTAAAACAAAGGCCTTAGCATTTAATAAATCAACAAAATTGGTATTCACGTACGTTTAGACAGTATGTTTATATTACCATACCCAAGTATCAGTGTTTCGTTGTGATTGATAGGTTGCACCACACAATACAATAGGTTGCACTAAAGCTAAACGTTGCGTTTTGGAAAAGAAAGCTAATTACGTCAAAGACTTCAAATGTGGTTTGGGGGCAATAACTTCAAAACTTTTTTTTTTAGTCTCTTGGTAGTTTCTGTTAATACGATTCATTCGCCTTAAGTTCTGTTCCCATATCACAACTGCTGCAACTAAATGTCTATGCTCTTGTTAATTGTGTCCACCACCAAGTATAGATCTGTGACATTCAATCAAGGCCAACACAAAAATAGAGGCCACGACCCTGAAAAAATCAGCTGTTCTCCCGGGGCTGAATTTTACATTGAGTCTTATGGGAGGTCAGAGGTTTTTTTATGGTATTTTCAAAATGGCACTACAGATTTCCGCAAAATTTCAGTGAAATATTCTCAGACACCATCCGGATATTCCACCAAAGGTTTGTAAGGAAGCAAATCATGTTAAAAAGGTTAAAATCTTGGAAAATAAGGAATGCTAAATCTTCAAGATTTAGCATTCCTTATTTTGAATTCAAATTACCCGCCATGTACCACATGCCAACTGTTATATTTGACATACATGTATTTGACTTTGTCATCTGTGATTGTCACATTTGCTTCTGCTTTAAATTTAATTTTTGTGTGAGCTAATGAAGCGGCTATGAAAAATTAAGGATTACTAAACATTTAAAAAAAATTGTTCTGTTAGAATAAAGTAAAAACAATCTCAAAAATGACTTTATTTAAAAAAAAATCAAATATTCATGAACCGTCATTTCAACTTCAATTTTTTAAAGACAATCAGCTGTGTCGTAACGTGACCATCAAAAAAAAAGTCAGCCCCGGATGTGACGTCAAGAAAGTGGAGGATCGTGGCCCCTCCGTTTTGATAGCCCTGATTCAATATCAAGATGTATGACGTGAAGGGGCAAGAGTCAAGAATGAGCACAAAACATGATAAAAAATCCCAATTAGGTATTTTAAGAAATTGCTTCTCCAATTTTTATGCATTTGGAGATTCATATTTTTCCATTAGGAAATTTCCTCTCAAAATTTTGTAAAATTGTTATTTTATTATTAAACTGCTATATATCAGATTGCCTCAAGTTCAAGTGAAAGTTGTGTTTGAGTACAGAAAAACGTTAGTGCCCAAAGACGGCACGCGGTACAAAAAGTTTAGAGGTCGAAAAATTGCTACTTGGGTATGCAGCGTTTAATAACCTCGAGTTTTTCCCATAATCTTTTTATTATTTTTGCGAAAATAACAAAGACAAAAAGTAGTTTGATCAAAACTGACTTTGGTTACCTTGCACCTAAATAAATGCACGCTGCAATTGTTTTTAAAACACCCTCCATAAGGCTCCTGCATTTAGTGTCATGTTCTGAAAACTTTGGGGACTTTTGATTATTTTTTTCTAGAATTCAAATGGTTTCGATTGAATAGGCGAACGCAGTATGCATATATGACCAATTAAAAAAGTTGGCTAGATTTTTAAATGTCAAAATGTTATGTATAAGTAATTAAATCTTATTTTATTAAATAAATTTGCCTTTTTTTCAGTTATATGTAGTTTTTGAGAATATATAAGAATAAATTCTCCTCGTTATTTTAAGTGAGCGGTAATTTAGCTGCAAGTTTACCAATAGTCCCAGAATAAAATGTATCAAAACATTTTGTGGTTGGTATATTGATATCTAAAATAAATTACAAAGTTACATTTACTTTATACCTGACGGCATTTGAAACATTATATAACTTCAAAGACTACTGAGCTAAACTAAGCAAGTGCAACTTTTTTCTTTTAGCAAATAACTAATGTCCGTTCCTGGTTCCAGTTCCTCTGGATGTTTAGTTCTAAAAAACAAAAACTAATCTAATCATTTATTGATATTAAAGGTATCATTTCAGTGCTATACACTTTTTAAATAACTAAACAATAATATAAAAGCACCAAATCCAAACAGTGAAATGTTTTTTTTTGGGTACTGTAACAAGATTATTGTGTAATGTGAGCTGCTTGATAGAATCAATAAATAAATTTTAAAAAGGAGCAAAGGTTTCTAATAAACATAAATGGATCCACGATGAATCTGACTCGATTTTGAGGCGCTTTTTTGTTTCGAGCAGGTAGAATTGTTTGAAGTAAAACTCGATGCCACTAAGCATTTTACCTCTGGATTCAAAAAAAAGTAATAATATCTAATATTTAGGTACCTAGAGCTGTTTTAAACAGAGAAAGACAACAGTTATTGTATTTTTATTTACTCTACATAAGGGTTGGCATAAATATGAAAGTGTTTATAAAATAAAAGTCATTATAAAACACTAAATTTTGCTTTAGAATGGATTTTAAAATGTTTTTTAATTATTATTACATAAATATAAAACATTTAAAGCAAGTCATACAACTAAACACTCTTATAAAATCTGACATTTAGGGACTATAATGGTTTTTATAAGAGTTATGCCTACAATAACAAACGACCTTTATAAAACAAGACATTGTGTTACACTGACCGAATTTTATTAAAAGATTACTTACTTATGGAACAATTTTGATTTGTTAAATCCCTTAAGAGTGGCCGTGTCTCCATCAACATGTAAGGTGCAGCCTTCTCTTAGACCCAAAACGTAAGGATAGGCATTTTGTTCTTCTAGATATTCTAGGATTCTGGTTTCTCTAGTTTCACCCTAAAATTAAGTAAATCTATAGGACATTTCTAAACAGATTAAGTAGGCTATGCGAAGGGAGGGAAATAATGATAGGAGTATATAGGACGCTTTCAAAGCTGTCAAGTGCATAATTGCAAAGCTTGAGTTGTAGCTGTTTTACCTGTTGTTTTGTGTGGTTTCGACAATATAGTGAGAGGCAAGTGATTTATTAATAAATCATTATGTGATGGCCGCTAACACTGCCCATCAGATTTCGTTTATATTATAATATGCTATTCTTCTTTTTCAAATAAGCATTTTTTGTAAATTATATTTTTGTGTGAGCCTTCTGAGTAAACCAGAAATCGGATTCAAAATATTATAGTTTTTAATATTTAGATCAGCGGTTTTTAAAGTTCGCGCGGCGAGAGTTGAAGCCACCCACGTCACGGCTGAGGGGGATCTTCTGGCCCCGCAATAGCTTGTGATTGACTGTTTCGGAAATCCATAGGCGTAGTGTTTTATATTGGGAATTAGTTTAATAAATTATTATGTGTAACGCACGGCACTATCTGACCGCAAAGGCGTATACCAAGATAAAATTGATGACGTGCGTGGCATCAACTTTCGCCGCGTCTACTCTATTATATTTTATTTTATTTTTATTTACCATATGATTACGGGCGAACCCAATTACAATGACAGGAATAAATGAGAGTTACATAAATATACAATAAAAGTAGCATACAAATAAAGGTAGTCTTAAGCATTAATTAGATGTACAAGAATAGGTTGGACTTTTAGGCATTATTTTGCAAGTGCGTATTTCTGAGCTGTTTTAAATTGGTATTAAATATATCGATAGCTGGAGTATTGTTACAAATGTCGCACATTGTATAAAGCGGTGAATACTTTAAAACATTCAGTCTAGGCGTTGGCAGATAGAAAGTGGATAGTTGTCTCGATCCCTGGCGCGGGATTATGAAGTTTAGTTGGGCTAATAAGTCTGCACAGTCTATTTGATTGTTTAAAATTTTATGTAAGGTTGCCTGAGATGCGTACTGTCTTCTGCTGTTTAGAGATGGAATATCGAATCTGGCGAGAAGTTGGTTTTGAGGGATTCCTTGAGCGGGATAGGTTCCATCCACTTTAAAGGATAAAAATTTTAAGAAACGCCTTTGAATTCTCTCGAGGTCTTCTATTTGGTTAATTTGATTGGGTTCCAGACAATAGACGCATATTCGAGCTTTGATCTAATATAAGCAAAGTAAAGACTCTTGAGCGCTGAGATGTTAGTTAATTCTTTTGAGATGCGAACAATGAAACCGTACATTCTCGATGCAGCTGATGTAATATCTTCAATATGAGAAGAGAATGATAGTTTCTTGTCAAAAATTACTCCTAGGTCGCGTATGGTTTCCGGCCTCTCCAGGATTTGGCCATTTATAGCATAGTCATACGTTAGATATGTAGTTTTATTTGTGTACGTCATTACTTTGCATTTAGCAATGTTAAAAGGTAGGCCGTTTTGAACGCACCAATTCTGGATTGCATTTAGATCATTTTGAAGAGCTATACAGTCAGAGACGTCACCTATTACTCTGAATGTTTTAAAATCGTCAGCATATGAAAGGCTGGATAAACCGAGGCCCCTTCCCAAACCATCTATGAAGATGTCGAAAAAAAGAGGTCCCAGCACAGAGCCCTGTGGTACGCCGGAGCTGACAAGGTATTCGGCAGACCTAACACCATTTACATACACGTGTTGGCGTCTGTTGCTTAAGCAAGATTTTATTAGGTTTAATAATGGTATGTTAAAACCGAAATTTTTTAAGGTTGTTAAGAGCACGCCGGTGTCAAGTTTGTCGAACGCCTTAGAAAAATCTGTATATATGACGTCGAGCTGTTGACCTGCGTGAATAGTTTGAGAAATGGTTTGTGTTATAGACAGAAGATTGGTAACAGTAGAACGTCCTTTAATGAAGCCGTGTTGATTAGGTGATAAAATATTATTCACAGAGGGGTAGATAGACTTATGCAAGAGAAATTCAAAGGCTTTCAAAAAGTTGTTAATTATAGTTATAGGTCTGTAATTTTTAATATAAGATTTATTGTCAGATTTAAAAATGGGACACACCTTGCTGACCTTCCACGAGGAGGGTATTCTCGACTCACTGAGGCATTTGTTATATATATATATATATATATATATATATATATATATATATATATATATATATATATTAATACTTAGATCAGCGGTTTTGCATCTTTGAAGCCTGGCGTCACAGAAAGAATTTAGTTATCTAGTGACCTTAGGCGATGCCAGGATTCCAGGACGTAGTGACCTTAATTTAACTTATTATAAAGGTTACGGTGCGTTATAGCGAAACGTCATGAATTGCCGTGATTGTCATTGTGTGCCAAGTTTTTTTAAGAGAAGCCCAAAAGCGTAAAAAAATTGCGACATGGGTCTTATGAAGATTGCAGAATTAAAAAATGCATGTCGGTCTACCATTAACAGCTGATTTTTTCAAGGTCGAGTCAAAATTAACGTGTTCGAGGGTTTTTCTAAATTCCATAAAAAATGCCCGAACAGGTGTGTTAAATGTTCGTTATAACAAGGCGCAATTAAAAAAAAATAGTTAGAAACTCTATTGTGCTTGAAACTAACCTTGTGTTCGGAATCTGGTTCTGGATCTAAATAGTGCGGATTGATATTAAAAGGTATCAATTTTAAAGCTTCGAAACTAGGCGGATAGACAATTGGCATGTCATTGGTGGTATTTATCGATCTTGTGGCTACATTCGTGCCTAAAAAAACAGTAACGACCGCGTTGAGCCACCTGTTTATCTGCAAGTAGCTTGAAAACATTTTTCACTCATCAAGTAGCACTATATTTTGAATATCTAGCTGCAAACACGATACACTAACACACGGTATGTCAGAAAGCTGGATCAAAACGCGTATTCGACAAAATAGCGAAATTGGAACGCAACCTTAGAGCATTAAATTAACATGCAACCAATGTTTAATGTTGCATCCGTGATCGGCCATAAGTGACCAAGGAATTAAAAAATTAAGAAGCATGGTAAAATTGGGCTAGATCAAAAAATTTGGGGCTTTTTAAAACTTATGCGGGGCCCCATATTTAACAATGTTTCAACACATTTCGTTCAAACTAGCCCATTGATTTGAACCAAATTTCGCACAGTTGTAGGCCGAATGGTTTGCTCGATAACCGTTAGGATTTAGTTTTTGAGTTTTGAGGATTTTTCTAAAAATATGTATGTTATTTTTTTACAATTTTAAATAGTGGATCGACAAAATTTTTTATTAGATACCGAGCGAACGTTTTAGCCTACAATTACACACATACATACACACACTTGGAAAAAATCAAAAACCCCCAAAATTCTAATTTACTCCCCCCACTATACATGTAAAGTTATGTAAACGTAACATTGCCCACTTCCAGAAACGCTAGAGAGGTGAGCTTTAACAGACCATTAGGATAGATGATAAAACTATAGGAAAAAACTTAAAACAAGAAATTTTCATTTGCTTCCCTCCTCTATAATTGTAAAGTTATGTAAAAGTAACATTGCCCAGTTCCAGCAACGCTAGAGGGCTGAGCTTTGGAAGGCTGAAAGGAACTATGATAAAACTATAGAAAAAAATTAATTCAAAACTGGCACAGTCTTCGTCTTGAATGAGTTGCTCACCTCTGAGGAAACACGACATATATGTATGTATATTTTTTTTATTGCTTTTATCTAAATAATATTTATAAAATGTATATTTTTGAAGCATTTTTGCTAACAAACGATTTGTTATTATTATTTTTATATTAACAGTCAAGACCAGACCAAAGCTTAAATAGGTACCATCTACCTGCACTAGCACCCATATAAGGAATCCCATCTTCGAGCACCCTTTTCCGAATGGCATTTACCAAATCTAGATCATATAATGTCTTCAGTAAGCGAAATGTATTTCCCCCACCAACAAAAATTGCTTCGGCCTTGGCAACTGCACTTTTTGGTTCTTCTTGTTTGTGAATGCTCTCCACTTTGTAACCTAGTTAGAAAATGAAAAAAAATAAAACCAGGAAGAAATTCCTGTTTGTTTGTGGTAGCAATGTTTGTTTCCCACACCGGCGGTCCGGGTTCGATTCCTGGCTTGGTACTTGGTTGTTTGTTTTTGTTTAAAATGCTTTAACCTTGCTGAAACTTTGCGAAACTGGGCGATTGATCCTGATTGGATGAAAAGTCCCAGTATAAATAAATAAAAAAATAGTGTGTAATTTGTTAGCAACTCAATTTAGACCTTGGGTGATTACGTCGTTGCACTTCGCTGTCATTAGTGCATATTGCCATGTCATAAAATGGTAGTGTATAGCCCACAGGAGATGGGAGTACAACGACTGCGGCATCTGCATCTACGTAGCACACCTGGACATGGGGGCTTCATAGTTTAGTTGTTTAAATATAGCCATCTATTGTACGACCATGACTTCTCCTCAAGAATTATCAGGCTAGGAAGCGCTTTATTCTAAATTAACGATCTGCAGAGTTTTTTAAACTATAAGATGGTATGTGCTTTAAATACCATAGGTGTAAGGTTTACCATGTACATAGACCCTGAACAAAGAAGTGGTTTTTGCAGTTTTGCGCTTCGGAACGAGGGAAATAACCATTTCAACGTATTCTACGCAATTTATCTAAGTAGATGTTCAGCTTTTTTAAAACCACGAGCCGCCACTGCATGCACGAACTCTGGCCTTTTTGTCATTTCTACCTTAAGCTAGAGTCCCTGTATCTTGACATATATAGATATAATTGGGCCCAGTTTTGCAGAAAGCGACCAACCCACAAAATAGTTAAATTAGAGCTAAGGTTATTTTTCGATTTGTTTTGACCCATTCTTCATTTAGCATAAAACGACCAAATGCTATCCTAGCGATTCAAGGTCAAAATCTACTATTAAAGGAAATACCTATTTATTAATCTTGAATTATTTTTCTGCAGAAACAATCCAAACCACTTGGTCGACAAATATAATGTTCTATTAACATATTCCGGAATGCATCCATCATTTCTGTTTTGCTGTTGATTACAAAATTTCTGTTTTGCAGAAAGCATCCAAGCCACACTTCATGTGGGTTAGATGCTTTTTACAAAACTGGGTCCTAATTTATGGTTTTGCAGAAAGCATCCAAGCCTCAAAAGTTTTTTGAAAAATACGTGTTTTTTGTAAGTATTCAAACAAAAAAAAGGGTTTAAATGTAGCGATCTATCAATAAAAAATATATTTTCTCATTTTCTGCAAAACACACTTCGTGTGGGTTGGATGATTTTTACAACACTGGGTCCAATTATTAGAGTCGCGACAAGCCCATCCGTAGACGAATAATTAGTTTACTGTGAATCAGCGCCTCTCGAACTTTGTATGCCGAACTAATGTATACAACGGTATGTATAACAGTATTATGACAAGACCGGGGTGCTTTCCTTACTATAAATAATTAGTTTACTGTGAGCCCATCTATTGGTCGGGCAGCAAAACACAATTTTTGGTGATTTTGGTAAAACTTGGTACGTTTGTAAAGCGACCCAAGCGAAGTAGAGAATATTTTTTTTTGGTTCGAACTCTACTGCGTTTCAGTGCCCTTAAATTTCAAATTTGCACCTTTACATTTTTTTCCAATATCTTAAAACTAAAAACAGCTAAAATATTTTTCATGACAATTTTGATTAGGTAAGACCTGTCTCTATAAGCTCATGTAACGCAACTTTTAAAAATATTTTTTTTATATTAAGAAAAATAATGTTAAAGTTAAAACTTTGAAAATTTACCAAAGTAGTGATTATTTTAAAACTTGAAATTTTGGACCCTGTCAAAAAGTTTTAGGGGCGGATTTTATCTGACATACTTTTTTTTCTTTCTTTTGAGTTTGGCTATATCTCACTTTTTAAAATTTGAAAAAATCTTGCAGGGAAAATCTGTCGCAGAGTCACAAATACCATGCTATCGCGTTTTTCGCAAAATTCAAAGATTTTGGACTGCTTATACAAAACAATTTTTTAAAACTTTATTTGACCAAAACTTAAAATAATTTTTACCGGTTCTGATAGAGAACTAAATACAAAATATATTTTCTTAAAAATAAAAAAAATATATAATCCAATATATTCAAAAATATACCACAAACATGGAAAAATCATAGACGGTTTTTTTAAGTAAAAATGACATGTTTGAAGATAAACGGCTGGGGATTTTTTATTTTGCGTTTAATTTTGGGTCCCCCAAAAACCCTTATTCTAGTATAGACAAGCTTTCAAACGATATGCAGTTTTTTTCAAAATCTACTTGGTAAGTGGTAGCAAAAAAGCGTTTAAAGTTGGCTATTTTTCAGTTTTTATTAAGAGATATTCAAATCATATACTCGTCGGTCATTAAGCCGCCATTTTCGTCAATTTTTGGAGAATTTTAATAAACATTGGCCCGATTGTACATCAACTTGAGCAAAGTAAAATTTTTTTAAAAAATGGTTGGTACTCCACTATAAGTTGCGTATCAGTGTCCTTAAATTTCTGGTTTGCGCCTTTCCACTTTTTTCAAAATATCTCAAAATCAAAAAAAGCTCATTTTTTTTTATTGCTGTTTTAATAAGATAAGACCTGTCTCTATGGGCCCATGTACAGTCGGGGACTTTTTAAATGGCCGCCCTCGAAAATAAAAAATATTCTAATTTAAAATTCGGAAAAGTATTTTGAACAAAAACAAAAAAATTGTAAACCTTACCTCTGTCTGTATACATACATATTTAAAAATTTGCTTTTTTTTATTTCTTTAAAGGATTAATTTTGAAAGAAAAAAAATACAACGGCAATTTAAAAAGTCCCCGACTGTACCACAACTTTTAGAAATATTTATCGATTTCAGACAAAATAATGTCAAAATCAAAACTGCCAAATTTACCAAAGTGGTGATTTTTTCAAAACTTGAATTTTTGATCCTGTCCAGAAATTTCTGAGGCGGATTTTATCTGACACACTTTCTTTTCTTCCTTTTAAGTCTTGCTCTATCTCACTTTTTAAAACATTTAAAAATATTGCAGGAAAAACCTGTAGCAGAATCACATATACAATACCAAGCTGTCGCGTTTTTCGCAAAATTCAGAGACTTTGGATTGCTTATACAAATCAATTTTTTAAAACTTTATTTGAACAAAACATAAAACACTATTTACTAGTTCTAATAGGCAACTAAATATAAAATGTCCTCAACTAAAAAAAAAATTTTCCGCAAACATGGAAAAATCACTGACTCAGAATAACGGCTTTTTTAAGAAAAAACTACTAAAGATAAACAGCTGGGGATTTTGTATTTTGCGTTTAATTTTAAGTCCCCCGGAAACCATTTGTCGAAAAATAGTTCCCAAGGGAGCTGCACCCCTTTAAAAAAGCGCACCCTGAAGACTGTTTTTCCTCACAGAGAAATTTTACAATTTTGAGATCATAATCGAATTTGCCGTCAAAATTTTATCCCGTGTACCAAATTTCATGATATTTTTATGAGGGGTTTCGAAACTATTGAGGAAAACTCATCTTGAGGGTGTTGATGCATCAATGTCGAAAATTGTGATTTCCTCTAAAACTAGTCGCCCTATCGATATGAACTAAGAGCACCTTTCTTACGTGAAAAACCTTCAGGTATCATATTCTAAAATCGTGAAAAAACTACCATAGAAAAAATGGGATTCTTTTTACCCTTAAACCTCCTGGTATGGTACGCCCCTGATTAAAATTTTGCAATTCTGAGCTGAAATTTTGATGTAGCGTTAAAAGTTTATACGTTGTACCAAATTTCCGGTTTCGGAAATATTGAGGAAAAACAGTATTCAGGGTGGCCTTTCTTAAAGGGGCGCAGCTCCCTTATGAACCATTTTTCGACAAATGTTTCTAGGCACTATTTTTTATGAAAATACTCCAGAAATCACACCACGAATTTTTGACCAATGTTTAGGAAACACCCAGTATTAATCAAGTCACTTTACTAAGTTTATTCTTTTAAGAAAGAAAGTAATGTTCCAAAATATACTAATAAATGTCTTAATCGTAGTACCGTACAAAATCTAAAATTTTTATTGCTATAAAGCTGATCTGAACGCATAAGTTACCTCTTACCCCATTCTTTAAACGGCTTCTGCACTTTTGATTCATATGCGTCTCGATCACTTAAGGCATATGGAATAAACAAAATACTGGATACTTTATTCCTGGATAAAAAAATGTGAGTATATTAGTAAAAACCTTTACTTAAAGGTACAAGGCGTCCCTGTTGATTAGTCCGCAACCGCGAGAGTGCCAGGCCCAAATTAATTTTCACTCCAACGTCGACAGCAAACTAACGAAACCTAGAGACCCTGTATGTATGACATATTTTTATAAAAAATTTAAAATATGTCATATATACAGGGTCTCTAACGAAACCTAACCTAACCAAACCTGACGTGGCACTCTCGCCGTCACGGAGCAATGGTGGTGTATAATCGTTGAATACGTGGTACGATTTGCCTAAATGTCTTTTCCAGTATCTTTTAATTTGGACTATAAGTGATTTTGATGATCCGACATATAGGCCAGTTATTAGAGCAAAAGAAAAGACCTCTAGATTGCAAAAGGTGGTGTAGTCGCGATTTTGACATATGTTGTTCACAAAAAAAAGTTGAGTTTTCGACCTTGGGGGCGAGCGAAGGGGAATTCGCGGGTGGTAATCACTGTACATTTTTCTGGGAATCATATGGAAATCACCTGGGAATCGCTGGGAATCACTGGTAATTACCTGGGAATCACTGGTAATCATTGGGAATACCTTTAAAAATAGAAATCACTGTACGTTTTTTGGGGTAGCGAATTCCCCTTGGGGGGAAGCTCCCCTCGCCATCTTGGATTTCGTGTGCACGAAAAGGTTTTTTACTTATTCCCCGTTAACAAAAACCCACTAGAGACATATTTTTTAAAGATTATTTTATTTTCAAAGTAAAACAAGCTTTTTTGAAAAGCTTAGTTTTTAAGAAAATTAAATAAAACCAATAAAAAATTTTAAAAAAATGATTTAAAAAAATAACTTGAATATGCGGATGCCCCTGGAGTGTCAATAATAGCTTTAACACAACTTTGTGTACACCCTATATCATTATTGTTGAGACAACTTTTGACGACTTTTTTTCGTTGGCCTATGCTATTTGTTATGGTAAACAGCTGATAACTATCAAAAAGTTATCTCAAAAATTATGATATGGAGTTTAAACATGATATTTTTTCGTGATCCTAAAAAATAACCCCAATTTATGGATGCCAATTAAGTGCCTTGGCCCACTTGGGTGATACATTGTTTAAAAGATCGTCGTTTAATTTTGTACAATAAAGTTGATAGTGTGTAACGACTTTCTGTAAAATGCTTAAAACTGAGTAATTTCGGTTCATTCATTCATCATATACTATGAAAGGAAACGGGTGTACTACTAACACTTCAGGGTTCGTATCTCAGCAAGGGTACTACTCAGAGAACTCAGTAATGTGTCATTTTAAAGGCTATTAGTTGGTCTTTAGTTTATGTTCTTAAAAATAAACAGTTTCGAAGTTAAAGGCCACTAAAAAAAATTGATCAAGATCCAAAATGGCGGCGAAATGTTTAGCGTCATAACTCAAAAACCATTCGTCTGACAAAAAAACGTACAAAAGCGTGTTTGTAGGAAATTGTATTATTGTAAACTTTTTTTTCTAAAACGTACAGTGGCCAAGTACTTTTAAAAAAACCCTTTTTGTGCACACTAAATCCAAGATGGCGGGGGACCGCCAAGGTCGAAAACTCAAATTTGTTTTTAGGACTCCAATGTCAACAACATATGATAAAATCGCGACTACACCACCTTTTGCAAGCTCAAATTCTATAATAACTGAACTTATACGGATGTTACTTTCAAATCATCATTTTTTATAATGTAACATCCTTGAAATACTTCGGTTTGAACCATGGGTACATAAAATGTTCACAAATTTTTTTTGACATGTATGTATTGTTACAAATTCAAGTTATTTAAATTTTATAATTGGAATTTATTTAGGTTTAGTGTAGTATTAGGTCGATTTATCTTAAGGTTGTATTCTTAGTCTAGGTTTTAGTTGCGTTGTCTGTGGCTTGCGGTCGCGGTAGTGCGGGAACTTTCCGGACGTCGAAGGCTGCCGGAAAGTTCGAGAGAGATGGACGATCCTATATATAGGGCCGGGGTCGCGCACCAGGCAGTCAGTCACAGATAACCTGCTGTAGTGGTCGTGAGATATTAACACGAAGTTAATAGACCGATTATAGTAGTGAATTATTAGCAAGTTATTCGTAAGTTTAAGTGCGTGTTTTTGTACATAATTTGTCGAAATAAATTGACGTATCGTTTTCAACAATTGCGAGTTTTAATTTGTCGTTGTGAACCCGTAACAATTGGTGTCAGAAGTGAGATTAAAAGAAATAAATAGTGCAAAGACTGTCCTTCCATATTACCACCGGATAGGACAATTGGACAGAAAAACAGTAAGTGATTTTTCCAGAATATTCGAAGAAGTTCGATATTGTTCTATTCAAAAACTAGAAGAGATATACAAATACCGCCTTCGACATTAGATTAGTAATTTTAAAAGTAAGAATCAGAAAGAATTTCTAGAACATTCCATCACTTTCTACGACGCTCTATTCGAAAACCAGAAGAAATATCCAAAAAGAGACTTCGACATTAGCTTAGTAATTTCAATAGAAAGAATTTCTAGAAGATTCCATAACATTCTACGACGTTCTATTCAAAAACTAGAAGATATATACAAATACCGATTTCGACATTAGTTTAGTTATTTCAAAAGTAAGAATTAGAAAGAATTTCTAGAAGATTCCATAACATTCTACGACGTTCTATTCAAAAACTAGAAGAGATACACAAATACCGACTTCGACAGTAGCTTAGATATTTTAAAAGTAAGAATTAGAAATTATTTCTAGAATATTCCATAACATTCTACGACGGTCTATTCGAGAACCAAAAGAGATAATCAAAAAGTGACTTCTACATTTGCCTAGTAGCAGAAAGAGTAGCATTTACCAGTATATTCCAGAACATTCCATTAGGGTCTATTTAAGAATTGGAAGAGATATTGAAAAACCGACTTCGACATTCGCTTTATAGCCCTAAAATAGACGTTTTAAGTGATTTATCAGGAAGTTGATGCTTACTAGACAAGGATCGGCAAAGATGGAAGATCTAACTAAAATGATGCAGGCTCTAGCAGCTCAAATGCCTCAAAACCAGGACGACATGAAACACACTATTGAACAAAATCAGAATGATATGAGACAGAGCATCGAACAAAACCAGAACGATATGAAACAGACATTTGAGCAAAGATTAGATGGCATTCAAGAAAACTTCGATTAAATAAAGAGCAACTCCGAACAGCTGAGAGAAGAGTTCAAGAGTGCAACCGAAGATCTTAAGGAAGAAATAACTCAAAGAATGCATAGTGTGGAACAAAAGGTACAAAATAAATTGCAGAATGTAGAAGAAAAGGTACAAAATGTTGAAGAAAAAGTGGAGACCAAACTACAGAATGTTAGGGAAAAAGTTTTTCAAACCATAGAAGAAAAATTCCAGGACATGTCAAAACAGTTTATACAGCTTCAGAAAGAACACAACAAAATAAAAGCTCAAGGATGTGTTGTAAATTCCAACCAAAACATTAAGCCTCCAAATTTTGATGGTACGTCTTCCTGGTCTACTTACAAACAACAGTTTGAAGCTGCCGCTGCTGCAAATGGTTGGGATGATGAAGAAAAAGCTAGAGCTTTGTTAGTAGCTCTCTCCATTCCAGTCGAACAAAAACAGAATTATAATGCTTTAGTGGCAGCGTTAGAAAGAAGGTATGGGGACGAACACTTGCGAAATTTACATTGGTCAGAATCAAATATTCGTCAACAAAGACCAGGAGAATCATTGCAAGAGTATGAAGCAGATATCAGGAGGCTGATGTATTTAGCTTACCCAGAAATGCCAGAAAATTACAGAGATCCCTTCACGGTAGATCGCTTTATTAACGGATTACGAGACACGGACTTAGCAAAGTTACTTCGTCGAGAACGCTTCCATAACAGCAGTGAAGTGTTGATTCGAGCCCTTGAAATTGAATCATCAAATAATATGTCCAGGCCGAAAGTAAGAGCTGTTTCAATTCAGGAGGGAGAAGAAATGAGCAATGGACATGAGGTCAACTCAAAAACGCTAAACCAAATGTTTCAATCACTGATAGAGAAGATTGACTCTTTGAAAGAAAGCAGACGATCCCCTCCAAATGTAAAGTGTTTCAGATGCGGACGTACAGGGCATATTCAACGCGATTGTCGCGTTCAAATAAGGTCTCGCTCGCCATCTAGCGGGACAGAGTACCGAAGAAGAGATCAGGAAAACTAAAACTAGTCAACGCAGAGGGGCGGGTGTTGGCTAATGGGAATAGAGCCCCCAAAATTTACTCTATTAAGAGCCTAAAACATACTGCTGACAGTCTTAACATCGACGGACTCATTAATGGGAGAAAAGTTAATATAACAGTAGACACTGGTGCTGCCATATCATTGCTTAAGTTCAAAATTGCAACGAGATATAAAATTCGACCAATAGAAAAGAAAATAACAAGACTGTGACTGGAGAATCCGCCGACGTGTTGGGGCAGACAGATATAGACCTACAGCTGGGAAGATTGAAGATTCGCCACACTGTATTGGTTGCCGAAATAGAAGACGAATTTATTTTGGGAATGGACTTGATAAGTAAACATGGATTTGCGTTTGATAATAAACTTAATACCCTAAGATTTGGGAATGAAGAGTTCATTTTGTCAAATAGTCACTTCAATAAAGAACCAATAAAGGTCGTGGCAGTATGCACAACAAGACTAGTCGGTAACAGTGAGACCATAATTTTTGGGAGGCTGGAAAGTAAAACATCAAGCTGCGTCGGACTCATAAGCCAACCAAACACACCCAACACCTACCTCGTTGCAAAATCACTAGTTAAAACCGATAAAGACATTAGAGTCGCCAATATTTTCCCAAATAGTGTCAAAATTAATAAGGGGGAGGTGATAGCATTATTTGAACCAGTACAGAAAGTAACAAGATGTGAAGAGCCAACTTCCGAGGATACAAGCAAGTTACCAATGGAGGTACTTCAGCAATTTGAGTCAACTTGGCAACATCTCACTCCAGAAGAATATAGTAAAGCGAGAGAGTTTATAGAAGAACAAAGTAATATCTTCGAAACTAGGAGTAGTTCGGGACGCACAAACCTTATTCAACATGCTATCAACACTGGCGATGCCCAACCGATAAGACAACCCCCAAGAAGACTACCAATGGCCAAGCAAGAAGAAGTTCACAATCTCATTAATAAAATGCTCAGCGACGGTGTTATTGAAGAGTCATCAAGTCCTTGGTCATCTCCTGTGGTGTTGGTCACTAAAAAGGATGGAAGTACTAGGTTTTGTGTCGACTACAGGAAACTTAACGATGTGACCAAGAAAGATAGTTACCCACTGCCAAGAATAGACGACACATTAACAACGTTGGCAGGATCATATTGGTTTTCTACTCTTAACCTGAAAAGTGGGTATTGGCAAGTAGAAATCTTTGAAAGAGATAAAGAGAAGACTGCATTCTCTGCTGGAAGTGGACTTTATCAGTTTAATGTGATGCCATTTGGCCTGTGCAATGCCCCAGCTACATTTGAAAGACTAATGGAAGTCGTTCTACGAGGCCTTACATAGTAATGGGGAAATCATTTCAAGAACATCTAGATAATTTACGAGAAGTATTCTCAAGAATCAAGAACGCAAATCTTAATTTAAACTCAAAGAAATGTTTTCTGTTCCAAGAAAAAGTTGAGTTCCTGGGTCACGTCGTTTCCCGAGAAGGCATCCATACCGACGAAAAGAAGCTACAAGCAATAAAAGAATGGCCTCAACCTCGTGACAAACATGAATTGAGAAGCTTTTTGGGTCTGTGTACATACTACAGACGATTTGTAGAAGGATTCGCCAAAATAGCGTCTCCGTTACATAGACTTACAGAAGATAAAGCTTCTTACAAATGGAATACCGAATGTGACCAAGCATTTAGAAGACTAAAAGCAGCATTGTGTTCTAGTCCGATTCTTGCATATCCCATTCCAAAAGGAAAATTCATATTAGATACTGATGCGAGCAACGATCGCATAGGAGCAGTACTCTCCCAAGTACAAGATGGAGAAGAACGGGTCATCGAATTTTTCAGCAAGAAGCTATCCAATCCAGAGAGAAATTATTGTGTTACTAGAAAGGAGCTCCTAGCCATAGTTAAATCCGTAGATCACTTTCACAAATATCTCTACGGACAAGAGTTTCTGATTAGAACGGATCATGCTGCGTTACAGTGGCTCATGAAAATGAAACAACCTGAGGGGCAAGTCGCGAGATGGATAGAAAAGCTACAACAATACCATTATCAAATTAAGCACCGAGCAGGAAGGGTGCATAATAATGCAGATGCATTGTCCAGAAGACCTTGCCCCGAGGATTGTAAACATTGCAGGAAAATTGACCAGAAAGAAGGAATTACCTACGTGCGCCAGATAAAGTTAGAACCAGATGGAGAATGGATGTCGGCTTCGATTAGAACCACACAACTTAACGACAAAGATGTAGGACCTTTCTTGCGACTGAAAGAAGAGAACAAGCCACGACCATCATGGCAAGATATCGCAAACCAAGGGGTGATATTCAAATCACTGTGGGCACAATGGGATTCACTGATAGTAGAGGAAAACATCCTTAAACGTGCCTGGGAAAGTGCCGATGGCCTTACTGTGATTAATCAAGTAGTGGTTCCTAGGAGCATGGTAGACAATATAATGGCCGAATGCCATGGTGGAAAATCAGGCGCGCACCTAGGCATAAATAAAACCATGGACAAAATTCGAAACCGATTTTATTGGGTCAATTACTTTCAAGATGTGAAAAACTGGTGCCGCCGATGTTCGACTTGTGCAGCCAGCCAAGGTCCCAAAACAAGGTCCAGAGGTCAAATGAAACAATATAACGTAGGTCTGCCATTCGAACGCATTGCTATTGATGTGGCCGGACCATTTCCAGAAACTAAAAAGGGCAACAAATACATCCTTGTTGTCATGGATTATTTTAGCAAATGGCCAGAAGTTTTTGCTTTGCCTAACCAAGAGGCCGCTACAGTTGCAGAAGTTCTGGTAATTGATGTTTTCAGCCGATTTGGCATTCCTTTGGAACTACATTCAGATCAAGGAAGAAACTTTGAATCAAAGCTCTTCCAGAATCTCTGTGACCTTTTAGGAATACATAAAACACGGACTACTGCTTTGCATCCGCAGTCAGATGGCATGGTTGAAAAATTTAATAAAACAATAGAGGAACATCTTTGCAAAGTTGTTGATGAGCACCAAACAGATTGGGACCAATATATTCCATTGTTTTTGATGGCCTATAGAACTGCCATTCACAATACGACAGGAGCTACTCCATCTAGTATCCTGTTTGGTAGAGAACTGCGTTTACCATGTGATATCATGTTTGGTTCACCTGAAGAAGCAAACTTAGAGGTTAATGACTATGTCGAACGTTTAAGGCAAAAGCTGCACGATATCCATGAAGTGGTTAGAGAGCGAATAGAAATAGCCAGTGACCGCATGAAAGCGAGATATGACCTGAAAGCAAACTCTTCAGGGTTCAAAGAGAATGATCAAGTCTGGCTATACAATCCTCAACGCAAGAAAGGAAGATCACCTAAGTTGACACCACCATGGGAAGGGCCTTATAAAGTTGTTAAGAGAATTAATGATGTTTTCTACCGAATCCAGAGAAGCCCGAAGTCCAAGATGAAAGTTGTTCATCTAGACAGACTAAAACCTTACCTGGGAAATGTTGATCGAGACGATCAAACCTGAAGAGGAGGATAGTGTTACAAATTCAAGTTATTTAAATTTTATAATTGGAATTTATTTAGGTTTAGTGTAGTATTAGGTCGATTTATCTTAAGGTTGTATTCTTAGTCTAGGTTTTAGTTGCGTTGTCTGTGGCTTGCGGTCGCGGTAGTGCGGGAACTTTCCGGACGTCGAAGGCTGCCGGAAAGTTCGAGAGAGATGGACGATCCTATATATAGGGCCGGGGTCGCGCACCAGGCAGTCAGTCACAGATAACCTGCTGTAGTGGTCGTGAGATATTAACACGAAGTTAATAGACCGATTATAGTAGTGAATTATTAGCAAGTTATTCGTAAGTTTAAGTGCGTGTTTTTGTACATAATTTGTCGAAATAAATTGACGTATCGTTTTCAACAATTGCGAGTTTTAATTTGTCGTTGTGAACCCGTAACAGTATCTTATATTTTAAGGTTTTCGTCAGGCATACAAAATTGGAAAAAAAAAGATTACTTTTAATATTATCATTATTGATACAATGTTTTTCTAAATTGTGTTTCAAAAATACATCAAAATGTGATAGGACAACAAAAACTGTTATGAGAAAAAGCGTGCAAATTTATAAAAAAACGATTTTTACTTTTTTTCAGTAAAAACATCTGAAATAGTTTAGTAATACCTTATCTCTAGCCATTGCTGCGCGGGCTAGGAAGGTAAAAACTACCGCTAATTCGACACCTTGTGGTGGTGTTATTTCTGAAACGTCATAGATATGCGATACAACAAATTAAAGCTATGATCCTGTACTTTTGAATGCGCCTACTAAGTTTTATCAGCATCCATTTCTTAAGGGTGCTTTTTTTTAAATCACGTTTTTAGATCTATTTATATTTCATCATAGAAACTCGTATTCAAGAAAATTTCGGTGTATCACTACAAATATAACAAATCATTTCAGAACTGCCTAATTAAGCCGCGATTCATACTTTATGTACCGGCATGGTCACGTCACCGTAACGTCACTGACACGTAAAATATTCTTACATTTACCCTTTACGGTGCCGTTACGGTGTAGTGTGAATGCGTTAATTCCTTTTAAGAATATTTGACGTGTCTGTGACTTGCAAACTGCAAGTCCAAAATTATATTTTATAGCTAGGCGGATCCATGATGTCCGAGGAGGGGAGGGCCAAGGAGGCAGCAAAAACCAAAACAATTTTCCTTTACCGTTTTTTATAAATGTGAACTCTGAAGTCATGTGCAAATAAAATGCGCCTCAGGTGATAATTTATGAAAACGAAAGTAAATTTTTTTCAAACTTAAAAAAATTATAATTTTATAAGAAAATGCGGTTTAGACAGCTATTTTTTTACTAGAACTAAAAAATATAAGCTTTATGTCAAGGAGGGGGGCAAACCAGCCTGCCCTCTCCTTGGATCCGCTACTGGAGCTATTAATTTTCTTCTTTCCGATTGCTTGAGTTCTTCTCCAAATAAAACGCATTAATGTTTTTAAGAATTTACGGTTCGCCTAAAAAATATATTTTTTTAATACTCGCGGTCATCTGCGGTGCATCTAGTCCACATTTTTAGGTACTTTTGGGTACTTTTTTTAAAATCTTAATTAAATAGCGCACAAAGAAAGTAATTGAATGGTGTCAGGTACACAAATAGTAGTACACAAAGTGCCAAAATTAGAAAACAGAGATAATTAAGGAACTTAGCTTGCTTGTACCGAAATAGTGCATGTGATTTGTAGCTTCCCCCACCTTTACCAATGCATTGCAACACTATATGAGGTGAGCATCACACTTAGCTTGGGTTAAGGATATGTCCGATGGCACTTGGAACGTTTTTATGCAAAAAACCGATTTTTCTGAAAATTGGCACTTAGCCTGTTTGTACCGGATACCCTCCAATTATATTTAAAATTCAGCCTTTAAAAAATTAGGCCGCAATAAATGTTTAAAATGTTTATATCATTTATTTGTATGAATGTAAAATGCTTACTTATACCTATTTCTCTCTTCCATAATAGTTCGTACCTTTGGGATATTAATTATATTGGAACACCGCGAAAAACAATTAGTAACCGCTACCAAGAAGTATTTTGCCCTACTTTTAATCAGAAATTATGATAGCAATGGTGAACTACACTTTTGATTACCCTAATCAGAATCGTCTGCTAAGAACAGCGTTAAAATCCCCAAAAAATGTATTTTTTACTAAAAAAGATTTTCTGTAAATGGTTAACCTATCAAAAACCACAACCAATTTATTATGTGATATGTTCGACATATTTACATGAAAAACGTGGCACTGGTGCTTCATATCTTATCTACTAACCAGTCTGTAAACTTACTTTCCTAAAAACTCATTGATATCCTTAGCAGCATACTCCATGAATTCATATCCGTGAACTGTGGATGAGGACAGTAACAACAGTTGGCGTTTAGACATTCTGGAACCTATTCTCTGTCACATTTGATTCTATTCACCTAAATGCTACAGATAAGATTTATAAGTAATCATTATAATCACGTACCGATACTATTGATTAGGTAAGTATTTTAAGCCGAGAGATACCCATCAGGTGAAATAAATTTAAAAATGTTTAAGTGTAATATGTAGTAATTTTCAAACATAAAATAGAAAACAGTTCATCTTTATTTAATAATTTTTGATTCAAATTTTTTGAAGGAAGTAGAAAAGTAAATGGAACTCTTATCGACCCACAAAATGTCTGTAAATAACGAGTATCTGAGGATTTAATTGAAACTAGAAAAATTCAACTTAGACTAGGTGAAATAAATAGGTATTGACATCCTACTAAACATAGTAAAAGCACTGACCCCCTTTTTTAAGGAACTTTGTCAAAATGAAGACAAATGACGTCTAAAATCAGTTTTTTTTAAATTAGTTCCTGTAAGCTTTAGAAAAAAAAGTGTTAAACAAAACTTAACGCAAATGAAATTTTTTATTTGTGTTTTTTTGTCGGATCAATAGTTTTAAAGTTAAAAGGCTAAACATTTTATCATTATTTGAATTTTATTAATTTTTTTTCCTATAGTGGCCTTTGACTCACTCATTGTTGTAAAAACCCGTAATAACAGAAAATAAAGACTTATAAATTACCTATGAACTGAGTTATTACTGCGTTACCTGGGTAGTAAGTTTGCTGAGATACAAACCCTAAAGTGTGGGTGATACACCCATTTTCTATGTATAAACTACTCATTGTTTACAGGGTGTCCCAGAACTAATGGTACATAGTTAAACTGTAGATTCCCTGGGTCAAAATATTACGATTTAGCCATACTTACCTTAGTCCAGAAGTTCGTACTAACCGAGATACAGGGTGTTAAACTTTATTTTTTCAATTCAATTTTCTTTAATAACTTTTTTACTAATTAATATTTTTGCAAAAAAATATCCAGTAAGTTTTTTTGAAATTGGCAAGATGATTCCGTTGAAAATTTTGATATACAGTGTTCCCTGGACCACTAGCATTGCATTAAAATCAGTGACTTTTTTTTCTGCCCCGGTGTATACCAGTTTTTATGTAAAATAATGTTTTTCCCATCATTTTTATGTAAAAAAGTTATACTGTTTTAAAGTCGCTCAGAGCAACGGTTATTTAAAGTCGCAAACTTACTGGAATATTCAGGTCTATTAATTCTCGTTCTTAACCCAATTATTTCTGTACACTAGGAGAGGAACGCGGCATCTGTTTTCCTGTTCATGAAATGCTGAACGAGCACATAACACTGAACGAGTGAACGATACCGCGGTGTTTTCTATAATGAACCATAACATATTGCTGCAAAGCGGACCGTACCGTGGTCTTCTGTGATAATGAACGAACAAACTGTTAGAAATTAACTATTGAGTTGAACTAATAAGTAAAAATCGGCGTTCGTTACGTCGGTTAGAGTGTCGAATCACCTGTTTCATTGCATTGATTAGCACGCCTAAAGTTTTGATTTGATTGTGGAAAATTAAGGAACTGCTAGCCTAATACAAATAAATAGGGCCATTCTCGGTCAGTTACTAAGAATAACAGCAACATTTCAGGGCAAAAAAGATAGATTTTATGACATTAGGAATGCGGCATCTGTCTTCCTGTTCATGAGATGCTGAACAAGCACAGAACACTGAACGAGTGAACTATACCGCGGTGCTTTCTACGATGAACGAACAAACTGTTAGAAATGAACTATTGAGTTGAACTAATAAGTAAAAATCGGCGTTCGTTCAGTCGGCTAGAGTGTCGAATCACCTGTTTCATTGCATTCATTAGCACGCCTAAAGTTTTGATTTGATTGTGGAAAATTAAGGAACTGCTAGCCTAATACAAATAAATAGGGCCATTTTCGGTCAGTTACTAAGAATAACAGCAACATTTCAGGACAAAAAAGATAGATTTTATGACATTAGGAATGCGGCATCTGCCTTCCTGTTCATGAAATGCTGAATGAGCACAGAACACTGAACGAGTGAATGTTACTGCGGCGCTTTCTACGATGAACGAACGAACTGTTGAATTGAGTTGAACTAATAAGTAAAAACCGGCGTTCGTTCAGTGGGCTAGTCGAATCACCTGTTTCATTGCATTGAGTGGCACGCTTAAAGCTATGATGAACTAGGTATTTCAAATTTTGATTTGATTATGGAAAATTAAGGAACTGCTAGCCTAATACAAAATAATGAAATTTTGACGAATGTCTAATTATTTATTATGTATTTATACCTACTGTAAAATATTTAAGGAAAAAAAAGCATTATAATAAAAATATAGTTTAGTGAACTAGTTCATTTTGGTGAACTAGTTCATTAAAATGAACTGCTAAGCACATCTCTAATAGCTATTTCTTCCAAACATATATGTAAAAAAATTTCCATTTTTGTTCTGCTTTAGTTATTTGTTGGATTCATGATTTTATTCCATAGAAAATTCTAAGTTTTATTCAATAAGTTTAAACATATATATATATATATATATATATATATATATATATATATATATATATATATATATATATATATATATATATATATAAATATATATATATGTATATATATTTCGAGGGGTGAACAGCTCTCACAATCTGTTCACAATCCTTCACAATCTTTACACAATTCCTCCCAATCACCCACAATCTGTCACAATCCTTCACAATCTTACCACAATCCGAGGGGTGAACAGCTAACCCAAAATGTGTACACCGATTGTGAAAATCTACAATCTTCTGCTAAGACGAACCCCCCGCCCCCCCCCCCACGCTACGCCACTGGGACTGTGGTAAGATTGTGAAGGACTGTGGTAAGATTGTGACAGATTGTGAGTGATTGGGACGGACTGTGTAAAGATTGTGAAGGATTGTTTGAAGATTGTGAGAAATATGTACACCGATTGTGAGAGCTATTCACCCCTCACCACAATCCTTCACAATCTATCACAATCACTCACATTCTTTCACAATCCCTCACAATCTTACCACAATCCCTCACAATCTTTACACAATCCCTCAAAATCTTAGCAAAAGATTGTGGATTTTCACAATCGGTGTACACATTTTGGGTTAGCTGTTCACCCCTCGATATATTTATTTATTGATTTTAGCTGTTACATTATGCATATAGTTTAAGAAATTTATTTGACCTTTTGAACCTTAGTGACAAACCTGTCCCATCTGACTTTTTTCTCCACTCCCTGTCCTCTGTATTTTCCTATTGAATTTGATTTTTACATAAAAAAACATTATAAAAAAAAACATAAATAAATTTAATAAATACTACTTACAAAAAGAAATAAATAATGTTTTGTTTACAACATATAAGTACTTACGTAAAAAGGACAACATGAATCAAAGCGCTTTTGGGAAGCACGGCAAGCAACGATTTTTAAATTAATAGGATTTAATTGATTTAAATAAGGTTTTTAAAAAAATAAACAACTGTTGAAATCAGCAATCAGCTGTTTGGTTTAACTTTTTATACTTATTTACCTAATCTGTGGGTTTAACCTAATGCCATATTCCATTGGGGAAATGAGTGCAGCACTAGTGCACAACTGGCTCGGTGTTTGCATTCCATTGACATGCACTTCTTCAGTTTTCGTATTCCATTGAGGAACTTATGAATTCAGTTTTGCACTGAGTGCGGCTTTTTTGACACCGGCTCTGAGGGCTCGTGCCGCACCGAAAACTTTTTCCCGCTATTAATTTTAAACGCTTATTATTGTAGTGGGACGTAAAAATGAGTGAAAATAAAGTTGTTAGCGATTTTTTATTATTTTCTTCGCTGCTAAGTAGTAGCAGCGATGAAGATGAAGAAGAACAGTTCTGTGCACTAAAAACAATGAGAACGGAAACCCCAAAAATAAAAAACTTTATTGAAAATGTGGTTTACCAATTTAACAACAAACAGGTAAGTAGATTTGTATGGATTTGGTTGACTGGGGCCCTGGGGCTAATTTTCTGACAGTTGGGGTTTTCTGGCAGCTATGATTATAAGTAAAAATAAATGTATTTTTTAGTTCAAGAAACACTTTCGGCTCGAGATGAGCACTGCAGAATTCCAAAAAAAGAACAAGGGGGACGAAACCCCATTAGCGCTGAGGCACATGTCTTGTCATTTTTATGGTATGTTAAAACACCCTTACGTAGCTGTTAGGTTAGATTATGTTCTTGTTGAATGGAAATTTGTTCAAAAATATTTTCTTCAAAAACTTTTTTGAACAATTTTCCTTATGAAAAAAAAATGACTTTCAAAGAAAATGTTTTTGAACAAAAAAATTTTAAGAAAATGTTTTTAAACAATTTTTTGTTTGAAGGAAATGTTTTTGAATTATTTTCCTTTTCAAGAAAATGTTATTGAAGTATTAAATATTACTTTCGAACAAATGGATTTTGAACAACATGTTTTTGACCAAATTCCGCAAGGCAGGAAAGTTAGGTTTAGTTTAGAAACTTGTGAAATATTATATATGTATACAAGGTGTTTCGAATCCTTATGTTCAAATTTTGGGAGCATAAAGTACACTTCTGATTAGGTTTTTTTGAAAAACAAGCGCGAAATGCAGATAACTACTCTATCTGTTGGTATACGAGCACAAGCCTGCACTCAACAAGGAGGTGGGCATTTTTAAAATATTCTTATTAACTTTTTTAAATAAAATCATTTATTTATTTATTTGACGAATTTTTATTGTTATCTTAGGATAATATTTATCGGCGTGTAACTTTGAAACAAATAAAAATGGATATCGTCGTTGGCCTGATAAAACTACAGGTTGTGTGACATTTTTTTCAAAAATGAGATTTTTGCATAATCAATTTGCCCTATTCATAATGGATATACTATAAAAAATTATTTGCAAAAAAATGTTATATGAACGTTGCTTAAAGCAAGAATTAAAAAGAATTTCTACAGCTCATAATGGCATACCACACGAGTGCGATTTTTCATTTTCCGCGTGTTCCATTGAAACTGCACTCGGTGCAAATTTTTGACAGCACCGTTTCAGTGTCAGTGCACCACCAGTGCTGCACTCATTTTCCCAATGGAATACGGCATTAACTCTCATGGCAGTTAAGGCGGGTCCTTATGCCCGTGTGTACCACTTGCCCTTACACTTCAGCTTGTGTAGGCGCCGCACACACGGATATTTTGCATTTAAAATCTACTAAAGTATTTAAAACCTACTAAAGTCTAGGTTTTACCTTCCTAGCCCGTGTAGCAATGGCTAGAGAAGGTATTAGCCTTCTGTGGTAAGTATTAGTTGCGACGAAAAATTTGTTATTGTTAACCTATCTTAGCAATATACTCTTCTGAGGCAATATCGTCGTGATATGTGTGTGTGTATATTATTTCGGTCCGTAAAACCATAGCTCCTAAACCGTTAAACCGATTTTTATAAAATTATCAGGTAAAATAGTGCCGAGCACTCTTACGAGCTGATTAGATTTTGGTCAAAATCCATTAATTATAATGACAGTTTTTTAACAATTAAAACAATAATAAAATGCTTACTCTTTAACGGAGCATCGAATGCATTTTGGTTAATAATTTGTGTGAATGAACCCAAAACTTCTTAAGAGCTTTAGTTTCGGAGATATTTACAAAAAACTGTTTTCAAGGCAAAAAGGAGAAATAAGAAAGTTTTCTGCGCATTGCTTTGGTTTGACGTTATCGCTGAAGAACATAAAAGTTCATATAATTTCAGTGATGTGGTTATACCTAGGGGCGCGGTAAGCGGACGTGAAAGGCGTGCACGGCACGCAAGCGCCCTATCTAGGGGGCGCTTAAATTACAAAAATCCTACCCATTACATTTGATTTAATATTTTAATGGATTCATTAATGTTTATTGTTATTTTTTGTATAAATAATAATTAGGTAAGTATATATTTTTGGTTGTTTTACTTTAGTCATCCGGAGGGGGGTATAGATAAAGAAGTTCCCTTCAATTTCATTGGTGGGGGGCGCTAGTTAGGGCTTAGCCGCCCCAAGCTAAAAATTAGCTCCAGACAAAATGAAAATAATATCAGGGGCGAACTGATCAGGACGTTTGTTCTTGACTGCCCGTGAGGTGAGGGAAAAGTTCACTTTCACGGGTGAACTTTGAATACTTTCACCACCTTTTTGCACGGGAAATGAATCCACACAGCGTTGCCAACTTTCCCGAAAGTACTAAATGAGACTCTTAAACCCACTAAAAATCTTCTATACTTGATATTGTTTTAAAGTGGCACCGCGTCATCAAAACCGTGATGAGCGGGAAGGGAATAGAGGGGTACATGGATTGACCCGCACTTCTTGTAATTTTTTTATTGATATTGATTCGCAAAACGAGGCACTGCACTAATTAGTCATTAGCTTACTATTTTACTTGCTTTTTATTTATGTCTTCTTCTAAACGATTTCATTAGAAAGGAACATATATACCCTTATCTGGTTGTTACGAACATATTGATTTAGGTTTGACGTTTTCTATTCGTTGTTGTTTTGACTGTTTTGATGTCAAACAATTTACGACGAAATAATTCAAAATAAATTACCGTTTTTGCAACTAAATCAATATTTGCGCACATTTTAATATAATTTTGGATTCTATTTTATGTTTCGGATCTTTATTTGTTAGGTAAGTACCTATTTTATGTCTCCTTTAAACGGTCTCGGTGTTTTATCATACACATATAAAGCGGCACACTGCATGTACAAAGTGAAACAATAATTTTTTAAGGCTTCTTTACTTAGATTTTGCCGCAAAATTTGGTTTACCATTGCTATGAAGCGGTGCCACTATAGACGTAATTATGTAGTTTTGTATTTCTACCAAAAAACCAGACATTGCTATTTAAGCTAATTTGTTATTATTACTTAGAGACATCGTTTTACTTAGACTTTCGACAGTCCCAAAAGTCCTGCATACCTACCCAAAATTTTCTTCAAGAATAGCTTAATTTTAAAACAAAATACTTAAATAGGTACTTCCATTTAGGTAAATCATAACTTTATTTTATTTTAAAATAAGACAGGTACATAAAAAGGAGTCAAATAAAAGAACGTACTGAAACAACCCTGAAAGTCAAAAATATCTAAAGATTAAACAAATCCTCAACGTAAAAATAACATGGTTCGTAAAGAAATGGTAACTCGGGTGTCATGCAAGCGCGGATCTGGCTCAAAATCTAGTCGACGAAAACATTATTTGTAATACAATTTCTTTTTTAGGAGGGTAATTCTTCTGTTTGCCCTTTAAATCAAAAGTAAATAATGGCTCTAAGCGGTTTTTATTGCTTAAAGGTTGATCGAATAATTTGAGTTAGGTATTCAGTCAGTGGCGCAGCCAGAAATAAGGGGGGGTTCGAGCCCTCTTAAGGGACCCGAGGACTCATGATATCATATTTTATGGTATTTTATATTTTTCTTCATGCAATATGTAAAAAATATCTTTAAAAAAATTGGGTTTATGAGGGGCCTAGTCCCCGAGGCTCCCCTCTGGGTGCGCCCATGTATTCAATCAACGCTTAAAGTTAATTATCTCATACAGCTGTTTCTATCTTTCCTTCCTAAAATTGAAGAAAGAAGATATCAATAAATAAGCATTTAAAATTATGCATTAAAAATTAAAAAAGAAAACGAAACAAAAAATTATATCTGAATTAATAACTTGCAATATGGGAATACCCTTATGCATTATTTTTTACTATATGCCTCATCCAATAATTAATATGAAATATCTGACGGATCTGATACCTTTCTAGGTAGCATATTAACACACTTCAAGTGAAGCCATAATATATCAGCCTTGATAACAGTTTTTTGTAAATATTTCAGAAACTAAAGCTCCTACAAAGTTTTCGGTTATGATACAAATTCTTGGCCAATATGTATTCTACTATATTCCGAAAACTGCATATTGATGCGATCCTTCGTTAAAGAGTTAGCATTTCATTATTTTTTTAATTGTCAAAAAACTGTCATTAGCGTGAATGGATTTGGACCAAAATGTAATCAGCCCGTTAGAGTGCCGAACACTATTTTACCTAAAAATTTTATGAAAATCGGTTTAGCGGTTTAGAAGGTATCGTGTTACGGACAGACATACACACACTCACACACACACACAAACAGACATCACGACGGTATTGCTAAAATAGGTCAAAATACACCCAAATAACTTAATTTATATTAAATAATTATTAATAAATTAATTTATTCACGGGTACTAAACTTTACGTTTGTAGTATTTTTGGCTTACGCTGACTCGACATAAAACGTTGCGAAGGCGGAAAAAATGCAAAATGCATTAACCCGACCTGAGGGACAAATTATGTCACGGGGATGAGTACTGGGTTTTGTTTCATCTGCCTGCCTTTTATTTTAACTCTTGTAGTTTATTTTGTATTTGTAGATGTCGCCACTTATGTGAAAGTATTCTGTAATGCAGGCATTATTTATTTATTTCTTCTACCAACACTGTCAGATAGAATCTTATACCGTCTCTGTAGCTTTATAAAAGTGTCACATTGACCATGCAGTGTTCTGAAGAGTCCCTTAAGGACGAAACAGTTAACTGTCAACACTTAATAGGTGTCCATTAGATCTTGGACCCCCATGGGTGTACAGCTTTCGAGCTGCCCACGGAAAAATATAAGATAAACAAAATCTTTCTATGCCCGCTTAGCCACGAAAAATTGTTGTTTTTCGTGTAAGTACCTTTAAAAATTAAATTATGTGACACTTCACTCAAAAGGTATTTTCAATACATTTTAAACAAATCATATATTACTGCTCTTGTAAAAGTAGTTCTCGAGATATCAAATCAAATCCAAAAAACTTTATTGTCCAGAATAAAATACTCCATTGACAAAGCAGGCTAAGTAATTATAAATAGATCAGCAGGTAATAAAATCCACAAGAAAAACATATAAAAATATTGTAGAAGTCCTAACACTTAAAAAAAAACATCATATACAGGGTGTCCCAGATAAAGGCAACTACATGGGGATTTCGGAAACGGTAAGAGATACGAGTTTGTTTAAATGAGAAAAAAGTTGCGCTATTCTAAGCCCAATTAGGTGCTGTATCAATATTACATCTACAGAGGTTACTAAAATATCGAGCAAAAACTAAAAATTATGTTTTTTGAGAAATTGAAATATTGCCGCCATCTTGCAAACAAATTTAATGAAATTTGGTAGTTTTGTATAAGCAACTACGGCCAATTGAATACCGTTAACAAATTTTTTCCAGGCCTTCTAGTTTTTTTAAAACCATAGCCAAGTTTGTTATTTCTTATGACCGCCATATTGAATTTATACGTCAATAAATAGAGCATTAAAAGAGCTTTTCAACCATGTATAATAAGCCTATCTTTAAATGACTGAAAATGTGAATTTATTTAAAAAACTGGTTTTCACTTGGTTGGCTGTGAGACAAAGGCCGTACTTGCGTTTGTTGTCATACCTACGTAACTATCTGTCAAAACTTTGTCATTTATTTGATTTATCTGTTGGAATTTTAAAGTTTCTAAATTACTTAAGATTTTTTTTGAGTCACATTATCAATCAAGTAGATATGTATGAATGATATATTTGGTGCAATAAGAATGCTGGAAGAGCTCGAGATTTGTACTTTCAGAGATATCCAGAAAGAAGACAACCAAGTTTGTCAATCTTAAGAATACTTATAAATAATTAAATATGGTTCCTTTAAAAAACAAAATCGTAATCGACAACCTGATGAAAAGATTGAAGCTCTGGTTTTACAAAGTGTCGTTGACAATACTCGCATTTTCCTTCGTGAACAGGATAATAATGTTGAAGTACCCAAATCAACTGCACAAAGAATTCTTAAAAAATTGGAGTAACATCCATTTGCAACACATATTAGTCAAGCACTCCGAGATGGTGACTTAGAGAGAAAAACCTTGTTTTGCAAATATTGGTTCATAGAAAAATCGCAGGAAAACCCTCAATTTCCGCTTAAGGTTCTGTGATCGGATAAAAGCAGGTTTACAAACTGCGGGGTGTTTAATAGACATAACTACGTGTACTGAGCCAATAAAAATCCGTTCTTAAATAGTGAGGTGCACCATCAAGTTAGGTGGTGTTTGAATGTATGGCTAGGAGTCATAAACGGACACATACTATTTAACATTTTTCATAACAATTTGACGGCACCTCGATATCTAGAAATTCTACAAAATTACATTGACTAAATTTTAGAAAATTTTCCAGCAAGATGGAGCACCTCCACATAATGCAAGAATCATAACCGACTATTTGAATCAGCAACATGGAGATAACTGGATCGGAAATCGAGGTCCATTTGCATGGCCTGCACGTTTGCCGTACCATACTCTTCTTATTTTTGTATTTGGGGATACTTAAAGGATAAAGTTTATTCTACTACTCATAATACGATAGAATAACTTAAGGCAGCCGTTGTTCAAGCCATAGAAGAAATTCCTGAACAAATGGTTAAAGATGCATGCATTCATCGATGCAGGATTTGCATGAATAACAACGGTGGAATTTTTGAACATGTGCTTATTTAATTCAATGCTTTCTTATCGGTTTTTAGTTTTATTTCAAATTAAAAAATAATCGCAAACTTTTCTTTCAGAAATAAAAAATAGATTTTAAGATATTGTATTATTTCTTAGCCAGGGAAAAATTAAAAAATAAGGGTCTTAAAGATTTGCATATATATCAAATAAATGAAAAAGTTTTCAAAGGTAGTTAGGTAGGTATGACAACAAACACAACTACGGCATTTGTTTCACAGCCAACTAAGTGAAAAACAATTTTTTTAATAAATTTACATATTCCGTCATCCAAAGATAGGTTTATTTTACACGGTTGAAAAGCTTTTTTATGCTCTATTTATTAAAGTATAAATCCAATATCGCGGTCATAATAAAGAAATAACAAAGTTGGCTATGGTTTCAATAAAACTAGAAGGCCTATAAAAAAATTGTTAACGTCATTCAATTGGCCGTAGTTGCGTATACAAAACTACCAAGTTTCATGAAATTTGTTTGCAAGATGGCGGCGATATTTCAATTTTGCAAAAAACACAATTTTTAGTTTTTGCGCGATAGTTTAAAAACCCCTGTAGATATTTTAAATTTTGATATGGCATCAGATTGGGCTTAGAATAGCGCAACTTTTTTCCCATTTAAACAAACTCGTATCTCTTACCGTTTCCGAAATCCCCATGTAGTTGCTTTTATTTGGGACACCCTGTATATCTTTCATCGTAAAAAATTATTTAAAAACAAATTTTATGGTATAGACGTCAGAACAATAAAACATCGTAACGGACAAAACTAATCAATTTAAATAAGTAGTTAATTAAATAATTAAAATACTAGCAAGTTAAATAAAATTTTAACAAAGAGATAAATAATAAAATATCACATGATCAAAAATACGTCCATACTTATAATATTATAAATCTATATTCAGTTTCCTTCTATGATAAAAAAAATATATATATTACCTATTTTAAATTATTCTAGCTAATGAAATTCAATAATTACCTTAAAAATTGTTATAACAAAATTACATTAAAGCTTGTCAAGTCCTTGTCAGAAATAGCCTAGTAGGTACCACCTATAAATAAAAACAACAAAACACAGAACAGACAAACATTTAAAAAAATTATATTGAGAATTTAAATTAGACTAAGTAAACTAAGTAAGTTCTGTAATGGTTTTATTTATGTAAAACGAATATAATGACTTATCCACTAGAATATTTTTCAAATGTCTCCTGAACTGCCTGAGTGTGGTAGCACATCTAATATGAGTAGGTGGGTGATTAAAAAATTTTCTTCTCTTACAGAGATTATAGATTTTTTAGTTAAGTTGCTTTTTGGAATCGGTAATGGGAAGCGACCCGCTCTTGTTGAATCTTCCATGCTAACCCGATTCTTAAACACTAAACTGGCAGTTTCCAGAATAAAAATAGATGTTGGTATTTTAAATATCTAAAATATGCCCGACAAGAATCCTTTTGATTAATATTACCCATAAAACATACAGCCTTCTTTTGAAAGACAAAAATAATCTTGTCACACTTGAAGCCAAAAATATTAGATTTGTCAACATTAAAACGAAGACGATTTGCATCACACGACCTCTTAATTTTAGTAAAATCCTCAGGAATAACAAGTTTTAAAACTTCAGTAATAATATGGTGCCAGAAAACTGATGTTTCATCAGGAAATGTGTAAACTCTCCCGATATATCCAGGCTAACAAGGTCATTGATGTATATTAGAAACAACAAGGGACCCAGAACAGAACCCTGCAGTACACCACCATTAACATTTAATGAAGCAGAACGCGAACCCGTGACAAGAACTGACTAACGACGGAAACTTTTGTAGGACCTAAACCAAGACAACATAGGACTCCTAAAGCCCCTAAATTTTTTTTGTACATATACAATTTAAGATTCCTTATCCACTTTACCGATATAATGAATTGTAAAAAAAATCATTTAAATCAGAGAAATGGAATTTTAAATCTCCTTTTTTCCATTGACTAAAAATTCCAGCCGTATAGGGACTTTCTTGACGCCGTTTTGGATTTAGGGTAAAAAATACATAGAAATATCATGGTCTCTGTTACGGACCTAGACATTTTTTTTCTTCTGGGATTTTATAACCAGCGTGCACAAAAACCACCAAAAAATGGGTTTTTAAAGAAAAACCGGACTAGCCAAAGGGGTCATAGTATACATTTTATTATGATTTCTTATAAAAGAAACTTTAGCCTTAATATTAACCCAAATCAAAATAAAAAAATTTGGTGATTTCCATAAAAAAATTTTGTCGGTTTTTATAATTTTTCATTGTAAAGAAGGTTTGATCAAGTTTTCCAAGAGGCTCCAGCAGTATTTTTTTTTTCAATTGGAGGGTTTGGTAATATGCAGTATTTACCCTGGTCTTCACAATCCATGCTTTGAAGTGTCATAAATACTTTCTCTACAATTTTTAAAATAAAAATTACTCGTTAAATATATATATTGCACATGAGGTATCACCAGAGGCGCTACTTGAACTTAGGGCGCCCATGTGCAACTAAATTTTTGGCGCTCTTTTTTCTAATTTTAAATATTTTTTGTTACTTATGATTATAAGCGCAACTAGGTTGGTCCTATGGGGGAGGGGGGGCTTGAGCTCGGAGCTTAACCTATAGAAGGCGAAAAATACTGTTATTAAAGGGGGTTTAAGCTGGCTTAACACACCTCAAGAAATAAACAAATAAACTACTAAAAAATTGAAAAAATTGCTCCGTAGGCAAAAATTTTTTAGTTTTCGAAAATAATCGTGGCGCGTAATTTTTTAAAGTGTAAATTTCTTTAGGCACGCTTAGCAGTTTTTGTGGGTAGTGAATTAAACTGAGTCGTCAGGCTCGCCTATGTAACGCTCATTCGGGTGAAGTCGGCTCGAGTCGACTAACTGTGAGAGGAACATTCAGCGAGCGATATGATGATGCAGAAGATGAAGGCCGGTATTATTAATTTCGCCTTGTTGAAGTTAACACTTCTGCCGTGTGATCTTAAGCACACACAATTTTTTTAGATATAGGTAAAATTTTAGGAAAACAAGGTACTTTTAGGAAGAACTGACGCCGCATAAAACATTTGTTCAATGTAAAGAAACTAAAAGAAAATTTTAAAAAATTGCGCTGCAGCTTACATCTTTCGGGATTGCGTCCATAAATTACGTAACGGTCTAGAGGTGGAGGGTGTGTTTGTCCTTACGTTACACTCATTGTTTTTTAATGTGTTTATTTCTTAAAAATGCGTTACGAGGGGGGAGGGGGGTGTCAAAAATCCTGAATTTTTGTGTTACGTAATGTAAGGACGTTCCCTTATAAGAATTAAAAACTTTTCGAAAAAAAACGGGCCGCGATTTTTTTTATAAATACGAATAATGGAAAAATGGCGCCGCAGGCGAAATAGATACTTTTTGGAAAGAACTTGTTCAATATAAAGAAACTACTTAAAAGTTTTAAATAAATTGCGTCAAGGTTTTTTGAAAAAATGTGTCAACTGGCGAAAATTTTAGAAGAATTGGGTAGGTACTTTGTTGAAAACATAGCTACACAAAAGATTTTTCTTTAAAAACAAGAAACAAAGGTCACGATTCTCTAATATTCATCTTAGACTATATCAAAAGGATTTACCTGGTACATACATAAATGGTATAATTAGGGATAACTCCACATATTAATAATATTTTCGTATATACCATGTATGTTCATGAAATATGCAGAGGTTATTCTTTTATGACTATCGGGAGCAACCGGCGTGCTGCAGGGGAAGTTTTTTAAACTATTTATAAAAAGGCGGTATAATTTACTACATGTTAATGTTAACATATAAAAAAATCTTGTTAGTGTTCTAGGGTTAAAAATTATAAGAAAAGAAAAAATAAAATGCATTCGCCTTTAAGGAGGCCTTGAGTCCGAGAACGCATCAATAAGCGACTATAAATTCTACCCTTAATGGAATCTTGCAAAAAAATCCAAAGATCTTTCTCCATTGAAAGACACACCGGAAAAACTTAACCGTATTTTTATTCTGTCAGCAGCTCCAGCTTTGTTTATTTAGAAAAAAATAATAAATGGTGCTATAATTTTCGTGTTTTTTCTAAATTATATTCTGTAAAATTCCAAAAATGTATGTGTTTTACTTTAGAACGTTATTGTGCATGAAAAAATTTACTTATCACAAAGCTAATTGATTACTTCTGCAGAGATTGCTGTAAATATGAATTTTTTTAAACCTCCCCAAATGCTAAAAGAAAATTAAGAAGAAATGTGTATAAAAACTGCATCTAAATTCTTTATTAAGGAATAAGAAAACATCATGGCTTTCTTTAGAAGTCATGACTTTTGCCAGTGGGTTGCTCACATTAAGCTGTCCAGAATAGTTATCATGGTGCTTGCTATTTTAATCTTGACCCCCCTTATGGCCCATTTCTATTTATCTAAGGTTGAAAGGAACTCTAGGTTAAACTCAAATAGTGCAGGTTTCCAGTTAGACTTATCAGACTTTGGCAGTATTAAAGAGATTGACTTAAGAGTGGGTGTTGAGGAACTTATTAGAATTCGAGATTCAGTTTTAAGTGAGCTAAGAAACATCGAAAAAAAGAGACAGGAGTTTAAGTTTGAACTTCAAACTTACTCAAGAAATGTTGACGAACTCAAAGTGGAACTTGCCCATCAGCAAAATAATTTAAATAAATTAAAAATATCAGTTGAGCAAGCCCAAGTTGCCCAGCAAGAGGCCCTCCAACAAAATACTCCAGACTTAGCTTTGCCTCAAAGGTTGACAGCAGATGCAGTGCCTCTATTTTTGGAACCTTTGCCCAGGAATAGGTCATTAAACTGTAGGATGTTTAATTGTTTTGATCATTCAAGGTAAGAATATTTTTTAACACAGTGCAAAATTGCAAGGAGGTTTCAAGGTGATTTTACTCAAAACTGAGGGGTGAACAGCTCTCACAATTGGTGTACACATTTCTCACAATCTGTTCACAATCCTTCACAATATTTACACAATCCGTCCCAATCACCCACAATCTGTCACAACCTCTCACAATCCTTCACAATCCTTCACAATCTTACCACAATCCCTCACAATCTTACCACAATCCCTCACAATCTTTACACAATCCCTCACAATCTTTGCAAAAGATTGTTGATTTTCACAATGGGCATACACATTTTGGGGGTTAGCTGGTCACCCCTTGGTTATTACGTAGCAGGGCCGGTAACGGTAAATTAAGAGGGAGGAAAAGAGGAAAAGGAAACTATAGTAGACATGATGACTTTTTTTTTTTCTTGTTTTTTTTTGGTTGCAAGAATTTTTGATGGGACAGCCACCCCCCCGCCCCTTCAGGTATGCTACACAGAGGGCTGTGCCTCCACAATCTTTCACACTCTTGTCACAATCCCTCACAATCTTAGCAAAAGATTGTGGATTTTCACAATCGGTGTACACATTTTGGGTTAGCTGTTCACCCCTCGCTCAAAACCATAAACAATAGTCCCAAATCAGGGGTGATTCTTGTTTTTTAATTTTATGTCTGCTTTGTTATTGTTCTTTACAGGTTTTAGGAAAACCTCCTTACACTTTTGCAATTATTAGACGAAATTGCCAATTTGCTATTACAAATTTTATGACATTAAGGTGATCTCATGCTTTCAGATGTTGATACTTATGTCTCATTTGATTGCACATTTTAACAGTTGGAATGAACAATTGATATTAGGACAATACTCAAATAAATAACAAATATTTTTCAAAAATGAGGTTGAGAAAATTAAATTTGGTTTCCTGCTGATATAATGGATGAGTAGTGGAATCAATATTTGGAAAATGTATGTTCTATTTATCCAGTAACATGTGCACATTTTTTTAGGTTATATAAAATAAAATAAAATTGGCAACATTTTAAGTATAAAATTATTTTCCAAAAAAAAAATTTAACTTTTTGAAATACAACTGAAATTTGAACCTTATAGTTCTAGGATATTTTAATTTGTTGTGCTGTATTTTAACATGTTTTGTGTTTTTATGACAATTTTACCACTTAACAAACCAGTCAAAGATAAAAAAACATGCTCTCTTTATTTCAGAGGCACTGATGATGGCCACAAAGTGGTCAAAAGTGCTCTACCAATGATCTAGATTAATAAAGATTTTTTGCATGAAATACAAAATTCTTTTTTTGCAAAAAAAATTAAGATAGAAATGCAAAAAAGCTTTCAATCCTTTCCATATTTCCCTGTAGAAAAATCACTATAATATCTTCATAAAGAGAAAAGTTATATGGTTTAAATAAATGCACTTCCCTAATTTTTTTCTTAAGAAGCTTATAGAAAAAAAGGTGTCCATAGGTCAACATTCAAAAAGAAACTAAATGGGTGAATATCTGGAAAGTGACGGATTTTGATGTGACCTACTCAAAAACATGTTAAAACATATTTTTTTATATAAAACTAATTTTATTTTTATAGTTCTATTAAATAACTAACAAGCAAGTTGATTTTTGGAAGATTTCCTTTAGATAATAGATGTTTTATGTAACAATCGTCAGTAACCTGGAGTGTCACCATTAGAATTTTACTATATTTTAATTAAATTATGTTCTTATAATTATTTATTGGAGTAATTTCTTAGTAAACATTAAAAAGCAACCTTTAGTTATAGAAATAGTCAAAACCAGAATTGTTTTAAAGTTACTTGTTTTTAAATATTCAAATTTCAACTTTGTCACCAAAAATTGCATCAGTTACCTGTGCCTTCAGATTTTTTATCCATTTGGCATCATTGGATCATTTTTGACCTTCAGTTGCTAAGTGAAAAAGAGCTCTGTGATTCGGAAAACGCGCGAACGGTTTAATTCGATGTCACACGTCTAAGACAGTGTTAGAATACTTACAGGTTACTGACCTGCTCTACAAATAACTGACTCGTTTTTTACAAGCTTTTATTTAGCTTCACATGTTCTGTCTAATTATCTAACTAACTATCAAAACTTGTGAAGCGTTTTTGACACACTTCCCATTATCCGATTTGGATGAAACATAACAATACAACATTAAGAAAAAAATATCCTCCCACCCCTATACCCACCCCTTCTAGAGAAAAATGTGTTTTTGACACACTTCCCGTTATCCGATTTGGATAAAATTTGGTATACACATAGTGGTCCGATGATAATACAACAATAAGAAAAAAATATCCTATCACCCTTACCCCCACCCCCTTCCATAGAAAATTTGTTTTCAATTTAACACACTTCCTGTTATCCGATTTCGATGAAATTTGGTATCCATATAGTGATCCGATGACAATACAATATTAAAAAAAATATATCCTATCCACTCCTACCCCCACCCCCTTTCATAGAAAAATGCGTTTTTGACACACTTCCCATTATCCGATTTGGATGAAATTTGGTATTCACATAGTGGTCCGACGACAATACAACATTAAGAATCGGGAGAATCGTCTTAGGGACCCTGCCTCTTTATCATCTTTTCACCATATTGGTTTTTGTCTGTGTTTTTGTTGTTTTATGCTTCCAAATCTCTTCTTAACTACCTAAAATGAAGAATAAGATATATTTATTGAATTAATTTGCAAACAAATAAAAATAAAATTAAAAAAAAAAAGAATAACTTAAATATATTTCTATATTTCTCTGGGCTTCGACTGAGTTGACAGAGATTTGTTTTCTTAAAACAGTGTATCGCAATTGTGTTAAGTTTTAATTTAATGTAGTGTATTTTGTATTTTTTATTTTGGACATTCACTGAGTTGACAAAAGATTTTTAAAACATTGTATCGTAACTGTGTGTCTGCTAAACTTTAATTTTAATTTTTAATTTAATGTAAGTAATGTATTTTTTGGATATTTTGCTTGGTATCTTAAGGTTTTATATTTTTGACAAAAAAGTCTCAACAAAATTTTAATTTTAACAAAATAGTACCAAATGAAGTGACCTTTTCATGTTTCTTTTTTCTTTTAGACCATTATATAATTTAAATTTTCAAAGTTAAGTAAGTGAACTGATTTTGGACTGTTTCTTTCTCTTTTGACACAATTCACTTAACCTAGGTTAGTTTTAACATTGTTAACTTTGCTAGGTTCTCTTGAATAAAGAAAATTTGAATTTGAAAAAATTTGAATTTGAATTAGAAAAAAATATTCATCTACCCCTACCCCCACCCCGTCCATAGAAAATGCGTTTTTTACACCCTTTCCATTATCCGATTTCGATGAAGTTTGGTATACATATAGTAGTCTGATATTATATTGAAAATTTCTAACCGGTTTAAAAAACTTAATTTTTCATTATTTACAATCTATTGACCCTTTCATTTATTAAATTTTATTGAGAACAAAAAAGAAAAAAGAAAAAAGAAAATTTTAATTAATGTTTTTTATTTTTTTAAAGTTTTTTTTTATAGGTTTTTTTATAGATTTTTCTAAAATTATTAACTTGTTAATTTTTTCTTTAAATTTTTAATCCGAATGGTGAAAATGACAAAAGAATTATTGCGAAGAAATTTAGGAAAAGCAACGTAACACTATGAAGAATTATATACTATACTATGTGATAGATAGAAAATGTAATAAATAAATAAATATTTCTGAAAGTGACAATTTTACACATGTAAGCCCTATGAATTTTTTAAATCACACATACTGTGCAGAAGATAATAAAGTAACCGACTTAGACGAAATAGACACAAATCATTTAGTAAAGAGACACAAATTTCTGCAATATTTGAGAGAAAATTTAAGAATAAGATTTAATAAAGAATATTTAGCAAATCTAGTACATTAGACCAACACACGAAAAAAGTTTAGACAATTTGAAATTGGTGAAGTAGTTTTAATTGGATCAGACAGAGAAAAACGTGTTGATTGGCCATTAGGTAAAATCATAGAGACGTATGCTGGAAAGTAAGGGATTCCCAGAGTTGTCAAAGTAAAAACCAAAAATGGTGAAATCTCAATACCCATTCAAAGAATATTTCCCTTAGAAGTTACAAAATCTGAGACAGAAGATTTGTTAGAAGCTAAGAACAACCAAAAGATAGAAGCTAAAGAAATACTATTAGATGATACTAAATTCAGTTCTGATGCATTGCTTGAAACATCTCAATTAGACGACACTAAAAAAGAACAAAATGAAAATATAGACGACGAAAAAATTAATAGAAATACAAGTATATCTAGGTTTGGGAGAAAATTAAAACCACCCCAACGTTTGAATTTGTAAGAAGTTTGTTTTATTTGAATTCACAAAGATGTAGATATGATGTTTTATGTTCCTGTATCATGTTGTCATTCGGCGTCCCGAAAATGTTGGACTAGTTGTTATTTGGTACCAGTTATTGTTTTTGAATTTGATGTTTTTTCAATTTACTGTCAAATTACAATTTTTAAAATAAAGTCAGTCAAAACTTTAAAAGTCTATTTTCTATGGATATTCACATTTATCACATTCCGTTTGATATCAGTTCCAACACTAAGGTCTTATTTAGCAAATAAAACTTTTTATTCTGTGCAAGAGTTCTAATTGTAAAATTTAGTTTTACAGTCCAAGTCTATAAAATGTAAAAAAAAGTTTATTAATAATTTGTTAAATTTTTTCTAAGCTCTAATTGAATTTGACAATGTCAATATTTCTTTGAAATCTTCTGACAATAAAGTGACTTGATTTGATTTGATTTTGGTTACAACACGAATTATTGAGCATAATATAATCTACTATATTCCGAAAACAGTTTTTTGGTACAATACTCCGTTAAAAAGTTAGCATTTTGATTGATTGATTTTGGCCAAAATCTAATCGGCTCGTAAGAGTGTCGAACACTATTTTACCTGAAAATTTTATGAAAATCGGTTCAGCGGTTTAGGAGCTATCGTGTTACGGACAGAAACAATATAGATACACACACAGACACACACACAGACATCACGAGAATATTGCTAGGATAGGTCAAAATACATCCAAATAACACATTTTTGGCAAATGAAAAAAAAAATTTCTCGAAAATAATACCTTCTCTAGCCGCGGGCTAGGAAGGTAAAAATAAATACAACCAAAAATTGGTTATTTGAGAAAGGACGATTGGAAAACAGGTGTGAAGACGGCTTTTACTTTAAAATTTGAATTTTTTTAAATGTGTAACTACCCTGACTTCTGGGCGCGCAAGAACATTATTTTTGGGGGTGGCTAAATAGTCCAGTCATTATACGATTTTAGCTTAATAATAATAGCATAAGAATATAAGCTTGAGTTTTCGACCTTGGAGGCGGCCGGCTCCCCTCGCCATTTTGGATTGAGTGTGCACAAAAAGGGTATTTTTAAAATTACTTGGTTACTGTACGTTTTTTTTTAAATTACTTGGTTACTGTACGTTTTAGAAAAAAAAGTTTTAAACAAAAGTTTAAGGCGACAAATTCGATTCAGCTAATTTTTTACGCAAATGACAACAAGGCAAAATATTTAAATATCAGTCAATAGGTGGCACTACATATTAGAGTCCTAGGGACACTTATTCGGTTTCTAAATTGTGGGCCTTAGTAAAACTTTAGGGATGACAAAAAACAAGACATTTTGAGTTTGACACTGACGTTAATTTTTGCCCAAAAACACAAGTGGGCGGCTAGTTTTCCAATAGCAACAGAAAAAATAAAAGAATAGTGTAAATAACAAAGCCTATTTTTTTGTCAAATACCAGGGGATGACATTTCATCACAGTAAACGAATCATTTATAGTAAGGAAAGCACCCCGGTCTTTTCATAATACTGTTATACATACCCCCTGTATACATTAGTTCGGAATACGAAGTTCGAGAGGCGTTGATTACAGACCGTCACCCCTTGTATAAAAATATTATGGACAGAGTTCTGCGCTGTCGCAATATATATTAACCGCTACTCTTGGTATATTTTGACAATTTGTTTTTGATTATGACTGACATTGACTTTAGCAAAATAGATAAAAATATGTAATTTCATTTTACATTTTTCGTTTGTGAATGCAATTTTTCGTTATTTTTCGACTTTTTACCTTAATTTTTATGGTGTGTTTTGCTAAATTATGACCAATCGGTATTTTGCGCGTTTTGAAGGGGGCGATCCATCGCTTAAGAAATTGAAAAGAAAACAATGTTGTGTTGGTGGGTGCGAAGACTATGTTAGCAAGCGCCATTGCCTTCCCAAACGAAACCCCAAGCTATTTGACGAGTGGCTAAAAATACTTCGGCCTAAAAACTGGCTAACTTTGACGAAAGACGAAATTTACGTTAAATATATAGTGTGTGATTTGAACCAGGACAGAGTTTAAAATGTTTAGTTTTAAATTTTAATATTTAGAAAACCAGCGCGGATCTAGGTCAAAATCAAGGGGGGGAAGGGTTATAATCGACGATATTTATTTATTAACATTTTTTTCAAGGGGGGTAGCGGTAATTTTCCTGTTTTCACTTTAATTATTAAAAAAAGTATATTTTTTATTCTAGGGGAATAATTACCACGTTACCCCACCTCATATCCGCGCTTGGAAAAATATAGTTTATTTCACTATATTTATATACAGGGTAAATGCCATTTAGATTTTTTTTTACTGAAACTCTATTCTATACCATTGGTTTTTATTAAGTTTTGAAATTTAGTCCCTGTGGCGGCCATTTTTTTCGATACACATTCAAAGCTGATTTCTGAAATTTTCACTCGTACAGTAACTTAAAAGCGATATACTTTACCTTAATTTAAAAAGCTTACGTAACATTTTTTTTGACACCCAAATATAATATAATAATGTTTATTATAAATACATTTTTACATCACATAGCTAAAAGGATCAGGCACACCTCTAATGGGATTTCTGTAATCAGTCAAACTTCATGAAGTTTTTGTATGTTGTATGGCCCAACTCAAATTAATGACCAGTTTTTGAAATACAGGGTGTTGAAAGTGATAATGTCCAAGAAACATAATGGCTCTTTAGACGGCTTTTCCAAACATATGTTGCGACTGTTACATGTATTTACGATTTATTTATTATTTTTAATCTGTACCTTTAAAACATTCTCTACAGGGTGTTTAAGTAAATATTATTCGAAAGTGATAATGAGAAACAAGCGTTAGTGTGTTTTAGATTGAACCTTTCGTATCAAAAATTTTATAGGGCCAACTTAAATTAATGCCCAGTTTATAAAATTAGACGGATTTTCCAAACACTTATGCAATTTTACTGTTTCATATATTTACGATTTATTTATTATTTTTAATCTGTGCCAATAAAACATTATCCACAGGGTGTTTTAATAAATATTAGTCAAAATTTTTACTGAGAGACAAGAATTATAGCTTTTTACAGAGGTACAAAACGCTTAAATATTTTTTAATATTATTTAAAAAATTATATATGCCGAAATACCCTGTATTAAATACTTAATAAGTCAAGAACCATTAAAAAACTAATAACTACTCTCTCTATATGTAATAATAACATTTCGTATATGTTTGGAAACTCCGTCTAAAGAGCTATTATGATTTTTAAACATTATTACTTTCAACACTCTGTATTTCAAAAACTCGAAATTAATTTACGTGGGCCCATCATAAGAACATCTGATCATCAAGTTTCAGTCTACAAAATACTAAAGCCTGTTTGAAACTCGTAGACAATGATTGTGTAGAAATAAAATTTTGGACTTCCATTGTCTTTATTTATTTTAAAACAAATAAAAGACAATGGAAGTCCGAAATTTTATTTATCAATAAAAGCTTGTTTATCAATAAAACCTTCGAGTAATATTTACTTAAACAACCTGTATATAATGTTTTAAAGGTACAGAGAAAAATAATAAATAAATCGTAAATGTGTGTAATAGTCGCATTGCGTATATATTTGCAAAACACTTCTAAAAAGCTATAATGCTTCTTGGACATTCTTACTTTCAACACCCCGCATTTTAAAAACTGGTAATTAATTTAGGTTGGGCCCATAAGAACTTTTTTTTTTGTCAAACACACTGTGTTTTTTTTTATTACAATCTAGTCAGTAAGACTAATTAGCAATTTTGTTTTAACTTAATTTACTAGAAAAGTCAGATTTAAACTTAGGGTTCACTCAACAGTTCTCCCCGCTTTGTATAGTCTGTAACTCACAATTGTGTTGTGTTTATAGCATTATTTTGTTTTATGTGTAATTCACTTAGTTTACTAGCTCAAACGGCTTCACTCTTTTTAGTCTTCGGACTAGCATAGTATTGTCTAGAAGCTGAATTGCTTCCACATTCACATGCCGATGGAGTCTATCTTCATGGCTTTTAGCGTACTTTTTTATAGTCTCTGCTACAGTTTCGATTTTTCGAACTCGATGAAGGTCACTACCAAGAACGTACCAAGGTGCATTCACAATGTTTCTTAATACTTTATTTTGAAATCTCTGTACAACCAGAATGTTACTCTTTTTAGCACAACCCCATAGTTGAATACCATATGTCCATACTGGTTTCAGTATTTGTCTATAAAGCAGTAACTTATGATGAATTGTTAAATTGGACTTCCTTCCAATTAGCCAGTTCATTTTTCTATACCTTATCTTAAGTTCTTCTTTTTTTTTCTTAACATGTGCTTTCCAGCGCAATTTGGCATCAAGTGTCATACCTATATATTTTGCCTGATTCGAATATGGTACTGGAATGTTGTTAATTGTTATTTGTATGTGATTTATATTTTTGTTTGTAAAATCAACATGAATTGATTTGGTTTCATTTAATTTTATTCGCCACTTTGTGGTCCAACTGTGAACTTGGGTGACTGCATCCTGAAGTTTTTCTATGCATTTTTCAATAGATTTTTCTACCGTCAATAAACCAGTATCATCGGCAAATGTTGCTAAGTGACAATTTTCTGGCTTTGGGATATCACAAGTGAATAATAAGTATAGATAAGGGCCTAGTACGCTACCCTAGGGCACGCCTGCTTGAATTTCTCTTAAATTTGAGTATGAGTCTTCCTGTTTTACTCTAAAATGTCTATCAGATATGTATGATTCCAAAATATCCGAATATTGTTTTGGCAGAAACCGTTTTAGTTTAAAATTAAGGCCTTCATGCCACACTTTGTCAAATGCTTGTGCTACATCTAGAAAAACTGCAGAACAAACTTTTCCCTCTTCTAGTGCTTTTTCTATTATATTAGTAGTTCTGTGTACTTGATCTATCGTGGAATGCTTGTCTCGAAAACCAAATTGATGAGATGGAATAATTTCTTGTCTTTCTATGATGGGTTTTATTCTTTTAAGCAATAATTTTTCATAGAGCTTGGATATAATAGGCAGCAAAGATATTGGCCTGTAAGATGACACATCATGGAGTGGTTTTCCCGGTTTTGGAATCATGATAACTTCTGCCATCATGCTATCCACAGTTTAGGTACATACCTAAGCCTAAAAGACGCATTAATTAGAACTTTTGATACAAAAGGTTCAACCTAAAACACACTAACGCTTGTTTCTCATTAACACTTTCGAATAATATTTACTTAAACACCCGATACGGTTTTAAAGGTATAGATAGATGAATAAATCGTAAATACATGAAATAGTAACATTGCGCATATGTTTGGAAAAGCCGTCTAAAGACCCATTATGCTTTCAAAAACTGGTCATTATTTTGAGTTGGGCCCCTGAGAACTTTTGATAAGGTTCAGTCTACAACAAACCAAAATTTCGTGAAGTTTGACGGAGTACGGAAATCCCATAAGAGGTGTGCCTGATCCTTTACCAAATCCATTAGTTTATATTTTTCATTAAAGAACTATTAAAAAAGGTTCCGTTGATAGAAAAATAACCTATATTTGCATTATATTATGTGTAAAGCATTGTAGTTATTAAGTTAATGTTTTCTATGCACTAATAAAAAGGAATTTACTGCAGAATATTCGTCAAAGAGCCTTTTTTACTTGAAAATTATCCTCTCAAGGAAATTTATATACCTAAATCAATGGAAAACAAACTTCTAAACCTTAGATTTAATTAAAAAAATTCAACTTTCCTTTTTAGTGTTGCTAGTAGCCATTAATAAAAAATTCTTTGATTGAGCATCCTTACTAATTGGTGTTTAGGCACATTGAGCGTTGACACAAAATAACTCATTCTCATTAACGTATTACGTTAATGCTCATTCTTATCAGCGCGCAAAGTTTAAATTTAACACTATGTATTTAATTGACGAGTAGAATAGATTTTTTGGTGTTATAATTCAATGTGATAAAAACTTTTCAAAACACCATATTATAAGATGTAGCTTGATTGGAGAACGATTGCATTGATTGAAAAGCCACCCTGTAGCATAGAGACAATCTGCGCAAGCGTTATATTGTTTCAAATCCCCCTGTAAATGTTTAGTACGGAATACAAAGTTAGAGAGGCGCTGGTTTTTCCACGGCACCCCGGTATACTGCGCCAATTGAGTAATAAAACTCCCACCGTGTAAGTGTCTGGTCTATCTCTGTCATTCGTCTATGCATTTCATCTTATAAATAAAAATAGAAAAAAAGTGTTTATTTACTGTGATAGAAAATACTGATAATCCCGAAGAAGACTTAGCCACAATAGGATGGAACACATAATGTTCCTATGAGCCTGCCGGGTCTACTACGTTTTACCTCGATGCTTGAAAATGGGTGTTTCTTTTTTTAGTGATAAGTTGAGGTCGTTTTATACTGTTTTCAAGAAAAAAAAATGCGGATTTTTCGAATTTTTTTTAGAAATTTTAAAATTAAAAAGTTAGTAAAAACTCATACAAATTGCTATAGAAAGAATTTATTTGACGTTTGTTATTTCGAGAAAGAGAGGGACGGCTCACAATCGACGGAGCTTTAAATAGATGGTAATTTAGCTAAAAATAAGGTGACCAACTGCCTGGCAAGAGGCGATAAAAAGTTTTTTAGAAATGTATTTGCGCATAGAAAAATGGTTACACCATATTTTTGAAATCTAACGTTCCACCTGACATCTTGCTCCAACATTTTAATTTGTCGCGCATTTTTGACTCCGTAAAATCGTCCAAAATCGTCTATTGAGCATTTATAATGAAAAAAATGATGCAGAAACAATTATGATAATGATGATTTACAGAAATTCAGCAGTTCGGTTTGGTTCGGGTCGATCTTAGATTAGGTTGGTGGTGTCTTAAAGTAATTCAGCAGGAGTCGGCTGCGCCGACTCCTGCTGAATTACTTTAAGACCCAACAAACCTAACGTAAAACCAAACCGAACGGAACTTAACTGAATCAAACTGAACCAAACCGAACCGAACTAAACCAAAACGAACGGAACCGAACCAAACCGAACCGAACCGGACTGAACGGAACCGAACCGAACCGTACCGCACAAGCAATCAGCAAGAATCGGCTGCGCCGATTTTTGGTGAATAGTTCTAAATAAATAATTTCCTATAATTTGGGCCTTTAACCCTCAGATGCATAGAAATTGATTTTTTTCAACCAAAACAAGTTAAAGAAAATCACTATGCAACGTTTTTTAAAAAATTATTTAAAAAAAAAACCATACTTTTTTTTTTAATTTCCCGTATCCAAATCGACTAAAAATAGTCCAAAGAATCATTTTCATACACAAAAATCGTTATATAGGGCGTTTTGACGAGCGAGGTATAACGTAGTAGAACCTATTATATTCTATAATTCTACTACACTTCCTTATCCTTACAGATCACTATGTAGTACTCCAATTTTGGTGTCATAAGTCACAACTTTTAAAGAAGAGAAAAAAGAAACCTAGCCCTAGTTTTCCTGTTTTACTAGTGTTCTGTGATATTTATTTTGTTTTTTGCAATACCTATAGTTGATGTTGTATTAAAGTGACACCGCGTCATCAAAACCTTGATGGGCGGGAAGGGAGTAGAGGGGTACATACAGTGGCATGCACTTCCTTTAATTTTTTTATTGATATTGATTCCCAAAATGAGAGCACTAATTAGTCATTAGCTTACTATTTTACTTGCTTTTTATTGATGTCTTCTTCTAAACGATTTCATTAAAAAGGAACATATATACTATTATCTGGTTGTTACGAACATATTATTTATTTAGCAGGGCTTTGACGTTTTCTATTCGTTGTTGTTTTGACGGTATGTCAAACAAATTATGACGGAGCTTTTCACAAAACAAATTACCGTCTTTGCAACTAAATTAATATTTGCGCACATTTTAATATATTTTTGGATCCTCTTTTATGTTTCGGATCTTTATTTATCAGGTAAGTATCTATTTGATCTCTCCTTTAAAAGGTCTTAGTGTTTTATCCTTCGAACATTAAGCCCCGAGCGGCACACTGCATGTACAAAGTGAAACACTAATTTTTTAAGGCTTCTTTACTTAGATTTTGCCGCAGAATTTGGCTTACCATAGCTATGACGCGGTGCCACTTAAATAGAACATCAACTATAGTTACTCAACCAAATAAATATTTTATCTTTCAAATTTTGTGCTGTCATTAGTCACCAAAAATTTGCTCAGGTAAGTTTTTTAACATTTTTACATCTTATTGAAAGATTTTAATATTTTTCAAATTATTTAAGTATAACCTATATATTATTAAAGAATTTGAGGGAATAATGTTTTTTCACACTAAAAAAGTCAGGACAAAATTTTGGGACAAAATTATAATGGTTTTTAGAAAGTTCCAAATAATATTTTAGAGGAAAATGGTGGATAAAAATGTTTTTAACTGACTAATTGCATTCGGCAAGATTTATTTAAACTCAAGATTTTTTCAGATGCCAGCAAATATGGGCATTTTTTGTCATGTCAGAGTGGATAACACTACTGCTTTATCAGATGTAAATAAAATGGGTAGTGTTCAACATGAAAAAATGCATGCTATTTCTAAAGGAATTTTTAAATAGTCAGAGTCAAGGAATATTTGGCTACAAGCATGTTAACACTAAATTTAATAAAACAGATAAACCTTCAAGTCTATAGAAACTAAATGCTCCTTATCAGATTATGCTTTTAGAAAAATTGTTAATAAATCGGGACAACCTAATGTGGATCTTTTTTGCTTCAAATTTGAATTATAAATATAAAATATATTTATCTTGGTATAAAGACCAGAATCATATGCAGTTGATGCCTTTACTATTTCTTGGCAGTTTTTCTTTTATGCATTTCCACCATTTTTCGCTCATCTTAAGAGTACTAAACAAAATTATTGTCGATCAAGCAGAAGGCATAGTCGTTGTACCATATTGGCCTAGTCAGGCATGGTATGCTCTGTTTATTAAATTATTATCATCACCCTGTTGTAACTCTAGAACGAAACATTAATTTGTTAAAATCTCCTTTAAACAGGAAACACCCAATGCATCACAACCTTTCACTGGTGGCTGGGAAGCTCTTTGGCAAGCGCTCATAATGAAAGGCTGTCCTAAAGAAGCAGTTGAAATTACCCTCAAGTCACTGTCTGTTGGTACAGTTAAGCAATACAATACATGCTTAAAAGCATGGTGGAATTTCTGTGAAAACCAAATAATTTGTCAGTTTAGTGGTAATGTACAGGATGTCTTAAAATTTTTACAATATGAATTTAATGTAAAAAATTATTCCTATGGTTCTTTTAACCAACATAGATTAGCTTTTTCCCTGTTATTATCAGTTGATTTGTTGATTAGAAGATTTTTAAAAGGGATCTCAAAAATAAGACCTCCTAAATCAAAATATCACGTTACTTGGGATCCAAGTATATTCATAAATCATGGGAAAAATTAAAAAAAAAAATAAATTATTCCCTTTCTCTACTAAATCTAAGCAAAAAACTTTGCACATTATTAGCTCTTGCAACAGGCCAACATATACAAACACTTAGTTTGATTAAAGATGAAAATATCATTTTTAATGACAAATGAGCATTTATCTTTATCCCAGACATAAAAACATTAAAAGTTGGAAGTCACCAACCAGCATTGAATTTGCCCTTTTTGCCAGATTGAAAAATTTGTGTTGAAAAAACTAGATCAATAACGAAAGATACTGAAGTATTTTTATTTCTAAAAACAACTGAACCATAGTCAAAAGCTCATCAAAATACCTCATTAAGGTGGATTAAATCTACCTTAAGTGATGCAGGTATTAATACCACCTTAGTTTCGGCTTATTCAACAAGACATGCCTCTACAAGTGCTGCTTGTAGTGGTGGGGTTTCCTAGGACTGACTAAAGACTCTTCTGTATTTGCAAAATTTTATAATCGTCCTGTAGTTGATAATGTTAATACTTCATTTATCAGTTCTGTTTTTTAATAGCTAAAAATAATTAATGTATTTTATCATATAAATACCTTTAATTAAACAATTTTCAATTGTTAAAATAATTTGTATGTAATTCCATTTAGTGTAACTGTTTGTTGTTTATGGAATTTTATTACTCAATGAATTAAATTTTAAAAAAAATATCTTTAAAAAGCTACATAGTGATCTGTAAGGATAAGGAAGTGTAGTAGAATTACATTATCAAACGAACTAGTGAAGTTCGATATTAATTCTACATAACACCTTATCCTTCCAGATCACGTCCCACCCAACTCTAAAAACCCCAATTTCAATTTTCTTTTTAATTGAAGATCTTTAAACTAAGATAAAATATTTATTTGGTTGAGTAACTAGGTATTGCAAAAAACAAAATAAATATCACAGAACACTAGAAAAACAGGAAAACTAGGGCTAGGTTTCTTTTTTCTCTTCTTTAAAAGTTGTGACTTATGACACCAAAATTGGAGTACTACATAGTGATCGTAAGGATAAGGTGTTATGTAGAATTAATATCGAACTTCACTAGTTCGTTTGATAATGTAATCTTTGATTTCATCCATGTGCAGAAATTTTTTCGCACATGTGTGACAAGTACGTTCAGTACTTCGGCACATGTATGGAAAGTGTTTAACTGTCACAATACTTTTTCGCACATGTGTTACAAACTAACTTTCCCATACATGTGCGGAAAAGCAGTTTCATTTGATTTACGCAAAATTAAACACCAATTTTTACAAAAATTAGTATAGTTCAACAGTGTCCGTGTGAAAAATAGCTCCATAACTCGACAGAAAGTAACTTTCTCACGCTCGTGTGAAATTTGTCACTTTCTTCTCTTGCTATGTAATAAATAAATAAATAAATGAAAAGGGCTTTATTTTCAGCGAAGTTAAGCACAAGCTTCTGTTAACTGAGCAATATACTAATTATCAAAAACTATCTTATAAATTGGTTCGTAATCCCATGATTTTGTTTGTTACGCTATGGCCAGCCCTTAAAAAACGTTTTGTAAATAGAAAAAATTGTGTCTTTAAATACCTTCTTATAATCATTTAACTTATATTAAACGACATTTTATTTATTCAAAATATCTGAAAATAATGTGAAAATCCGGGTCACGTGATCTTAGTTAAATTTTCTCAATCGAATTGACTTGCCCCCGGTATATGGGGGTGGCGCTTCAGTCAGAAGGTTGATGGCTCTTGTCTGATTTGGTGTCCTGCAGCAAATATAAAATTGAGCACGCCTTTGTAAATCCTAATAGATCTCTTTTATAAAAAACTAGTTGAAACATTATTTCTGTTCATGTGCAAGATTTTTTTAAAATCTTCAAATGTATCTTGTTAGATTTTTGATTTTCTTTTGTACATTTCCAAAAAATACAAGGATCGAAACAATTTCACTACAGTTTTCTATAACACAACTAGGCTACTGAAATGCCAAACATTGTTTTGAAATATTTGTTGTGTTTTAGTCATAACTTTTTTTTTATTTTTTGAATAAAATGATTTTGCAAAAAACTGCTAAGATACGGTTGTTAAAAATGCTGTAAAAGACTACCCCTCAAAATTTCGACGCGTTCCGCTTTCTCGTTTTCTATTTTTATTAGAACAAAGATTTGGCCAAAAAATGCGATATCAGTGTTGTCAAATGGTAAGTTTTCGGTCGAAGTTTGTCCCCTTAAGACAAAATATTTCCTACAAAAACACTTTTGCCTGTTTTTTTGTCAGACGAATGCTTTTTGAGTCATCACGCTAAATATTTCTCCGCCATTTTGAATTTTGACCAATTTTGTTTTTTAGTGGCCTTTAACTTCGAAACTGCTTATTTTTGAGAAAATCTGTAATATTATAAAATAAAGAACAACTAATAACCTATAAAACGAGACATCACTGAGTTCTCTGGGTAGTACTCTTGCTGAGATACGAACCGTGAAGGGCTCTGTAACGAAATAACGCGTATCAAAATAGCGCGTTTCAAAAAAGCGCGCTCATTTGAGCGCGTGTTCAAAATAGCGCGTATTCAAAATAGCGCGTGTTCAAAATAGCGCGTATCAAAACGGCGCGTGATCAAAATAGCGTGTATCATAATGACGCGTGTTCAAAATAGCGCGTAGAAAAACAGCGCGTATCAAAATGGCGTGTATTCAAAATAGCGCGTATCAAAATAGCGCGTGTTCAAAATAGCGCGTATCAAAATAGCGCGGGTTTAAAATAGCCTGTGTTCAAAATAGCGCGTCTTAAAATAGCGCGTCTAAAAATACCGTGTTTTGAAAGATCGCCATTACAAACGTCGCTGTTATAAAATAGTTCGAGCAAGGGGTCTCTTTCTAAAATATTTTTTCAAAAAAAAAACTTTCCTGACTTTTTTCCTGGGATTCTAAAGGGTGTAACCAAACCGCATCGAACTGAAATGAACCGCACCAAACCGAAACATTTTTCAAAAAATTATTTATTAGCTTCCCGATCCTTATTTTGGTAGGTTTCTATTCTAACCTGTGACTTGGGGACATTTTTTTTGGTGGAAAAAGGTCAGGGAGTTACTGGAAAAAATGTTTGGGTTCGGTTCGGTTTCGTTCGGTTCAGTTTGGTCACACACCCTCTAGGATCCCGGAACAGAAGCCAGGGAAGTTTTTTTTTTGAAAAAGTATGTTAGAAAGAGACCCCTTAGTCGAAGTATATGAGTTGTGTTAAGTATAGCAAGCCATCGGTTTAAAGTATAACTTATCTGACCTTACTTAAACGGTTTAGGTGAATATACCTAAGTAGACCTGGGACGCGCTATTTTGTACACGCGCTATTTTGATACACGCTATTTTGATCACGCGCTAGTTTGATACGCGCTATTTTGATACGCGCTATTTCGTTACAGAGCCACCGTGAAGTATTAGCAGTAAACCCGTTTCCTATGTATTTCCATAATATATGCAAAATAAACCAAAATTATTCAGTTTTATATAATTTTGCAATTGTTTAATCAAAACACGCGCTATTTTGAACACGCGCTATTATGAACACGCGCTATTTTGATACGCGCTATTTTGATACACGTTATTTTGATACGCGCTATTTTGAACACGCGCTATTTTGATACGCGCTATTATTTTGAACACGCGCTATTTTGAACACGCGCTGTTTTGAAAAGCGCTCTTTTGATACGCGCTATTTTGACACGCGCTATTTTGATACGCGCTATTTTGATACGCGCTATTTCGTTACAGAGCCACCGTGAAGTATTAGCAGTAAACCCGTTTCCTATGTATTTCCATAATATATGCAAAATAAACCAAAATTATTCAGTTTTATATAATTTTGCAATTGTTTAATCAACATTATTGTAGAAAATTAAATTATCTTTTAAAGGATGTATCACCTAAGAAGGCCAAGTCCACGGTTAGCACTTAATTGGCATCCATAAATTGGGGTTATTTTTTAAGATAACGAAAAATCATCAAACTTTGAGATCTTTCAGGTTGCTGATTATTATTTTTAACCTAAATTTAAAAAAAATCAAAATGGTGGATTCAAAATGGCAGACTTTCCGATTGATGAACCAATATGCGTCAAATTGTATTTTCTATTTCTAACTTAAACTGAAAAGAAATCAAAATGGCGGTTCCACAATGGGGTACTTTCTTATTTATAAACCGATTTGCCTCAAACTTAAATTTTACAAATACAATTTTTGACTCAAATTTATAAAAATGAAAATGGCGGGTCGAAAATGCCGGATTTTTCTTATTCAAAATGTTAATAAAAAATTTTTGTGAATATTTTATTTTCACAGTAAAATATTTAATTTTGTTGTACTAAAATAGCAACTGTTTAAAAATACTTTTAAAATATTTTTTCACTGTTATATTAATTTTGCAGTAATTTTTTAAAATTTTTAATAATAAATTAACTGTACTTTAAGAGTGCTTTTAGCTCACACATATACTATACTATAGTAGTGTGAGCAATGGTGATCCTAATTTTTTCGAGAAAAAAAAAGTTGCTCCGATTTCAAATTTTTTTATATATCTGTGCGTTTCAGATGATTTTAAAACTTTTTTGTTGCGCCGTCTGTCTGTCTGTCTGTCTGTATGTCTGTCTGTAACGACCAACGCGCATAACTCAAAAACCGCTTGGCCGATTTTAATGAAATTTGGTTCCTAGGCTGGGCCTTGGGTCGAGATGGTCCCATTTAAAAATGAACAAAATCCACCGAACACAAACCAAATAAAAGGGTGGGGATAGATTTCAAAAATTAGAGTTTATGTGAAAATATGGCGTGTGTGATATCAAACGAAAGGTAATTGAGTCTGGAGTTAAACAAAATACATTTTAATTTATTTTAAAAAAAGGGTGGGGGTATATTTCAAAAATTAGGGTTTAAGTGAAAATATGGCGTGTGTGATATCAAACGAAAGGTAATTAAGTTCGGAGTTTAACAAAATACATTTTAGTTTTTGTTTTTTTAAGGGTGGTGGATTTCAAAATTTTGAGTTTAAGTCAAAACATGGCTTGTGTGGTATCAAACAAAAGGTAATTTAGTGTGGAGTTAAATAAAATATATTTCAGTTTTTACGTACACTATAACTATAGTACCTAGTGTGAGCTTAGGGGCCCATATATTGGCAGAGTATCTTCGAAATGTTATTAAAACGTTTTTTTGTGAATATTTTATTTTCACAGTAACATAATAGTTTTTTTTTATACTAAAATAGAAGTGCTTTTAATGTATCTGTTCAACTATATATTTTTACTTTTTTTTTAACAATAACTTAGATGTACTATGACGACCTGTAAAACAATTATGTTTTTATGTAACAAATTTATCTTCAACTTCAAAAACATTAAAATTATAGTACTTCTCTTAATGACACAGATGATGCAACAAATGCTGTAAATGTTGCTTTTCTAACACTTCAATAAATATAAATGTCGGCGATAATAAATTAGTAAAAAATTTTATAAAGCACTTTATAACCGTTTGACAGCAGTTGCCAACAGTTGAAATACAAAATTAGTACAGTTTGTTGGGTAGCTACTAAATTTAATTAAAAATTCTACAATTTTATTTTAAATCATAAGCTGTACTAAAATCTTTTAAATAATAAGGAATCACACCGGATTTGGAAAATTCATAATTGTGTCATTATTTTAATTTTTAATGCGCCATTTTGATTTAAATTTGAGTCAAAAATTGTATAGTTACCTTAAGCGCCGCGACGTTTCAAGTTTTAGGCAAATCAGTTTATAAATAAGAAAGTGCGTCATTGTGGATCCGCAATTTTAATTTTTTTTAAGTTTAAGTTAACTAACTAACTCAGCGATCTGAAACACCCCAAAGTCCGCCATTTTGGATCCGTCACTTTGATTTTTTTTAGTTTAAGTTAAAAATATTAATCAGCGACCTAAAATATCTCAAAGTTCCGAGTTTGATGCATATCAGTTCATAAATGGGAAAATCCGCCATTTTGGATCCACCATTTTCATGTATTTAAATTTGAGTCAAAAGTTGTATTGAGTTACCTTAAGTGTGTTTTAAGTTCGAGGCAAATCGGTTTATAAATAAGAAAGTGCGTCATTGTAAATCCGACATTTTGATTTTTTTTAGGTTTAAGTTAGAAATCATAATCAGCGACCTGAAACACCCCATTTTCGATCCGCCATTTTCATGTTTTTAAGGTTGAGTCAAAAGTTGTATTGAGTTACCTTAAGTGCCGCAATGTTTTAAGTTTTAGGTAAATCAGTTTATAAATAAGAAAGTGCGCCATTGTGGATCCCTTGGAAAAAAACCCAAAATTCTAATTCACTCCCCTCCCCATTACATGTAAAGTTATGTAAAAGTAACATTGCCCACTTCCAGAGGCGCTAGAGGGCTGGCCTTTGGCAGCCCGATAGAAAATATGATAAAACCATAAAAAAAAATTTCAAAAACCCCAAATTTTAATTAACTTCCCTATAAATGTAAAGTTATATAAAAGTAACATTCTCCACTTCCAGAAACGCTAGAGAGCTGAGCTTTGGAAGACTGATAGGAACTATGATAAAACTATAGAAAAAAATTTAAAAACACCAAACTTTTAATTTAGTCTCCTCCCCTATAATTGTAAAGTTTTGTAAAATTAACATTGCCTACTTCCAGGCACACTAGAGAGCTGAGCTTTGGAAGACTGATAGGAACTATGATAAAACTATAGAAAAAAAATTAAAAACACCAAACTTTTAATTTAGTCTCCTCCCCTATAATTGTAAAGTTTTGTAAAATTAACATTGCCTACTTCCAGGAACACTAGAGAGCTGAGCTTTAGAAGGCTGATTGGAACTATGATAAAACCATAGGAAAATATAAAAAAAAACGTCAAAACTTTTAATAAATCATTGCAAAAGTTTTAAATAATATTCCGCATATTTTACTAGTTTAAAACTTAAATATTATCCAAATCCTTTAAAAAGGAGTGAAATCATTACAAAAACATTTCATGTAAAAAAAGCCAAGTACGCGAAAGTGGTATTCCGTAAAAAGAATTGAGATAAAAGTAAAGCCAAGTTGGCCAATACAAATTTCAAAATAAAAGGTTCTTACTAGTGTGGAAATGTTTTTCTAAACTTGGCTATTACGGCTGCAAATGACTCTTAGGCACAATGCTATATTGAACCTAAATAAGTTTGGCTGGAATAGCAAAGTTTAAAAAAACATTTCCAAACTAGTAAGAACCTTTCATTTTGAAATTTGTATTGGAGAACTTGGATTTACTTTTATCTCAATTATTTTTACGGAATACCACTTTCGCGTACTTGGCTTTTTTTAAATGAAATGTTTTTGTTATGATTAACTTTTATTTGAATCTCCAATGTGAAGCCAGAAACAGGTAGGTAGATACCTACACAATTTGTATATATCCAAGTTTGTTTTTATCTATAATATTTTACAAGTTATTGTTTAATATAGGTGTTCCTTAACCTCTGGTTTTCCGGTCTACTTATATGATCCCGATCAGTATCCAGTGATGCATGATGGATGGGATGTAGATGGATTTTTAAAAACCACACTCAAACAAATGCTGGGAGAAAATCCACACATTACCAATAATCCCACTGAGGCTTGTGTGTACTTAGGTAAGTTTACAATTTTCTTAAGTTATAGAATGTATCTCGAGATGGGTCTGGCAAGGTAGTAATTATACGTAATGTAGGTATGCTTTTTTTAAAAAGTGTTCCTTAAAATTTTTTAAAAATATTTGAGGGGATATTTAAAAACAAAAAAGAACTGAATAGGTTGCAAGGGTCTCTCTCGTATTGAGTATTTCACATTTTAAAAGAAAAATGTAAGTATTTTATTTTATTTTTTACCTATTTAAAAGAAAACCCAAAACAAAATGTATACTAATTTTATCTATGAATTAAAAAAAATACAATACTTAGTTCCCAACTGTTTGCAAGTGAGTGACAAAGCGATTAAGGCAGCTAACGGTTATTTCAGGTACTGATGGTGAATTATTACTTACTTATAAACGTAACAAGATATCTAGCGCAAGACCTAACAATTAGTAGCTCTTAACTTACTTAGGTATTGTTAATGAAATAGCAGACACTTCGTTTTATGATCTATTCTTATGTATTGACAAAAAGTAGAGCAACTCCATAAAATTGTATATATTTTTTACCAACTATTAAAGGACATTTAAAAAGTTTAATTCAGTTCTCAATTTATGTGTTTTGGCGATTTTCGCTACAAAATCATGTAGTGCCTTTTTGTTATGTTTAAAAACAAACTTAAAAAAAAATGTTTTTTTTGTGTAATTTTTGGGCAAAAATGGCAGGTACTATTCCAAAGAGGCGTAAAAATTATGTTAGTACTAAACATTTCACAATAATTGAACAAAGGAAATATAAATAACCAATATTTCATGATTTTGCCAACTTTGATTTTGCCTAAATTACAATTTTTTTTTAAACGTAACAAAAAGGCGCTAACAACAATTTAATTTCGAAAATCACCGAAACACGGGAACTAAGAACTGGTCTGAAGCTTTTAAAAGCGCCAGTTTCTCTTTGATAGTTGGTACAGGATCAGATTTAAATATACAATTTAAAGAAGTTGCTCTAATTTTGGCCAATACGGTAAGTTTTTATTCTCGGGATGCCTTGGTATGAAAAAATAGTATTTACATTTTGTTGAAAACGTTTGAAGAATTTGAAAAAAGGGCAATAAGAAAACCAAAAATCTTGATGACCGAGCTTTTTATCTGGGTGGTGCCCCGCCAAGTTCGTTGAAATTGCCACTCACTCATGTATAGATCTTCATTCTACTATAATTCCAGACATGAACTATGCATTGCAACAGTGGTAGCAATTTTTCGCATATTTTACTACTTTAAAACTTAAATATTATCCAAATCCTTTACAAAAATGAGTGAAATCATAACAAAAACATTTATATCACAGCCAAACTTCTTTATGTTCAATTTAGCACTGGGCCTAAGAGTCATTTGCATCCGTAATAGCAAAGTTTAGAAAAACATTTCCAAACTAGTAAGAACATTTTATTTTGAAATTTTTATTGGAAAACTTGGCTTTACTTTTATCTTAATTCTTTTTACGGAATACCATTTTCGCGTAATTGGCTTTTTTTTAACTTAAAATGTTTTTGTTATGATTTAATTATATCGAAGCACAGTTTTAAGTTCAGCTTATTAAACCTGCGAAAATTATATAACAAAAATATAGCTACTTTTCAAATTACAGTTCTAGTGGGAGAAGCCCTTAAAGACACAAACGATATCGACAATGAAGAAATTTTCATGAACTTGCCGCCCTTAGACTCAGAAGCGTTGAAGAGGTTGCCGTTTTGGGGCGGTGATGGCAGAAATCACATTCTTTTAAATCTAGCCAGAAGGGACCTAAGCGCTGCAGCTGGAGACGTGTTTTCCTCAGTAGATACAAGTAAGTTTTAGGTGCAATGGCCCATAGAATGTATTGTATCACTAAAAATAATTCTCTAGCAAGTACTTGATTTCTAGAATGCTACTTATTTAAGATTGAAAAGGTTTTAAAAAGGAAGGAGGTAAGTAGTAATACAATGCCAAAATATACCCAAAATAGGATAAAATATACCCAAAATAGGATATAAATCCACAACGCGACAGAGCCTCATAAATCGCAAATTTTACAAGGAAAACACTAGGGCCTATACTCCGTTAGATTAAAAAACACTTCACTTGCATCGAAAATATAAATTTTCATCAACAAGCCGCGATTCGTAAGATGTACAACGAATTAAAAACTGTAAATCAAAACCTAAACACTTACCACAACACCAACATGCACAACACATCAACAACTGCAAAGCAAAACAAACAAACCAACCTCACTTTTAACGAGATCAGCTGTTTATCTGCCCGCACGTACCTAACCAAAGTATTAATAACTCCGGTTAGGTGTGGTCTGACTAGCCACAGACACATGTGTTTCGCTCTTATTTGAGCACATCAGTGTGACATAAGCCTTTAAGAATGCGTGGATAATGCCTGGCCGGCTGCTAAAAACACAAAATATACCCAAAATAGGATAAAATATACCCAAAATAGGATATAAATCCACAACGCGACGGAGCCTCATAAATCGCAACTTTTACAAGGAAAACACTAGGGCCTATACTCCGTTAGATTAAAAAACAAAATCGCCTTGAATCGTGATATACCTTTGAAAAACACAGCGAACCTCAACAATTTTGAAGCAGAAAATTATGCTAACCGGGCGTCACGGCGCGTACGTCGGTCCAAAATTTTAGGGGTAAAAAAAATGGCCTAACCGTTACCCTGTCATGTGACACCTGTCACCTGTCAATATTACGTGAACATGTTGCCTTATTTTAAAGCTGTAAAAAATTTTGCTTTTGAGAGTTGGCAACACTGCAGTGCAGTGAATAACCGTGCTAATTGTCAAAAACCTATTTTTCAAGTTAGGAGTGGTCTTGTATAGACTTTATTTCTTGGTCAGCCGTTTATTAATATATTCTTATTTCTTTCTAGCACACTAGTTTTAAGGTGTAAAATACATAAATTTTAAGCTGGGCCTTTATTAATTATTTTTTATCTTTCTGTGGCGGCGTAAAACAACTGCTATTCGGTACTGTAACACATTTTTATGTTTGATCTCTATAATCACTCTAGCCTTAAAGGTCAATAGAAAGTACTGAATAGCGGTACTTTTACTGGTGACCTGGTATAGGGGTAGTGTGTTATAAATAAAATACACATTGTCAGGATAATATTTTATATTTAAAATTAAAATGTTATTAATTACAACGTATTCTAAAGCAAATTAAAACTACATAAACCTAACCTATCCTATGCCCTCAAAAATATATAGATCTCCCCTGGTTAGCCGCGATTTGTCTAAACTAAAAAGCTTGTCTAATGTCTGTTTGAGTGAATAAAAGCAGCCCTCTAAATATTAGGAATTGTTGGACTATATGTACTAAGTGGCAATCAGTGCATAGTTCGTACACCAAGATTTAACAAAAATTGTCCGTCCCATAATAATTATTGTTTAATTTTAATTATTTGTTATTCAATTTATTGATTTTTTCTATTTTTCGAAATAAAATTTATTTTCAATACTGTTTGCTTAAATATTAGTTTCCTCGATATTCTAAGTTTTAATTTTTTTAATAAACGCGAATAAATGCCTTTTTTGCCTCATCCCACGGACAAGCAGAAGGAAAACCGAAAACATTTTTATCAGTAAAAAAATCGTGTCGATCCTGCTAAAAGCTATGTGACTGTAAACTCAATCAATTTAAATAAAATATATTTAACCGAATATTTTTCTCGATTTACTCAAACCTCAAAATTTAAGTGCTGGACTGTAATCTACCTAGTTTCTATGGCCAACCAGAAGAAGGAGAGGTAGACCTACTCTGGAAGAAGATCTACACTGAACTGGTAAATTGGGGTAAAAAGGGGCCGATCTTTTTTATTCTGGATTTTTAAGGAAAACCCAACTTTGAAGCTCGGCTAGCTATCGAAGGAACTAACATCATTATAGAAAGTGGGGTTCTTTTCCTAACAGTGACGAGAAATTTAATAAGTAATATAAACAAAACTTATAGTCAGTTCTGCAACGATTTGTTTTGTTTGCCTATTTGTGATATAATGTGTGAAACACCAAAATTTTCAGAAAGAATTGTAGATTACGAATTTCTATGTTGGAGATCTGGCATATGGTGCAGAACCACTTTGCACCTCCCCCTCTAAGGCGGTGGGGCGTTTTTAAGAAAAAGGAAAACTCGGATTAGTTTCACTTTGGTTTTTTAAATTTAATATTCCTTAGAATTTCCTTACATAATTTAACCATTTACCCTCCATAGGAGGGTCAGAAATCCCCAAAAATAGATCCAAAAACGTGACTTGTTTTTAAATTTCTGGAAGAAACACCCTTGAGAAATGGATGCTGATTTGGTATATTGCTTACCTATGTCGTTTCTAAAATAAGACCCCTACAACACACACCCCTACAGGTTGTCGAATTAGAGGTAGTTTTTTTAAAGTAAAGTGAATTTTTTAATTAAACAATTTTTTCTCAAAAACCATAAGTTTTTTCAAAGAACTTCTAGAGACCTATCTTGTAGAGATAGAAACAGCCTACAATTGCCTTTCTTTCTGTACAAGGTAAATTTTTATAAATGCTTCCCCCCTAACGTTTACGGTTTTGATATTTTCACGTTCGGTATGTTTAGCAATATGGACTTTTTGAGAATAAAATAAAATTAAAAAGTAAATATTTTACTTTTTTATACTGCTTTATCACTGGTGACCATACATTAATATAGCATTTTGCTTCAGGTCGGGCCATCCTAGTACAATCAACATTTTCCCATCATTTTTTCCGACCCGGCTTCGACCTCATAGTAGCCCCAGTTTTGGGTCCGCCTAGTGTCAGTGACGTCTGGAAAGAATGTGCACCGATGTTACCAAGTCGTCGAAAATATTTGTTATCATTTCAAGGGGAGATGAAGTACAATCTGTCCGTGAAAGGACAGGATAAGAAAGAATTGGAGTTAAATAAATTTATCCTGGGACATTTAGGTTAGTACCAAACATGGTAGGGGGAGGGTGGGGGTGAAAAAGAAACAGGAAGAAGATTAGCCTTAAAATCCCCAAAAAGATAAATTTTAGGTTCATCCCTCAGAGAATCAGCCTTGCTATTCAGCGTGGAAATGTGGCATCAATAGTCGGGACTATTCGAGCGGACAAGGATTTAGATGATTTTTTTTTTATGTGTAGGTCAGTCTGGTTGTGTGGTGTAGTTTATTTTTTATTTTATTTTTATATTTTAATTATTTTAAGAGTAATGATAACAAGAATACGAGCAAAGCTTCCATTTATCTTTAATTTTCGATCGCATAGAAAACTACCATTAGTGGGTTGTATTAGGTTTCGTTGCTCAATGGTTTAGATTTGCCGCAAAGACGTGTTTGGGAATTAATAATTTTAATGAAGTTGTGTAATTGGAAAAGAAAATGTCTTGGAACTTACCTCAATGAAGAGTTATCCAGACAAAAGGGACAGGGAAAGTCCAGGCGCATTAGCTACACCGCTTAATTTCAAGGCATTTATTTCATTTTAGCGCGCCGTTTGGCAATTTTAGGGGATTTATTTATCACATATCAAAGTAGTTATTTAAAGTTTACGTATACGCAGAAATATACAAATTTTATCAGTCAGTCAGTGTCGAAGTTCAAATCGACGCCCTTCTCGATCCCTTAGTTCGTTTCTTCAGGTATGACACTTGATGCCAAAATGCGCTGGAAAGCACATGTTAAGAAAAAAAAAGAAGAACTTGAGATAAGGTATAGAAAAATGAACTGGCTAATTGGAAGGAAGTCCAATTTAACAATTCATAATAAGTTACTGCTTTATAGACAAATACTGAAACCAGTATGGACTTATGGTATTCAACTATGGGGTTGTGCTAAAGAGAGTAACATTCTAGATGTACAGAGATTTCAAAATAAAGTATTAAGAAACATTGTGAATGCACCTTGGTACGTTCGAAATAGTGACCTTCATCGAGATCTAAAAATCGAAACTGTAGCAGAGACTATAAAAAAGTATGCAAAAAGCCATGAAGATAGACTCCATCGGCATGTGAATGTGGAAGCAATTCAGCTTCTAGACAATACTATGCTAGTTCGAAGACTAAAAAGAGTGAAGCCGTTTGAGCTAGTAAACTAAGTGAATTACACATAAAACAAAATAATGCTATAAACACAACACAATTGTGAGTTACAGACTAAAGAAAGCGGGGAGAACTGTTGAGTGAACCCTAAGTTTAAATCTGACTTTTCTAGTAAATTTAGTTAAAACAAAATTGCTAATTAGTCTTACTGACTAGATTGTAATACAAAAAACACAGCGTGTTTGACAAATAAAAAAAAAGTTCGTTTCTTCAGAGGTACTGTGACTTTCGCATGAAGGCAAGCAGAAAAAAGAAAAAGATCGATTATGGATTTGAGGAAAGAAAAGGGCTTATGACAAGACCAGGACAATGAAATTGTTTTTTTTTTGGACGTACAAAGCGTAGTAAAGGGGAAGTTTTTTCCTCTGCCAAACCTTAAAAATATATTTAGTATTGACACACAGAATACACCTTCTGGTCAGGCTCTAGGGCAGTTCGCCGCCGCCGACTCGCCGTGGCCGATTTGCCGCCGGGTTAACTGGTCGCTCACCCCATTCCCCGCCGGGCTAACTCGCAGCCGACCCGATTAGCTGCCAGGCCAACTTGCCCCGAGATAACTTACCGTCGAACGCAGCCCTAATTTTTGTTCGCAATTTTGTTAATTAAAAATTAAATTTTTTTAACTACTTTGCGATGAGCTACAATTCAATATTTTTTAACACAAAAAATTCAAAATGACTAATCCAAATTGGTGGAGTTTTAATTTGGAAACCGATTCGTCTCAAATTTAAAAGAATACGGTGTTAAAGCTATGTAGTAAATTTTTTGACTTTGACTGAAAAATCAAAATGGTGCTTCCAAAATGGTGGAATTTTCCATTTATACACCGGTATACATCAAATTTAGAACTTGGTATGTTTATTTATTTATAACATAACTTGTAAAAATACTCTGCCAATCTATGGGCACCTAACCTCACACTAAGTACTGTAGTTATAGTGTACGTGTGAGCTAATATAACTAAAAACTGAAATATATTTTATTCAACTCCAGACTCAATTACCTTTCGTTTGATACCTCACAAGCCATGTTTTGCCTTAAACTCTAATTTTTAAAATCTACCCCCACCCTGTTTTTAAAAACTAAAATGTATTTTGTTTAACTCCAGACTCATTTACCTTTTGTTTGATATCATACACGCCATATTTTCACTTAAACTCTAATTTTTGACATCTACCCCCACCCTTTTTTTAAATAACTTGAAATTCATTTTGTTTAACTCCAAACTTAATTACCTTTCGTTTGATATCACACACGCCATATTTTCACATAAACTCTCATTTTTGAAATCTACCCCCTCCCTTTTATGTGACTTGCGTTCGGTGGATTTCGTTCATTTTTTAATGGGACCACCACGGCCCAAGACTCAGCCTAGGTACCAAATTTCATTTAAATCGGACAAGCGGTTTTTGAGTTATGCGGGTTGGTCGTTACAGACAGACATACGACAGACAGACATACAGACAGACAGACAGACAGACAGCAAGACAAAAAAGTTTCAAAATCATCTGAAACGCAAAGATATATAAAAATTTTTGAAATCGGAGCAACTTTTTTTTTCTCGAAAAAATTAGGATCACCATAGCTCACACTACTATAGTATAGTAGTAGTGTGAGCTAATACAATGTAATTGCAGTTTAAGGTCGTTAGTTATGATTTTTGAATTTAACTATTAATAAAAGTCAAAATAGCGGATTCAAATTGGTAGTCTTTTTCATTTAAAAACCGATAAGTTTTGGGTCTTAAAGGTTGCTGATTGTGATTTCTGACGTAAAACAGATACGTACGACATTTGAAACTTTGTGATGTTTTATTATTTTTGAAGTTTGCGGTGTTTAAGGACGCTAATTATAATTTTTAAATTAAAAAAATCATAATGGCTAATCCAAAATGGTGGATTTTTTTCCTTTATGAACCGTTCTGTATTTAATTGTGAACTTTGGGATGTCTAAGATTACTGATTAAGTCAAACTAGCGACCCAATATCGCGGAGTTTTTCTTTTATTAACCGATATTGAATTGTATTAAATCATAAAAGCAAAGTTTATTTCAAAACTCAAAATCAGCGACCTTAAACACACCAAACTTTAAAATTTAATACATCCATATCGGATCATATGTAAATAACAAATTCCGCACACACCTGTCAAAATTGCAAACCACAAGTTGTCACGGCGGCGAGTTAGCGCGGCGGCAAATCGCGTCCACAGCTAAATGGGCCGGCCGCGAATCGGGTCGGCGTCGGCACGAGTTGGCCCGGATGTAAATTAGCGGCAGTTCACTATGCAAAACGCGAAAAATTCCCCTCCCCCCAAATGAAATCCCTGGTGAAGCTTGACCATTACCAGCGAACGGAAACAATGCGCAAAAGCTTTGTTCAGGTTAAAATTATTACATTCAGTTTTGATTGTTAAAGTTATAGCGGTTTTACACCAAACTAACAAAACGGCAACTCGAGTTGAAAAAAGAAAAACAAAACTGACATTTTTTGCCGAGTGGTGTCAAACTAATGCGAAACTAGTTGGTATCAAACCATGATGAAATTAGTTTGACACTACTCTGCAAAAAATGTTGCTATTTTGTCTGTGTCGTGGAAAACCTAATTTAACTGATGATCATGAGTTTCAGAAGCTTAGCAAAGTCACCTTAGGAAAATAGCCTTAAAAGTTTTAAGCCTAAAAATAATATTTTTTTAGAAATTAAATACATTTCAAAATATTAATAATAAAGTGGTTTTACCGTGCTTTGATAATGTTTTCTTTATTATTTGTGTATTTAGGTTAAATTAGTTTAATAAATATAATAATGATTTTCTTACATTTTTACTTTGGCTGAGTTCGAATTATTAATAACGCTAGAAATGATTGGTCGAATTTTTTAAAAAAATAAACACATTTGAAAAATGGTAAAAAACTCAATTAAATTTGGTTATTAAACAAAGTGCGTGTACAGCGCACAGTGGTTTAAAACCCCTAAAAATGGCGCATTGGGGCTCCTATATGACTTTAAGCAAGTCAATAATTAGCTTCTATTATACTAAGATCAACTGTTTTTCATTGTCCCATTTCTCACTATCGTCAAATTGCTTGTCGCCGGGTTGCTAAAGTTTTGCATTTTTTGGTTTGTTTAACAAATTAGTAACTTGTTTACATTGTTGTTTTTATTGGTAAAAGTTTTTTTTAAAGATAATTTAATATGAATAAATTAGCTGTTGGTAAGTGCTTCTAGAATATAATATACTATTCTAGATATTACATATTATCAATTTTTTTTTAATGAGTGATAATTTTATAAAAATTTGGGATCAAGTTAATATATCTTTAGAGCTTCACCTAGCTCACCTTTAAAATTAATAACGGTAAAACCCTATATATTACTGCTTTCATTGCTTATACTCTCTTACCCGTCCTCACTAAGGTCACTATATAACGAAGTTCCTTAACTAACGGTAAAATCCTATATATTACTGCTTTTATTGCTTATAATATCTTACCCGTCCTCATTAAGGTCACTATATAACGAAGTAAGGAACATCGTTATACAGTGACCTTAGTCCTCACTCATCTTTTTAAGATTTATCTTTTAATATAGAAAGGTGTCCCAATTTTAAAAATAGTTTTTGTTGTTTGTTAAATCGTTTATTATTCAAAATTAATCACATACAGTCGGACCTCTATAACTCGAACCCTAAGGGACAACCAAATCAGTTCGAGTTATGGAGAGTTCGAGTTATAGAAATTTGAGTTAAAGAGGTTAAAATACATATAAAAAGTACAGGGACCACTTAAAAGGTTCGAGTTATAGACAATTTGAGTTAGGTTGGACTGTATTAGCCTGTTTTGAAAAGAAATGTTACTTTTTCGATCGTGATAAAAGTTTTTATCCGCAATTGTAGTTCTACGTTTGTACAACAAACTTTTTGCTTTGGGGGAAAAAGTGCCACTTTCATCCCTTGGTATATAATATACAGTGTGGCCGTAAAAATGCATCCTAACTAATAGCTTTTAAACGGATTTAGATATCTTTTAAGTAAAAAAGACTGTTTTGTTCTAAGTCTGACTGTTTAGATTTTAGAGCGCCTTAAATTGTCAAAATTTTCAATATTCACATGTCAATATCTAAAAAAACTATACTTAAGTTTTAGCTATTTCACCCACCCTGTATGCTAAAAACTAATGTTCATTATCAATACCGTCAAATTAATGAATGAAAAATGTAATTATAATAGTATTATTTTATTTGCAATTTGGATGTTTTATATTTGAATAAGGTTTAATGGCTTTAATGGCAAAGCAAATTGAATGCGTCAGTTTTACATGGTTTTGAATCACTATGCGATGACAGATCGCTACTGCGCCGATTGAGAATAACGATAATCGAGATTTTGCTGACCAAAAACCCTTTATTATGATTGGTGTACAGGGTGTCTCAAATTGGACACTTTTAGGGGGTTTAAGGTACTTCTAGGGGAGACAGAGAAAAACTGACCACGCATTGCGAGGCTCAAATTTCAAGAGAAGACATAGTGAAAACCGCATTTTAAAATATCGTCTCGTCTTTGAGCTACGGGGGCTTTTTGAAAAGTCTGCATTTTGGAAGGGGTCCGATAACTTCGTTATTAACGAAAATTTTGATTTAGAGTAAATTGCAATTTTATAGACTTTATCACGAGGAATTCACACGTTAAATTAAATTTTAACTGTCACTTTTAGTTTTTGAGATATGACATAAAGTTGCATTTTTTCTTATGGAATGGCCTATATTTTAATTAATTTTCGAATTCGTCATTGAATTCTTTTCAAAATGATGTATCATATGTCATAGTTTGATTAAGCAGTTTAGGAGATATTCAGCTTTTTCACTTATTTCTAGTGCGCTATGATTTCCTGCTGAGGTAGCTCAAGGCACTCCAGTATTTTTATTATTTTACACAGTCAAAAATATAGTAAGCCTGGTTTGGAAAAATTATAATTCAGCTGGCGGCCCTCAAAGCCTAGTTATAAAAAGTATCAAAAATGATACATATTTCAAAATAAAATTAAAACGCTTTTGTGCAAAATAATTTCTTATAAAAGCGTAATGTCAAATTGTTTAAACAATTGAAAACAATGACAAAACGCCAAGGCGCAAGGCCAGCTTAATTTGCATAGTATAAGACAACAAAACTATAGGAGCATTGAAGTAGGATTTGACCGCAAGGCTTTCACGTCAATGGCGCATGACGTCATTCAACGCACACTAGACAAAAATAAAAAACTTTAATTATCTCCGAAACCACACAATCAAACTATGACATATGATACATCATTTTGAAAAGAATTCAATGACGAATTCGAAAATTAATTAAAATATAGGCCATTCCATAAGAAAAAATGCAACTTTATGTCATATCTCAAAAACTCAAAGCGACAGGTAAAATTTAATTTAACGGGTGAATTCCTCGTTACAAAGTCTATAAAACTGCAATTTACTCTAAATCAAAATTTCCATTAATAACGAAGAAGACTTTTCAAAAAGCCCCCGTAGCTCAAAGACGAAACAATATTTCAAAATGCGGTTTTCACTATAAGCCTTCTCTTGAAATTTGAGCCTCGCAATGCGTGGTCAGTTTTTCTCTGTCTCCCTTAGAAGTACCTTAAACCCCCTAAAAGTGCCCAATTTGGGACACCCTGTATATTGATTTTAATGATTTTTATAGCTAAAAGTGACCTTAGTTATTTCATTCTATCTTTTTTAATGCACGACCGATTTTAATAAGTAATACCTTTTTATTTACGACAAGATTTTTAACGGACCCAAATTAAAAATCGCATCGGTGCGCGCAATTTTTTTCAAGGGGGTCAAAAATGGGCATTTTTAAAAAACGTCTGCCATCTTTAATTTTAGCAAAATGTCAATTTCATTATTTCATCGAGTCGTGTAGCTTAAAGCTTTAGCTTTCCAACAAGCCAAAAGTATTTAAAATCGGTTCGGTTCGGTTAATAGTAATGAATTTATACCCAAAGAGAATGAGTGCGGCAGTTTTATGCAGTTTTGAACCACTGTGCAGCGGTCTAAAGTCATTTACTATGTTTATAAGCGCCTAAAAGCGGTTTAAAATAAAGTCGGTTTTAGTGCTTAAAACGGTTTTAATAGTGTTTATATGACATTTTCAAACCGTCCTAAAAAGCACTTTAAGAGGCCCGTATAAACAAAGTAATTTAAACCACATATTTATATATTTTTTTCAATTTCTAAAACACGTAAATATTTCATTTTAAAAATTTAACTGTCTGTTTTTCAGGTGCTTTGGCAAAAACACACACAAACGACCAATTTCTTTTTGAATTCGAATGCATTCCTGCCAACGACGAGAACACCAACATGGGTCCTTTAGATTGGTCTCTTTGCGGAACGGAAAGTAGTAGGAGATCTGTTATCAAAGAATCTACTTTTGTCATAATCTTTGCTCCCAATTCAAATGATATGCTTTCTACGACCTTACTGCAAGCTAGAGTCTATGAAGCACTGAGATCTGGTAAGTTTTAGTATTTTGGTTATTTTATCTTTTAAAAAACTGCTTACATCAGGGTAGTGATTTATAATTTTTTTGGAAAGTTTTTATGCCTTTTCAGTTAAAAATGGCATAAAGGAAACCAAGTTTAATTTTTACCTTGCTAGCCCGCGTAGCAATGGCTGGAGAAGTTATTATTTTCGACGAAAATTTTTTTTTTGAGATACCGCCGAAAATGTGTTATTTGGGTGTATTTTGACCTATCTTAGCAATATCGTCGTGATGTCTGTCTGTGTGTATGTGTGTGTGTGTGTGTATTATTTATGTCCATAACACGATAGCTCCTAAACCGCTGAACCGATTCTCATAAAATGTTTAGGTAAAATAGTGTTCGACACTCTAACGAGCTGATTAGACTTTGGTCAAAATCCATTAATGCTAATGTCAGTTTTTTGACAATTAAACATTTTAAAATGCTAACTTAATGGAGTGTCGTATCAATTTGTGGTTTTCGGAATATAGTAGACTACATTTTGCTCAATAATTTGTCATAACCAAAAACATCGTAAGAGCTTTATTTTTTGAGGTATTTACAAAAAACTGTTTTCAAGGCTGATATATCAAGGCTTTACTTAAAGTGTGCTTGTTAATAGGCTAGCTAGGAAGTTATCAGATCCGTCATGGATTCATTTATTTTATCATAGTTTTTTTTTAAACCAACTTTTGTCAAAAAAATAACAATTTTGCTTACACATGTACTATTAGAAATTACCATTTTGTTGGAGAGCAACGGATTTAAACCTCCTCAATGACTTTTCTATTTTCACGAACACATTTTAATTTTTTTTTAAATCGTGGCTAAGCGGTTTAAGAAAGGTTTTGTTTCTCTTGTATTTTTCCGTGGGCAGCTCGAAAGCTGTGCTCCCACGGGGGTCCAAGATCTAATAGACACCTATTAAGTGTTGATAGTTAACCGTTTCGTCCTTAAGGGACTCTTCAGAATACAGAGACGGTATATAAATCTCATCTTACGATATTAGTAAGAGAAATCAAAAAGAATGCCGTTTCACATTAATAAATCTTTTTAAACAGTTTGTGGTGCAGTGATAAACTCTTAGAATTAAGGGAACGTATGTCATCGAAGAAATAACTGGTATTTATTCCATGCGTATATATAGTAAATTTTTTATATAGGATATGTTTTTGTTCTATATTGCACCATTTGAAAAGATAGTTTAAAACTAAGAAAAATTAAAAATTAAATTAAGATATGTTTCTTATATGGTCGTCGAAGAATTATGAAAATAATGACCATAGTTTCTACTAAAGAATACTTAAAAAAACGTTTCCCTTTTTTTTTGCCTTTTAGTCCGTTAATTTAGTTACAAACGCCGCACATTGATGCCATGCGTTAATCTAGGAAAATTAAAAAAAAAATAAAGAAATAAAAAAAATAATACTGCGTCCTAATGGTCGAATACCTGAAAAATACTAATTTATCATAAAAAGCTTTAGAAAAAAAATATAAATCCAAGAAAAGGATAAGCGAAGTCCGATAAAAATATTTATAGCCTTTTTTGTTTTTAAACAGACGTACTTTTACTGTTTTGCCATTTCACATTAAGAAATCTTAACAGTTTGTGGTGCAATAGTGAATAGTCTTATAACTAAGGTAACGTATGCATAGTAATTTTTTTATAAAGTACGAAAATAATTATTACTCCGTTGATTTATTTACAAATATTTTACTTCCCGTTACCAGTATGAAATTTTGCACCATGCTTGTCCATAAAAATACGTTGGGAGACACTCGATCAGAGTTACTTTCCCCCTCACCCTAGTTTCAATAGAGACAGACAAATAAATTCAAAAATAAACTTTACAACGTTGCTCGTTGCTTTAGGTTAAGAAATAAATAAATACCACGTTTTTGTTTGTTTTTCTATTTTAATCGTCTTAATCAGCAAGAAGAATTAACCTTTCTAGTAAATCCAATAACAAAAAGGTAGCAATGGTTCAGACTTAATGAAACACCCTGTATAAAGGATTAATATTTACTTTTACTTAATAAAAAAAGCAATAGGTTTAGGTAACAAACGTAATATTTATTTTCTTTACTTAAATCATAAGTAATAAAATACCCTATATAAAGAATTATATTTTTACTTAACAACAAAAAGAAATGGGTTTAGGTAATAGTTTACTTTTTTATGTTATGTAATATGTTTCCTTTATTAAAAGCATAAGTTAGCAATGGTGCAAACTTAAAGAAACACCCTGTATAAAGAAATAATTTGTATTTTATCTAGTAATGAAACGTAATAGGAACAAAGTTTATGTTTTAAGAATAATCAATGTTTCCTTCACTTAAATAATAAGTTAGCCATGGTGCAGACTTAATGAAACACCCTCTATATAAATATTGCTATAATATATTTTTAAAAAATACAGTCGAACCTCTCTAACTCGAACTTTTATAACTCGAACCCCTCTATAACTCGAACATTTTAAGCGGTCACTGCACGTTTTACATGTATTTTAACCTATGTAACTCGAGTTTCTATAACTCGAACTCTCCATAACTCGAACTGTTTTGGTTGTCCCTTCAGGTTCGAGTTATAGAGGTTCGACTGTACTTAATTAAAATAATAAAGCTGTTTCTAACTTATAAACAAAATAAGAATATATTTGTGTCATTATTTTAATTAAATACCCCTAGATCATAAAAAGGTTTTCCAGCCCTGGAGGATTAGTAAAAGCTTAATGTTGTGATGGGAGAGTTTGTCACACGGTTTTAATTAACATAACGTAAATTGGTTTTGCTTACGCGGTGGTCAGCTGTGAATGCCGGTCTCGCTACCGTGTCGAGTTGCACATTTTCACCGCGGTTCTTTGGAGTCGTTGGCGGCAGTTTGTTAGTCTGCCAGTGCCGTAGGCACTAGGGCGTGCATATGGAATATTGTAGCAAAAGATTGTTACAAAAAAATAAAAAAGTACTAAAATAAGACTAAAAATATAACTAAAAATCAATTTAACGTTTCCCGAACAACTATTGTCTAGCTTATGCTAAATAAAGATAATTTTAATTGAATCAAAATGTCCCACGTATGCACATTTCAGGAGCCATTCCACTAATACTTGGAGGTGACCAAGTAAAACTAGCATTTGATGAAGTGATTCAATGGCGCAGGGCCGCAATATTTTTGCCGAAAGCCAGGATAACAGAACTTCACTTCATGCTTCGCACCATTCCCGATGAAGATATTTTGTTACTGAGACAAAAGGGAAGACACATTTGGGAGAGGTACATGTCTTCAGTGCAAAGTTCGCTGGGTAAGCAAAAATAAAATATTTCGTGGGTAAGCAAAAATAAAATTAATATTTAAAAAAATATTTGAATAGTTTTTATTTGTGGGTCGAGGCAGGCCCGGACTGGGCCATCGGGCGATCACCCTGCGGGCCGGGCCCAACAGTGGACCTGTTGGTTTGCACATTTTACCAAAAAATAGTTTAATGGTGCCCAATAAAGAAACAGGCGGCCTGCAGTCCGTATTTAATATATTTTTATGCTGTTAAATTAACTAAATAAAGGCAAAATTATCCGATTATACAGTAACTGCAAAAGACCGGCAACAAAAGTTCGCGACGCAGTAGTGAATTAAGTATATGGGAATCACAGAGAAAAAATCTCCAGAACCTGAAAAAAAATCCTTGCTGCGTAAGTCGCAGATTAATTTGATGAACCTTAAAGTATATTGGTGTACTACCAAGAAAAGATCAAAACTACGAGGAGTTATTTGGAGTTTTTTTCAAAGCTCTGTAAATGTTCGTAAAATCGTAAATTTTAAGCACATCAGAATAACAACTTTGAGAATACTTTAAGTCCGTTTTTATTGACAATGACAATATTAATCTCACCCCTACAAATAAATGTAAATCCTACTTTTGTGAGAAAGATATATCCATTTTAGAGATAGAAAAAGCTATTAATAAACTAAAACCCAATAAGTCTATTGGACATGATGGTATTCCTGCTTTTATATTAAAACGGTGTAAAGAGTTTTTGCTTGTTCCTTTGCAAATTTTATTTAATATCATGCTTAAAACGTCAACTTTTCCAGATAAATGGAAGCTTAGCAAAGTTATACCCATTCATAAAAGTGGTCCAAGACAAAAAATTGAGAACTATCGGCCTATAACAATAGTATGCGCAATCTCAAAAATTTTCGAAATCATAATATTTGACAGACTTTTTGCAGAAGTGTCAAATAAAATATCTCCCAGACAGCATGGCTTCTTACTCAAAAGATCTACCTTTACAAATTTAACAATTTTCTTTCAATACGTACATGAGGCTTTAAACAGAAAAAGTCAAGTTGATGTTATTTATACAGATTTGGAAAAGTAAGTCACAGCACTATCTTGGATGGTCTAACTGGAATGGATGTTTCTCCATACCTAACTAACTTAATACAATCTTATTTGGGAACTAGCACAAGTAAAAGATATCAGTTCGTGGAATTAAAAGGTAGCAGGTCTACTATTTATATAAGTTCTTCTGGTGTGCCCCAAGGGTTTAATCTCGGACCACTTCTTTTTATTATTGCCTTCAACAAAATTATTTCTAAGGTAAAAAATGTGGAATCATTGGCATTTGCCGATGATTTTAAATTGTTTGTGGAGGTTTTCTCATTGGAGGATTCTGAAACACTCCAAAGTGAATTTCAGGACACAGCTCTATATTGTCAGGAAAATGGTTTTAACTTAAATTTGGGTAAATGCTTTTGTTTGTCATTAAGTCGTAACAAGAACTTAATCGAATTTGATTATACAATAAATAATGAGAACCTAGAGCGTGTATCTGAACAAAAAGACCTAGGTGTAACATTCGATGCTAATCTTTCATTTTCATCACATATTATTTCTAAAATTAGAAGTGCCCAGAAAGTTGCTGGGTTTATTTGTAGAAATACTAAAAGTTTTAACATAGACGTAAGCATATACTTATTTGACAGTCTGGTATTACCAATACTGGAATATGGAAGTGTTATCTGGTCCCCCAATATGACATTTGGATTGGTATGATTGAGGGAGTTCAGCGAAAATTTTTAAAAGCCATGCACTTTAGAAAGTTTGGGATTTATCCACAAAGAGGTTGTGACAACAACATCTTATTAAAAATGATAGATTATCTCTAAACCAAAAAAGAACTAAAATTTTTTTAACAACAATGTATAGAATTCTTAAAGGGGATGTTGATTGTCCTAATATAGTTGAACAACTTCCATTTGCCATAAATCGAATCAATTCAAGGTCAAAAAATAAGTTTTATTTAGCTTATCGACGAACAAATCTATTTAAAAGCTCTCCTATCTACAATTTATGCAACTTATTTAACAAGTATGCTTCAGATGTTGATATTGACAATGTTGGCTATAAGAAATTCAAAAAAATTATAGATCAAAAAGTGCGCAGCAGTTAATCAATAAGTAATTATGTAATTTGATTTGTTTGTTATTTATCATCTGTAGAAGTGACGTATTGTATAAAATCTTTTTTTTTATGTAAGTAAGTATCTGTAATCGGCTTTTTGCTGTAGATACTGTTGAAATAAATAAATATTAAAAACTTGAATCAAGAACACTATCATATAAGATTAATAAAGTAGATAGCTGGGTCTGTAAACTATATAGTAATTTGATAGTAAACACGTGATATTTTCAATGCAACAACGCCCATAGTTCAGAGGACAAATATGCAAAAAACTAATTTTGCACGGAAGTACCAAATCACTTTTTATAGCAATTGTTGGAACTTATATTCTTTACAAAAAAAGTTTAAGTTTCAAGAAGTCGAAAATCAATTTTTGTCCACGGAACAATTAATTTCAAATTTACATAATTATTATATTTTTTCATATTCGGATACATAAAATGTAGAGCTAATGGCTAATAAAAGTATATATTGGTATATTTATATTTTTAAAGGTTTTCCTTCTAGTTGTTTTTTTGTTGAAAAGCCCCTTCACCTATTTCACCCGACGAGCTGTCAGTGTTCTTATTTAATTAATTAATTAACTAATACTTTTTGTCAAAAATGTAATATAATTTTTATTGATTTTGTGTGGCTTTTGAGGTAATAAAGCTTACTGCTAAAAGACTGTCAAAGCATAAATGTAATATTTTTTTTTGCACTTCAGGGACTAAAAACGTATTTTAGTTCCTCATTTCAGGGACTAAAATGGCATTTTTTATGCCGGGAACTCTAAGATTTTAGTCCCTGGACCTAAAATTATTTCAATTCAATTCAATTTATTTTATTGTTTAAAAAGATGTTACATCTTATAACAATTTAAATTACATAAATTATATAGTACAGAACTATTACCTAAAGGATTTTTGGAGGAAAAAACTAATATTTAACTCTATTCATCTCGAAAGACTGCCCTTAAAATTCCCGTCATTGCTTTAAAAATTTCCTTGACCTGGGCAGGACTTGGGTTGTTTAGCTGCATAGCGAAATTATCAGGATTGCGCCAACTTTCAGGCCTACGATGCCGAAACAAGGGACACCTGAATAGTGAATGAAATAGACTGTCAGGTTCGCGCAAGTTACATACGGAGCAGATTACATTTTGATCAAATTTATATAAGGCACCCTGCCAAACAATTCTGCTATTGTAATTTGAAGAAGTGCGAATTTGTGCAATTACTCTTATCATGTAAAAAGCACAACTGCTATAGAGATCTATTGTAATTTGAAGAAGTGCGAATTTGTGCAATTACTCTTATCATGTAAAAAGCACAACTGCTATAGAGATATTTAGGATAGTTACCCGGTCCAAAGGAGCTATAAAATAAGGTATAGTTCGCGTTATTAGCAAAAAAAGTGTCAGATTGAATATATTTGTCACGCAAACGGCTAAGAACTTCGGGTCTTTTCCTTTTTAATACGCGGGGGTTTAACGACCACAGATCACCCAGCCCAGATTGCTCGAACCACTGGCGAACGCGATAAACCCAATTAAATTTGCCATCAGGATTATAGTTTAGCAAGTTCACCTGTCGTTCGAGGCATATTCTGGGCAGTCTGTGGTCTTCCATAGACAATACTTTAATTAAGTAGTTTAAAGTTAATTTAAATACAAAATGCGCGACCGGAAGAGAGCCAGTTTTACGTCTTAGAATTGCATGTGCAGTATTACAAGACACTTAAGAAGAGATTTATAAAAGGAGGATTGTATTTTTTCCAAGTTTTCATAGTAACGCAGACCCCAAACTGGCAAACAGTTAGTAAAGGAGTTAAGGACTGAGCTCGAAAATAGCTTTTTGTTTACAGAAAAGGAGTTATATTTTATTTTGTTTGTAATACTAAGAACAGCACAGGATGCTTGGGATGCACGTAAAATTGTGGTCTCGCACATTTTTCGAAAGGTGTTTGAGGAAGAAAAAACTACACCCAAATAAATGTATTGATTAACCACCTGTAATTCGCTGTCATTTAATGTAAATTTAAAGCCACCAGCGTACGGCCGGCCAGTTCCGTTAAAACACATTATTTTAGATTTATCTGAGTTTACTGTAAGTTGATTTTCGACAGCGTATTAATTTAAAATATTAAGTTTTCTTTGTAAATCTTCCTCAGAGTCGCCTACCACGACCAGATCATCGCAATAAAGTAATAAAATCAGATCTGTGCGAGATCCAATGTCCAACCCTTAAAAAAATGTTAAATTATGCAAATTTTGTATTGAGATTGCCACCAATGCAAGAAATGGTTGTACCAGTGTTGCCAACCCTACGGATTTATCCGTAGATCTACGGATTTTTTATTCCGATCTCCGATATCCGATTTTGGACCCAAATCTACGGATTTTGGGACTTTTTTGTCGGTCTTCTCGGCTTTTACTAAAAAAAACTATAGACATCGAAACAAAACGGCGGCTACTCACCGAACCTAACTATTTAGGTACTATTTTAGTTACGCAAAGTTTAACCTTAGGTAATTAGGTTCGTAGTTTACTAGTTTCAGTTCCTAAATGAATAAACTGTGTTAATATTATGTTTTACGTTATGTTATATACAGTGTCCCCCATAATGTTCGCGACATATGGGAAAAATTTTTATTGTTAAGTTATGGAAAAAAAACTATAAACGATCAATTCTGCTTGTTGAATAACCTCGAAAGACATTTTGACATTAGTCACGTGATCACTGTCATGACGGCAAATTCAAAAAATTAGTCATGAAAACTTAAAAAGTGGGGTTAGATGGCAAAATAACGAAAAAAGTTATTTGAGAAAAGTGTTTAGAATGTCATTCTTGGGTTCTCTATGAAATTTAGAGCAATAATAATAAAAAATAAGAAATACCCTATTTTTGGCTCCAGCCCCTGCAAATAACTTTTTTCAATATTTTGCGATTTAACCTCACTTTTTGGGATTTCGTGCCTAATTTTTTGAATTTGCCGCCATGACAGTGATCATGTGACAAATGTCAAAATGTCTTTTTAGGATACTCAACAAGCAGGATTGATCGTATATAAAATTTTTTCCCATATCTCATAAATAAAAATTTCTCCCATATGTCGCGAACATTATGGGGGACACTGTATGTTGATCTAGAAAATGTTAGTGTATGTCGTACCTTAAAAGTTAAAAAAGTAGGTACTTTTATTTATACTAACCAATATACATGTATAATGGTTTATCTGTTTATCTAAAAATTGGAGGCAGTACAAAAGGTTATACTGATTCGTTGGAACGGAGCAGTAGGTACCGTACCGTTCTCGTGCAATTCCGAACACAAATAGTGGTGCACTACTGTCACTCTGTCAAAAATAAAATCAAACCAAAACTTTTTAGTTGTGAAGATAGCCCCTTTTTTTCAGCTTTTCGTTTAATGAATTCCTGTTTGAATCTACGGATTTCTACGGATTTTTCGGGTTCACGCTACGGATTCTCGCTTCCCAATAGTTGGCAACACTGGGTTGTACTGTTTTTGGTATATTTTTTCTGATTTGGCGGGTATCAGCGCTTTCATTGCCTCTGCGGCAGCTTCATCGATGTTAATGTCCATTTTGCCACTTTTGGTACACTCGCCAGAATCTTGACATACTTTGTATCTTACTATTTCTTTCCTAGTACCTGGCAACACCTTGGCAACCAAGTATTATCAAAACTATCTAAAAAATATATGAATTAACTTAACGTGAAAGAATGAATGGTAGTTTGGTTGTCACATTTTTATAAGCTATACAGGGTGTTCTCAAAGTTGAGCCATTTATTTTAACAGATTATAGAACTCGTAAAAATATTATATAAAAGTGGCAGAATAAAGAAGCCATTAACAATTCGAAAAATGTAAAATTTAAAAACTTTCCGCGTACAAACGACATGCTGCAGCTGCATTTTGTTGGCACTCCCCGTAAGTTAATATTATGTCTACTAGTTCATTGTTTTCATATACGTATGTCATTTTTATCGCATAAAATGCCCAAAAACCAAAAATGTTACGCACTTTAGGGAATCATTTACTACTGATCAAATCGAAATTCTCACTAAAAACCGTACAATGAATGAATAAATGATGAGTAATTTGTATTCTACAAAAAAATGAGGCATACTCAGTAAAAAGTCAGGTCTTACAGTTTTTAAACTTTACATTTTTAGAATTGTTAATAACTTTTTTATTCTGCAACTTTTATATAGATGATTTTTGGTACAATTACTTATTTTTACGACTTCTACAACCTGTTAAAATAAATGACTTTGAGAACACCCTATATAATAAAGTTCTGTTTTTTTAGTATATATATAAGTGTCTTTTTATCCCTCAGCGAATTTTAGACAAACATTTCGCCTCGGATAAAAAGTATCACTTTAGTCTCTGGGTATATAATGTACTCTTCTGCCGTCTCTAAAAAGAAAGCCGCATGTAGAAACTTCACGTTTTGAGAAAAACGGGTTTAAAGTATACTTTTTTTTGTTCTATAATTTTAAAAATAAAATTAGAAGACAACAAAACACTATAAACCTTTAAACCCGTTCTTCTCAAAACGTAAAATTTCTACATTCGGCTTTCTTCTTAGGGACGGTTCGGTTCGGTTCGGTTCGGTTCGGTTCGGTTCGGTTCGGTAACCTAACTAACTAATTTATGTTTTTACGCTTTAGATACTGTTATAGCTGTTATAAGAGACAGACTTAACATCCCTCCATTGCCTATCGATACAGTTGCAGCACCTAGCGTTTTTAATGATACCTTTCAGCCACTCCTAGTGCCAGTAATAGGTAAATAACTCAGATTACTTATTTTAGAAATGAATGGCTAACAAAGTAGATGCGGCTGTTCAGTGTTAATTTAAATTAGTGCAAATGATTATCGATAATTTGCATTCGTAAAAATTATCGCATTATTCTCACAGGAGAATAAATCTTATTATGTAAATTCAAACTGTAAAGACTTTCAGGACTCTACAACGTTTCTAGTTTGAATTGTAAAGGGTTCGGTTCGGTTCGGTTCGGTTCGGTAAAGCGTTCAAAATGAGGTTAATTTTGCTACATTTGACAGCACTTTTCTCTCTCCCTCTCACTGGATTTACGATGGCTATGAACTACTGTGATCTCCAGCCATTTATATTACAATGTAAGAAAAGAAAAATTGCCTACCGGGGGGTGCTTGTCCCCTGTATAAACAAACCTTGCAAGTATGTTTATACAGGGGACAAGCACCCCCCGGAGCATTGCATCAATATGCGGTTTTCGGAATATAGTAGATCACATTTTTCTCAATAATTTGTGTCATAACCAAAAGCTTTACTTTGTGAGATATTTACAAAAAATTGTTTTCAAGGCTGATATATCAGTAGTAGTAGTAGTAGTAGTGGTGGGGGGGTTGACCCGCATGTCTGACAAGTAGGCCAGAGTAGGCCCTTTTTGCCATGCCCCAAGTCTGTCCCTTAACCCACTCTCTGCATTTCCCTTTGATGGTCGGGTAACTTATTGGGCCTTCCTGTTCTCTTTACAAAGTCCAGTAAGTCTGCCCATTTGAGCATGTGCAGTTCTTCCTCGCTCAGAGTTGGCGCTCCGAGTGCCTGTTGTCTCATCCTTGCGTAGGCCTCGCATTCTGCCACGAGGTGTCTTGATGTCTCTTCTTCCTGTCCACAGGCTGGGCAGGTAGGGTCATTTTCGACTCCTATACGTGTCATGTGCCTACTCAACCGGTTATGTCCGGTTAGAGTACCTATCAGCAGTCCGAGGTCTTTTCGTGTCCGTCCCAGCATCCATCTAATTCTGGTCGCTTTTGGACGGTCTACGAATTCTCTGGTCTGTCTGCAACCCGTTCTTGTTTCCCAGGAGTTTAATAGCGCGTCCTGAGTCCATTTGTTGAGTCCGCTTTGCACTTGTCTTTTTGTCACGCCCAAAAGTGGATCCGGTCCTACATGGGCGGTTCCTGCCCCGAGTCGTTCGAGTTCGTCCGCCTTCTCGTTGCCTGGTACCCCCGTATGTCCCGGAACCCAAACCAGCGTCACCCGTTTGCCATCGCTTAGGGTCTCCAGCGCCTCGGCGCATTCTTCCACGAAGCCGTCAGCAATCTTGGGTGCGTTTAGCGCCTTCAGGGTGGCTTGACTGTCAGAGCATATATATATAAGCTCCTCTTCGCAGTTCCGAACCTCTTCTAGGGTTGCCGCTATTATTATGGCGTAAACTTCTGCTTGAAAAACAGTAGGCTGCTCACCGAGCAAGTAGCTCTGCTGAACTTCTAGTTTTTCCACGTATACTCCTGCTCCTGTAGTTTGCCTCTCTGATAGTTTGGATCCATCAGTGTAGCAAACTAAAGCGCTCTCCTCAAACATCATTTCGTCTCTCTGCCACGCTTCCCTGTCTGGGATGTGGATTTTGTACCTCTTCTCGAGCCTCCAAGGTGCGTGTGCTCTGCTGACCGTCATTGACGTGAGGGGGATTTCTCTAATTGTCAGCTCTTCTATAGCTAGATGACCAGCTGTTTCCCCCCTTCCTCTCCACTGACAAGTGTCCCTTGGACGTAGCTGATATATCATGTATCATGGAGCAGTAGCGTACATAGAAAAAAAATTCGGGGTGGGCCCGAGACAGTTTTGAGGGAGGGGAGACCCCATGAGGCCTTATTTTATGTTTGTATTCATGAAATATGTGGAAAATATCTAAAAAAATCTTAGATTCGGGGGGGGGGGGTGGGCCCTTCATCCCCCCTACCCTTATATACGCCACTGCATGGAGGTCACTTGAAGTGCGCTAATAGGCTATAGTCTTTGCAATACCCCAAGTCCCTTTGCTATCCTTTTTTATTTTTCTGCTATAATGAAGACAGAAAAAAAATAGCATCGAAAATCATTGTTGGCCCCAGATTGCAGTTGGCAGTTGCAATCCTCTCTGTCTATCAGATCTATTTAAATTGACAATGAAAGCAAACAAAGATATTCTGACAAGTAGTCAAATAATTTTGTAAAGTAGATATTTAAAAGTATCAACATATTCTCAAAAAAATGGTCAAGAAAATTTGCGACAAAGATAAAATCTTCATACGAAAAATCCACGCTTTTTTCGGTCTTCAGTTCGTATTAAACAGTAATAGGTAATAACAAAAAATATGAAGACTTTCTTATGCCATTCAAAACAACGCCTTTAGAAAACTTTGTAAAACTATTGTTTAAAAAGATAAAACCCATTGGCAAAATTACATGATGCAAGAAACTAATTTTAGAAGACTGGGAAAACGAAACAGCTCTTAATGATGAAGTTATTTGGACTATGAAAATAATCGATTTTTGCGTAGTTTGTTTTTTCTTTAGTTTTTTTAGTTAGATTTTCAAAATTCCCAAAGCTTTGCAGTTAAAACAGGGTCAATCATAAAAATAATAAGATGCTTTTTAAGTAGAGATAAACGGGTTCTTACTAGTTTTGAGAGGAGGGTAGGGGTAATTTTTTTGCACTTAATAGATTGTGATACTATTGTTTATTTAATTGTTATGCCTACAATGGGTCCACGGATTAATTTACGGTAAGGTAAAAATTAAAAAAAAAAATCGATTTAGATTCTGATTTTCTGGAAATCGCTCCTACTTGGTGTTATACTAAGATATAATAAGAAAATGAACCGGATCAATTAATGTACCTATATTAATTGATCCGGTTCATTTTCTGTTGGTTTAGGTTGGTTTTGTAGGTTGATTTGATAAAAAGTGTTAAGAGTAAAGTTAGTTTTAAGAGATATCAGAAAAGGTTATTAAGAAAAGTTGCTTAGAATAAAAAGTTACGAGTAATTCTCAATTTTCAGAAAAATCAGGTTAAAATTGTCTAAACAAAATTTTCATAATCGACATATAAAATCAGCGTTGGCTGATTTTTCTAAAAATTGAGAATATGCCGTATCTTTTGAATCTAAACAACTCTTTATAACATTTTTCGATATATTTTAAAACAAAGGTATTTTACTCTTAACACTTTTTATCAAATCGGCCTACTAAACCGCCCTGTAGGTTAATGGATTTGATTAATTATTTTAACATCTTAGTTTTAGACCAACCAGGAGCAATTCCCAGAAAATCAGAATCTAAATCGAACATTTTTTGTCATTTATACCTTATATCATTAAATCAGCCTACTAAACCACCCTGTATATTAATTGATTTGGCTCATATTTTTAACATCTTAGTTTGAGACCAAGCAGGAGCGATACCCAGAAAACCAGAATCTAAATCGATTTTTTTTTGTCATTTATACCTTACTGGCTCTCAATCCGTGGGCACACTGTATATATCGATGTATTGTATTCACATACTTGCGTTAATACCTGATTTGGTAATAAATACCTGCGTTTTGATTTTTCCCGAAGGTTTTGTCATAATTTCTTTTAGTCTGCCAAATTTCAGCCTTCTAGCATTTCTCGAAGTATAGTAGAATTGTGATAATCTATACATGGGTGAGTGGTTGAGTGGCAAATTGCTTTATGGAAGTCGGTGAATCTTGAAGGAACTTTTAGGCTTTTCGAGATCTACGACGTTGGAGAGTTTGAGTTTCGTAGCTCATTCCGAAGTAGAGTTATAGATAGGTCAAATATGGGCTGAAACGTGACAAGAAAAAGTGGTACAGTAGTGTGCGCGAACTTTGCGGGGCACTGCCGTGCCCTCAGATATAATTTTATGATATAATTATTATAAAACTACCATCAATGTCAATTTTAAGTTTCTTTGTTAGTCTGAGAAATCCTACTATTATTTTAAGGAGACGCAGAACCAGAAGAAAGCTTAGGCCCGTTGGAACCTCCCTACAACAGCCCAACATTTAGACGTAATTTTAGCTTATCCTTGACGCAAGGCCATGAGATTTGGAATGATTGGGGCGATCCATTCAGGTAATTAGTTATGCCTGGCTCTGATTACACGTTACTTCTTTGTTTTTGAAGTGTAAACTTCTTTAGGCGCATAGTTCTTTTGTGGGTAGTGAATTGAACTGAGCCGGCAGGCTCGGCCATGTAACGCTCATTCGGGTGAAGTCGGCTCGAGTCGACTAACTGAAAGGAACATTCAGCGAGCGATATGATGATGCAGATGAAGGCCAGTATTATTAATTTCGCCTTGTTGAAGTTTACACTTCTGCCGTGTGGTCTTAAGCACACAGAAATTTTCTTTATTTATAAGACAGTTTGTTTTATAATTAATATTAAAGATAAGTTAGTAAGATAAGAATATACAAGGTTTCCCAGATAAAAAATACTCTGCCAATATATGGGCCCCTAAGCTCACACTAGGTACTATAGTTATAGTATACGTGTGAGCTAATATAACTAAAAACTGAAATATATTTTATTCAACTCCAGACTAAATTACCTTTTGTTTGATACCACACAAGCCATGTTTTGACTTAAACTCAAATTTTTTAAATCTACCCCCACCCTTAAAAAAACAAAAACTATAATGTATTTTGTTAAACTCCGGACTCAATTACCTTTCGTTTGATATCACACACGCCATATTTTCACTTAAACTCTAATTTTTGAAATATACCCCCACCCTTTTTTTTTAAATAAATTAAAATGTATTTTGTTTAACTCCAGATTCAATTACCTTTCGTTTGATATCACACACGCCATATTTTCACATAAACTCTAATTTTTGAAATCTACCCCCACTCTTTTATTTGGTTTGTGTTCGGTGGATTTTGTTCATTTTTAAATGGGACCATCTCGACCCAAGACCCAGCCTAGGTACCAAGTTTTATTAAAATCGGCCAAACGGTTTTTGAGTTATGCGCGTTGGTCGTTACAGACAGACAGACAGACGGCGCAACAAAAAAGTTTCAAAATCATCTGAAACGCAAAGATATATAAAAAATTTTGAAATCGGAGCAACTTTTTTTTTCTCGAAAAAATTAGGATCGCCATAGCTCACACTACTATAGTATAGTATATGTGTGAGCTAATAGGTAATTTCGAAAACGAAGAGTATATAATTTTGGTTAAATAAGAAAAAATTTGGACTATTCCAAGCCCAATCAGAGACTGTATAAAAATTAAAAATATCTACATGTGTTTTCAAAATATGGAGCAAAAACTAAAAGTTGTGTTTTTTGAAAAATTGAAATATCTTATTCTATTAATAACAGAGTATAAACCTTAAAAATCAAAAAATATAAAATTCAAAAGAAGTAGAAAATATAGAAAAAAAGGAAACAGAGAACCACACATTTCAAAACAAACAAAAATATCCCTGTTTAAAAATTTAGAAATAAAAAATTTCATCCAGAGCCTACTCCTCCTGAATGGTCCCAAACCTCTTTGGGCAGCTAAACTGAACTCTCAGATCAACCTCTTAGTCTCAGCACCCTAAAGGCCCCAACGTCTGAATAATGATTGGGATGAAAATAAAGCGAACTTCCAGCTCTTTTCGGCAAGATCAGCAGCTGATCCAGGCTCTTTTGATGTTTTGTTTTTGCTCGATATTTTAAAAACAGCATAACTTTTTTCTGTGTTAACCAAAGAATTGCATAGTAGAGTATTCAAATTTTGTTTGATGTTGCGATTCTACGCCCTATTTTTCGCGTTGTGAACTACAGTAGATATTTTTCGCGTTGTGAACTACAGTAGATAGTACTTGATAGTACTCACCACTAGAATAAACCATAATGTGTTAGTACTTCCTGCTCTGTTGCTACTTTCTAGCACTCTCTCTACCTGTATCTCAGGATCTATAATTTTTGCAATAAAATGTAAAAAATATCTTTTGTGTTTTTAGACTTTATCCTTATCTGCCCATGGATCCTGTGTTGCCCAGCGATGCCAAATTTTTGGGTTCTGGAAGAGGGTTTAGGCCTATTGGAAATGGACAAGGTGGTAAGTAGTCCATTTGAAGACATTGTAAAATAGTTTTTAGGAATTATTCGTTGCAATTTGTTGTACTTTGTTTAAATAAGTTCACGGTGTAATAATTTATTTTAATGGAACTTTTTTTTTTCATTAGGGAATAGTTCTTTTCCATATAAATCTTTTGACAGAGTGCTTCCTGGTAACAAATTTACGAAGTAATTCCTTGCATTATTTTAAGACTTTTTTGTGAAAATTTTTGAAAAAATACTTTCTGCAATTTTTGAGATATTTCGCCTAAATTTGCCACACAGATTGTGCTATAGGGTATAAATAAAAAATATTTTTTTAGGAATGCCTCTTTTTCATCTCCTTAACTTTTTTACTGTACGCAATACTGGCCTTCTGCTAATCTGACTTGTCCACACTAGTTCACGGTAAAAAATACTCTGCCAATTTATGGGCACTTAAGCTCACACTGGGTACTATAGTTATAGTGTACGTGTGAGCTAATATTACTAAAAACTGAAATATATTGTATTCAATTCCAGACTCAATTACCTTTCGTTTGATACCACACAAGCCATGTTTTGACTTAAACTCTAATTTTTAAAATGTACCCCACCCTTTTTTTAAATAAACTAAAATGTATTTTCTTTAATTCCAGACTGAATTACCTTTCGTTTGATATCACACACGCCATATTTTTACATAAACTCTAATTTTTGAAATCTTCCCCCACCCTTTTATGTGGCTTTTGTTCGGTGGATTTTATTTATTTTTAAATGGGACCATCTCGACCCAAAACCCAGCCCAGGTACCAAATTTCATTAAAATCGGGCAGGCGGTTTTTGAGTTATGTGCGTTGGTCGTTACTGACAGACATACAGACAGACGGCGCAACAAAAAAGTTTCAAAATCATCTGAAACGCAAAGATATATAAAAAATTTTGAAATCGTAGCAACTTTTTTTTTCTCGAAAAAATTAGGATCACCATAGCTCACACTACTATAGTATAGTATATGTGTGAGCTAAAAACAACTAGCTACCTAGCAGTAGAGTCCCTGTATGTTGACATATTTGGATATATTATTTTACTTACCTAGCAGCAGCATGCAAATTTTGACAATGACACATAAAAAAGTATTTCGTCATAGCGAATAGACATCTTAAAAATCGTGCACGTGCTTAGCCGCCAGTTTTTATTGTACAGGGTGTCCCAAATGCGATGTTTTTGGGGGTTCCCAGAAGGGGTTTCTAGAAGAGATAAAAAACTCACCTTAACTTGCGAGGTTCGATTTTCAAGAGAAGCTTCTGTGTGTTTTTGAACATTATGCTTGTAAGGAGGGCGCCTATAACTTTTTTATTTCTGAAAATTGCCTTTTGGCGTACATTGCCTTTTTATAGATCTTTTTATAAAGTATCCAATGTCAAAATAAATTTTATCTGCAACTTCTAGTTTTTGAAATATTACATAAAATTTACATTTATTGAATGACCCCTTTATTTTTTTATTTCCTTTGTAGTTTTTATACTTTTGATTTTATTTTATTTTTTAATTTGTTTACTGAAATTGATGATCAAAAATAAAAAATTAATAAAAAAAGAAGTTATTAAAAAATCAAAATATTAAAAACAATAAAACATTTAAATAAGGAACACATTGAGTGTGATCATTCTGATTTCAAAAATCAAATAAAAAGAGGATCATTATATTAAAAAAAGACTTTATAAAATATCTCAAAAACTAAAAATGACAAATAAAATTCAATTTGATGGTTGGATTATCTATAAAAATCAGATATTATTACACCATAATTTAACTTAAAATTAATAAAAAGTTATAGGTCCCCGTCCAAAATGCAGACTCTAAAAACCTAAGGTATTATATTATCTGCGCTCCTTACATGCTGTTTTTTCTATCTACCCTAGAAATACCTGGAACACCCCAAAATATTTTGGGACACCCTGACCCTGTGACACAGAACATAACTTTCGTTGAACTATTTGGACATTAAAAGAAAATTTTTACCAAAAAGAACATTAACTATTTTATGAAGATCTAAATAAAAACTTGAGAAGCTATTTAAATTACAAAGCACCATCCGAATATTTTTAATTCAAACTAGTAGTATCTATAGTAGTATTTGGATATTTCAAATAAAACCAATAAAATTTTTTAAAAACTTCTTTTAATTAAATTACTTTTTTCGCGGTCTGGTCAAAGAAGATATATCAACAAGAAGCGAATTACTGTCACTCCAAGCATTGTTCATATGGGAAACAAATATGTGACGTCACGCTTGGACCAAATGACACTAATGCAGTTATATTACACTGAGAAAAATTTTGCGTAACTGTGGTTTGTGGTGCATTTTTATTACACGAAGAAAAAAATCAAATTAAGGACATTACACTCTTAGAAAATTATCGAGAAAAATCGGTTACGGAATTAAATATAAAAAATAATAACTAAAAAACACACAATAATTATTGTAATATTTATAAAAATCTAAGTAAAATTGCATTGTTTAAAGATTCTTTCCGGCCATTTTAAATTTAAAAATTATGAGAAAGAGGAAAAAAGGGGCTTGACAATAAAACAAATTTTGTTAAAGTAGAAATTTTTATAAAACGTTTTGAATCTGCGTTATATGTTTTTATTGTTTTAGACACAGGAACAAATCCAACCACAATTGGGAGAAAATACAATTAATAGCTATTTACGTTACTAGATCTGTAAAGATAGTTTCCGATCGTGTACCGTACGTATTTTTTTTAAACCGGTCTAAAACATCACAAACACAACCAACATGTAAATAACAATTTTTTTTTAAAAGAGATTATAAACACTACAAACTACTACTCTACAATTAATTCATGCTTAATTTTAAATGTCACTTTATATTTTAGATCATTTTTAAAAAAGGTACCGTGTTCTTTTTCCGTGTCTTTTGAAAACGGAAAATTTTCCAAAAAGAAAAAAATATACGAAAAGTACTTATATATATATATTTATCGGTTTCACAACGTTCTACGTCTTCCGATACCCAATCTCCACTCGTTTCTGTTTGCCCATAATTCATCATCTAGGCCTCTTATTCTTATTTCACTATCTATTCCTTCTCTCCAGCTTCTCCTTGGTCTTCCTCGTTTTCTTCGGCCAGTTGGTTTCCATTGTAATATTTGTTTAGGTAGTCTTCCATCATCCATTCTTTGTACATGTCCGTACCACACCAGTTGTTTTGTTCTTATATCATCCACTAGAGTACGTTCACCCACTGTCATAATTTCTCTTATTCTTTGATTGGTAACTCTTTCTCTTTTTGATTTCCCTGCTGCTCTTCTCCAATAGTCCATCTCCGTAGCGGAAAGCATTTTTTCTGTTCTATCTTTGATTGGCCATACTTCTGAGCCGTATGTAATAATACTTTTTACAATGGTGTTATATATAAGCTTTTTGTTATGTTTTGATATACTTTGGTCCCAAATTATTCCATTTAATAAAGTTATTGCTTTTCTTCCTTGTACGTTTCTATCTTTTATAGCTTTGTCTAGTGTTCCGTCAGCTGTAATTTTTAGACCCAAGTATTTATACTCATCACAGGACTGAATTCGCTGCCCAGTATTTAAGATTAGATCCTGTTTCGTTCCACCAATACACATATACTCTGTCTTATTGATATTAACCTCTAGTCCCCACTTATTGTACTCGTCTATTAGTTTTCGTGTCATATATTCGAGGTCGTCATAATCCTGAGCCACCACTATCTGATCATCGGCGAAACATAAAGTATACAAGGTGGTTTCATTCAACGGAATTCCCATGTTTTGGCATTTTCTCTTCCAGACTTTAAGGACCTGTTCCAAATATATCTTGAAGAGCGTAGGCGAGATACAGCAACCTTGTTTAAGACCTTTATTTACTTGAAAGCCTTTGGTTAGTTTTGCTTTTATTTTAACTTTTGCCTTACTATTGCGGTATAACTCTTTGATGGCCTTAATTAGTTGTACGCTTATGTTTGTCTTTTCCAACGCTTTCCAAAGTAGATTTAGTGGTATACTATCATATGCCTTCTGCAAATCTACGTAAAGCAGATGGAGCTCTTGTTCGTATGCCATTTTCTTTTCAATAACTTGGGTTATACAAAAGAGATGATCTGAAGTCGATCTACCCGCCCTGAAACCAGCTTGTTCTTCTGCCTCCATATCTTTATATTCGCTCTCCACTTTATTTCTTATTATTTTGCCATATATTCTGCTTAGCGTACTAGTTACAGATATACCTCTATAATTGTCACATATATCTTTCCTTCCTTTTTTGTGTATTGTGGATATATATGACGTTTTCCACTCAGTTGGTACTACAGCTCCATTTAAATATCTTTGGAAAAGATTCCGTAATCTACAAAACAATTCTTCAGTGCCATATTTAATAAGTTCCGCTGGGATATTTCCGGGTCCGGCAGATTTACCGCTTTTTAAGGTTTTGCACACGTTTTTGACCTCAGATATTGTGAGGGGTACTGGAGATCCCATCGTTCTAATGATATTGTCTCTTTCGTCTTCCTTGAATTCTGCTCTATCTTCAGTTAAAAGTTTTCTAATATGCTCATCCCATTCTTTGTCTGGTATTGGTGAAATAATATCTCTGCATGTTTCTTTTTTGATCGATCTTATAGTTTTCCAGCTTTCGGTACTTCTCCTACCTCCTAAGTAAGAATCTATTTTCTGACACTTTTGCATCCATGATTGATTCTTCTTATCACTGATCATTCTTCTCACCTTTGATTGCGCGATTTTGTATTCTTCTCTGCTTCTATCTGTCTTTTGGGATAAGTACGTGTGATATAATTTCCTTTTTTCCTCTATTTCACTTTCAATCTCAGCATCCCACCAGTATGGTTTTGTTCTTTTAGGAGTTTCTTCCACTAATCCTAGTGCTTCTTTTGCAGCTTGATGGATGCTTAATGTGATACATTCGTATTCCTCATCTGGGGTTTCACCTGAACTTGAATTAAGTTTTTCGTTCAGTCTCTTTTTGTATAAGTTTTTTACGCTGTCATGTTCTAGGCTTAGTAGATTATATTGACAGTGATCAATTTCCTCATTCACTGTATCATCAAGATTTTGTTGATGGAGGCTTCGGCCTTGATAAGGAAAGAGAATTTTGGTCTCCAGAAAATAGTGATCACTTCCGCATGTTGATCCACGCTTTGTTCTGACATCTTGAATTTTTAGTTTTGTCTTTTGTTTAGTGATAAGATAATCAATGACGGATTTCAGGTTTTGTGAGGGTTTGGTCCAGGTATATTTGTGTATTTTCTTATGTTGGAAAAAACCGTTTTGGATTTTTAGGTCTAATTGCTCACATACTGTGATAAGCCGGTTTCTATTGTCATTAACAACATCTTCTCCATATTGGCCAACTGTCAGATCATTTACTCTGTTACCTGTTCTACTATTTAAATCTCCCAATATTACAATTTCTCTAGATGTACTTACTGCTGATATTTCATTGTGGATTTCTTCAAAAAAATTGTCTTTCACGGCTACATTTGCATCGTCATTATACGCATAGATTCCAAAAATCGTAAGTCTTATTCCTTTTATTGTTATATTCATTCTTATTAGCCGTTCATTTACTGCTTCCCAGTTGGTGATATATTTTCTAAATCTTTTGTTGACCAAAATAGCGCAACAAGGAGTGCGCATGTTTTTCTTTTGCCACTCCGCTATAGAAATGGTCATACTGTCCTAGGTTTTCAGATCCTTTTCCTTTCTTCTTCGTTTCTGTTAGTACAGCAAGGTCAACCTTCATTCTGCTGCACTCATGGACTATATCATTCACGAAAAGTAAGTAAAGTATTACAGCTAAAATATGCAAAAAAATTGTGTTTATAAAACAAATTCTAATAAAATAAATTAGTTTGTCTCAGGCGGGGGCAATCGCCATTTTTTTCCCAGAGAACTTCAAAAATAAGAGGCACATTCTGGTGTATTACACACCTACATGCAATTCTTTTATGTCAACTTAAAGAAAATTTCCTCTAGATGCTAGAGAAATGGATTAGTCGGATAAAATGATTTGGAGTCAGCCGCGGCTCATGCCGGTGGCGAGCTGAAGACGCACATTATAAATACCGGTTTAAACCTTATTCTCTTTTAAAACTCGTTACATCCTGGAACTCATAGAACATGCTAGACCAGTTGAAAGGGATAACAAATATATTTGTAGGCCAAAGTGAAACATACATCCCTGTATACAGGACGTGGTTCCATTATACAAATAAACAAATAAGGTTACCATTCAAACAAAGTAAATTACAGGGATTCCTGACAATATCTTTGCTAGTAAAGTTTTGAATTTGTTTTTTTTTTGTGTATAACAAAAATTGCACAGTTTTTTCTTTGAGTGTAATAGTACTGCATTACTGTCATTTAGGTTTTGTCGCTTCTTGTAGATATATTTTCTTTGGTCTGGTGTACATTGTATCTTGAAGACCAATCATACTGTATATTTTGCTCTATTATTTATTTGTTGTTGATGGACCTTTGACAGTTTGAATAAAAACATTTTCAATGGTTTTCCCTTAATGCAGGAGTGTATGTACCAAAATTATCTAAAACCGAGTTTGTTTGTCTGTAACCAAAAACTTGTAACTATATTTTCATTTTGCAGGCGCCGGCAAGGAATTCTCAGAGGCTTTGGGTGGAAACAGCCCCCGCGAGCAATTTACAATCATGATCTTGACGTACGAAAGAGAGCAGGTGCTACTAGATTCTATATCTCGTCTTAGAGGTCTTCCTTATTTGCACAGTGTAGTCGTGGTGTGGAATTCGCCGAAAATGCCCAGTCCAGAATTAAAGTGGCCGGATATTGGTAAGTTTTCTTGCCTTTATATTGCAGTTTTTCGCAGGATTTCCCTCCCCCCATTTTTTATTCACTTATAAAATACCCTGCCAATATATGAGCCCCTAAGCTCACACTAGGTACTATAGTTTTAGTGTACGTGCGAGCAAATAAAACTAAAACCTGAAATATATCTTATTCAACTCCAGACTAAATTACCTTTTGTTTGATACCACACAAGCCATGTGTTGACTTAAACTCAAATTTTTGAAATCTACCCCCACCCTTAAAAAACAAAAACTAAAATGTATTTTGTTTAACTCCGGACTCAATTACCTTTCGTTTGATATCAAACACGCCATATTTTCACGTAAACTCTAATTTTTGAAATCTACCCCCACCCTTTTTGAAGAAAAAAAAACTAAAATGTATTTTGTTTAACTCCATACTCAATTACCTTTCGTTTGATATCACACACGCCATATTTTCAAATAAACTCTAATTTTTGAAATCTTCCCCCACCCTTTTATTTGGCTTGTGTTGGGTGGATTTTGTTCATTTTTAAATGGGACCATCTCGACCCAAGACCCAGCCTAGGTACCAAATTTCATTAAAATCGGCCAAGCGGTTTTTGAGTTATGCGCGTTGGTCGTTACAGACATACAGACAGACAGACAGACGGCGCGACAAAAAAGTTTCAAAATCATCTAAAACGCAAAGATATATAAAAATTTTTGAAATCGGAGCAACTTTTTTTTTCTCGAAAAAATTAGGATCACCATAGCTCACACTACTATAGTATAGTATATGTGTGAGCTAAAATAAAAATATAATAATTTGCTAATAATGTAAATTTCTATTCTATAAAGAACTTACTTAAGTTCAGTAAAATTAGCGAAATTAGGTAGTTAGTAGTTACAACAAGAAAAGACAAAAGATATCAAATCACCAATTACTTTGAAAGAGTGGGATAAATACTACTCGAAACTGCTGACTGAACAACGGACAGAATATCAACAACCACAACAGCCACAACCCGACATTTAAATACGAACAGCAACATCCCCACTTCAATACCAAAGAAGTAAAACTGATTTATCAATCACTGAAAAACAGAAAATCTGCAGGCCCCGGTAACATCCCTCCAGAATTACTTAAACACGGCACAGAAAAGCATATAGACAATTAATTTGCCTGTTCCAGAAATGCATTAATGGAAAAAGTTTGCCAGAAGAATGAAGAACATCGTACATAACCACGATACATAAGAAGGGAAGTAGAGATGTATGTGATAATTATAAAGGGATCGCTGTGCTTAGTACTATTTTAAGAGTGTAAAAGAGAATTGAGGACGAATACTGTGTTATTGACGCCAAAGAACAAGCTGGATTTAGAGCTGGTAGATCCCTTGTAGATCACTTATTCACAATAACACAGTTAATTGCGAAAAGGACTACACGTAATCAACAAATACACCTCCTCTGCGTAGATCTCATGAAAGCGTACGACAGTGTATCCCAGCTAAAACTTTGGGAGGATCTCGAAAAAACCAACATCAGCATAACACTAAGAAAAGCTATTGAAGAACTATATGAAGACAACACAAGCAAAACAAAGAAATGACAGACATTATCAAAGCGGTTTAACATCATGACAGAATCCCAAAGAAAATACTGACTCAGACACCACAGAGAAGAAGAATGAGAGAAAGACCCAGACTGAGTTGGAGAGAAGGAATAGACAGAGAAAGAGCAGTAGACAAGATTCTCTGGCATTAAACACGACACATAAAAAGTTTATTCAAATAGTGGCTATCGCACAGCCACCCAAACTATTTGTACCACGATTCTTTAAAATATCGAATGTACACTTTGTCTTTAACCTAAGCCGGTTTTTTAAAAGTATTTGTTGTTATCGTCGCTCCACCTCGAAAACGGGTTTTCGAGTAAAATAATTAAAATAAAAACTGAATCAGAATGTAAACTATACGTCGGTAACCGGACACTATTTCAATAAAATACGCAGGTCCAACACCTGATTCTTTGCCCTGCCAAAGCATGCGACGTTGTCATGACAACCAACCCCGTGGCATATCGAGTAGACACAGGCGAACGAAAAACAAAGATTCCTTCAACAATGCTTGTCTGTACGCTGGGCCCGCATTGTGCACTGTTGGATTCCATAGTGATATGTTTTTCTGGCTGCTAATTCCAAAATATAGAAAGAGAGGACGACATGTACGACAGTACAGAATAAGGTGACCAACTGCTCGTTCGGTTTTGATGAGGCGGCGCGATTTTTAATTTTTTGTTTTTTCTTAGATATTAGATTATTATATTAAGTCTGGAAAAAAGACGTGAAGCAGTGCTTCACCTGCGTCATTGGGCTAGCCGCCACTGTTATATTGTAACATCCTTGCTATAGATTTTTATTAACATGGACAGTTAAGTCTCCTATTAGCTAATTTGGGGTTTAAAAGTAGGATTCTTTCAATGGTTTTAAAAAAGTTTTAATTAGGGTGTTTTTGGTAATTCGCTGCAAACGTCAATTTTGTTATAGTTGTGGTTATTTTTGTGGTTATTAACGAAGTTTTTGTCGCGAAAAGCAGACTTTGCGGATGCACCAAACCCATAACAGACTGTCATTTCATATTGAACTATTTTTTGTTTTTTTTTCTCCACAAAACTGTGAGAAAATCATTTTACAAACAACATTATCAAAAAGCAAGTTGGTATGCCCAAGTTTCAGGCTGCATTGGAGGTGGCCTTTTTACTTTTTATTTATTAGTGGATTACAAAATATGCTCATCACGGAAGATCTTCATGTGACATATCGCGAGATTAAGGCTTCACTGGGGATTTGAAAGACCTCAATTCAAAAAATTTGCATGAAGGATTAGGGGTGAAAAAATTAGTTGCCCGCTGGATACCGCATCTGTTAACCAAAGAACAGTCAGTCAGAAAACTCTAGACCACTTTGAGGCAGGAAACTCGAAAAGCGTGTACAGCATTGTCAGTGGTGATGAATCGTGGATTTACTCGCATGAACCCGAAAATAAACGTCAGTCGTCTGTTTGGGAGTCCCAAGATGAAGAAAAGCCAACAAAAGTCAGCCGTTCTCCAAGTGTGTCCAAAAAGATGGTCGCGACATTTGTCTTGAAAACAGGTCATGTAGCAACAATTCCTCTGGAAGCTCAATGGACTGTTACTGCCGATTGGTACATCATTGCTTCAAAAAACAAACCCCGAACGACGAATCATCCTCGACCAAGACAAAGCACAAAAAACCATTGAATTTTTAAACCAACAAAACGTCGAATTGTTGGACCATTCTTCATACAGTCTCGACCTAACCCAACAATTTCTATACTTTTCCGAAAACCAAGAATGGGCTGCGTGGTCAAAGATTTCAGTCGCCAGAGGAGGTAGTCGACGCCTTCAAGAATGCAATTTTGACAGTACCAACAAACGACTGGAATTACAGCTGTAGCACTCCGATGGCTCAGATTGGGTTTTGGTAGATACAATGGACTATAATTAACATTGGCGCAAAAAATTCATTTAACTAGAGAAAGTAACTAATTTAAAAATTGTAGGGTAAATTTGAAAGAGAAATAAAATTGTGATATAGCCTCATGGAGAGGTACTTACCGCTGTTTTGAAGTTCCAAAGTGCAAGGTGTACACCTTTCCATAAGAGCTATGTGACTTGAAGTTCCAACAGGATGATGGCACGATAATTTTAATTATTTGCGGTATTTTAAAGTGAATTTTCACTATTTTTTAAATTGAAATTTTAAGGTTGTCGTTTTCTAGACATGGCGACGCGCAGCACATTTTGTCTGTCTCTCAATCCTGCGCTTGCAGTTTCTTCGCACATGCGCACAGCACTTCACCCTCTATAGGAAACCATATCACTATATTTTAAATTTTATGGATATGTGAAAAACACGATAGAGGACGCTTGTAGTGCCAAAGTATATAAAAATAAAGAAATAAGAAATAAAATGATAATTCTTAAATTTAGAATAGAAATTACATTTTTTGCGTTTAATTCTCGCATTTTAATGCAATTTTGCTTTAGGTAAATTTTATAATAACTAATAGTTGTCCCATTTACTTAGGATTAATATAAATTTAAGACTAATAATTTGATGTTCAAGAAAAAATTTTAGTCCTTGAAAAATAGGAAAAATAAAAGTAAAATTCAAAAAAAAAAAATAATAAAGAGGTTTTTTATGGAAACCGAACAACAGCTTTGACAACTGGTTTGAGTGCATCCAAAAGTGCTTTAATTTTCGCGGAGAATACTTCGAGAAACAGTAAAGTCTTTAAAAGTTATCTACTGTTTTATTCCAGTTGTATATGCAAAACTTAAAAGTAACAACTGTAAATTTAATCGACAATTTGATAAAATTTCACGCGATTAACAAGTTTTTAGAAGAAATAATACATAAAACCTTACTATTTTTGCCAATTTGTTAAATTATTTAGTGACGTGACAGAGTATCTTCCAAAAGAACCAAACAACTTACGCATGCGCATTAATCGAAATTCGGTCCTTCTGAAAAAAAATAGAATAAAAGGAGGGTCCCGGCTTCAAGCGTTGCTTGTAAAAATTAATACCAAGTACCGAACACTAGTTTGTACCGAACACTAGTTCGCGGAATTTACCCCATCGAAACTAGTATTTTTTTTTCCGTTGCGCGGCCTAATGTTCGTCAAAGTGGTCTCACATGATACTCAACAGAGTACATTTTGAAATGGCGCGGTACCGGCCATAACGACTAACTACAACGCATGTGTTTAATATTAATTAAATTTGGACAATTGACCAGTCGAGTTAGAGGGAATACCTTGCTGAACTAGTGAAACTGGCGGATATCAAAGTGTACTTTAAGGTCTCAGTTCAAACTCTGGGTAAGGGGGAAACATGTAAGCCACTGGTTAGAAAGACAGGGGCTAAGAGACAGCAGAGCCTTTATCAAATGCCTGGATGCCAAACTCACAAAAGACCTGCTCAGTTACAGTAGGATTCAAGTGAGAACTAATAGGAATCATGACACATGGCGGTGAAAGTTCACCTAAACAGGATGAACTTGTATGGCAGATTATGCAATCAGGAACCGGAAACAATAGAACATGTAATATGCCATTGCGAGGCACTGTATCACAAAAGGCACCTTATATTTATGGAAGTTGAACGAGACCCAATAGCGACTGGGGACTACTCCATCAAAGACCTGCTCAAACTTGTTCAGGGAACGAAACTAATGGAGTGGTTAGACTAGGAATCAAGAGGGTGCACAACAAGCCAGTAATGGCTGCAGTGCAGTTGCTGTGGCTAGCCTAGGCAAACCCGAGTCGCAGGTGAGGGGTTTTGGTCGGCCTCTCCTAGCAGAGGAGAAATAACTGTGGTAGGAAAGTAGGGTGTCTTTGTGCAAAATTTCCCTGTTATACCCTTGAAAAATAACAACAGTCGAGTTAGAACTGCATTGAAAATTTTCCATATTCCACATATTTCACTTTTTATTTTATCTCAGGATGATGATTTTCTTATTTCGATATTTTTCTTTACAGGGGTTCCTGTTCATGTTGTTAAAGTGGCAAAAAACTCACTAAATAACAGATTTTTGCCACTAGAAAATCTCCAAACCGAAGCAGTGCTATCTGTAGATGACGATGCTCACCTAAGGTAAAGAATCTTGAATCATAAATTACATTTATATTTAAACATAAAAAAAAACAGGTTTAGCGCGTTTACTATTACATAAAGTATAAGACATAATTATCAGGCTCAATCCTTGTTTAAACTGAAAAAGTAGATTAATCAGGTAGTTTTAAGAATGAAAAAGTTTTTTTGATTTTTAAATATTTTAGTTACCCCTGTATTTATTGCAATAAGGAATGACCAGCTTTTTTATTCAAGTTTATAAACCCAGTACTAACTGAACAAAATACTCTAACGTATTTAAAGGCTCTTATTCCTAAATATAACCTAAAATTATCTTTATTAAGTGCATTGTGACGAATGAATGTGAACAATATTTTATATTTATTAAACTTAGACATAATTCAAATTTCAAACAAGTTTCGTGGCTAATCGGGCAAAAAGGAGTTTTTTGTTTCCCTTATATTTTTCGGTGGGTAGCCTGAAAGCTTAACCTCACGGGGGTCCAAGATCTAATGGACACCTAATAAGTGTTGACAGTTAACCGTTTCGTCCTTATGGGACTCCTCAGAACACTGCTGGTCAATGTGACAAATCTTGCGAAGTTAATCAGACGGTTTTGTCTCTAATTAAATGTAATTAGTGAGCGAACTATAGCAAAAGGCGCCATCTACCGAGATACGAGAGAAACAAAAAACTAAAAGCAGGCGAGACACTGCTATACAATATCGATCAATGAAAACATCGAATGCAAATAAAAGAAAACAACTATAGTCCGTGACCTACGACAGCTCTTTGTCTTTCAGGCCGGATCAACACAGATTGCATTTTTACCCGTCTTCAAGACAGTGAGCGTCAATCAACGGAATTTTTAAGCCAAATAGTACTAACAAACGTGGAATTTCGTACCCGTGAATTTAAAAATCAAACAAGTTTCGTGGCTAATCGGGCAAAAAGGAGTTTTTTGTTTCCCTTATATTTTTCCGTGGGTAGCCTGAAAGCTTAACCTCACGGGGGTCCAAGATCTAATGGACACCTAATAAGTGTTGACAGTTAACCGTTTCGTCCTTATGGGACTCCTCAGAACACTGCTGGTCAATGTGACAAATCTTGCGAAGTTAATCAGACGGTTTTGTCTCTAATTAAATGTAATTAGTGAGCGAACTATAGCAAGAGGCGCCATCTACCGAGATACGAGAGAAACAAAAAAACTAAAAGCAGGCGAGACACTGCTATACAATATCGATCAATAAAAAGATCGAATGGAAATAAAAGAAAACAACGACCCGATTAGCCACGAAACTTGTTTGATTTTTAAATTTACGGGTACGAAATTCCACGTTTGATAATTCAAATTGTTTTGATGGATTGGATTTTCGACTTGGTCGTTCAAAAGTCCACTATTTTAAAAACATTGCATTCACAGGATAAATATAAAGTGCTAGTATTGTCGACGATTTAAAAAAAAATGCTGGATGCATAATATATCCTAAAATAATATAATCTATGCTAAACTAGCGACTTTTATCCTATGTAACTTATATCAAGTCTTGTCTCAATTAGTTTTCTTTCTGCTTTTTTGTTTTATCACATCATGATCAATTTCAGCATCGGACGCCACAGAAGCAACATTCTAAAACAATATTAACAACAAACGTGGAATTTCGTACCCGTGAATTTAAAAATCAAACAAGTTTCGTGGCTAATCGGGCAAAAAGGAGTTTTTTTGTTTCCCTTATATTTTTCCGTGGGTAGCCTGAAAGCTTAACCTCACGGGGGTCCAAGATCTAATGGACACCTAATAAGTGTTGACAGTTAACCGTTTCGTCCTTATGGGACTCCTCAGAACACTGCTGGTCAATGTGACAAATCTTGCGAAGTTAATCAGACGGTTTTGTCTCTAATTAAATGTAATTAGTGAGCGAACTATAGCAAGAGGCGCCATCTACCGAGATACGAGAGAAACAAAAAACCAAAAGCAGGCGAAACACTGCTATACAATATCGATCAGTGAAAAGATCGAATGCAAATAAAAGAAAACAACTATAGTCCGTGACCTACGACAGCTCTTTGTCTTTCAGGCCGCATCAACACAGATTGCATTTTTACCCGTCTTCAAGACAGTGAGCGTCAATCAACGGAATTTTTAAGCCAAATAATACTAACATATATAGGTCACGGACTATAGTTGTTTTCTTTTATTTGCATTCGATCTTTTCATTGATCGATATTGTATAGCAGTGTTTCGCTTGCTTTTGGTTTTTTGTTTCTCTCGTATCTCGGTAGATGGCGCCTCTTGCTATAGTTCGCTCACTAATTACATTTAATTAGAGACAAAACCGTCTGATTAATTTCGCAAGATTTGTCACATTGACCAGCAGTGTTCTGAGGAGTCCCATAAGGACGAAACGGTTAACTGTCAACACTTATTAGGTGTCCATTAGATCTTGGACCCCCGTGAGGTTAAGCTTTCAGGCTACCCACGGAAAAATATAAGTGAAACAAAAAAAATCCTTTTTGCCCGATTAGCCACGAAACTTGTTTGAATATTAACAACATTTTTTTTGCTTTAGACATGATGAAATTCTCTTTGGTTTTCGAGTATGGCGGGAACACAGGGACAGGATTGTCGGTTTTCCAGGGCGTTTTCACGCTTGGGACGTAAATACCAAAAACAGTTGGCTATATAACTCGAACTACAGTTGCGAACTAAGTATGGTGTTGACTGGGGCGGCTTTTCTGCATCAGCACTATTTCCATTTGTATTGGAAATGGCTTCCGCAGGCCATAAGAGACAAGGTATAATTTTTTTAGCAAAGTTGATGAGTCTCACTTATACAATGATATAGCTATTTATTCTTTTATGTTTTAGGTTGATGAATATATGAACTGTGAAGATATCGCCATGAATTTTCTAGTCAGTCACATTACACGAAAACCACCTGTAAAGGTGACTTCAAGGTGGACATTTAGATGTTTAGGATGTCCTCAAAGTTTGTCTGAGGACGATACGCATTTTCAAGAAAGGCATAAGTGTATAAACTTTTTTACACAGGTATAAAACTGTTTATAAAATTTATGAGAACCTTAAGACAAAATTTGTTTAAAATGTTTATCCCAAAGCAAATTTAAAATTCGCGTTAAATTTAAAGCTCTTTCTTTCCTACTACTATGTCGGTTTAGAACTTTTTTCTACGTTGTCCGACGCCTATTCTTCACGTCCTTCCATCCTGACAATCATCTTCTGTGAGATTTTTTTAACTCACTGATCTTTGGATTGACTGTTGCCATTCCAGTTTAGGACGCCCTATTTCGTCGTTCATCCGTTGTACATTTTTGTACCATATCAGTTGTCTTTTAGTGATGTCATCCGTTATGCTTCCTTCGATTCCCATTCTTTTATGATCTCATTTCTAATACGATCTGTTCTAGATATTTTCATCTTATTGCATCCATTTTGACACTTTCCATTTTTGTTTTGTATTTTTCTGTTACGTGACAAGTCTCGATTCCATATAATAGCGTGCTTTTCACCATTGTTTCATATAGGTTAAATTTTGCATTCTTTTTTATCTCTGCTCCATAAAATACTGTTAGGACATCCAATAACCTTTTTTGCTTTTACTATTCTTTTTTCCAGTTCTTTACAGTCTATTCCTGTCTTATCAAATGTGACACCCAAGTATACATACAGTACCGGCCAAAAGTAGAGAAACCACCTAAAATTTTATATAAATCTGATCCATTAACGTATTAACCGGAGGAGACCAGGAACCGTGGCAAAAATTCATTCATCAAAACAATTCGATTTGACCCCTAGATGCTTCAATAAGTTGGAAAAGAATAGAAATATTTTTTGGAAAGACGATGGCAACGCTGTGCGACACACAGCAGACGTATGTTTATTCTTTATGGTCGATCGATTTATCAGTGACGGCGGCAAAATATTTATTTATTACCAGTAAATATCTAACTTATTAAAACAAGCAATTTAATTTAGTTTACAGCTGAATAGATGCCCATTGACAATAAAAATTTGCATTAATAGCATTGTTGAGATTATGTTCTCAAATGCAGAAGTCGAACATTAAAAATAGGAGTCAGGCTCTAATAAAAACTTGAGAGCCCACTTGATTTTCGAACCGGGGCACTCACCGAGAATTGTGAAGTCGTCTCCAGCAGCCGAAAACGGTATTAAAGGTTCTCTTTTTCCTAGCGACAATTAGATCACCCCCATTATTACAATTTTAAAGCTAGATAATATGTGTAGTGCCTACTTTTCTTTTGTATATAAAAAAGTAAATATAATTTTAGTTCCTTTTTTAAAGAAAAATTGGTAGTAATATTGTAAAAAAGTAACAGAGCTCTATTTGGATAAGGATATTTTGGACTTTTTTTGAAAAAGCCCTCGATTTATTGCTTTGATGGGGAGCCAATTTGCTTACTTTGGGGATTTATTAAGATGCACCCCATTAGTGGGGTTACTTTTACCCATTTGTTTTAATTAGGATAGTAACCATGGCCAGAACTAAAATAGTTTTTTTGGTTATGCTACTCTACATTTTTCAATTTTCCCTGAATTTAAAATTTCTTGCAAATATATTTGTATTTACTGCCTCCTACGACGGTGGTTTTATCCCTTTTAGTAAGATTAAAGGTGTGTCTACAAAAACATACAAAAAATATGTACCTAAAAAACAACTCTTTTTTAAAGCGAGTTATTTTGAGAAAAGGTAATGCGACACTTATTCCGTCGTACTACCATCTCGGTTTTCATCAGCAGTTTCATTAGAAAAGAAACTGGAAAAAAGTGCAACATATCAATTTCTGTTCTGTGGTAATTGCTTTATTATAGTTTTTTCAAAAACATCTTTTTCGAATGATGTTTTGTTCAATTGACATTTTTTTTAAACAATTTGTTCAAAAACATCTTTTTTGAATGGCATTTTGTTTGAATAACATTTGGTTCAAAAACATTTTCTTCAAACAGAAAACTCTTCGAAAAACTAGCTCCTGTGTGTCTCTTTTTGGGAGGTCGCAATCGGTGGTAGCTTTATCAATTGATCCTAACCTGTTAACCTAACCACACTGAACTCTAATCAATTGATCGCGAACGTATCCATTTCAAGAAATTAAAAATGTTTTCAAAAAAGAGATCATCTGAACATAATATCGATTGCAATGTTTCCGAAAAAAATGCCAATTAATCACACTGCTTTCAAACAAAATTCAAAAAATATATTTTTGAACAAAACAATTTGACAAAATGTCATATGAATTTAAGCAATTTTTGAACAAAAAGTTTTAGATTCTCAAATAAAATGTTTTCGAAAAAAATGCAACTCGAACAAAATGTCACTTAAAAAAGATTGATTGGTATAAAGCGAAAAATTAATTAGATTGCTGGTTCATAAAATTAGTTTACCAATCACCTGCGAATAATTTAATTAATTATGAAATCTGAACTGAAAATAATTACGAACAGTTGAAGATGCACTTACCCCTGTTTTTGCAGCGTGTTGTTCGTGACGTCTTTCACACAGAAGTGATTTTTCGACAGCAATTGTCATATATCGAAGCGCGCACACCCCCAATGTACAAATTCAACTGGTTGAGTGCGCGAAGATGCAATTGAACATGCTCAGAAAGTAAAATAAAATAAAGTTTTCAATCGCATTCGCCAAAATTCTTAAAGACAAATACGAACGTATAAACGCGAGAAAAATATTAAAATAAAACAAAATTCTTATACCCAAAAGTATATTTACAAAGGCGAGTGAATTTTGGACATTCTGCCCGCCTAAAAATTACATTGATGTAATTTTTAAATGTTTTCAGGTTCAAAGTCCATCGGTAAAGGACATAGCTTTACCAGAGGTCTTTGAAATATTCCTGAGACAGTGCGCACAGTGGCAACACGTGAGATTTGATCTTCACCTGGGTGAAGGGCAATAATTCTACCAAGCGACCATTTTGTAGGTGGTAAATTATCCGACTTTATGTGTACCATAGTACCTATAGCAGGGGCGGGACAAGTGGGTTCCAGCCACTTGGACCGCTGCTGCAGTGTATGTAAATATTCCTTAGAATAACGCGCCCAAAAATCCTGATGTAATCTTTGGATCATCTGCCATCTAGAGAGGCGGTTTAGTTTGATACTGGTTACATCAGGATCGGGTAAACTACAAACAGGTTCTAGAGTCAAAAAATGATTTGGTGTCAACGCAGACAAATCATTGGGGTCGCTAGATAAAGGAGACAATGGTCTAGAATTTAATAGCGCTTCCACTTGTACTAAGACCGTATAAAGCTCTTCGTACGTTAAAATCTGGCTTTCGATAACGCGATACAAATGCGTTTTTACCGCCTTTACTCCACTTTCTGCTAATCCAGAAAAGTGTGGCGCCCCTAGGGGGTGAAAAAACCACTCAATGGATTCCGCGGCTGCCGCTTGTTTAAATATTATCTGTAATTCCTTATTTGCACCCTTAAACGTAGTTCCTTGGTCTGATATTATTTTTGAGACCCTTCCTCGACGTGCCATTAAACGCCTTAAAGCACACAGAAAAGCTTCGCTAGAATAATCCGAAACTAATTCGATATGAAGAGCCTTGGTAGAGAAGCAAACGAATATGCAGATCCAAGCCTTAAGCGTTTTATTTCCGCGAACTTTTCTGCTTAATGATATGGATATTGGACCCGCATAGTCACAACCGACTACGGTAAAACTTTTGACAGCAGATATGCGTAATTTGGGTAAGTTTCCCATTTTTGGTTCAAAAGGTTTCGGATTAAGTCGCCAACAATTTTTACAGTTAGCGATAACGGTTCTTATCGCCCGCTTAGGAGATAATATCCAGAAATTTTGAAAAATTAAGAACTGTAAAGTTTGCAAACCTGGGTGCAAATAAGATTTATGATAGTGTTCAATGAGGAGCGTAGTTAATCTATGTTGTCGTGGTAAAAGAATCGGGTGTTTCTGGTCATATGAAAGATCAGAATATCGGAGGCGACCTCCAACCCGCAATATATTTTTATTATCAAGAAAAGCGTCTAACTTTCTAAAAGGCTTTGAAATGCGTTTTTTCGCATTAATATTTGAGATTTCTTGAGAAAATGTGACTGTTTGAACATGCCTGATCAGAAAAATAAGAGCGAGATTAAGTTCTGACAGGACTATGGGTCCAGTACGATAAGCAAGATTTCTTTTAAAGCAGATAAAACGATACCAGATAGCGATTATCCTTTGAATTTTAGAAAGCGAAGAATATTTGTTTAAAAGAATATCAAAAAACGTGTTTTCTGTAAATGCGACCAAAGTTATTTTCCTTTCTTCACCAAGAACTTCGTCCGAATCCAATGGTTCAGAATAAATGCTTGGTGGCCAATGCTCATCAGGCATTGAAAGCCAATCTGGACCGCACCACCAAAGGGGCGTATTTAACAATTCTGACGGCAACAAAGTTCTTGTTGCACAGTCTGCGGGATTATCATTTGTGCGTACATGCTGCCATATTGCAGCTGGTAGTTTATTTTGAATTTTTGCAACCCGGTTGGCGACAAATGTTTTGTATCTATAAGGGGGATTTTTAATCCAACTAAGAGCGATTGTGGAATCTGACCACGCGAAAATTTTAGAAATTTTAATTTTATCTCCTAGAATTTTTAAAATTGCGGAAACAAGATCAACCAGTAAAACAGCGGCTACTAGCTCTAATCTCGGGATTGAAATTGTTTTTACCGGAGCGATTTTTGCTTTAGCAGCAATGAGAAAAGTGCAGATTTTATTATTTTGTAAAACGCGAAAATACGCTATACTAGCGTAAGCTTTTTCTGACGAATCACAGAAAGCGTGAAGTTGACATTCTGTAAAATTATCAATAATAAAACGTCGCGGTAAAGAAAAGTTTTGAATAAGGCCTAACTCAGATTTATATTTTAACCAACGTTGGCGTATAAAGGGGGAAACTTCCTGGTCCCAGTCATATTTTTGTTTCCACAGAAGCTGCAATAGATCTTTGGAGAACAGGCTCAGAGGTGAGAGCCATCCTAGTGGATCAAAGCATCTTGCAATTTCTGACAGAATCGTGCGTTTTGTACATTCTCGTTCCAATGGATCTACGCGATAGGTAAAAATATCTTTACAAGGAATCCATTGTAAGCCTAAAATTTTTATTGTTTCAGATTCTGAATCGAAATTAAACGAGTTTGAGTGCAAGTAAGACTCCGGAAGGTCTTGTAAAAATGACTTATTGTTGCTTGCAAATTTTCTAAGTTCGAACCCACCGTTTCCCAATAGTTCTATAAGTTGATCGCGTAAATTTCTAGCTTCTGAGAGGTTATTTGCATTACAAATTAAATCATCAACGTAAATTGAGGTTTTGAGTACCTCACGAGCTTGAGGAAACTTGTTTCCTTCATCCTGTGCTAATTGAGCAATGACGCGGTTAGCGAGATATGGAGAAGAGCTCAGACCAAAAGTGACCCGTTTAAAACGCATGTCTTTTATGGGCTCGTTGGGAGTGAATCTCCATATTATTCTTTGAAAATCCCTATGAATAGGGGCAATTAAAACTTGTGTAAACATGCTTTTAAGATCACAAGTAAAGACCACAGAAGAAATACGAAAACTGAGAAGTAGAGCAAAAACTTCTTTTTGAAGTTTTGGCCCCGTAAGAAGGGTGTCATTTAGCGAGGGTGAATTTTGATTTGGACGAGACGATCCGTCGAAAACAATTCGAATATTGTCACCCTTGGCTACGCAATGATGGGGTAAGTAAAAAGAGTTTTTATTTATTTCTTCGTCAGGAATAATTTCAAGATAATCATTGTTAATATATTCTTGAATAGTATCTGAATATTTTTTATAAATATTAGGATTTAAAATTAAGCGTTTTTCAAGCGAAAAAAATCTTCTTAAAGCCAATGAGCGCGTTGCATGAAAATCAAATTGGGGAGGCGTATTATCTTGGAAAGGTAGTTCTACCATGTATCGCCCTGTTTCGTCTCTACAGTGAGTCTCAACAAAGCTTTTCTCGGCAAGAATATCGGAGGGCGAGCAAAAATTTGCTTTAGGTAGCTCTTCTAATTCCCAAAAGCGTTTTAAAGCGTGGTCTAGCGATAGTGAATCGGTTTCATTTACAGAGCAAAATAAAGCGGTTGAATGTGATTGCGATTTAATTTTATTATTTTTATTTTTTCCCATAATAATATAGCCAAAAATACTATTAAGAAGAATTGGTTTGTTGGGGCCATTATCAATGCGCCCTTCGCGTAAAATATAGGGAAAAATATCAGCGCCCAAAAGAAAATCAATATTAGCGGGTTCTTGGAACGTAGGGTCCGCGAGGGGTACATTTTGAAAATCAGAAGTATCTATATTACCTAAATAAGTGCTAGGAATTTCCGAACACAACTTGGGTAAGATCACAGCGTCGACTGACATGCGTGGTTCCGTTTGATTATACGGTTTGATAATACAAGTTACTCCTCCCTGAGAGGTAACTTCATTCATAGATCCTAATCCTTGAATAGAAAGGGATAAACTATAGCGTGGAAGTGAAAGTTGTTTGAAAAACTTCAAAGAGACGTAACTGCATTCTGAGCCAGAATCAAGAATAACCCTAGCTTTTTGAAAAATGCCACGAGAATCCATAACCTCGATAATAGCGGTAGATAAAATTGTATTCTGAGCGTGCGAATTGGAGAAGTAATTTAAGGTATTTTGCGAATTTTGAGGTAAATTTTCCATACCTGTTTGTGGCGGTTGCTGAAAAGCGCGAGAGGTTGGCGAATTATTTTGCTGAGGCGAGATATTACCATTAAAAGCAGGCGATTTATTTTGTGAAGAACTTTGCGGGTTATTGTATTGCGAATTATAAAAGGGGGGTCGTACATTAGAATTGTAATTATTTTCAAGATTCGTGCGGTTAGAAGTATGTGGACTGTAATTGTTGTTATTTTTAAAAATATGTAAAAGAGAGTGATGTCTATTAGATTGACAGTAACGACAAACAGACTGCGATTGACATAAAGCTAGGTTATGTTGCCCACTTAAACAATTAGGACACCAGTTGTTGTCTTTAGCTAACTGGAAACGTTTAGAGGAATTTTTATTTTTAAATTCTAAGCATCTGTAAATATTATGGTCACGTGATTGACATAAAAGACAAGATTGATTTGAATTATTTAACTTTGTATTATTATTTCGACTTGCATTACCAAAAAATGCAGAAGTTTGTCTAGGTTTTGACTGATTAGAAGAAAATCTATTTTTTGTGTCTGTTTTTAAAGGTGAAGAAAAATCAGTTTTAGTTGAAAATTCTACCGCTTCATCGTTTTAGTACAAAATTCTTTAAATCGTCAAAAGTAGGAACTTGAGATGGATCATTAAGTTCAAGTTCAAATCGCGTCATGGTCTCCTGATCTAAATGTTTACTGAAATTATAGTATAGCAAAAAAGACCAATCATCTGTGGGAAAACCAAGTACCTTAAGGGCGGAGAGATTTTCACTATATACGTCAACTATTGTGCGCAATTGTTTTGAATTTTTAGAATTTGTTACGTAAGGAACATTATCCATTGTTTTTAAATGTGAAAAAGCAATAATCCGTTTGTTATCGTAGCGGTTTTTTAGCGATTCGAGAGCAATTGAATAATTAGCGGCGGCTAAAGGTGTGCATTGCACCAGTGCTAGCGGGGGTCCCTCTAGGGAGTTTAAAAGATGGTTAAATTTCTCTATATTCGAAATATTTGTGTTGTCAACTAGCGCATTAAACATGTCCATAAAATTTCTAAATTGTCTAATATCGCCGGAAAATTTTGGAACTTTCAAATTAGTCAAGTTTGGCGGTCGATTACCACTAGATAGTCCCGAAGCAGAGGATGCGTCGGTTTCAACCTTCAGTGTTGGCTTTTCAAACAGCGCGGTATACTTAGCGTAATTGTAAGATCGTAAGTATTCAAAGTCTTTTCTCACTCCTTCTTCGGTATCAATTTCAAAATCGTCGGTCGCTGACATTAAAGATATAAGATTTTGATGATATTTAGCAAAATCGTTAACCACTTGATCAATTTGAGCGTACATAATTTTAAACTGAAGTTTAGCCGTCTCGTCAGCATCAGAAGCCGAGTCAGCAAAAGTTTTTAATTCTTTCATTTGATTATGACACATTGTGCGAAGGGTCTTATACGATTTAATCTTAGCCGCGGACATGATGATCCTTTATTTAATGCAGATGGGTATAATAAAGAAAAGCAAAACTAAATTTTTAATTATTTTTAGCAATTTAGGGATATTACGCGGTATTTTTAACAATTTAGCCAAATAAAATCAATTTATTAAAATCAATTATTGGTAAAATTATCAATTTATTTAGTGATACTAATAAATAAAAGGGAAAGCGAATTATTAATAATATAATTTTTAATTGAATTTAACCATATTATTTTAGCGAATTAATAAATTTTTATAAATTAAGTAACGGTGAAAATAGCGAATTATTTATTTACCTTTGTTAGTTAATAAGAGCGAAAACGAACTATTTATTTATATTTACTAATAAATAAAAGCGAAATATTTTTTAATAGTTAAGGGGAATTGCGCGGTGCGAATTAGCGATAATTAATTAACTTAGCGACATGCAATAGCGAGTTATCTACTAGCGATCCCAATAATTTGTAAATATAGGCAAGTAAGAAGCTTAAATTATAAACCTCTTTACACAATAAATAATACTATGGCACCCATAAAGCTGCAATAAAAGTTCTAAACTAAAGCAGCAGTAATAAAATAAAATGCAGATAGGACCTACTGGTAAGCCTATATCATATGCCGATAAATTACGTGCAATTGTTTATGTATATGTAACCTGCCTAAAACCTACTACGCATTTTAGGAAAGAATGTTAAAGAAAAAACTGGAATGATAAGCTCATATTCAATGACCTTGAATTTATTTCTCCGAAACAAATTACCTATTTATAAATCGTCAAAGACGGAAAACCAAAACACGTTGAAAAATGAAAAAAACCTATTATACTTTTATTATTAGCGAAGCGAATAAAAACTTTCAAACGCGTTCGGCTCGTAGGGCCAAAAATGATTGGTATAAAGCGAAAAATTAATTAGATTGCTGGTTCATAAAATTAGTTTACCAATCACCTGCGAATAATTTAATTAATTATGAAATCTGAACTGAAAATAATTACGAACAGTTGAAGATGCACTTACCCCTGTTTTTGCAGCGTGTTGTTCGTGACGTCTTTCACACAGAAGTGATTTTTCGACAGCAATTGTCATATATCGAAGCGCGCACACCCCCAATGTACAAATTCAACTGGTTGAGTGCGCGAAGATGCAATTGAACATGCTCAGAAAGTAAAATAAAATAAAGTTTTCAATCGCATTCGTCAAAATTCTTAAAGACAAATACGAACGTATAAACGCGAGAAAAATATTAAAATAAAACAAAATTCTTATACCCAAAAGTATATTTACAAAGGCAAGTGAATTTTGGACAAAGATGTTTTTGAACAAAATGGTTTCGGTCAGATTATCATTTGAACAAAATGTTTTAAAAATACAGTTGAACATGTTTTTAAACAGATTCTCATTTAAAAATGTTGAACAAAATGTTATTGAACACAATGTTTTTCAAAAAAATATAATATAAAAAAGATATTTTCATAAAAAGTGTACCATCAGATCGTCATTGGAACAAAATATTTTTGAAACTAAAAAATTTGAACATTACATTATTTAAACTCAATGCTTTCTGCCATTTGAACAAAATGTCATACAAACCCACTGCTTTCGAACAAAATGTCACGTAGAAAAGATATTTTTTAACAAAATGTTTTCAATCAGATTGACATTCAAACAAAATGTTTGAAAAAAAAGTCATTCGAAAATAATACGTTTAAAAAAAAATGTTTTCGAAAGAAAACCCCATTCGACAAAATGTCATTCGAAAAACTAATTTTTCAACAAACCAGAAGTTTTTTTATCAGGTGGATGTTTGAACAAAATGTTTTTGAAAAAGATGATTTCAACCAAAACGCCATTTGAACAAAATGTCATTTAAAAAAGTAATTTATGAACAAAATGTCAAATCAAATTGTCTTTTAAACAGAATATTTTTGCAATGCAATTTGAACAAAATATCATTTTCGTTTAAAAAATTAATTTTATTTGCCAGTTTTATTTCAGTCATCAGTTAATGCTGATAGTATTTTGAAAAATAACTTTTTTTATTTAACATTTAAAATGAGTTAAATAAAAAAACATATATTTATATCGTCTCGCTTATAGTTAAAAATAAGGAACAAAAAATATTTTATAAATGATCTAAAAAGTAGGGTTATTTATATACCAGGGCCGAAATTTACTTTTCGTTTTTAAATAAATTGCAATCAATTTTTGAGTTTTAACAATCATCCTTAGAAATGGATTTTCTTTAACAATTTAAAAAATAATAAGTAGGTAACTATAGTTTATTGTTTTTAAATTTTTTGAATATAAAAATTTCCTGACATTTTATAGGGTTAAAAACAAATCTGCATGTAGAGACTTCGTCTTTACACTTTTTAGATGTTTGATTAGGATGCTTTTAGCTTGGTGTATTTTATTTTAGGTTAGACAACCTTAAAAATTCAGAGTAGGTAAAAAGGACTAACCCAACCTAAAAAATTGCCTCGATCCAAATCTAAAAAAACTGTTTACACAAAAAAAAAACGGTTAAATAAAAAAGGTATACGTAAAAAAATTACTTTCCGTATTAATAAGATACCTTTTTTACATTATCTGTTGAAAATCAAGGCTCGTAGTTCAGTTAAAAGTATCAAAACCCCAAAACATGGGAGACCCTGTACATTTTTAACTAAACTTATGTTTAAACACTTTTAACAAATGAATAATTATTTATATAATAGCCTAATGTGTTTTTTCTGATTTTATATTGATTTCTACGGCACTGGTCTTTGTTTTGTTTTGAAGGTCAAACAAGTTATTTAACTTACTTGTAAAACGAAACTTCTGGATTAACATGGTCGAGATTTTAGCACAAAATACACTCCCACACCATTTTAAAGTCTTTTAAGATTAATTTTAAGTCCAGATCGAAAATATATTTTAAGAAAAAACACGAAAACAATTCCGAACCGTAAAGACACAGGACAGAAACAGCGCATTTGACCCTGTACAAAATACTAATGGGTCCAAAGGGACTACCTTCTAATCAAGAATAGTTTTGTCTCTTTTTCTCGCATCGGTTTAACAACAGAGGAACAAAATAAGATACTTTACGCGGGCCTAAACGACTGCGGCATGTTTCTAATTCCTTTGTTTTAGTGAGGGACTGTAATCGAGAATAGTTTTGTTTTTTTCTCTCGCACTGGTTTAATAAAGGAAAACGAAGGAGTAGCAAAATAAATGCTGGAAGCAAAAGTTAAAGTGATCACCGCTTGTTATATATCCATATTTGGTGGTGTATAATTAATCTGGTAAGGGTTTGTAAGAAGAACAGTTTCGTCTTTTTCCGTTGCATTGGTTTAAAAAAGAAATAAAAGTAAAGGAAAGATCGGATAATTTTGGTGATTCTTAAAGAGAAAGGAAATAGAGTTTTCTATGGACCAAACAAAAATAGTCGATGAGTTCTTTTCTGCAGAAGTACGTTTTTTAAAACAAATTGTTTATCTAGACGGCCGATTCTTTTGTTTATTTCCTAGTCTCCTCCGGTTGATACGTTAATGATCTGATCCTATACCAACTATAAAAGAACAAGTGATACATTTGAAAACTTGAATCTAGTTCTCAGTTCACGTGTTTCGGCGATTTTCGATACAAAATCATTTCATGCATTTTTGCCACGTTTAAAAAAAAGCTTAAAATAAAACTTTTTTCTGTGTAATTTTACGCAATAATGGCAAGTACCATTCGAAAAAGACGTAAAAGTTTTACATGTCCTGAAAATTTTATAACAAATGCAAAAAAAATCGTCTACATATAAATTTTTAAAATTGGCAAAAATGATCAATATTGGCAAAAATGTAGAAATATTGGTCATTTTTAGCACTTTTAAAAATTTATATGTAGACGATTTTTTTTTGCAATTGTTATAAAATTTTCAGGACATATAAAACTTTTACGTCTTTTTCGAATGGTACTTGTCATTATTGCGTAAAATTACACAGAAAAAAGTTTTATTTTAAGCTTTTTTTTAAACGTGGCAAAAAGGCATGAAATGATTTTGTATCGAAAATCGCCGAAACACGTGAACTGAGAATCGGATTCAAGTTTTCAAATGTCTCACTTGTTCTTTTATAGTTGGTATAGGATCAGATCTATATAAAATTTTAGATGGTTTCTCTACTTTTGGCCGGTACTGTATGTATACTTGGGTGTCACATTTGATAAGACAGGAATAGACTGTAAAGAACTGGAAAAAAGAATAGTAAAAGCAAAAAAGGTTATTGGATGTCCTAACAGTATTTTATGGAGCAGAGATAAAAAAGAATGCAAAATTTTACCTATATGAAACAATGGTGAAAAGCACGCTATTATATGGAATCGAGACTTGTCGCGTAACAGAAAAATACAAAACAAAAATGGAAAGTGTCAAAATGGATGCAATAAGATGAGAATATCTAGAACAGATCGTATTAGAAATGAGATCATAAAAGAATGGGAATCGAAGGAAGCATAACGGATGACATCACTAAAAGACAACTGATATGGTACAAAAATGATGATGACTATCATTAGCTACAATAACTGGTCCTCGGGAAACTGTAGTGTGTATATGGTAAATCGGTCGTTAAGTTGTATTCCCATGCCGTGTACATTACGTTTCCAGTTTTTTAGAGCTAATGCGATATATATTTTAAAAAGAGTTGAAGAGATACAACATCCTCTCTTAATCCTTTCGTTAGCAGGAATTCTTTTGAAAGTCGATTTCCAATTTTAATTTTAGATTTTGACCCTTGGGATAGTTCTTTTATCGCTTTTATGTATGTATAATTGACGTTAGTTTGTTCTAACACAGTTCATAATTTTTCTACGGAACATGGGTCTCTCTCTCTTTCTTTCCGATGTAACATTTCTAACCCTCAACCCACCTAAAGCATGATTTGTTAAAAACGTAATTCTAAATATAGGTTTCGTTTAAGCCCTCGTTCAAAGGAAAATTTTGTTTTTCAATATAAAATTCAAAACCACATTTTAGCTCACACTACTATACGATAGTGTGAGCTTTGGTGATCCTAATTTTTTGAAGAAAAAAAAAGTTGCTCCGATTTCAAAATTTTTTATATATCTTTGCGTTTCAGATGATTTTGAAACTTTTTTGTCGCGCCGTCTGTCTGTCTGTCTGTCTGTCTGTCTGTCTGTCTGTCTGTCTGTCTGTCTGTCTGTATGTATGTATGTATGTCTGTCTGTAACGACCAACGCGCATAACTCAAAAACCGCTTGCCCGATTTTAATAAAATTTGGTACCTAGGCTGGGTCTTGGGTCGAGATGGTCCCATTTAAAAATGAACAAAATCCACCCAACACAAGTCAACTAAAAGGGTGGGGGTCAATTTCAAAAACTAGATTTTATGTGAAAATATGGCGTGTGTGATATCAAACGAAAGGTAATTGAGTCTGGAGTTAAGAAAAATAAATTTTAGTTAAAAGAAAGGGTGGGGGTAGATTAAAAAAATTAGAGTTTAAGTGAAAATATGGCGTGTGTGATATCAAACGAAAGGTAATTAAGTCGAGTTGAACAAAATACATTTTAGTTTAAAAAAAGGCTGGGGGTAGATTTCAAAAATTAGAGTTTAAGTCAAAACATGGCTTGTGTGGTATCAAACGGAAGGTAATTGAGTCTGGAGTCGAATAAAATATATTTGAGATTTTAGTTATAATATCTCACACGTATACTATAACTATTGTACCTAGTGTGAGCTTAGGTGCTCATATATTGGCAGAGTATTTTTAAATGTATTTTATTTAGCTTCCTGGGTTATTTTTTTATAATTTAACCCCCTTCACCTTTATAATCCTACCCCTCATAGCTCCCGGTCATCACCAAAATCAAATTTTGTTACATTGCAATTCGTTTTTGGAATCATCCTCAATAAAATTTAAAACTGCGTTTTGTTAATTGATATAATTTTTGAGTTTTTTAAATCATTTAAACCCACTCTTCTATTCTTACATCACAGCGCAACCACAACAAGCAAAATGTAATGCGTAATTCTCAATATAATTTTAAAAATCACCTTTCGCTATCTGCTGTAGTTCCCGAGTTCTATTTCTTTTTATGAAACAATCCCTACCCTCACAAAAACTATAATATGAAGATGCAGTTTTCTTCTTAAAGCTGTTCTTGAAAACTTAAGAGTCAGTTTTTTTCTATCGTCCCTATAAATACCCAAAACGTTCCAAAGATATCGATATTTACGATAAAACATTAAAACTTAGCAAACGTGAAATTTCATACCCGTGAATTTAAAAATCAAACAAGTTTCATGCCTAATCGGGCAAAAAGGAGTTTTTTGTTTCCCTTATATTTTTCCGTGGGTAGCTTGAAAGCTTAACCTCACGGGGGTCCAAGATCTAATGGACACCTAATAAGTGTTGACAGTTAACCGTTTCGTCCTTATGGGACTCCTCAGAACACTGCTGGTCAAGTGACAAATCTTGCGAAGTTAATCAGACGGTTTTGTCTCTAATTAAATGTAATTAGTGAGCGAACTATAGCAAGAGGCGCCATCTAGCGAGATACGAGAGAAACAAAAAACCAAAAGCAGGGAAAAACACTGCTATACAATATCGATCAATGAAAAGATCGAATGCAAATAAAAGAAAACAACTATAGTCCGTGACCTACGACAGCTCTTTGTCTTTTCAGGCCGGATCAACGCATTTTGCATTTTTACCCGTCATCAAGACAGTGAGCGTCAATCAACGGAATTTTTAAGCCAAATAATACTAACAAACGTGAAATTTCATACCCGTGAATTTAAAAATCAAACAAGTTTCATGGCTAATCGGGCAAAAAGGAGTTTTTTGTTTCCCTTATATTTTTCCGTGGGTAGCTTGAAAGCTTAACCTCACGGGGGTCCAAGATCTAATGGACACCTAATAAGTGTTGACAGTTAACCGTTTCGTCCTTATGGGACTCCTCAGAACACTACTGGTCACTAATTACATTTAATTAGAGACAAAACCGTCTGATTAACTTCGCAAGATTTGTCACTTGACCAGCAGTGTTCTGAGGAGTCCCATAAGGAGGAAATGGTTAACTGTCAACACTTATTAGGTGTCCCCACGGAAAAATATAAGGGAAACAAAAAACTCCTTTTTGCCCGATTAGCCATGAAACTTGTTTGATTATTAAAACTTAGGTTTCACCATCTTTTAAGTGTTAAAAGTTTGTTTATTTTTTTATCTATTGTAGGTGTTTGGCTACACCCCATTGTTAAACACACAGTACAGGGCAGATTCCATTCTTTTCAAAACGAGGATACCACATGACAAGCAAAAATGTTTCAAGTTTATATAGGACTCCGTTAAGAATTTTGTAAGGTAAGACTTTTTACCTGGTTGTACATCTGTTGTTATTTATAGAACTAGAAACATTTAATATTACTCGTGACGCTTTGTGTTTCTCATAACAAAGTGAACATAAAAACATTTCTGCACGAGCCAACCGATTCGGAAGAGTTTTGTGTAAAAAGTCAACCCACAAAATCTTTTATTGTTTTGTGAATGACGACTTATTGTTTCTGTTTATTTCTTGTGGAAATCAGAAGCACTTAGTTTATTTTATTTAGTTCAGGGTTCAAAGGTTATATTTTTTTTCCTTTTGCTTACGTTTACAGGAAAATGTCGCTGATTGATTAGCGTGTAGTGCCATCCGAGGGGGATTTCACTGGCCGCAATATATGTACAAATTTTGATGAAATAATGCGGCATTATTTCGCATTTTTTCACATTTTTTCGCATTGTTTCGCATTTTTTCACATTTTTAAAAAATTTTTCGCATTTTTTCAAATTTTTTCGCATTTTTTCCCATTTTTTCGCATTTTTTCCCATTTTTTCACATTTTTTTCCATTTTTTCACATTTTTTCAAATTTTTTCTGCATTTTTTCACATTTTTCTGCATTGTTTCTTATTTGTTATAATTTTTTTTCTTATAAATCAAAAATCGTATGATTGCTCTCCCCGAGTTCAAACAAACACACGGAATTAGTGTTCGGTAAATATTTTAGTAATCACGCATTTTTTTTTGCCCATTTAAATGAAAATTAAATTAGCCCTGATTACTGCTGAGTCTTCAACGAGGTCTTCAAGTTATATTTTTCTAAATGCAAAAAATAAGGACGTGTTAAATTCGTTTTTAAAACTGCCATTAATAAAGGGATTAATAAAGAACGCGATTCTTCCGCGAAATCGCTTGTTACCAGGACGAATTGTAAACTCTTATGTGCTTACATTAAGGTTGATTTTCGTTTATTTACTAAAAAACAGGTATGAACTATTTTCCATCTTTGTTGCACTTTCGATATGTATATAGCACCTGCTCTTTCTTTTCCTCAAAAATGGGACTCCTGAGCTGACGCGAACTAAAGTCCGCGTCAGCTAAGAAGTGATATTTTTAAGGCAATAGAAAGAGCTGGCGCTGTACGCAAATCCACATTATGCTGGTTTTACTCACATAATGTGGGACGACTCTCGACTGACAGACTTTTAAGATTTCAAGGACCAATGACAGACCAACCTCGAACAAAACAAACAGGACAGGGAAAAACAAAGAACAGACTGACCAACCAAATACTAAAATCAAAACAACCTTAAAAAAAAACGCTTACAAAACAAAGACGTACAAAAAAAATGTACCAAAAAAGTGAGACTGAAACAGAAACTGAAAGTGAAACAGAATACATAAGTGAAAGTGAGATAGAAGCAGAAGATTTTGAGGACATTGATATATCAGACGATTAGGAGTAATGAGTATAAATGTATATTTCCACTTAAGAGTAGACATGCTTTTTTTCCAGTCAGTCACCTTAGCTCCGAAACGTAGAAGCGACGTTGCAAAATGCGGCAAAATGACTCACGTGATATACATACCCTTTTGAGTGAAAAAAACATCAGAATTGGCTGAAATTTGAGTGGAGGGCGCATTTTGTATAAACTAAGCCACGGCTCGGAGCACTTTTTTGATTTTTTGTCAAAAATTCTTTCTAGGCCACCGATTCGAAATATTTATGTCATGAATATGTCGAATCGGTGTCCTTAGAAAGAAGTTTTTACTTATTCGGCAAAAAAAACCAAAAAATTGCTCCGAGCCTTGTCTTAGTTTTTACAAAATGTATGTATATCACGTGAGTCGTTTTGCCGCATTTTGCAACGTCGCTTCTACATTTCGGAGCTAAGGTGACAGACTGGAAAAAAAGCATGTCTACTCTTAAAAAGTTTTATAAACATGATTAATACCTTTTTAAAAATTAACCTACCGAAAAATTACCTACCCTTTTCTTTTTACCCTTTTTACAACACTGCCCGAATACAATGAACTCAACAATTCTTAATTTTATTATTTAGCATTTTTCCGCACTATTTCGCATTATTTCGCATTTTTTCACATTTTTTCGCATTTTGTCAAACAATGCGAACATATGTACAAAAAAATGGTCAGTGAAATCCCCCTCGGTGCCATCGGCTCATTAAGATCAAAAAGAATTAAACAAATTGTTCGCTCGTGATGTTGATCGTCAGTTATCACAGGATCGAACTCAAGTCAATTTTTCAGGTCCATATTAATTTATTTGGAATGCTACAAAATAAACAGTTTTTATTTTTATTTTTTAAGTAATTTTCCGTATTTTCGTTTTCAAAGCTGTATTTATTTTGACAGGTTAGGTTTGGTTTAATTTGGTTTGGTTTGGTTAGATTAGGCAAGGTTACGTCATCCACCTCAACTTTGCCCAAAATAACATAATAATAAAAAAATCATTTTTTTTAAGGGTGGATCCTACCTTACTTATTTATAGTGACAAAAAATTTAAAAAAAAATCTGGTTTTGCGCGGTAAATGTTTAGCGCTATATATTTTTAAGCGATAAAGATTTAATCCTTTTTGTACAATCTACACATTCTAAAAAGAAAAATATAACTTGGGTAATTATGTCAATTCCCATTTTCCTGTCGGCGAATCGGCGGCGCCAAATAGACCTGGTGATGAATCGGCAGTGTCAAACTGTTGCCCTCTACACTGCTGTCCTAATAAATAGTAGAGTAAATTTGTAAAATAAAGCTGCAAAAAGGGTATATTTTTTTATATTTGGCGTAGGAGTACCTAAACCCAAAAGCTAAATTTTCATTCGAGGCTGCCAAAGTTAAGAAAAAAAAATGATTTCCTTGTTTTAAGAGAAATGAAATTAATTTTGACAAATTTACTTTAAGTGGGACCTACTCAATTTAAAAATGTAAAAAAAAAATTTACACCTGTCACTGCAAAACAAGATGGCGGCTATTTTTAAAAAAATAGTTTTTCTTCGATATTTTCTGTATTTTTTTGTGCGATATTTACTTTTAATACCTCAAAAGAAAGCTACTGGCCAGCTCTTTAAACATGATTAAAAGAAATGATAAGTTTCCTCGCCGACACAAAGATGGCGCTTAATTTGTCAAAAATAAAACAAACCTTTTCAACCTGTAGAACAAATAAAATTTTTATAAAAACATTTTTTGGATTTTATCAGTCGTAAGCCAGATTGTGTAAAAATTCCGAAAAAGTTACAATTTGACAAACGTGAAATTTCATACCCGTGAATTTAAAAATCAAACAAGTTTCATGACTAATCGGGCAAAAAGGATTTGACATTTAACATTTTAAGATGGCGGCCGAAGTTCAGATAAAAAAGTTATTTTTTTTTTCTTGTTTGACGCAACTAGTATTGCCGTGTAATATATCGATTTATACTAAATGGGGGTCGCCGATTTTAAATATTTGATAATAAATGACATATGTCTATTATTATCCAAGATGGTGGCGTTCAAAATATAAATACAAGAGTATCTTGTTGGTTTGGTAATTTTTTTTACCAAGATATGTAGTTTTATATTAACATTAATTAGTTTTAAATTTTAATTTACAAAAAAAATATAAATTATTTATTTTTAAAAGATGGCGGCTAAAAAAGTAAAAAAAAAAACATTTTTGTTTATTTTTTCGAAATTTAACAAAAAAAACTGAAAAAAACAAGTTAAACAAAACACAAATATTTTTAAAATTTCAAAAAAGTTGACATATGTCACGTGCCGGGTGATTTGAATAAATTGACCATATTTTACTTTATATCTTTGTTAATATTGATCTAACAGTAGCGTTTAAATTAGCAATGTTAAATAATTTTTCATAAATCATCATAAACTGATGTCAAAAATGACATATGTCATACACTTGTCAGACTATTGACATTGACTTTTAAATAAAACACCCTGTATATAATTTTTTAAGCTGATAGGGCTCCTTTTTCTGATTTCAAAAATATATAATGTTGACATTTAGTCCAACCGTTGTTGAAATATTTGCATTTAAAAATTATATTAATTAACAAAATGGCAACATCCTTATTGTTTATTTAGGTTATTAAAATGCAAATATTTCAATAACGGCTGGACTAAATGGCAACATATTATATATTTTTGAAATCAGAAAAATGAGCCTTATCAATTAAAAAAATTATATACAGGGTATTTCATTAAAAAAATAAACCATATGTCAAAAGTTTGACAAGATATATGTCATTTTTGACATCAGATTCTGATAATCTAGGAAAAATTATTTAACGTTGCTTATATAAACGTTACTGTTAGATCAATATTACCGGAGATAGCTATTAAGTAAAATATGGTCAATTCAATCAAATCACCCGGTACGTGACATATGTCAACTTTTTTGACATTTTTAAAATATCTATGTTTTAAAACTGTTTGGTTTCCACTTTCTCCAACGTCGATCATGAGGATACGAGTGATCCCCGTCTGGAACACGTCCTGATAGTCAGGAACAAATGTTCCATGCCAATCCACATTTGTTCCTGACTATCAGGACGTGTTCCAGACGGGGATCACTCGTATCCTCATGATCGACGTTGGAGAAAGTGGAAACCACACAGTTTTAACAAGTTCCCAACGAAAGCCTCAAACCATCAGTATAATTCAATGCCGGTAGGGGTTTTTTCCCTCGGATTAGTTGTTTCTGGTGGTTTCACATAACTATCTATGTTTTGTTTAACGAGATATCTTGTTTTTTCCAGTTTTTTTTGTTAAATTTCGAAAAAATAAACAAAAATGTTTTTTTTTTACTTTTGCGGCCGCCATCTTTAAAAAATAAATAAATTATATTATTTTTGTACATTATAATTTAAAACTAATTAAGCGTAATATAAAAATACATATCTTGGTAAAAAAATTACCAAACCAAGAAGATACTGTTGTTTTTATATTTTGAACGCCGCCATCTTGATTAATAATAGACATGTGTCATTTATTATGAAATATTTAAAATTGGCGACCCCTATTTAGTATAAATCGATATATAACACGGCAATACTAGGTGTGTCAAACAAGAACAAAAAAACTTTTTTATTTGAACTACGGCCGCCATCTTAAAAATTTAAATGTCATATTGTAACTTTTTATAAATTTTTACAAAACTTGGCTTACTATTGATAAAATGAAAAAAAAAATTTTTTCAAAATTTTATTTGGTCTACAGGTTATAAAGGTCTCTTTTATTTTTGAGATATTTAGCGCCATCTTTGTGTCGGCTGAGAAACTTATAATTTTTTTTCAGTAGGTTTAAAGAGCTGGTCAATGGCTTTAATATGAGTTTAATAATAGTATTAAACATAAATATCGCGCAAAAATTAAAACAGATATGGAAGAAAAACCATTTTTTTTAAATATAGCCGCCATTTTGTTTGAAAGTGACAGGTGTAATTCCCACTTAAAGTAAATTTATTAAAATTAATTTAATTTCTCTTAAAACAGGAAATTCATTTTTTTTCTTAACTTTGGCAGCCGCCATCTTGGATTCTGATGCCGAAAAATAAGGGATCCTCAATTGAAAATTTAGCTTTTGATATTAGCTACCACCATGCCAAATATAAAAAAAAAATACCCTTTTTGCAGCTTGTTCTTGAAATACCCTACAAATTTACTCTACTATAAGTAAGACCCACCTATCTGCAAAAAAATCAAAAATCAGTTAGGACCGAAAATGGCTTTAAATTCGTTCATTGGCAAGCATTTAAACTTTAAACTCGCTTTTCTCGAAATAAGTGAAAACGTAGATAGGTGGGTCTTACTAAGGACGGCAGTACACCTGTTCCAATATTAAAAAATGGAAACACTTTTGAACAAAAAAGAAGGGCACAATTTTAATGTAGAGGGCTTTTAACAATTTTTGAAATAAAAAGTGATGAAGGATCATCACACCTATTGAAATAATACAGGAGTTAAACTGAAACACATATGGTAAGAAATACATGGCTTAACTCAAGGCTGAGCGATAAAGTACACCTAACCACTTATGTATGTAAATCTAATTAAATGGGTGCTAAATTTAAACCCTAATAGAATTTTGTGTGGCTTATTTCGCAACAAGTCAGATACACAAAGACAAACCAATCAATATCAGTTTCCCACAAAGAAGAATAATCTTCGTTACTTTAATTGTTGTCAACTCTGATTTATTATTAGAATAGAATAGAATTCTTTATTAACGGCTTGCCATTTTACAAAACATTTCAGTACATTAATGTATGGAATAATTTTAGTTTTTATGAAAACTTTAAAATCATGAAAGTTGTGTTAATGTTTTTCGTCAAGAACTTTTACGTTTGCAACAAATAAACTGTGAAACAGAAAATCTTATAAAACAAAACAAAAAAGAATACAATAATTTGAAACAAACTTTGATCTTTCAAATATATGCAGCAGGACACAAAATTTTCACCATTGAAAGTAACAACCGTGGTTTTTCACTTTAGTAACTCAGGACAGACTATCATTACTCAAATTACTTCTTCAAACATGTACAAACATTTCCAGTATCAAAGGTATAATACTAACTTAAACACTTCCTATTCTCTAACATAAAATGAAATTCAGCAAAATTTAGTGAACAACAAAACAGCAAAAAAGGATTTAGCAATTTCAGTTAACCTGTTGATAATTGTTGTGTTTTTTATTATGAAAAGAAAGAATTGACTTTCACAATCTATGCATGCCTTTTCGAAAATTGATTCCAAATAAACTCTTCATTGTCTTTTCAAATTAATTTTAATAGATGCACTTTTAGCTAAACGTTAAAAAGTGAATCTTTTCGCATATAATTTTATATTGTTGCTTTATTAATTACTTAATTAATTAGATTTATAAAATTTGGAATAATTTTTCATTTCTTTTCACAAGAAAATTAGGCGTCAACATGTTTACAGATTTTTCTTTTTTTTTTCAAAAAAAAAAATAAATCTATGTAGTGAACCAGTATTTAGTTGTTGCTGTTCCTTTAAGTTATCGCCAAAATACTAGTAATAGACCCTTGAATATGAGCAAAGGCTCGAAACCGGTCGGGAATCATTTTATGAAATAAACTATTAAGCAATCTTTGGATAGTTTTTCTTTTGTCAAAAGTATAAAGAATTCCCAAAGTGTGGAATGTTTTCTTCCCTTTCCAATATTTCCAAAATATGTTTACAGATTATCTTTTTGTTAATATTAATTTTATTATTATTTATTATCTCTGATTAATCTAATATTATTGTTATGTTAATTTAACTTTATATTAGCAATTTAAAAATTAATAATCAACTAAAATAATTTATGCCATATTCTAGATATATTTTTCCTTAAAGTAATTTTACTTATTCTATAAAAAACAAGAGTATGCTATTATTTAGGTTATGAAAATAAACTGTTAAGAAAAATTATAGATTTTCAAGAAAAGCAATGTTTAAACTTTCCTGCTACACCGTAGGTGCTTTTCCTTTTAATAGTTTAGTTTAATTGATTAATTACATTTATGTTTGTTACTACTGCATTTATAGAGGAATTTTAAGCATTTGATTTTCTTTTTTTAATATCTTGATGTACTTTATTTAACTTTAAAAATGAAAGTTATTTGTTTTAGGATAAACCAGGTAACAACATGACATAAGTTTTGACATCTAACAATAAAAACATTGGTTAGTTTTGCATTGTTCAAGGCTCTTGAAAAAAATAAAAAGATTTTCTGGTATCCTAGATACGCTCTAAAAATGTTTTTTTTTTGTGTTATATATATACGTGTGGATAAAAGATGTAAATGTTGATGACTATAAACCTATTAGAACAATAATAGAAAATTTTACAATAATGTAATGGCTCATGGCCCAATGTTGTGTTATGTACCACAAAAAATTGTTCGTGGTTTGTTAGTGGTTTGGCTTAAACATGCAGTATTTTCCAGTGCATACTTTTTAGAGAAAAGAAAATCATCACGACCTAATTAAAATATTTTTAAGATTTTTCTGCAATATAGCAATGACTAATTGTAAAAACCTAAATAAACATGGTTATGAAAGCTATTTCCTGAAATAAGAAATAAGTAGAACGAGTAGTATGCACATACTTATTTGATTGTCGGCTGAAAATTACCTATATTTACGTATAAGTAATCTTATACGGTTAGACTTACGAACTACTTGTTTTTTATATGAGCAAAACTGCCATTTTGTGATATATAACTTGCATTACTTTACAAAAAATTGGAAGACTTGCTTTTCTGTAAAAAACGAGCAAATATTTACTCAAAATTAAAAAAAAACTAAAGTGAAAAAAGAACATTGTACATTTGAATGGCGCAAAAATATTTCGCGTTATTTTGCAGTAGAAAAATTATGGACAGTGTTAGAGCAGACTAATATCAATCATACATGCATAAAAGCGATAAAAGAACTATACAAAGGGTCAAAATCTAAAATTAAAATTGGAAATCGACTTTCAATAGAATTCCTGGTAACGAAAGGCTTAAGACAGGGATGTTGTATCTCTCCAACTCTTTTTAAAATATATATCGCAGTAGCTCTAAAAAATTGGAAACGTAAAGTGCACGACATGGGAATAGAACTTAACGACCGATTTACCATATACACACTACAGTTTGCTGACGACCAAGTAATTGTAGCTAATGATAAAGAAGACATGGAGTATATGATGATAAAGTTAAGGGAAGAATACCAAAAGTGGGGGTTAACAGTGAACGTGGACAAGACACAGTACTTATGTATTGGAAACGAATCAAGTAAATTAGAACTAGAAAATGGACAAACAATATCTCCATGTAATGAGTATGTATACTTGGGTGTCACATTTGATAAGACGGGAACAGACTGTAAAGAACTGGAAAAAAGAATAGTAAAAGCAAAAAAGGTTATTGGTTGTCTTGGGAATGGGAATCGAGGGAAGCATAACGGATGACACTAAAACGCAACTGATATGGTACGGCCATGTACAACGGATGAGCGACGAAAGATTACCAAAGCAGGTCCTAGAATGGCAACCAATAGGGCACATAAAAAGAGGGCGTCCTAAACTGGAATGGCAACAGTCAATCCAAAAAAGATGACTGTCAGGATCGAAGGAGGTGGAGAATAGGCGTCGGACAACGTAGAAAACTTTTGAGTTCTATCTATTTTTCATTCCGCATTACGGACAGCAAATGAACATGAATATTACGTAATTAACACGTAGATGCTAATGCGACACATTTATTTTTCCTAAAGTGGGGAAAAAATGAAAAAAATAAAAATTTACTATCAATCTTCTCCGTTATTCAAAGAAAACTATAAGAAAAATATATATATATATATATATATATATATATATATATATATATATATATATATATATATATATATATATATATATATATATATTGTACGTATTATTTAAAACGTTAGTGCGGTACGTTTTAACGATCGTACGTAGGATAATTAAATTAATTAAATTTGGGTGGTTCCAATTAAAATTAATTATGCATAATAAGCGAAACGTTGATTGACATGATTTGAAAAAGACATAAAATAAAAATTCTACCAACAGTGTCTTTGAGAAAATTAACTTAAAGAGTATAACATAAAAGAAAAACAACCAATGTTTACTTATATGACTTTTACCCATGACTCGAGAGCTTAATTAATATTACCACACGTAACAGACTCAAAATAAACTAAATTAATGGACCTCTGTAATGACTAATAATTTCAAACTTAATTTACAATACCAACTCTTGATTCATTTGTTTTTAAACAAAAAATTTGTACTCCTTAGTGTAAAAGTTACGTTACATGATGTCTCACTCCGATAGCTTAAAAAATTAGTTTACCTAGCGGACTGTATTTATACAATTCCTCCGCTTTCATTTGAAGGGTATATGAACGCACGTGAAATCGTACCTTTCTGAAGTGAAATTTAATTGACACATAAAAATAATATTGGTATATGATGACTATTTAAGAGCGAAATAATAGAAAAATATTAATGATGCGATCTTATAGGAGAGGGACTTACCGGTGATGTCTTGATCTCTTCCAACTGGTGCACCAGATTCGCCAGAAGTCTTCTATAGCGGTCCAGCACTCCCGAGTTTCAATGTTTGGAGTTTTAGAGGAATTTAATGGTTTTTAGAGTTCACCATTTGTTATAAAAGCGTTGATCGTTCAAAATATTCCGATCGAGAGCGTGTGTGTATGGCGACCGACTTTTAGGTTCTGTCGTTTTTGCGGCGTGTTTCTTCGCCCTCTATAGGAAAATCGCATCACTTCCAATAAAAAGAATTTAGAATTCTAATTTTATTAAAAAGAATAAAAACGCGATTTAAATTAAAATATGCAGAGGGCGGTAGTAATATGAGGATTGAATTAAAATTAGAAATATATTATTAAATGCGTTTGGAATTTAAATATTAAACTATGCCAAATTGATAGTTTATAGCTAGTTTGTAAGTTTTAAATTTAACTTAACCTATTGAGTAAAACTACAACCCAATTATACCCAATTGTAACCCAAAATATGAGTTTTAAAAAATAAAAATAAAATGTTCTGAAAAAATAATAAAAATTAGAATAAAAGAAAAAGAGGTTTTTTGCGAAACCGAAACATACTGGCGGCCGAAAATGCTATGCATTTTCCAAGGGGCCAATAGGTAAAGGACACAGTTTAGAGATTGGTCTCTTTAACAAACTATCCTTGGTTTTGACAGAGGCTACTCGATTTATCCCATCCTTACCGGGAAAAATTTCAACCACTCTGCCGAGTTGCCACTGAAGGGGCGGTAATAAATCGTTTTTAATTATAACTAAGCGTCCAACTTCAGGAGTTGAAGTGGGTTCCAACCACTTACTCCTTTGTTGTAGATTATGGAGATACTCTTGTTGCCAGCGTCTCCAAAAATCTTGGTGGATTCGTTGGAGGAGCTGCCAACGCGTGAGACGATTTATTTTAATATCAATAAAGTTTGCGTCAGGAACGGCACTTAGCGGTTCCAGAGATAAAAAGTGACCTGGGGTCAGCGCGGAAATATCATTTGTATCGCTAGAAATTTCAGTGAGAGGACGCGAGTTTAAAATAGCTTCGATTTGACAAGTTACAGTGTATAGTTCTTCGAAAGCTAATATTTGATGTCCTATTAAGCGGATCAAGTGTTTTTTAACTGACTTGATTCCTGACTCCCAAAGTCCTCCAAAATTTGGACTGTTACTCGGGATAAAATGCCATTTAATGGGACGCGTAGAATCGAGCTGTAAAAGCTTGCGGTTAGCTGAGAAAAAGTTAGTTGCATTATCACTATACAAATCGGATACGTCAAAAACATTCAACTAAAGGTAGACCCCGTATAGAAATCCTAAACTTCATCAGACATAAAAAGTATTATACTGAAGGTTTCTTTCAAATTCGCAACAATGTTGCCAGTACTTTTATAACTTTGAAGTAGGTACATAAGTAAAATGGTAACTAATAAAAATCGAAAGAATATTACTATAAATACTAATAAAAATCGAAAGAATATTTTGTTTTTGAGTTCGGCTTACGTTTTGGATTGCTATACATGTACCTGTAATAGAATATGTTTACCATCCTATGTGAGAAAAGGTATTGTTTTCATTAATTTTTTTTTGAGATTTTATCATTAATAATGTTTTTCTATACAATTTGATTCTAGGTTGTAAGTATAACCTCTAGATATGTATGTATGCATGTCTGTCTGTTTGCCTATATGCACATATGTATATAAATGTATGTAAAAATTTTCGTTTACATAGGTAACTAAACTTAATAAAAATCATAAAACATTTGCTTTTTAAGTCCCTGTTTGTATAGATCTGCGTGGCGGTTTAAATCCTTACCTATTTGGAATTAAAAGGAAAATATAAATTAGAAATAATCAGCTAAAATTGGTTTTTTTCGAAGATTGTTGTTTGTCGATTTTTATAGAACGTACAAAGATTAGCACAAAATTGCAATTTTTGTGCAGTCAACCAACTTGAGTTTGTTTTTTGCAGGAACACAAAATAACTAGCGGCTATATCCTGTAATGCAAACCATTTTTTTTAACTGCACATGCGCACCTCTCTCTTTCTTATCACATAAAATTATCTCCCTCTTACTAACTTGACACATGCTCGACCACAGCTGAGAGGGAGATAATTTTATGTGAGAAGAAAAAGTACGGTAGCGAATGCGCAGTTTAAAATATTGATTTGGTTTTCGGTTTTCTGAAAAAACGAGACTCTATGTAAGTGTGAAAAACATTCAACTAAAAGTAAGTTAGTTTATTAATTTTGTCTTCCTAGGTGGTATTTAAAAAGTTATTAAAACCAGAAGACTAAACTGCACTTTTAACTATTAATTATTGTTCTCACTACAAATGTTTTCGGTATAAAAATAACACTTGCTTTTAGTCCAAATAAATTTAAGTTAAATGTTGTGATCACAAAAGTTAAAAAAACCTTTTCTTTATATAATATATAATAGCTTAAAAAAATTAGTCTACAACCCTCCCCTGGGCAACTCTGGAAAACTCAAAAAGCTTTTTGATTTGATGTTACGTGAAAATGGAACGTCGCAGAGAAAATCTTTGTTGACAAAAAAAATTGTGTGTGCTATAGACCACATGGCAGAACTGTAAACTTTAACAAGGCGAAATTAATAATACTGGCCTTCATCTGCATCATCATATTGCTCGCTGAATGTTCCTCTCACAGTTAGTCGACTCGACCGACTTCACCCGAATGAGCGTTGCATAGCCGAGCCTAACGGCTCAGTTCAATTAAGTACCCACAAAAACTGCTAAACGCGCCTAAAGAAGTTTACACTTCAAAAATTCCTTTACAATTTTTCTTTAAAGGTTATAGCTCTAGACTTACATGTATAGAAAATAGAGGGCACCAAAATTGACAAAAATCAGTTTTTTGCATTTTACGCAAAAACGGTAAGTCGTAGGGAAGAATTTTATTTAAGAGAAATATTACCCATACGAGTCTTTACAATCAATCTCCATAGTCTATAGGTCTACAACGACATGTTTAAAAGGTAGATGGCGGCTAAGTTGTCAAAAATTAGGTTTTTTTATTTTACGCAAAAACGGTAAGTCGTAGAAAGAAACTTTATAAACATAAAATGTTAAAGGACACAATTTTCTACATTCTTTCCTTTTGGGCCACAGGTTTACAACTACGTGTAGAACATATAGGGCGCCAAATTTGCAAAAATAATTTTTTTATTTTATGCAAAAACGGTAGGTCCTAGAAAAAAACATTTTTGACAAGAAATCTCCAGGACGCCATTCTCTACAATTCACCTATGTGAGTTACAGCTCTATGATTTATGGTTTTTGCGTAAAACGCAAAAAAGTATATAATGGGCATTTTCGGCACCCTCTGTCTTCAACACATGTGGTTGTAGAGCTGTAAATTGTCATTGTCGCATTGTAGAGAATTGTGTTTTGATCATTTTATGTCAATAAAGTTTTTTTTATGACTTACCGTTTTTGCGTAAATTGCAAAAAACATAATTTTTGGAAATTTCCTTCTAAACGTGTGGTTGTAGACCTTTAGACTATGGAGACCGATTGTAGGGAATCCTATGGGTAATATTTCTCATACATTAAATTTTGCCCTACGGTTTACGTTCTCACGTAAAATGCAAAAAACTGATTTTCGTTCGCTATTATTCAGAAAAAAAATTAATAGCGGCAACCATGTAGACCAAACGTCACCCTTGCATCATTTATAGTTGCCTTTGAGAGGTTATCCGAATAAACGTGTGTTTTAGTTGTTTTTTTGGGATATTTATCACAAAATAAAGATTTTTTTTTTATTAAATAACTTTAAAAATGCCTAAGAAGTGCATTCTGTGTGATAAAAGTGACGAGAAGTGCCTGGATTTATCATTTCACCGGTAAGTTTAAATCTCTTTCAAAAAACCGTCATATTGTTTACGTTTTGGTAAGACAGTGGTGTGGTATAACTTTTTTTACAAAATATTAGTGATTTATTTTACAAAGAAGTTTTAAGAAACATTATTTATTGTTACAAATTCCCTTATTTTCCCACCTCTAGTGTTTGGGTTTTTTTGGAAAAGTTTCTTAATTTATTCTGGCAATAATATATAACTCTAAAAAATATATTTCTTATGTAAACAACCATTTTCAATATGTAATGTTATGTTATGTCATGCTACTGTACAGTTATTAAACATTTTAAAAATATTCAAATTTATGAGTTTTCTAGGTTCCCCACTGATCCAAACAAGAGAGAGCTTTGGAGGGAGATTAGTCAAAATGGGCATGTCTTTGTTCTGACCACTTTGATCCTCAGTATGTTCGTTTAGCACCTACAGGTAGGCACTATCTTGTACCAAATGCCTTGCCCAAGAGTGAAAACTTTGAGTTTTTGTCTTCTAGGTAAGGAAGGTCAGGTGTTAAAGACTAGTTCAAATTAAGAAAACTACTTACTACTAGTGGTTAGTAGTTAAATATTCAACTATCTCTTTTTATTATAAAGTATACATAATATATTTTCACTGGTTGTTTTTGATGTTTGATCATCATGTAATAATGTAAAAAAGTGGTTAGAATTAACAAATATAACTATAAGAAGAAAAAAGGTAGTACCTACTTTTACACAGAAATTTTTTTTTTAAACTTTCTTTTCACTTACTGCATAGTCCATGGTGATTAATAAAAAATCAAATGGATTAAAATATTGTTCTTAATTTTTATATTTGCCAAATTTATTAATGTTTGTATATACAGGGTGTCCCATAACTTAGGGGCCATAGGCCTACAAGTGATAGAGGAGGTCATGTCTGATAAAAAACTTATAATGCATGAGTCAAAACTTTCTTTGTCGAGATACAGAGTATCAAAGTTGGCAATTTTTTTAACTTTTGTGATAATAACATTTTAAAAAAACGCAGTAAAAATATGAAATTGGGTAGTCTTGTATTAGAACAAAAGCAATAAATTGAAATTAATTTAAAAAAATTAATTTGAAAAAAGTTAGTCAATTTTTTTAGAAAATACTCTTTTTTTGGAAAACACTTTTATGAATGCCATATTAAATGCAATGTTTTTTAAATATTTTTTGTTAATAAAAACAAGTCTCTAGCGAGACATATAAATAAAATATTATTGATATTTTTTAAAAGAGAAAGCAAAAATTAATTTAAAAAAAAAATATTCTTTATACATTTTCGAGGTTATTTTGACAGCCTGTACCTCCTCCACTTGTAATATTATCAAAAAAAGGAGTACCACATTTTTTAATCACAATTAGCTGAGTATTCAGCTGGCTGTGACAGATTTTTTTTTGTATAACCCGTTTTCACCCACTCCTCTTTAAAAATCCTATATCTTAAAAACAGATATATGTTGACCCTATGTTATATAAACTTTTTTATAACCTCCTCTATCACCTGCTGCACTATGGCCCCTAAGTTATGGGACACCCTGTATAATAATCACTTAATTATAAATAACATATTTTATTTTTTTTATTTGGAAAATAAAATTTAAATAGATTTTTTTATGGAAATCAAAAGTATTTTGTTGATAAAACTGAATAAGTCATATTTTTTAACATTTGCAAATGTAAAAACACAGACTCATACCAAATATTTTCTAAAAAAACTAATTACTAGAGTTTAATAAACTAATGAATGGATTTTGGTAAAATGCTCTGAATTTCGGGATTTGTGGATAATTTGCGTTATTTAGTTTTTTTCTCTAAAATTAATTTTAATATCTACAAAAAATCTTTACAGGTACATTTGACTTTTTTTAGTAAATGCAATTAATCATCTTGATTATTTAAAATTTTTGTCTAAATTATTTTTTAGTTCCACTTCATTATCGTCAGCCGTTGACACTCCCAAATCTGCAAATATCCGGCCTGATATCCAATTTGATGATTTGATTGAATTCCCTAACAGCTTAAAAGATAATACAATGCAAACTTGGTAAGTTTAACATTAGCCTACAGCAAGAGGTGTAAAAGTTATGGTATATGTCATAAAAGTGAATAATATGGGCAAAATTTTTGAAATATGGTATTTTTAAAATTTCTTATTTATAGACTATTCTTTCTACAATTCTCGGGACATTTTTGGGAGATACATAACTTTTATGTCTATTTTAAATAGAACTTGCCATTTTTGCCTAAAATTACATAAAAAAAACGTTGCTTTTTTTAATATGACAAAAGCAGACTACATGATTTTGTGCGGAAAATACCCAAAACTCTGGAACTGGATTGATTGAAGTTTTCAAATGCATTACTTGTGCTTTGATAGTTGGTACAGGATCAGTTTTATATACAATTTTAGGGGGATTCTGTACTTTTGGTCAGTACTGTTTGTTGGTACCTATTATGTGAAAGGTAAAATAAAAGCAAGGAGAAACATATGGACCGATAAAAGAAACAGTCTTAAAGCTCACTACAAAATATAAATAAATATAAAGGGAAGGTCAGGTTTCTTATGTGCTGATGGATGTGAAGTAAGTTAATCTAGATCCTAGGTAGTTGCATATTGATTATTTTTATGTATTAATAAGTTGTCTTTATTAAACTTTATGTACCTATTATTTTTAAATACTAAAAACAATGAAAAGTTAATTGCTTTAAAAAGTTATATTAAAATAATTTTAATAAAAAAACATAAACCAATGAGTGCTTTTTATTTCGAGGCAAGAGTTTTGCTGATAAAATATAACAAAAAAATCTATATTATAAGTATAGGCTTTCCCATTTTTATCATTTGGGTGGTTTCAGGAACTTCTAGAGAAGATTGAAGAAAAAACGACTACACCTTAGTGTGCTTTAATTTGAAGAGAATAATGATGGTAAACATCGGATATCAATATTATAAACATAGAAACCGAAAACACCCAAAAGTGTCGAAAATGCACCCTGTACACTAGGGGATCAAATAGACTCTTTAAATCCTGATGCAAAAATTTTGATAAATATCTCAAGGTCTGAGTAATCTACTTACTGTAAAAAATTTACTAAGAGCAATGTATTACCAAGGTGAAAGAGTAAAAAGCTAAAAAAACACCTTTGATAATTTGAAATAAAAAGAAACCCTTTTACCTGTGTTTTAAATTTTAGGGATTAAAGTAACACTTTTCTATATCCAGAAAAAAATAATATAAATTATATTTCTTATCTTTAGGGAAAAATAATAAAAATCAAAACTACGGATATTACCAGCTGTAAATAAGTTATTGATTTCTAATATTATAAATCGATAAAAGAATTAATTCTGTAAAAAGAGTCATTTAAATAGAATGGCTGACAAAGCTGTACCGGTAATATTTTACACTAATTTAAATTTTATAATTTTGGGTGCAAAAATTTTATACGAAAATGTCTATATATATTTTATTTTATTTTCAACAAAATCTGCACGCCCATGGTTTTCTCACGGATTTCTCTTTTATACCTATTACAGTGTTGCCTGCGAGGATTCGGCGAAATTTTCTGAGATTTCATGCATGATGAATGAATTTGCGTATTATATAATGGGGATGCGTCTTCTAGGGTTCCTTGAATTTCTTTGGGATACGTAGTTTCGGCGCGCAACAAATCTGCGAAGCGCAGCAATAAAACAATCAGCGGTCAAATCGCTTGCTATTTCTATATGAATGCACTTAGTACTTAGGCAAACAAACAGACATACGTAAGCCTTCGTAGTACGATTTCTACGATGTCGACTCATGACTATATTTATTGGACCTCCGTAGTCAACACCGGTGTGCAAAAATGCTCTCAACTGAGATACGCGGGGAAACGGTAATGAACCCATCATAGGCTGAACCGACTTAGGATTGCATTTAAAACAGATTATACATTTTGATAAAACATGTGCAATTTCGCGTTTTGCGGCAATGATCCAGTACAATTGACTAAGCAAAAAATGTACCGTCCTCACTCCTGCATGAAGATATTTTATATGGAAATGTTCGATAATCATGAGGGTGAGTTTACTCTTGCGTGGTAATAAAATTTGATGTTTCTTGTCATATTGTAGAGAGGAGTGATGCAATCTGCCCCCTACTCTGATTAAATCGTGAGGATCTAAAAATAAATTTAATTTTTTCATTGATTTATTTAGTTTAAAGTTGTTTTTTAAAGCGTGAATTTTTTCTGAGAAATAAATTGACTGTTCATTTTTTATGAGTAAATGAATTGCGTTTGTTATTTCAACAAATGTCAGAAAATCTTCATTAATTTTTAAATTAGGCGGTTTTAAGAAAAATTTATTATTTAAAAAGCGTAAAATATGGGCCAAAACTCTACACATTTTAGAAAAATTAGAGTTTTCCATTAAAAGCGTGTCCAAAAAATTAGGAGCTGTATTTTGCGTTGCAATTAAAGTTAAATTAGGCAATGATTTCTCCTCTAAAAGAGTTTCAGGAGAGTCATTTAGTTCACAGTCTTTAGGCCAGTATTCATAAGATTGTCTCAAAAAATCAGGGCCGTCAAAAAATAATTTGTGATTAATTAATTCACTGGGATAAACTCCTCTTGAAGCAACATCTGCGGGGTTTTGTGACGTTGAGATGTATGACCAATTTTTGGGTGGTACTTTATCTTGAATTTGTGTAACACGATTTTGAACGAACGTTTTCCACCTAGAAGGGTGCGCTCTTATCCAAGAAAGTGCTACTTGTGAGTCACTAAAAGCAAAAACTTGATGTATTTTCAAGCGGGACTCAAAAGTGGTTAAAACAAAGTGAACTAAATCAGCCACAAGATTACAAGCGGCTAATTCAAGTCTTGCAATACTTGTAAATTTGAGAGGAGCAACTCTAGTTTTAGAGCATAAAAGGTAAACTGATATTTCATTTTTGTAAATAACGCGTAAATATACTATTCCTTCATAAGCTTTATTACTAGCGTCCGAAAATGCGATTATTTCAATGCGTGCATTACCAGAAAAACTATTTATAAATCTAGGCAAGCGAACATCTTTGAGTAAGGGTAGTTCCGATTTATAACGTTCCCAAAGTCGAATAATTTCAACAGTGCTTCGGAATCCCAGTCTAATTTAAGTTTCCAAAATTCTTGAATTAGACATTTTATTAAAATGGTTACTGGCGCGAGCCAACCTAAAGGGTCATATATTTTAAAAATTTCAGAAAGTATATTGCGTTTGGTACATTCGCGACTCAAGGGTTCTACCGAGTAAGAAAAATAATCAGAACAAGGCTGCCATCTAAGACCTAAAATTTTAGTGGTCTCCTCCGTATCTAAAGAAAGCGCGGTTGGGTTTATATCGGGTACAGACAAGTGTTCTAAAACTTTTTTGTTATTACTAGCCCATTTATGAAGCTTAAAGCCTCCAGAGTTAAGCAAACAAGATAGCTCTTTTTGAAGCGAAATAGCTTCTTGTACAGAGCTAGCGCCAGTTACAAAGTCATCGACAAAATTGTCAGACATTAAGACTTGAGAAGCGCGAGGAAAATTTTGTTTTTCATCTTCAGCCAATTGCTGTAAAACTCTAATAGCTAAATAAGGAGCGGGGGTAGTACCGTATGTCACAGTTTTTAGACGATAATCGCGAATAGGTTCAGAGTTATTAGAACGCCACAGGATTCTTTGATAATCCTGGTGCTGAGGTCCAATTAAGATTCCACGAAACATTTTAGAAATGTCGCAACAAAGAGCTACTTCGTGTAATCGAAAATTAAGTAAAATGCTGCAAATGTCCTTTTGCAATTTAGGACCAGCGTAAAGAGTATCATTTAAGGAGAGGTTTTGGTTATTTGATTGCTTAACTGTACTCGCATTAAAAACGACTCGAAGCTTAGTTGATAAGCTTTCAGGGCGTTCAATATGATGATGAGGAATGTAATAACTATTTTCTGTAACTTCCCGGTTTTCGATTAATTCCATGTGATCAAGTGTTAAATATTCTTCCATAAAATCGGAATATTTTTTATAAGTTTCCGGCATTTTTATTAACCTTCTTTCTAGCGAGAGAAACCTCTTTAGCGCAAGATCACGACTATTTGGAAAAATCGGTTCAATATTATCGCGAAAAGGAAGAGTTACAATATAGCGTCCTTCATCATTACGAGATACCGTATTTTGAAATATTTTTTCACACATATCATCTTGAGGTGAAAGAATACGTTTCGTTTCAGGGATATTTTCTATTTCCCAAAATTTTATAAGCGAATCATTTAGCATTTTATTTGAAATTTGACAAAAAAATGATTGTGAAATTTGCTGCGTAGCGAGAGAATTAACTTTTCCCATTAAAATATATCCAAAAATGGTATTTAGCGCAATCGGTTCCTGATTATTTCCAAAAATTCGTCCATCTTGAATTTTATAAGGAAACAAATCAGCTCCGATTAAAATGTCAATAGCTCCCGGTCTATAAAAGTTCGGGTCCGCGAGATTCAAATTTTTAACTATTTTCCAGTCGTTTATTTTAATCTCACTGCTAGGAACTGAAGAGCATATTTGCGGCAAAATTATAGTATTAACCGATAAAGTTTGCGTGTCATTACAAGGCCTGATAATTAAATTTACGGAACCCAACCTTGACTGTAAATGCGTGTCACCAATCCCCTGGACTTCAGTAGTCACGTATACGCGGGGTAACCCTAATTTATTTGCACATTTCAAGGATAAAAATGAGAGCTGCGACCCAGTATCCAAAACTCCCCTAACAGTCTGAAAACTTCCCCTAACATCTTTGATTTCAAAAATCGCGGTTGATAAAAGTACAGCGGAATTATTCATATAAGACGAATAGCACGCACCACCGCCATTTTGGAAATTTTCGACCGTTGGTTGTTGCTGTAGGCGCGCTTCGCTGCTGGACGTCGCGACGCCTGAAATTGTTTCAGTGGCAGTGGGTGCGTTTATATCGAGAGTATTAAAGTGACAAGAACTGTGGTGTCGTTTCCGACAAAATCGACATGAATGTGTGCTTTTGCATTGGAAAGTGCGATGCATATTAGAAGTACAATTTATGCACCATTTTTTATCCTTCAGAAAATTAAATCTTTCTTGAGGAGACTTAGAAACGTAATTTGGACATAAACTTAACGCGTGATCGCTTGAGCAAATATGGCATTTTAATTTTTGAGGGGTTTGATTTGGCGGCGAATTATTTGTACCAAAAAAGGCACGTGGAGATTGTCGCGTGTTATATTGATGCGTGGATTGCGTTTTAAAATTATTATTTTGCGATTTTGCGGGTTTATTTCTAAGAGAAACTTGCATATTAAATGAGGAACTAGCGTTTACAGTAAAAAGAGCGTTGCAATGTTGATCAAAGAAATTGTATACTCCTATAGGAAGGAATTTCCGTAGGTTTTCCGTGAAAAAAAATCAAAGCGGGTTTGAATATTATGGTCAACCGATTTAAGCAGTTTTTGCGCTAAAATAAAATCCCAAAAATCAGGTTCTAAACCAACTGTTTTAAGAGCCTCGAGATTTTTTGTAAAAATATCAAGTAGATTTCTGAGAGCTAAAGGGTCTTCAGAATTAACTTTTGGAGCGTTTTCAATGGCATTCCAATATGTTTGAGCTAAGAGGCGATCATTTTTATAGCGTTTTACTAATTGTTCAAAAGCAATAGGATAATTCGCGTCTGAGAGGGGTAATTGAGTGACCAATTCTTTTGGAGGACCTTCCAAATTTGTAACAAGCAAAGAGTATTTTTGCATATTTGGAATATTTGGATTGTCGTGAATCAAGCTTTTAAACAAATCATAAAAAGCTGGAAATTGATTCAATTCTCCATTAAATTTAATTAAATCGATCCTCGGTAAATGATAAGACATATTGTCATTTTGTTGCGAACCACCCGGAGAATCTGGATTCATGGTAAGACGGCGATTACCACTAGAAGCCTGTGCAGAAGTTTGAAAAAGATCATTAAAAATTTCTTGAATTTGCGTGACACTTTTCTGAAAGTCGTGAAGTTTTTTCCTAGCTGATTCGACTTCATTTTTATCAGCAAAAATTTCATTTAGCAAAGTAGAGTGTTTTTTTGAAAACTCCGCGCGAATATCTTCAAGTTCTTCAAAGCGAATTTTAAAAGTATTGCGTTTTGTGGCGTCAGTTTTAGCTTTTAGGGCTACTGCTAAAATTTCATTAACATTGGATTCCTCCAAATCTCGAAAAACTTTAATTTTCTTGATTTTCTCAGCTGCCATTTTGTATTATAATAAAAGCGTATATTAAAAGCGAATATCAAAAGCGTTTATTTAAAGCGTTTATTAAAATTAAACTGTAAATCAAAGCTATTTTAAAAGCGAAAATAATTTAAAAATATTTTTATAATTTTTTAAAATATTTATAGAAGCGATATAAACGTAGTCATTTTTTCAGTATACCACTGAAAGAATTCCTGAAAATATATGTGTTTATGTTTATAGCGAGGTGACCTCAGATCAGTGATCCAAAACAACCGAATAAACCTTTTTTGTTAGACTACTGTCGAGACCAAGGATTTTATAAAAAAAACTGATATGGCGTTACCTACTACACGAGCAGTAAATAAATTTATATTTTTATATTTTAAGATTTAAAAATTCTTGTAAAAAACAGTCCTCATGTTATTACCAATATTACCTGAGTTTCACTTTAGAAAGGATGATTTTTTAATTTCAAATTAATAAAAATCAAAATCCGGCGATCGAAGTGATCAAAAATATGTCTCACTCCGATAGCTCAAAAAATTGGTTTACCTAGCGGACTGTATTTATACAATTCCTCCGCTTTCATTTGAAGGGTATATGAACGCACGCGAAATCGTACCTTTCTGAAGTGAAATTTAATTGAGACATAAAAATAATATTGGTATATGATGACTATTTAAGAGCGAAATAATAGAAAAATATTAATGATGCGATCTTATAGGAGAGGGACTTACCGGTGATGTCTTGATCTCTTCCAACTGGTGCACCAGATTCGCCAGAAGTCTTCTATAGCGGTCCAGCACTCCCGAGTTTCAATGTTTGGAGTTTTAGAGGAATTTAATGGTTTTTAGAGTTCACCATTTGTTATAAAAGCGTTGATCGTTCAAAATATTCCGATCGAGAGCGTGTGTGTATGGCGACCGACTTTTAGGTTCTGTCGTTTTTGCGGCGTGTTTCTTCGCCCTCTATAGGAAAATCGCATCACTTCCAATAAAAAGAATTTAGAATTCCAATTTTATTAAAAAGAATAAAAACGCGATTTAAATTAAAATATGCAGAGGGCGGTAGTAATATGAGGATTGAATTAAAATTAGAAATATATTATTAAATGCGTTTGGAATTTAAATATTAAACTATGCCAAATTGATAGTTTATAGCTAGTTTGTAAGTTTTAAATTTAACTTAACCTATTGAGTAAAACTACAACCCAATTATACCCAATTGTAACCCAAAATATGAGTTTTAAAAAATAAAAATAAAATGTTCTGAAAAATAATAAAAATTAGAATAAAAGAAAAAGAGGTTTTTTGCGAAACCGAAACACGATTAAAACAAAAGAAACCAATGGTCAGAAATAGAGATCATTAACTTTTTAAGCTTGAATTTTATAACTAAACTATTTTTATTTAAGAGTTTTGATTTATCCAAAACCAATTCCCGCAATATTCGCTATAGAAAAAAAATTTTAAAACTTATTTTGTTTAGCTCGTTCAAATAAAAAGGGTTAGTGCTGAAAAAAAATACACACAAAAATGCAGAATTTTCTTCTATCCTCCTTGCTTTCATGCTTTCCTGGAAAACGGATGTTTTTCTTGAGTCTTGAAGGTACTGCTGATATAAAGAAAATGCTATGAACTCAGCTATATACCTCTGTATTCATTAATTTGAAATCTTTATAAAGTAAACCAACCAATATTTTAAAAATTGCCAAATGCACCAATTTTCTATTTTAATTAAAAAAAAACTATAATGACAACGAAAATTACTTTAAAAAAATATGAAAACCAAATAACGGGTTAACTGTATAACCTAAATAATGAAACTATAACCTAGGTTAACGAAATAACCTCAAAGAAAAAAAAATTAAAATATGGGTTAACAGAATAACCTCAGCAAGAAAATTAGCTATCAGAAAAGAAAAGGTAATTGAAATTAGAGAATAAAAACTTTGTTGGCAAAAATTAAAAAACCCCAAATGCCTGACTCCAAATTGTAACGTGGCGGGCGGATATACTAATGATATAAGGCTGACTCTGCTAAGCATAACTAGGTGTAAATTTGTTTGAACTACCTAATTAAGATCTCAAGTGGAACTGGTAGACAACAAAAGTGAATACGGAACAACAACTGCAGAAGTATCTCAGGAACGTTGATTCTTTCTTGGCTGGATCACCTTATTAGTAAACTAAATATATCACACATATTTTGTATGTAAAGTTTTTTTACTTAAATTATGTTGTTTTTTTTTAACTTTATTTCTGAAATGTAGAAATGTTAAAGTTTACTATTTTGAACAATAAGAAAATATAACAGTTATCTTTTTAAAGATAAGGTTTTTTTTTTATTTTAGAGTCATTTAGAATTATTTATTTAGAGTCATTTAGAATTATTTATTTACTTTTATAGTTTCAGATGCTGAATTAAAGTTTTTCAAGTTTAACCAAGCTAAGTTGTAAATTGCAACTATATTAAATGAACAAAACTAATTAATATCCAAAGTTAGCTAAAGACAACCTAACTTGGTTTTTATGTTGGTTTATAGCCTTAATTCTTTCCTGTTCTTGTTTTAATAAAAAGAGATTGTTTCTGGTTTACACAAGGTTTACATTTTATTTAAAAAAATGATGAATTTCATTACAATTTCAAAGGTTACAAATGATTTTGTAAACGATGCAATAATCGTATTACATTACATTTTAGGAGTTATACATTGATTTACAAAGAATATATTATTTAGTTAATTTTACATAAATTTGATAGTTAATGTTAATTACAACTTTGAAAATTTAAATTATTCTGTATGCATTTAATTTCTCTAATTTAAAATCTGATTTTCATTTAAAAACAAAATTATTTTTCTTTGAACTAACTTTGATAAATCTGTAATAAACTCGACAAATTTCAAAAACAAAAGTAAAGGTTTTCTTTTAAATAAACAAAAGAAAACCTTTCATGTATAAGTTCATTAAGGAAATATACAAAGTTGTTGTATTTGTATTAGCCATTTTAAAGAAGATGGATGACAAAGAAATGACAAGCATTTCTTTGCCCCAAGAAAAACGTACATTCAAAAATGGGGATGAAACTCTCGCGACGCGAAAATGTGACTTTCTAACCAAACCTCACTTCTGTCGTGTCAAAATCGAAACTCCTCTTTGATTTTTCGTATTCCAAAAAAGAAACTTTTTTCCCACCCTTCTTTAAAATGACCCTTAAATGAATAGGCTTGGCTTACACAAAAAGGGCGGGTACCATTGACCCTAGATCAGCAAGATCTCTTAAATTAATCTTTACTTAAAATGGTACTAGAGAGTAATGAACTTATCTTAAAAATTTTACAAGAGAAGGATAGGAAACCAAAAGTCACCCAATATTACCCTCTAAAGGAAAGAATCTTAAACGAGTGGCCAAACAAAATTTACTTAATTACAAAAGAAAATTGCCTTGCTATTGAAAATATATTTGGAAAATGCCTTTATATCTAGGCCTTTGAGATCTGAAAATGGATTGGCTTTGTCAAAATTTTGCTAGAAAAAAAAAACCAAAACCAAAAAAATCTTAATTTGGCTTGCAAAGAAAATAAACCAGAAAATTATTTTTTAAAAACTTCCTTAGACTAAAAAAAACGACGTTGAACCTATATTATAAAACATATTAAATCTAGACGCCAATCGTTTCTAATTTCCTTAAAGTACAAAGTTGCAGATTTCTTTTAATTTTGCACACTTAGTTCCCGTATTTTGAAGGAACTAATTAACATCATCAAAAGACAAATGCTACTCTATGTTATAAATGAACAAGTTTTTCCACACGAGAAGAAAAATGTAGTTACACATTCTGATCATATGGAAGATACATTTTTCGCCGTCGACAGTAGCTAGATTGAAAATAGATAAATTTTCTCCATATAATTCAGCGTGGTCAGTGAGTTCAAGGAATAAGGTAGATACGCATATATGCTAATTAGTTAAAACCCTTAAAAATTTCGTACGCTTTAATGGTGCAAACCGTATTCTGATTATTTGACAGTTTAAACAATACAATACATTTGGACATAACTGTATCTTAGGAGAATACAACATGTATTGCCGACAATAACTTTATGATGATATCCAAAAGCTGTTTTCTCACGGAACCTTATTTTTATAACCAAACAATTTATTTAGGAAAACAGATTTTTGGAAACGGGCGGACAAGCACCATAAATGTTTAATAGAAGTTTTACGATTATATCCTTGTTAAAACACCCCAAATGTTCTATTATAATAAGAAAACGATTTAGTTCTGCAAAATCCACTAAATGAAATCTGCTACAATAAGGACGAAACAGTTAACTGTCAACTCTTATTAGGTGTCCATTAGATCTTGGACCCCCGTGAGGTTAAGCTTTCGAGCTACCCACGGAAAAATATGAGAGAAACAAAAACTCTTTTCTACCCGATTAGCCACGAAACTTGTTTGATTTTTTTTAATTCACGGGTACTAAATTTCGTTAGTATTCTTTGGCTTAAAAGATCCGTTGACTGCTGCTTTTGTTCTTGTTTCTCTCGTATCTTGGTAGATGGCGCTTCTTGCGAAAGTTTTCTCACTATTTATATAGGATTAGAGTCAAAACCGTCTAATTAACTTTGGAAGAGTGTCATATTGACCAAGCAGTGTTCTAAGGAGTCCCATAAGGACGAAACAGTTAACTGTCAATACTTATTAGGTGTCCATTAGATCTTGGACCCCCGTGAGGTTAAGCTTTCAAGCTACCCACGGAAAAATATGAGAGAAACAAAAACTCCTTTTTACCCGATTAGTCACGAAACTTGTTTGATGTTTTTAATTTCACGGGTACTTAATTTCACGTTTGATTCTATTTTTCTTTAAGGTAGACAGAGCGTCGTAGCATCAATAAAAACTATTTTTTTTTAAATAAAATTAAGCAAGAATTCTGAACTCACTAAGCACAAAATCGTAAAAAACGTTAAATAAATGTAGAAAAAAAAGTTTTTTTTCTAACACAATTTTGTGTTAAAGTTAAGTCAACTTTTGTCATTAAAAAAACATGTAGAAAATCCTAACGAAAATTTCATGTAAAAGCATTACCAAAAATATATTTCTTAATAACGTTAAGAACCAAACCAAACCAGATCTCACTTCTAACGTTGAATTTAAGATATATGAAGCTAATAAATGTTTTGTTTTTAAAATTAAAAAAATATATACTATAGAGGGCGCTGCAGTCCCACTACCTGAACATCGCCATTAGTTGCGTTTCGCTGCAAGTTCATACGAGTCGGTAGCAAAGACGCTTTTTGTAATTTTGGTTAAAATATTTGCATTTTGCAGAAACAAACATGGCAAATTTAAAGCACAATTATTAATATTGATGGTGAATACATATTTGGATCGGAATATTACTCTGGTTGTGTGGGAAAGATGGTATAGTTAAAGAACAAAGAATGTGTGTGCATTGATCTGAAGCACCACAAAATCAGGTAAGAAAAAGTTAACAAAAAAAAAATGGTTTTGTATGAAATATCGCATACCTATAGGTAATCAACAATCAGAGAATGCGACAATTCACCGCGGACGATTAGCCGCCGGACCTTAAGCCGCGTATTCATTTGAGGCAGAATTATATAATAATAATAAATCGTCTTTATTGATAAATAAATGTTACATAGGCGAGGTTTAGCAAACTGCTACGTCGCAAGCCTCGCAGCGGGACCAAACGAATACTTCGTTTGCATTTATGCTAAAGTGAATACGCTCCTTAAAATTGTTTGCCTTGTATACACTTGAGCATGAATAGTTTGGCCTCGTAGCGAGGCACTTACTACAAAATTATTGTTTACATAGAAATTTAAATTTTATTTTCAGAAGCTACGAGCCGAATTGCCTTTACTGAGTGTCGAGTTCACAAAAACAGCGGACTGTTGCTGCCCTGCGTTTTCAAAATAGAAGAATTTTATTTACATGTTACCTTATCTTTAGAGATATTGGGAAAAATATATTTTTTCATTGTTAAAAAACATTTATTTTTCAATGTTAAAATAGTTATTTAAACAACAAGGTTTGAAAACGACTCTTTGCACACGATCGAGACAGTTTGGTAGACCGAGCCGAAGGCGAGGTCTACAAGTCGAGGGAGTGTGCAAAGAGGTTTTCAAACGAGTTTTTGACAATATTTTTTATACGACCGCTAATAAAGAAAGAAAAATCAAATTTTAATTTAACTTGTTTTTATTTCCGACATTTTTACAACAAAACTTTAAAAATTCAACAATTTTTTGACGTATCTAATCAACAAAACATACGAGCAGTGACGGTTGTCACGGAACTAAGCCAACTTATATTGATGGGTGACAACAACAAAAATCACAATGACGGGAGACCCGTATGCAGAAATGAAATAGGCGTGCGCAAAAATGACATAAGCGTTGCAAAACGTTTTGCACACAGCGTGCGCAAAATGCCATTTTCAGATCGTGTTCTCCGTGCGCAAAACCCCCTTTTACAAGACAGTCGTATAAAAAAACATTTCTCAATCTCAAATCAATATTTTTCAAACGAGTTTTTGACAATATTTTTTATACGACCGCTAATAAAGAAAGAAAAATCAAATTTTAATTTAACTTGTTTTTATTTCCGACATTTTTACAACAAAACTTTAAAAATTCAACAATTTTTTGACGTATCTAATCAACAAAACATACGAGCAGTGACGGTTGTCACGGAACTAAGCCAACTTATATTGATGGGTGACAACAACAAAAATCACAATGACGGGAGACCCGTATGCAGAAATGAAATAGGCGTGCGCAAAAATGACATAAGCGTTGCAAAACGTTTTGCACACAGCGTGCGCAAAATGCCATTTTCAGATCGTGTTCTCCGTGCGCAAAACCCCCTTTTACAAGACAGTCGTATAAAAAAACATTTCTCAATCTCAAATCAATATTTTTTTAACGTTCGAAAAACACTTTAAAAAAACTTTATAAAAACAAGATTATTTTTCTAACGTCAGAAAACGGGTTATTAAGCTTCTTTTGCACTATGAATATCACGTTAGAACTAACATCCAACCTAACGTTATGTTTTAAACTTAGACATTATTTTGACGTTATTAAAATGTTTTTGTGTTTAGTGGGAATGATGACAATTTGCTTTGTTACAAAATGGAGTATACTGAAACAAAAGAATTAAAGAAGAAAAATAAAGTCTCAATTGAAGATTTAACGCTGCGTTGAACTAAACAGAAATTTTTTAATTCAAAACAAACGGTTTTTTTTTCTGGTAAAACAATTTATTCAAGAAAAGAACGAGCGTTTGCTCTCGATCGATTGATATGATTATATGACATATGATTCTGCCACCGCTGAGCTCTTCCAGCCGCCATGCCTTGTCACTCTGCTAATATCTGCTCTTGCATTGACTAGAGTCCCTGTATGTTGACATATTTGGATATATAATATAATATATCCAAATATGTCAACATACAGGGCCTCTACCATTGACTAGCCTAGTAGCGGATGAAGGCCTGAAAAAATGCCCTGTATAATTTTCAGCGTTTGAAAGCTTTAATAATCCAACTTGCAGGGAATTATTTCAAAGGAGTTGGTAACAACCAGCTGCTTCGTACATTTTCCATTGCGGTAATACACAAAGAATCGCTGGTGCGGGGTATGGGCTGATTCGGTCCGTATTAGTGCTTTATATCTACAGTACAAATTAATGTAACTTGTACCCTCTTTTCCTGGATCACAAACCACAAAATTTCTTGACGTATGGTTTGTTGTATCTCTTATTTTTATCACCAAAGTATCTTCCTCTTCGTCTATGTCAGTTATTAGCAATTAAGCATGCCCCAGCAACTCCAAACCTTATATAAAAAATAAATATTATCTGGAGCTTCTCTAATAAACTTTTCTGTCATGTTTCTCTAAAACGTTTGATTTTTTGGGTTTAAAGTCAACATTTTGGCCTTTGATAAACGAAATCAAGCTATAATATTCGCCTATGTCTAGGTTTCTGTGAAGGAGATAGTTTTAGCATTGAAAATGTTGACCATAACTCCGTAACACGCCTAAACCCTAATAGAAGAAAGTCGTGAAATTTTCATTATTATTATCCTTCCCGAAATTGTTTACTACATTTTTTTGCTTTGATTAAGCAATTTATTTCGACTCCAACAGTTTGCTCAGAATTCACATAGCGCTTATGGTAAATAAATTTTAAAAAATATATATATAAATTTTTTTAGGTTTGTAGGTTGCTTGGGATTGTGGTTCATTAATAAACTAACTTTTAATTTACATTTATTAACGTTTCGGTCTAAAGACCTTCTTCAGAACATTCATACATTCATAATTTCACATTACATGAATCAAAACAACATACAAAAAACACAAGTTCAAAAAGACACATTACATTATTATACTTGGTTCTTCTTGCTGCAGTTTCCGCTCTCGAAATCTCTTTATATAAAAAATACATAGTATTAAAAACAATGATAATAATAAAAATATTCTAGCTACTTACTCATTTGCGTCGGAGTCTTTTCTTTCTTGTTTAGATTTTTTCTAAAAAAAGAAAATATTTAAATAATATTCAGAAACGTGTGCAAAAGAAAATCACTTACGGCCTTCGCTGCTGGTACCTAAATGATTATTTTCAATATTTTCTACAGCGACATACCTAAATTAAGATAAAATTTTGCTAAACTTGCGTAATAGACCCCCTGGGAATCAATATAAAATTTGCCCCCCAAAATCGACAATATTCACCAAGCGTTTTTGGTCAGCAAAGTCATGGTTATCGTTATTCTGAGTCGGCGTTGTAGCGACCTGTCATGCCACATTGATTCAAAACCGTTCAAACCTGACGCATTCAATTTTCTTTTCCATTAAAGTCATTAAACCTTATTCGAATATAAAACATCCGAATTGCAAATAAAATATTATTATAATTATATTTTTCTTTTATTAATTTAACGGTATTGATAATGCTTATTAGTTTTTAGCATACAGCATACATACTGAAATAGCTAAAACTTAAGTATAGCTTTTTAGATATTGACATGTAAATATTAACTTTTGACAATTTAAGGCGTTTCAAAATCTGAACAGGCAGACTTAGAACAAAACAGTCTTTTTTATAAGTTTTATATTTTCTCATTTATCGCCTTATATAGTCCAAATTATACGCATTTGTAATGACGTCATTTTTGTTTATCTTTGTTTAGTATATTATAAACAGCGGTGACAATAAACTTTACAAAAAAGTAGTGTCTATTATTAATTAATTTTTTAAATAGGTAGGTAATTGGTTATGTAAAGTATCCGTCACTGTCAATCAAAAACATAGGGCGAGTTCGTAAAGTAATCGACAACACTTAAGTTCTTAAATTAATCAGTGCAATTCGTTGAAATCCATCGGGTTTGGAAATTATCTGATGAATTCCACCAAGTCACCAATCGATGGCATCAATGCTCACCGACTCTGGGAGTCGGTGAGCAATCTTTGATGAATGTCAGTTACGTCAAAATCAGCTGCTTTTTCTTTTTTTTATTCGGCTGATTGATTTTTTTTATTTTTTTGTTGTTTTTTTTGTTAAATGCTTCACGGTGTGAGTAAGCAAAGTTGCGATGGACATCTTGGAAGATATATATAGTGACTCAAAACTAGGAGATGAAGATCTGGAGTTGGTATCACCAATCCATCAAGGTTGCGTTGAAAATATTGTTTCCATGTACTGGTGCAGACTTTTAGAAAAAAATAAAAATCGAAAAAAGCATGGTTAAGAATTCTGATTGTATCGCGTTCTTTTTTATTTTTCGGTGGTCATCGGACTTACAAAAATGTTAGATGAACGTCATACGTCATATGTCAAAAAACCGATATCATCGGTGAGCAAAATTAGATTACTTTACAAACTCGCCCATAATAACAAATATTGATTGGCAAAAATATCTACGCCATACGGTTTTTTCTCACCTGGTGGCGTCATTACAAATGCGTATAATTTAGACTATACCTAGGTATGTGTAGTTTTAGTATACATATTAACAAATTAACTTAAAAATACAAAACCAAAAATGAATAAATTAAATATGCACAAGTTAATATATAATCTTCAAACTCAAACTGGATCCCTTGAAGGAAAATCAGTTTCATTATCGCTTTCTTCTATTTCACTCTCACTGGTGCTGTCCGCTGAAATATCATAGCATAAATTGGGATGTTCTGGGAACATTTTTAATACAAGAGGCTCGTTTTTTGTTGTTTTAGCCTTAAATTCTTAAAATATATTATTAAATACAGGATCAGATGTCACAATAAAGCGACTTTGAGTTTAATCATAAATAATGTTTCAGTTGTTAACTTTAGTATCATAAACATAAGATAAATGTCAAGAAATTTAACTTTTTGGATAAAGGTAAAGTTAAAAAACAAAATGTCTTTACAGATAAATCAATTAACTGAAAACATGTTGTCACATAGTTGTGTATGTAGGTATAACAACAAATACAATTACGACACTTGCTTTACAGCTAACTAAGAGAAAATTTTTTTTTTTTCAGTAAATTCAAATTTTTCATGATCCAATAGGCTTCTTATACATGGTTGAATAAAAAAACGCACATACTTGAAATGGCTCAGTACTAAAGAGCAAAGAGACCTAGAAATCTACAGGGATGCCAGAGGACAGCTAAGAAATTTGATACGCACAGAAAAGAATGAAATGTTCGAGCGCAAATGCCCGAATATAAATACACACGTAGGAGGTAGGCAGAGTTCTGAAGTATGGAAATTCATTTCTACAGTAAAAAACCCAACAAAAGAAAAAGTAAACATCCAGATCATCAAACCAGAACAATGGACAGAACACTATAAGGGACTGCTGCAGGAGACGAGACCCGAATATCTGGTAGCCTCTCCGAGGAGTACATAGAAGTACATGGAGAGGAAGTAATCATCGAAAAAGAAATGATAAAGAATAGTATTAAAAAGCTTAAATCCGGAAAAGCTAGCGGACCTGGGGGAATATATGCTGAAATGCTCAAATATGGATCAGAAAAACTACTCGAAAATATCACATATATTATCAATCAATGCATAAAGGGACATCCAGTACCTGATGATTGGAATATTGCATTCATATCCTCAACACATAAAAAAGGAAACAAGCTGGATTGCAACAATTACAGAGGAATTTCAGTAACCAGTACTCTAAGTAGATTGTACGGTAGAATTCTTAGAGATCTAATAGAGAATGATTTTCATGAACAAGAAGAAGAAGAGCAAAGTGTGTTTCGTGCAGGCAGATCTTGTAGTGATAATGTTTTTGTCTTAAACAAGTAATTGAGAAAAGGAGCGCCAGAAATATAGAAACTCATGTTACGTTTGTGGACCTACAAAAAGCATATGATACCGTTCCAGTAGAAAAATTATGGACAGTGCTAGAGCAGACTAATATTAATCATACATACATAAAAGCGATAAAAGAACTATACAAAGGGTCAAAATCTAAAATTAAAATTGGAAATCGACTTTCAAAAGAATTCCTGGTAACGAAAGGCTTAAGACAGGGATGTTGTATCTCTCCAACTCTTTTTAAAATATATATCGCAGTAGCTCTAAAAAACTGGAAACGTACACGGCATGGGAATACAACTTAACGACCGATTTACCATATACACACTACAGTTTGCTGACGACCAACTAATTGTAGCTAATGATAAAGAAGACATGGAGTATATGATGAGAAAGTTAACGAAAGAATACCAAAAGTGGGGGTTAACAGTGAACGTGGACAAGACACAGTACTTATGTATTGGAACGAATCAAGTGAATTAGAACTAGAAAATGGACAAACAATATCTCCATGTAATGAGTATGTATACTTGGGTGTCACATTTGATAAGACGGGAACAGACTGTAACGAACTGGAAAAAAAAATACTAAAAGCAAAAAAGGTTATTGGTTGTCTTAACAGTATTTTATGGAGCAGAGAGATAAAAAATAATGTACAATTTAACATATATGAAACAATGGTGAAAAGCTCGCTGTTGTATGGAATAGAGACTTGTCGCGTAACAGAAAAATACAAAGCAAAATTGGAAAGTGTCGAAATGGATGCAATAAGAAGATCAATGAGAATATCTAGAACAGATCATATAAGAAATGAGATCATAAAAGAAAGAATGAGAATCGAGGGAAGCATAACGGATGACATCACTAAAAGGCAACTGATATGGTACGGCTATGTACAACGGATGAGCGACGAAAGATTACCAAAGCAGGTCCTAGAATGGCAACCAATAGGGCGCAGAAAAAGAGGGCGTCCTAAACTGGAATGGCAACAGTCAATCCAAAAATCAATGAGTCAAAAAAACCTGACGGAAGATGACTGTCAGGATCGAAGGAGGTAGAGAATAGGCGTCGGACAACGTAGAAAAACGTTCTAAACCGACATAGTAGTAGTAACGGACGCTACAAATGACAAGACAAATTAAAATGAAGTAAATATAGCTGATACTTACCCATTTTTTACAAAATTTTAACACAAAACTTTCACTATTTGCTGGCGTCGCTTGACAAAAACAATGCCGTCTGTCAAACAACTTTATTTGTCAAGCACGGCTTATTTTGTTTTTTTTTTTTTAATTTCTTTGCATACTTACCTATAGATCACAAACAACATAAAGAAAGATATGGGGGTAGATAATAATTGCAAAAGTTAATTTAATTTATTGATGATACCTACTAGGGTCAGTTGCCCAGTAATTGACCAATTAAGGAAATTTTCGTGAATAAAATTTTCTATTTCCCTTAGTTTTAAGTTTTGAATAAAACAAAAAATATCATTAAGTTTGGCTATGTTTTAAGATTTAATAGCAGCTGACAAAAAAGAAAAAAAGTTTTTATTTTAAAAGAAAAAAAATTTAATGTAAAAAATTTCATGATTTGCCAATAGTTGACCACTAAGCAACCAGTGCTTGACCATATTTTTTCCAGTAGTTGACCAGTTATTTACAATAAGGAATAAAACCACAAATCAATAAACTTTACTGTATTACAATAAAAAAAACTAAGTTTAACACAAAAAATGCTTATTGAATACTTTTAATTATATTTTACACACTTCTATATTAAGATGTCTGAGGAAAATTTGTATTTAATACGATTTTCGGTACCAATAAGTTCTGGTTGATCAAGCTTGCTTAAAAGTTGACTTTTACTAATAACACTGATGTCACCATCTATAATTTTGTAAGTTGATTTATCCTCATCAACAGGGCACATTGCTTGGACTTCTATATCATTTTTATTTAGAACATTTAGAATGGTGCATACATAATTGTGTTCCTTCTTTTTTCCTGGAAATTTAACCAAGTAAAAATCTCCTTCCCTTATTTTTTTCCCTGCTTCAGCAATCTTGGCTAGTGGTTCGTTGTCACTGTCATCGCTATGTTCTTCGGATTTATCGTCCACACTACTTTCGGACCATTCTTCACTGTCTGAGAATTCATATATACTTTTTATTTTAATATTCCTTTTTTGATAATTTTTTTTCGGTATTTTTTTATTTCCTGATTTTTGTTGCTTTTCGTCTCTTTTTCTTTTCCTTTCAAGGGCTCTTTCTTGCTTTTCTTTTTCTTTTTGAATTTTAAGTTTTTCTTTATTCTCATGGTACTGTAGCCATCTTTGTGATGTACTGGCATAAGGCAATCTTTCTTTTTTCGTGGCTTGGATTTTTTTTTCCGGTGTCTCTTCTGGCCAAAAAATGTGATCCAAAAATGAAGTGCTTATTGATTTTTTTTGGCTAACGTTTAATGTATTTGGTTCTGGAGTCTTCTCTCTTTCAAATGATTTATCCTCTTTTGCATCTGCATTATTTGCTCCTTGTTCAATTTCTTCCTGGGTATCAGTTATGTTATGTATTTTTTCTCCAGACGTTTTATTTGTATTTTCCTCAGTTTTTTCAGATTCTTTGTCGGTTTCGTCTGTTTCTGTTATATTACTTTCCTCTATCTCTGTATTATCTTCTCTGGCCATTTCATTTTCGACTCTTTCTGTACGTTCATTTTCTATTTCTATGTTTCTATTCTTGCATCTATTTTTTAGTTTCTTCCAAATTTCAAATAATTCTTTTGCCGATTCGTCACCATTCCATTCACCCATTTCTGCATTTTTAAATTCTTGTCTTCTTTTTAGGGGAATTACTGACTCAAAATAAAGAAAATGGGGAATTTCAAATTCGGCAGGTTTAACTTTATGTTCATTATTTTCTTTATTTTCACCCAATATTCTCGAGGCATCCTTCATGCATTTTTTAAAATCTATAGCTTCCACATCATAGGGGTAGAGTCCACACTTGCGAAACCCATTTTTTATAGTTTCAGCAGTAACTTGCTGCGTGGCATTCTCCAGAAGCAGAGGAAACGTCGCTTTGTTTACCTGCTTATTGTTATTTGCTCTTTTCCAATTTAATACGACTGTTTTCCAATTTCCTTTTAGTGGCGCAAATAAAGAAACATCAGCCGACTGTAAAATATGTGTGGCATTTGGATAGAGTGCAAAAAGAAAAATGCCATTTTCTGCACAAAATTTGCTGAGATGGTAGGTCAAGTGTGACTTGTGACCGTCGAGGAAATAAAGGATCGGAAACTTAACACTATTTTTTTTTAAATATGGCAAAAAAGTGTTACATACGTAACTGTGAAAAGTTTGACTTGTCATCCATCCTTTTTTTGATCTCCCTAAAAAAACAGTTGACTTTAAAATCAAACTAAAAAAATATCAAGCCCGATCTCACCGGTTGTTTTACTCGTTTCTTAGTACTTTGGTGGGTTATCTGTTTAAAACTAATAAGTAATCCATAACGCTAAAGAACGCGTAAAATAGCCGGTGAGATTGGATTGGGTGATCTAAAAGCAATAACTTACCAATTACCCAATCAGGATTTGTGTTTCGTGATATTTCTGCTGGGATTCTTTCATACGGGACAACTATCATGGGAGGATAAATCTTTCCATCTGCTGAAATTGTAAAAAGAGCTGTTATGCATTCTTTCTCTGATCCAGTTTTAATTTCGTAGAAATTTTTCATTCCCTTTGGTCCAAGAACAAGACCACTTTTAGGGTTAGTCGCAAATCCGGACTCATCAGAGTTAAAAATTCTGGATGGATCTTCAAGAATATCTTCTGCGTTCTGGCCGGCCAGGAATACTCTAATTTCTTTGTGCCAATCCCTAATGGAAGCCTCAGAAACGCTGGCTCGCGCTGCATTGATGGATTCGGCGTGACGTTGGCTGACTTCTGGGTGCCGTTTCAGGAAGGCGTTAAACCATTTGTTCCCTGGAAGTCCGTCTTTAAATGGATTCGGACGACCATCGTTACTGACGATATCTTTTACAGTTTCGCACAAAAGATTTTTATTGAGAGGAAATCCTTTTTTTGCGGAAGCATTAATCCAGCGCACTAGTATATCTTCTTCTTCTTTGGTCAATATTGTTGCAGGACCCATTTTGCGTGTTTCTGGAGTTCTTCCCTTTAATTTATTAATTAATGTAGAGTGAGGAACATTATAAGTTCGTTCCGCTTGACGTATAGAAGAGTTTCCATTTTTTACGTCATTAATTGCCCGCGCTAGATCATTTTCCGAATACTGAAAAAATTTTTTCGACTTCTTTTGCTCTTCCGCCATCATGCTAAAAAAAATATATAAATATTTTAACTTTTACCCACTAAGGCATTCTAATGTTGTAAAAGCCTTTTATCTATTTATTTTTTGATATCAGATTACGATTCACATACAGTTTCCAGTAATTGACCACTAAACAAAACCAGAGATTGACCACTGATTTTTGTGGTCAATTATTGGAAAGAGTTTTATTTTTCACATTTTTTTTGACAAAAACGGTTTAATAATGAATTCCTAGTACGGTGTAATAAGTTAATATGAAACTTATCAATATTCTTACAAAACCATTAATTGACCACCATGGTCAATTACTAGTAAATTATCAATTTTTTCTATCCTGTAGTTGACCAGCTTGATTTTAAACAAAAAAATATTAATTTGACAAAAATACAAATTAAAACCTTTAACTTAATATATCTCCTTTCTTCTAACATATGCTTCCTACTTTTTTATGCAATAAGTTAGTTGATGGGCATAGATTTAAATAAAATAGTAAACTTACCATGCTTATAACAAACAACACACATTCAGCCATTAGCTAACATAACCCAACTTTTAAATGTCATTTTACAGCCTTTTAAACAGACTTCATTGGTATGACAGTGCCATCTATTAAACAAAGGACAAAACATTTTACAGGGACGATAACATTTGAAATAGAGAATGCAGGGACCTTGTTTTTAATAATTCTTTGGTAAATTGGTCAATTACTGGGGTATGGTCAACTACTGGGTACCTGACCCTACTAGGAACATATTTAGTCATTTTTGTAACACATTCAATAACTTTAGTTTTTATTTATTGGTGGACTTTTGACTGGAATGGCTGTATCAGTTAAGCTTTTGGCATTTCTATTCTAGTATCCAATATTTTCTTTAAATCCTATCCAGAAAGAACAAATTAGGTAAATAATACCTATACTTACTTACAAACTTTCTGTGTACCATTTTGCTGCAAGTTTGTCTCGCAGAGTTCTTGCCTCATTCAGAAGGCATTGGGATGCCTGGTCGTCTCAGAATATTCGTCACAAATTTCGACGTCTTCTTTTTCTTTTATAACATGCGCCATAACTCTATATTTTCGTAGAAGATTGAAAACAACCACGCATGCATTGATAATTTTGCAGGCCTTTTCAGGGGCATAATGTAATGTCCTGAATTTTCCAAGGCACCTTAGAATCATTTTTATTAAAACGTTCGTCTGTTCAGAACAATTCCGGACGTTTTTTAAAATTTGGTTAAATTTAGTCTGTTTTCCAAGTTCTTGGTTTTTGTATGGTGTCAAAACCCATGGCCTCAGGGCAAATCCGGTATCTCCTAAAAATTTTACACAATTAAATTTTTAAATATTATTATGTACTAACAGTAAAGTTTATTTGTCGTAAAACTACTAAACAAAAGTAATAAATGTAGGGGAGACCAGGGCTCGTTCTAACATGGGGCAACCACTTTTTTTTCCAAAACGGAAAACGGAGCAAAATTTATTTCTAAACAGGTGTATTGCATTTCTAAATCAAGTTAGTTGGGCCTAGACAGCGGGTTAAGTTAGTGCAGTGTTTGTGCTTTAACCAAGAAAACATTTATTTTGGGGCAAGTTAACACTGATTTGATTGAATTTAGTTTGCCGAAAGATATGATAAAAACTTAACAGTTTTTTTTTATTTGTCAAAAAGTGTATCTGTTTTGTATTTAAAGACTTTTTTATTCAAATCTACATTGGATTTTTTTAACAATAAAAAAATACTTAAAAATAAAGCTTGAGGCAAGTTGTAACAAGGTGACTGGGGCAAGTTGTAACATGCTTAAACTTACCTCGGAACTGAAAGCAACATATACACCAATTATCTTAACATATTTAAATGTGTTCAGTAGTTTAAAATAGGTTTTTATGTTATTAGTTATGAAAAAGTTTGAAAATGTTTAAAGAAAATAAGTTTGTCTAGGTTTTTGAGTTACAAATTTAAAAGTAGGTTTTAGTTTAAAAATTTAAAAAATAATTGACTTAAGTATACTTAATTTGGTTTTTTAATTTTTGGTACTTTTTTGTTTTTCTTTAAACTTTGCGGTTTGCTGGTTTTCAAGTTCCAAAAGCTTTCTTAATATTTCTCTGTTCTCTTTGTTGTAGATTCTTTTTAAATAAATGTCATGAGTTCGACGAGAGGCTAACATGATACAATACGTAAAAAGGTATGATATTATTAGCACGGGACAAGTTTAGCGGTTTTAATTAATGACAGAGATATGAGGTTTTACTTCTTTTAATAAAGAAATTTATCAAAAAACTACATGAAAACAGGTTGACCTAACGACATACATTTTGACAACTAAAAGTTAGGTTAAGATCAATTGTACACTATTGGACCAAATAACATACCCTATTTAAAAGTACTATTCTAGATAAAAATAGTATATTATGCTGTTCACAAATAATTTCATTGTACTTATTTCAACACCCCCTCTCAATGAAATTATTCCATAACTAAAAAATTTTTTAACTAAAAAAAAAACTAAGAGCAAACACAGTGGAACTAGGTACTTGCATAATAAAAAAAAACACCTAATACAAATTTAAAAGTTGTTTGAACTTTTCAAATTTAACTTTTGGTAATGGCTTAGTGAATACATCAGCAATTTGATCATCAGTTTTTATTTTAACTAATTTCACCAACCCATTATCAATTTTTTCTTTGATAAAATTAAACTTTATATCAATGTGCTTGAGTCTACGGTTATTTTCAGGATTATTGGCAATCTTTATTGCAGACTGGTTATCCTCAAAAATATCAATTGGTAAACCCAAATCCAACTTGAAATCTAATAATACCTTTTTAAGCCAACATGCTTGTACTATCGCTATTGACAATGCACAGTACTCCGCCTCAGTTGAAGAAATTGCAACAGTTTGTTGTTTTTTACTTAGCCAGTCAATTGTGCAGCCATAGAGTTTAAAACAATATCCCGTTGTGGATTTTCTGTCCACATCTCCACCCCAATCTGAGTCAACATATCCACAAAGCACAGATACATGTTTTTCCTTGTTAAAAAACAATTTTAAATTTAATGTTCCTTTTACATACCTTAAAACTCTTTTTAAGGCATTTAGCACATTTTGATTTGCTTTGTCTTGATATCTACTCAAAACTGTCACACTCTCACATAAATCGGGACGAGAACCTGACACCACATACATCAGACAACCAATGATCTGTCTACATAATTTAATTAGTTTTTCATTGGAAGCCCCCTCTTGCAATAATTTAAAATTAAAATTTGCATCTATGGGTGTACCAATATCATTGCAATCAGCCATTCCGAACCTTTTTAGTACTTGTGTCAAGTACTTTTCTTGACTTAATTCAATGGTTCCTGACTGCACATTTTGTTTGACACAAATTCCTAGGTAATCTGAGATGATACCCAAATCTTTTATTTTGAAATTTTGGTTTAAAATAACTTTTATCTTTTCTATTTCCACCATATTTGATCCAATTAATAAAATATCATCGACATAAATTAAAATGAACATTTTACATTTATCATTAACTTTAGTATAAAGACAAAAAGTCATTTTCAGACTGCACAAAACCTTCTTGTTTTATCAAACTGTCAAATTTAGAGTTCCAATATTTTGGAGATTTCTTAAGCCCATAAATAGATTTATTTAACTTGCATACAACATTGCTTGTACTTACAGTTTGTCCTGGTAAACTCATAAATACCTCTTCTTCAATATCACCGTACAAAAATGCACTTTGCACATCCATTTGGTAAATTGGCATTTCATAGTAATTGGCAACAGCCAACAGGATTCTAAATGTGCACAATTTTGCCACAGGTGAGTAAATGTCATATAACTCTTCACTAAGTTCTTGTTGGAAACCACGAGCCACTAAACGTGCCTTAAACTGGCCACTACTTTTAATTTTAAAAACCCATTTGCTATCAATCACTTTTTTATCTTTTGGCCACGGCACTTCGGTCCATGTATTATTTTCATGTAACACCTTGAGCTCTTTTTCCATAGCTTGTTTCCACTTTGCACTATTTTTGCATGACACAGCTTCTTCTAGACTAATTGGTTCTTCATTTTCTGTAAAGAAACACATGTCACATTCGCTTAAATCTGGGTCAATATAATCCATCATCCATCTTGGTGGTTTAATTTGTCTTTTTCCTGGTCTTTCATTTATTTCTCTGTTTATCTCTTCTCCAGAGCTTGCTTCAGAGTCTTCACTCTCTTCACTTACTTCATTTTCATGCTCTATTTCTCTATTATCATTCTGTATGTCTGCATCAGGTAAATTGTCTCTTTTAGGATTAACTTGGTTAATTTCTTGTTCAACTTCTTCTGGCATCATTTCGTGCATGCTTTCTTTGTCTTTTTCATCAAAATCTAGCAAAATTATCTTATTTTCTTGTACCTTTAACTTTACTTTTTCTTTTGGCACAAAAATTACATCTCTGTGTATTTCTACTGTCTTTCTTTCTGGTATATACACTTTGTAGCCTTTTACATCTTCAGAGTATCCAACAAAGACTCCTAAAACATTTTTTGCATCTAATTTTAATCTTTTCTGTTTTGGAATGTGGATACTCACACCACATCCAAAAACATGAAATAACTTCATGTTGCAATCTTTTTTGAACCAAAGTTGGTAAGGAGTTTTGTCTTCTTGAGGGCTTCTTCCCACTCTATTAAGTGTAAATACTGTTGAGTTTGCTGCCTCAGCCCAAAACTCTTTGTCCAACTCAGAGCTATGCAAAAGTGTTCGTACTGATTCTATTATGGTTCTATTCTCCCATTCAACTCTGCCATTTTGTTCAGGACAATATACACAGCTTCTCTGATGGGTAATGCCCTTTTTCTCACATAGAACTTTGACTTGTTGATTTACAAACTCCAGGCCATTATCTGTTCGTAATGTTTTTACTTTATTTTCTGTGACATTTTCAGCCCAATTAACAAAAGACTCAATTTTTCTTACAGTTTCTGATTTGTTTTTCAGAAAATAAATGGTTCTAAAGCCAGAAAAATCATCTTTCAGTGCTAACATGTATTTTGAGCCTCCTAAAGACTCCACTTCCATTGGCCCAACTAAATCACCATGTATTAACTCACATGTCTTCTTTGCTCTACTTTCGCTTTTGGGAAATGAAAGCCTATGTTGTTTTCCTGCTAAGCATTCCATACAAAATGGTTTTGGGTCATCTTTAAATTCAATGTTATTTCTCTTCAGAACGGTTCGAACCTGATCAAAATGTATATGAGCTAGCTTCTCATGCCAATTGTTTAAACTTTCTACAATGTTGCATTGTGAGTTTGTACTCTTTTGTTCAAGTTTGAAATTCATCTTAAAAAGATTTCCCTGTCTGTCTGCTATGGCTCTTGTCTTGCCATTTTTATCTAAAATTTTACATTGTTCTTTATCTGACTTCATTTCTTATCCACTATCGAGAGCTTTACTTAGTGAAAACAAGTTCACTGTCAACTCTGGTATTAAAAGCACCCTTTTAAGATCGGTCAATATCCAGGTGATACCATCAAATGCTTGTACTTGTACTGTACCAACTCCTTCAACATCAACTTCAGATCCGTTCCCTACTCTTACTTTTCTCGGGACTGATGGCTCTTCTAAACAAATAAATTGGTCTCTGTCAAAACACATATGTTCTTTGGCACCACTATCCATCCACCAGTTGCCTTTTTTTTCATTTTCATATCCAGTCATGGCCATTATATCTACATTTATAAAGGCTTGGCCACTAGACTTACTTGGTTCATCTTTCTTTGGTCGTTCATCTTTTTTATTTTTAAGAAAACAACTTTCTATCAAGTGACCTGCCTTTTTGCAGTAATTGCACTTCAATTCAGGACAATTTCGCTTCATGTGACCTGACTTTTTACAGTGAAAGCAGTTAAGATTGCTGGCATACTTTCCTTTGCTCATATACTTTCCTTTGTCTACTTTAACTGCCAAAGCTTGAGAACTTCCAGAACTCTTATTTCTTTGCTCTTCTATCATCAGTCTTGACATTAAGTCTGTGAATGATTTTTTATCTTGTGGTGAACTTTCCCAGGCTGAAACAAAATACTTCATATCTTCAGGTAGTGACATAAGTACCTTTGTAATTATCATTTGGTCACTTACTTCTTCTCCCAGAGACTTCAATTTGCTTTTGATATCTTCTAACTGGCTGATTAATTCTACAGAACTGCCAGTGTATTCTGCCTTGAAAAAATTCTGATTCAATAAATGAACAGTTATCTCGCTTTGGTGTTCATAGATTGTTTTTAGTTTTTGCCACATTTCTGCCGAGGTTTGGCATGTCAAGATATGGGATATAACTGTCTCATCCAACCTTGACACAATAATTTCTTGAGCCTTTGCATCCTTCTGATCCCATTCTTTAATCCCTGCATCCTCTGCTGGTCTTTGTTTGGTCCCATTTACAATGTCAAAATATCCCTTGGACTTCAAAGCAACTACAACTTGGAATTTCCAAGTATTCCAATTTTCTGCCGTCAGCTTGACTATATTGATCAAACCTGCTTGTTCCCCCATACTGTTCTTTCTCCTTCAACCTCAAAAAACGGTTATATTTTTGAGTAAAATGAGTGTTCTTCAGACCCGCCAAATTTTTCTCGCACCCACGCCGACTTTTATCGAGTTTTATTTACACGAAAACGCGTCTCTGGGCCCATAACCTGATATTATTAGCACGGGACAAGTTTAGCGGTTTTAATTAACGACAGAGATATGAGGTTTTACTTCTTTTAATAAAGAAATTTATCAAAAAACTACATGAAAACAGGTTGACCTAACGACATACATTTTGACAACTAAAAGTTAGGTTAAGATCAATTGTACACTATTGGACCAAATAACATACCCTATTTAAAAGTACTATTCTAGAAAAAATAGTATATTATGCTGTTCACACACAATTTCATTGTACTTATTTCAACAAGGTAAAATAACACATCTATCTATCTATTTAGCCTTCTTCGATCCATCTTTGGATATAGACCTCCCCCAATATCTTCCACTCTTCTGTCTGACCCCGTGTTCATCCATCTAGCTCCCGCATGTTTCTTGAAATCGTCTGCCTCTCATTTGGGGTCTTTCCCTACTTCCTTTATTTTCCCAGGGTCTCCAGTTTACATTTGTTCCATCCATCCATCCATCGATCGTCTTTCTGTCTGGTAATGACGATCGATGGAACAAAAAGTCTTACTTGTCATGTTCTTTGGGATGACGTCATTCTACACAAATTTTATACGTAAAAAGCTTGCACAAGATGACACGCCGTACCAAACGACAAAGAAAATAAAACTTAGCATTAATTTTAAACTTACCCAGCAAATAAAAACGCTTAACGCCGCGTCTATGTAGCTCCTCAAAAAAATGGGGTTAAAGAGCAATTTGTAAAAATATGCTAGTCATGTGCTGACCCAGGAAATTTTTTACTCATGGCAATGGAACCAAAAAATGGTAGGTAAATAAGGTAGTTAAAAGCTTTTTACCAATTTTTTATTTTGCATTTACTGTAGCTAATACCTATATATTTTAATTATTAAATTTATTTATTATTTTTATTAATTTTCATACTTACAAACTGTACATTAATCAAATGTATGCAGCCTCGGGGTAGTTTTGGGCGGTGGAAAAATCAAAACATGTGTAGCGTCTACACATCCGACTACCCCTTCCACGCCATACATGTTTTGAAACCCAAAACAATACATCGAGATTAACATAATTTAAGTATAATTTTTTTGTTGGCTTTGCCTATTTTCTTGGGGCTCTGAGCCACTCATGTACAGGGTTTTCCCGTATATTTTTACACCATATCTAAAATGTTTATTTGAATAGATACAAAAGTTTATTATTTTTTTACGAAGTTTAAGAATTTTTAAGTCGGAATGTCAAAAAAAATTCTAAATGTCAAAATTTGACAGGTCGATGTTTTTTTTTTAAAGGGAATATTATTTTAGATATTTATAGATCTTTTATCCCTGATTTTAAAAATATATATCTTTGTATTATTTTATTTATTAGTTTTGGAGATATATGCGCTTAAATGTTTAAAATACTTAAATTGATCTCCTTAAAACATCAAGGCAGCCATGAAAAAGACAATCGCATTTACACAAAAAGTTATGCTGTTGCTTTTGTAAGGTATAAAATTAATTAATATTTACTATCCGGCGGTATTCTGCGCAGTACTGTGTGGTGCAATTAGTAATAAGCCAGTAAAAACAAAAAATTATGCAATTTTTGTGAAAGAAAAAAATATTTATTACTTCATTTTTAATTTTCTACATACCCTCCTTGATTATTAATACAATTTTGAATAATTCTTACAAATTTGTAGGTAGCTTAAAAGATAGAGTTCGCAAAGTTTTCGTTAAGGTCAACAATTGTTTGGTCTATTTTCTGTTGTAAAATTTGAAGTGTTTGCGGCCTGTTATAATACACCTTATTTTTTAGGTAGCCCCACAAAAAAAAAATCAAGGAGAGACAAATCGGGGCTATTTGCCGTATCTACCTATCCAATACATATATCTATTATTTAAAAAATTCGTTACTGGCTGGATGTTTTGTGGGGGGGCTCCGTCCTGTTGCCATATTAAATTTCTATAGTTAATAGGGACTTATTGGAATAAAACCTGACTTTATTTTAGAGTCGACTTTATTTTGACACATTTACACAGAAAAGTAACAGCTGACTCTCAAAATTGACATTCCAAAGCCAAATTTAATAAGACAGACGCTAACTTTCATTTAATAAATACCGACACTAATAAATCCGGGTTTTAAATACACAAAGGCCGAATTTTGAAGCAGAGCAGCTGCTTTTTATTACAAGCTTTTATTTAGCTTCAGATGTTCTGTCTAACTATCTATCAAATCTTGTGAAGCGTTTTTGACACACTTCCCATTATCCGATTTGGATGAAATTTGGTACACACATAATGGTCCCATGACAATACAACATTAAGAAAAAAATATCCTCCCACCCCTACCCCCACCCCTTCTATAGAAAAATGTGTTTTTGACACACTTCCCGTTATCCGATTTGAATGAAATTTGGTATACATATAGTGATCCGATGACAATACAATATTAAGAAAAAATATCCTCCCACCCCTACCCCCACCCCCTTCCATAGAAAAATTTGTTTTTGACACACTTCCCGTCATCCAATTTGAATGAAATTTGGTATACATATAGTGATCCGATGACAATACAATATTAAGAAAAAAATATCCTCCCACTCCTACCCCCACCCCCTTTCATAGAAAAATGAGTTTTTGACACATTTCCCATTATCCGATTTGGATGAAATTTGGTATTCACATAGTGGTCCGATGACAATACAACATTTTAAAAAAATATCCTCCCACCCCTACCCCCACCCCCTTCCATAGAAAATGCGTTTTTGACACCCTTCCCATTATCCGATTTGGATGAAATTTGGTATACATATAGTGGTCCGATGACAATACCACAATAATGAAAAAATGTCCTCCCACCCTACCCCCCACCTCCTTCCATAAAAAATCCGTTTTTGACACACTTCACTTCAAATGACTTTTATAAAATTTGGTATATGCATAAAGGTCCGATGGCAATACAGCCCAAACAAAAAATATATTTCTACCTCTACCCCCACTCTCTCCTTCCCCCAATAGAAAAATGGGTTTCCAAACAACTCACGATCAGCGATTTCATTATAATCTAGAATAAACTCTTCTGTTCTGTTATTGAACAAATATTTTCATTTAATAGAGTAGATAGCTGAGACTAAAAAGTAGAAAATAAATTGGTAAAAGAATTTTTTTAAGTCACTAGCTTTTGTAAAATGCACTAAAAATTAAAAAATAATTTTCTAACATTTGTTATATTTTATAAACTATTTCTATATGGGGTTCATCTTACCAAATAACGAAATAAAAAAAAAGGTTTTAAATTCAATAAATTTTATTTCACAGGAAGAATTTTCCGTGACAATATTCTTCTAAGTTTTATATTTTCACTTATTTTAAACCTCTTTTAAAAATATTCTTTTTATTCCTAATATGCGCATATTCGGCATTTAAACCTCTTTTAAAAATATTCTTTATATTCCTAATATGCGCATATTTACTAGCTAAACCTAAACCTAGAGTCGAATAAGCCTTAATTAAAATGGATCTTACTTGAAAAATTAATAACCACAGTCCAGTCAAACTTTTTATCTGTACATCCAAATTTTTCCAACTATTTGTCAAGTCTCTAACTCTGATTAGAATTCTTATTCGTCGAAATTCATAATTCTGAGCATAGTTCTAATTCGTCACAATTCTTAACTTGGGATTAATTCTAATTCGTCAGAATTCTTAATTCTGTTTATAATTCTGATACGTGAAGATTCCCTCCAGAATTCTTTTGGAGACCTAAAAGAAAAACAGGTTTTTGGAACACACCTTAAGGCAACTAGGCAGAGGACTAAATGGTTGGGTAATTGATTACTTCTAATTAATAATAAAAACAAAAATTAAATAATTGAACTGATAAATTACTAAAATAAATGAAAATTTACTATAGTTATGCTTTAGTAATTTAATGTTCAAATTTGTCAAATAAATGGCCATTAACTATGACAATCTGAAAAGCCCAACTGTCAATTAGTTAATATCATTACTATTATTATTATTTTACCTACAAACGATTGATAAAGAAAAATAGAGATTTTGACTAGCGTGAACGCCCCTTAACATATAACGAAAATTAATAATCAAAAGTGACTACAATTTAATCCTATATATATATTTTTTCTAAAACAAGAAGCAATAAGCTGTTTAAAGAAAAATTGGCCAAACTGAGTCGTAATTAGCTTATAGAAAATCAAAATTTATGAAGTAAATTAGGAAATATGGACTTACCAATTTAGGTCGGGCTGCGAATCACAAAAAGAAAACTTCTTTTAAACACAAAACCCAGTTTTAAATATCCCTCTGGGATCGTTTTACTGACGTAAAAATAACTTAGCTTTTGGTTTAAAATATATAAAAAAATCTTTTAGAGATTTGCTTCCTGCGCTTCTCACAGCATGGAAGTTTGTAAAAATGTCCCTCATAAAGGGTTTCCATTCTCCTTTATAGGTTCGCATCCCCCCCCAAAAGTGATCCATAAATCCATAAAATTCGCGAATTTTCGAGATTTTTAAAGAAATGAAAAACAGAGACAACAAGATAAAAACTAATGAGAAATAAGGATCGGAACACTCTTCCAGAAAGTGTGTTTCCGGTTGCCATCTTTATTTCCAATCCAAGAATTAATCAAAATTCACACCTAAAGTTAACACTCTTAGAGCACACATATGTAAGAAAAGGACAAAGAAACTAAAGCTGTACAAGTGGTCAATTTTGGAGCCTTCGAACTTGCGTACCATGTTTCAGAAAAATTACCATATTGCCGTGTCTTAAACAAAGTGTTTCCATTTCAGGAAAAGTACTCTTGAAAATAAAAAATGAAAGGGTCTTGACTAAAATCAGTTAATTGGGACTCTATTCAGTCCAAATAATTATTTAGACACTTAATTAGTATACTTGATTGTGCAAGAATAAATTAGGAGTTCCGAAAGGTGCTAGGAAATTCACGACGACCAGAGCGGCAACGCCGCATTTATCGCGATTGTTTTCACAGGCACAAAAGACGGTACGATTATTAGTGTAATGTTTTGATTTTGAACTCGCGACAATAAGTTATTCGAAATAATTATTACTAAATAATACGTTAAATGTTTCCTGATCAAAGAAATGAATTAAGTGTTTTGTGGAACTAACTTAGGAATAAAAGAAGAATAAAACAATAGATGGAACAGAGCATTGAAAGTCAGGTAGGTAAACAATAATAAAATAGATAAATCTAGGTACTATAACTATTCTATCTTTATGTTTTAGTCTATGAAATAGCTGTGGACTGACGTAATGCTTATAGATAAAATAGCTAAATCCTAGGAAATGTCGTAGATCACTGCGAAAAAGAGTAGACAAAATTATAGACAAATGGGCTAGGAAATAGATGAACTAGACTACTGAATATAAATATTGACGATGCAATACAAATAATATATGACGGATATGGCGTTTTGTAAAGAGAAATCAGGTAGGTCCAAATTTGTAAGTGGAAAATAGACAAATAGATAAATTACCTACTTTGGTCTATTTTAGGCTAACCAAAGCTACCACAGACATGAAAATTTGTACGTCTATAAACGATGGGATGAAGAAGATAATACAACCACAACGAAGTTTGAGATATTTACAGAAAGGCAATTATAACTTAATTTTGATGTGTCACTAGACAAATAGAAAAACTAGACAACCAGAGAAGATTATGTATGGTTGAATAGAAAACGGTTAAGAAGCAAGAGATCTTATGAAGGTATGTCCAATGACATCAATAGAAAATAGGTAAATATATTAATTACTTGCTTTTATCTATTTTAGATAAGGAGTAAATAGTCAGAGGTACAAGCGTTAGATAATGGTTGAAAGATGACATGTAGAAGATAAAGCAATTAAAAACAAATCCAAAGCACCATCATGGAATCAGAAAGGCAATGAACTAATGCCAAATAGGTACTGAGGGTCAAACAACATGCTTAAGTGTTAAATTTAAGTATTTGATATTTTGTTTTTTTAGTTTTTATTTTGAGTCTCAAAAACAATAAATAAATATTTTATTTTGGCTAATTGATTACTTTAATTAAATACAAATAACAACTAAATAAATGTTGGCTCTAAACTTTTTAATATTTGGCGTACGTGCTAGTCAAATTTATTATGAATTGATGAATAAATTAATTATAGCATATACTTTAATTTTTACAGTTAACAACAAAGAAAAAGAATACCATTAGTCTCTGCAAACTAGTTTTACCTTAGTATTCCAAAAACATGTCTTTCAGTTCCAGCAGGACTCTCTCCCTGTTTCCGTTCTTCCTGCAGTTTGGCTTTACCAGTTATCAGGTAGTTTCTATTAACTTATTATAATTAGATGTACAAAACGCATACTGGTTAATGACTTCAGCCTAACTAATCTAATCTCTTCAAAAGGGACGAAAGAGGTATACAAGGGGAGGTTTTTAAATATTTAACTGAAAGCATTAGAAATTATTATTATTTTTTCCCTTTTTGGTGAATAGGCTCTTTTCACAGCAACCTCATTGTTACGTGGCAAATCTTGCCCGTAACAACACCACCCCTTCTTAGGCAAAGTTTCGAAGAAACTTTTAAATCCCGATTTCCCAAGAACGCTAACAGAGAACCTGCGTTCAACTTAAGACAAATTGTATGAGAATCCTCAGCGAGGCATTTTACTTTTCCTGCTGATTTGAAGCTTATGATAGCTTAGAGGCTTAGCCATCACGGGGACTAAGTCCTGAGCGATGAGACAGGCCTTTAGACAATTGTCACGTCAATCAAGTTTTCGGCCAAGATTGACAAAGCAACAATCCAACTCTGCTATCAACAACGCATGATAGGTAAACAATTTTAAAACTACAAGAATCCTCAGTAGACACCTTAATTTCTCCTACTGATTTGAAGCTATCATAAGGATTAGCCATCACGGGGACTAAGTCCTGAGCGATGAGACAGGCCTTTAGACAATTGTCACGTCAATCATGTTTTCGGCCAAGATTGACAAAGCAACAATCCAACTCTGCTATCAACAACGCATGATGAGTAAACAATTTTAAAACTACAAGAATCCTCAGTAGACACCTTAATTTTCTTCTACTGATTTGAAATGGTTTGCACCCACGACATGGAAAGAGATAGACAAGGTAGAACACAGAACAGGTAGCCTGGTAAACCCTGAATCTGTGGAGTGATAAGGTCACTGAGGGGTAGTAGGGACTTACTCCTACGCCCGACCATTATGAACAGATGAGTGGCCGTCCTTGGACTCCGGTCACAAGTTTCTCGCTAAAACCTGTCACTAGTCCACATCACCTGAGCTATCCGGCCCAAGTGTGACCTGAACAAAATACTCGTAAGGTTAACGGACATTGTAACCTTACGAGGGCCTGTTAGAGGGACTTAGTTAACCCCCATCCTAGGAACCATGGAGCGGTGGTATTCTTTTACCTACTGAACGAGGTCAGCAGGGCTGCAGAGCCGCGCAACCGCGCTTAGACCAGGTTAAAGAACTAAGACAAAAGAAGCGACAACCGAGAAAAATAAATTAAGCAACAAAAGAAAATCGAGGAAAATGGATCGTTCGCCACCGTTAGACATCATCTTCGTCATCAGGAGGATGTGCTTTTAGATCCTGCGCATGCCAAACTCCAACACTACGTCCAGACATATCAGACAGCTCAAAATTCCAAGGGTTGTGAACCTTAGAAATGACATAAGGACCCGTATACTTCGGCAAAAATTTGGACGTAATCTGTCGAGCGGCATCTGAGTGAGCAAAGTTTCTTTTCCATACCTGCTGATGAAGCTGGAAACGATCTGAACGTCTTCGAAGATTGTACCGAACTTTCGTTTTCTCATAGTTAAGCGTTAGTCGTTTTTGAACGTCCTCAAACAGCTTTTGTAATGCTTCCGCCTTTTCCGGAGGAGATGCAAGGGTAGAATCATTAGAAAAAGGAAATTCATGTTTGGCCAAATGAACCTCATGTCCAAACACAATAAAATTTGGAGAAAAACTTGTTACACTGTGCTTAGCGGACCGGATAGCGAAAGCTAATTTACCCAAGTACTTATCCCAGTGTTTAAGATCCTTGGAAACATAACCGCTCAGCATGGTTTTAAGGACTCGATGAGATCGTTCGACCGGATTTGCCTGAGGATGATAATTAGAAATATACTTAATCTGAGTGCCATATTGGGTAACTGCGTTCTTAAAAATACTGCTTTTAAACTGCGTTCCATTATCGACTATGACCACATCCGGTGCACCGTACACGTGTATTACATAATCTTCCATCCAACGAGTTAGAGAAAGAGCTGTTGCATTACGAAGAGGAAAGAACAAAACGAACTTGGAAAAACAATCCTGTACCGAGAAGACATATTTATAACCTTGAGTAGAGCGAGGCAAAGGCCCAACCAAGTCCACACTCACCATTTGCCATGGTCTAGTAAGAGTAGGCATTATGCTCAGCATTTCTCCTATTGGCGGTTTTTGCTCAGGTTTGGTTTCTAAACATGTTCTACATTTCCAGATATGCTTTGCAACATCATTTCGCATATTCGGCCAATAAAAGTGTTGAACAATACGGCTCAAAGTTTTAGCAACCCCTAGGTGGCCACAAGTTGGTGGATCGTGGTCTTCTCGTATAATTTGGGACCTACGCTCTCGAGGCACAACTTCTAACCAGTCAGAATCTGAGGATGAAAGAGTGGGATAGGGAATCTTAGCCCGTTTAAACACCTTACCATCGATAATTTGCCAAAGAGGATATTTTGAAGGAAAGGCTTGAATATCCGCCATTATTCTTTTATACCAAGGATCGGAAACAGGCTCCGGGTTCACAACAATCTCAGCAGCATCAATCTGAGGTACCGTTCTCGACAAACAGTCTGGTACAACATTGTCTTTACCTTTTCGGTGGACTACATCAAAATCATATTGCTGGAGACGAATGGCCCATCGCGCAATCCGACCCACAGGATCTTTAATCGAGTTTAGCCACTTTAAACAATAATGATCTGTTATTACGGTGAATCTAGCACCTTCAATATAAGGTCTGAGCTTCTCAATAGCAAATAATACGGCGAGACATTCCTTCTCAGTGGTGGAATATTTACGCTCCGCTTTTGACAAACTACGACTAAGGTAACAAATCACCTTTTCCTCGCCATTTTGTTGCTGAGATAAAACGGCACCAAGACCATAGTCTGAAGCATCTGTTTGGACGACGAAAGGCAAGTCAAAATTCGGACATGACAAAATTGGGGCTCGAACGAGATGTTCTTTAATGGTGCGAAATGCACGTTCACACTCAGAAGACCAAGTGAATTTGGTATTTTTACGAGTCAGAGCCGTCAACGGCGAAACAATAGAACTAAAATCAGGAATAAACCTACGATACCAAGACGCTACGCCAACTAATCTTCGAATTTCCGTCACCGTCTTAGGGGTTGGAATCTGTACAATAGCTTGTACCTTATCTGGATCTACTAACAGCCCTGAACAATTTATAACGTAACCAAGATATTTTAATTCGGGTTTGCAAAAGACACATTTTTCTTTATTTAAAGTAAGTCCAGCCCTTTGAATTCGTGAAATCACCTCCTCCAGAATCTCGAGATGCTTTCCAAATGGATCAATTTCAGAAGAATCAGTGCAAATAATTACATCATCACGCCGACAACTCTCTCAATCAATCTTTGCCACACCGCAGGCGCATTGGTAAGTCCAAATGGCATTCTTCGGAATTGGAAAAGACCATGACGAGGAACGGTAAAAGCAGTAATAGGCCTTGCTGCTTCTGACACAGGAATTTGCCAATAGGCCGACTTAATATCCAACGTACTCAAATATTTGGCATCTCGAAGTTTGTCAAGCGTATCGGTGACAAAAGGAATGGGATATGCGTCCTTGACAGTAACTTTATTAACCGCTCTGTAATCTACACAAAAACGCCAATTTCCAGACTTCTTTTTAATCATTACAATCGGTGAAGACCATGGTGAATTTGAAGGTTCGACAATATTGTCTTCTAACATCTGATCCATCTCAGCATCAAGTTCTTTTTGTAGAGTAGGTGAAATTGGATAATAACGCTGCTTTATGGGATCAGAATTAACTTTAATCTCTAACTCAACAAGACTTGTGCAACCAATGCTACCAGGCTCTGATGAAAATAAACGAGAAGTCAAAGAATCTAAGGTAGAACGTTGTTCAGATGACAAAGTGTCTAGGGATTCAATAGCCGCGACCGTATTTTTAACATCTAGGGAATCATGAAATCGCCATTCACCAGCACGCAGGTCAGGAATGATACCCATGCGACTCCAAAAGTCAACACCTAAAATTATGGTATGAGGCAGAGACGGAACCACCAAAACCTCCAGTACAACTACCTTACTTCTCAACACAATGGGTAATTCAACCGTACCTAGACACTGACATCGCTGGCCATTAGCCACTGTACACTCAAGGTTATCATTAGCATTTAATCTACAAAATTTCTGAAGGAGCTGCCAACCTACATTTCCTAAAATTGTTTTTGAACAGCCACTATCCAATAAACCTAAAACTTTTTTCCCATAGATACTTACCTCTAGGTAGGGACGTTCATCACCATGCGCATGACCCAAAATAAAATCTAGAACAACCTTGTGATCATTGGCCATTAGGGATGGGGAGGAACTCAGTTGGCCACCTGACCTCCCGACGACCCGTTTTTTTGAACAATCACAATTGAAAGTATAAAAACCAGGTTTCCCACATTTATAATAAAATACTTTAAGCGGTATTTGACACCTTTTAAATCTGTGTCCGACCTTAAGACAATTCCAGCTAAGGGTTTCCGTGGGCGAGATAGGAGTAGCGGATGACTGCGAAGAAGTATTTAAACTATTATTGGATGCAACATTATTTTCAGAAATACGAGCGTTAGATGAGTGAGACTGATTGGAGGTAGAAGATTGCTCTCGGATTGTAGAAGTGCCTGAACTATTATTTGACCTATTGGATTGACTTGAATTATTTGACCTATTCGTAGTATTGGGGTTATGTGACCTACTCTGAGGATGAGCATTACTTGACCTAGCAGTAGAAGAGTTCGTGCGATATGAATTATTATTTGACTCAGAACGTAAAGAATGCGAATTGTTGAAGGACCTAGCATTTGCAGAACTTGAAGATCGAAAATTATTAGAAGATGGTTGTCGATTTTGTGATCTACTAAAACCTGATTCACTATGCTGTACTGCATAAATCGTTGTACACTGAAAAAAGAGATTTGTGAATTTACATAACATATAATGGGGCTAAGGGGACCAAGAGTATTCATGTAAGTTTACAAATGATTTGTGAATTCACAAATTTTTTGTGAAATCGCTTAATTTATGTGATTTGCTTTTTACATAAAAAATGTGAATTTACATACACCTGAAGTGTCCATATTCACATGATTTTTGTAATTTTACATATTTTATGTAATTTTACAATGTGATATTTTCTTAGAAAGCAGGTAAAATTATTAGATTTTAATGTATATTTACAATGCGATTTTACGGTTAGCGGTGTCGACCGCCAAAAAATATCCCCAAAAACCTAAACCGCGCAGTCTAACTGCGCTAAAGCCTCTGCGCGATTTCGATTTTGGCGGATATTTTTTGCAGTCCATACCGTGAACGCGATTATGCATTGTAGTTTTACATTTCTGCAAAAAAAACAATATTTATATCAGTTACAACGCACATAAATTTATTTATGATTAAAAAGGAAACAAAGAATTTAAGATGAATTAAACCTATAACTTTTACATGTTTTCCTACATTAGTCTTACACAGTAGAAGAATATTTGGCTTGGGTATTTTTTCGTAAAATTTGTTTTTTATTTTGTCTTATATGTAATGAAATGATTTTAAACAAATAAATTAAATCTTGACTAAACTTTTACCGTCAATAAAGTATAACTCAGGTACTTGTAGGCATTTTAATTATTGCTTTGTAGTAGCATCGAGCATATATCCAGTTATATGTTCGATGGTAATAGTGACTTGCTTTTATATTGTTTGATATTATTTATATTTTTTTTAATTTTATTATTTCTTTCTGAATAATTTGCTACTATTTGCTTAATTATATTTAAAAATTTATGCAAATAAAGATATACGTTACTTTAAATTGGTCAAAGGTGGGTTAAAATGTGCCGAAATTCTGAGTCAATAGCTTGACTTAGTTTGGTACTCGAGTTAGTTTGGTAGAAGAACCAGCCCCTGCCAAACCAATTTTTATGTATTTTTAGGTCATGTACCAATAAGTGTGGATCTGTATGTTTATATCTGTAGTTTCCAAAATGTAGGTCCAAATAGTTTCTCTAGTGCCATTTGCTGCCATGATTCCAAAATTTTTTGCACATTACGTACGTCTAAACACAAAATATACTTATGTGAAGTTTTTTACTTCAGTATATAATCTTTATTTTTTAAGTCAATACGTAAATTTGATAAAAAAACAGCATATGGAGCGCAGCATGCATGATAGTTTTAACTATTCAATACATTGTCCCCTAAACCAACTTGGTCTCATTACAAGCCAGCAGAAAAAATACGTTTTTTGACAGTGGTATTCTTAGTCAAACAAAAAGTCAGTCAGTAGGCCACACTTTGGGACACCTCTTCAAAAGGGTGAGTGTTGTTTTTCAATATTACAATGAAACTCTAACTCACAATAAGACACATTATACCCCAACAAATGCCAAAATAACAAAGTCTTAAGTTAGTGTAGTTATTGGTACCTACCTATTTGACTACCTATCTACCGAAAATATAAGAAATTTAGCTTAATAACTTAAAGCTAAACAGGTACGATTTCAAACTTTAAACTAAATATACCGCAACTAGCAAAAACTAACTAAAAATATAGCATGTCAAAAACAATTATTTTACTTTCTCTCTATTATAGTTTATACAGTTATTAGTTTCTAAGTAATAACAATATTTATAAAAATATGTTAGTAGTATTTCAGTCAAAAACTACTTTTCAATGGAAAGTATGTTTTAGTTAAAAAACTGCAAATATAAAAACCATATTTGAGTTAAAAACTACTTAGAAATAAACACTTACTACCTAACTTTTATTTCGAAAAATATATATACCTTTTAAAAAGGCAAAAAAGTAAAAACTTAGTAACAGATTGAAAACTAATGGAAATTAAAGAAAATCTATTGCAGCCAACAGGCAAAATAAATTGGACTTGATCCGAGTTATTAGGGTGATATGGAGTGGCCTTTTTTTTGTCTTTAAGACGTCTTAATTTTTTTTAATCAATATATTAATTTTTACATTTTATTTCACCCGAAAAGGGCCAAGTTGAAAGCATTTTGTTAAAAAAAAGACTAGTTGGTAGTAGTTGTAGTTTGTTTGTAGTATTTGTTAAAACGTCTTTTTTTAGATGGTCTAAAAAAATAATCAACATTACTAAGCCAAAACAACATTAATGTTGCCATAAATTATATTTCAAAAATTTAATTTTTGCTATTTTTAAAATGACTAAATTTTGTTTGCTGATAAATGTTTCCATTGTTTTATTACACCATCTAAAAATAGACGTCTTAATTAATACTCTATTAATATTTTGATTTAAAAAAAAATTAAGATGGTTATTTAAAGACAGAATGTGTGTGTTTTCACTAAAATTCATAAAAAACAAAAATAAATTGTGATAGATAAAAATAAAAAATGAAAAAAGCGTTTTTTTATCGATTTTTCTGTGATAATAGGTTGGGTAAAAAATACTTAATACAAAAGTTGTAGACCTTTTGATTACCTATAACTTTTTTACTTGACTTTTTTCAATAGGAGGTCTAGTTCTGCTAAAAATCGTCAAAAACCATTACTCACCCATGAAAGGTTACCCCATTTCACGCCAATACCTCTGATCGAGTCTAATTTATCTTTCCTGATACATATGATACATTTTCTTTAATTTTCATTAATTTTAATTGTTTTTTTTTGTTTAGCCAGTAAAAAGAATTTAATTGTTAATTCTATTTAAGAATGAAATTATTTTTTTTTGGAAGCAGACAATTTTTGGCTTTTTGTTCCATGATCTGGATGAATTTTAAGAATATATCTTTGCAGAAATTCTAAAACGCATGACACATTCTTTGGATACTTGACGTTAAAAACAAAATATACGCTGAAGATATTTTTTAGCCCCTTCAAGAATGTTGATATCTTCATAATTCTTTCCTTCTCGAAATAAAGGAACATTTCAGTCTCTGAAAACAAAAAAAGTGATATTAGGTACCAAAAACAACCATTTTTAAAATACTGACGAGTAAACACAATTATTTATTATTTTTTTTTAAGTTTCGAATTTTTATTGTCAGGAAAGTTAAGAAATGTTCAGGACAACTTTGAAAAAGTTAAGGAACTCTTAAAATGTTTAAGAGACGTATTGACAACTCGGGAAATGTTCTGAAAATTCTGGCAATATTTAGGAAAACTCTGGAAATGTTCTGAAAAACTCTGGAAAAGGTCAGGAGAAGTCTGGAAAACTCGAGAAATATTTGGCATAACTGAAAAATTATAATAAACTCTGTAAGTGTTCAGGAAAAGTCTGAGATACTCGGGAAATATTGAATAAGTTTGAAAAATTGCAGAAAACTCCTGGAAATGTTCAGGAATTCTGAAAAACTCGGGAAATATTCAGGAGAACTGAAAAAGTATGGAAAAATGAAATTTTTAGGAAAAGTTCAGAAAGCGTCTGGAAATTCTCAGAAAAAGTATAGAATAACTGTGAAAACCTGTTCTGGTATAAAAAAAAGGTATGGATAGAAAAAAAAATCGCATAATTACTCACCATTTTCAACAATGCACGGCTCGGGTCCCAAATCCTTTGGCAACTCCTAAAATATACATAAAAGCAAAATTAAAAAAATTAAAAACTTTTAACAAGCATAAACGTCCCTGTATCAAAAAAATTAAAAGAAAATAACTTTACCTTTTTGTAGTAAATGACAATTTTAGTCATATCTTCTTTGAATTGGTTGCAGAGAATACTAATTATTCTTTTATATTTATCATCGATATTTGCCGTTTTGTTTTCTTTATCTAACTCGATAAGTTTGTTCGCCTTTGTTTCCAAGTTTTTTTCAAACGTGTCTATTTCCATTCCCGTGACTTTTTCAAAATGCCAAGCCATGACCTTTTTTGAAAAAAGAATTGGCCACTCTTTTTTAATCTCTTGTACTGTAGGTGGAGGAGCTTTATTTAAAAACTCTCTTTGAAGAGAGAAGGTCTTCTCTAAGAGATTTGTTAATTCCTCTGTTAAAGGTTGGTCATCAAGGTTAAGATTTTCATTTAGCTGTTGCCTCATATCACCTGTTTGGTCATCTTCAAGCTCGTTGTGTTCTGGATTCCAGTTGGAGCATCCTAAAATAAACATCAGTGAAAAATAGAAAAAAAATAGCTATAAAAAAGTGTCACATACAGGGTTTGACAGCTCTTTTTCCAAATTTATGTATTTTTTAAAACCGATAATTTTTTATAATCTCTGATTCTTGCTAGTTTTTTCGAAAATGGCCATATCCTGTAAATTGTATTTTTTACCTGCCGTTGAGTTTATCAATCGAAACGATTGACTTTCCGTCCGCTGAAGATGATCTCTTATGAGGACGGTTTAAATATGCAATTCTCTCATATAATTTATTGTAGATGGTTACCACACCATCTCCGAGTACCACTCCATCGTCGTCTACATCCTGAAACATTTTCGGATATTTCGCTACCATTTTTTGTGCCACAATTTTAACAGCTTTAGATGGCGGATGGTCTTTTAGATCTCTCATCTCATTGACAACCATGTGTACAACTTGCGATATCAACTCTTTTTTTCTCGTTCCACGTTCACAGGCGAAAATCGTATCATTTGGTAATTTGTGCCAAGGTATTTTAAACAATGACCAAATGATTTCCATATTTGAGTCCACTTTCGTGACTGGAGTAGTATCTGTAGAAGAGAAAAACAATACTTTTGATTACAGTCATTTGGGATACTTTGTGCCACTTCGAATTTTTGTTTTCATAAGAAACCTAAATTATTGATTCTTTTTAAATGGGAAGATTTGTGCACTGAAATTAAATTTACTATTTCAGTGTTGGTTAAAGAGTCTCTACTGTACAGGGTGTCCCAAATTCTAGGGGGGATAGAACAAAACTGACCACACTTTGCGGCGCTCAAATTTCAAGAGAAGCTTAAATGTGAAAACTGAATTTTGATATAGTAAGCCGTTTTTAAACTACGGAGTGTTTTTAAAAAGTCTGCATTTTGAGAGGGAGTCTATAACTTTTTTATTTACTGATATTTTTTATTTTTGTAAAAACATTCTCAAGACACTTTTTTAAGAGGAATTCAACTGCCAAATTAAATTTTATCTGTCACTTTTGGTTTTTGAGATATTACTTAAAATTGTTTTTTCTTTATCAGATGATCCCTTTATTTCTTTATCTCTTTGTATTTTTGTATATTTTTTGTTTTTACCATATATTTTAGTTTACTAAATAAGTTTAGAATATTTTAAAATTATCAAAATATAAAAATAAAAAAAAGTTAAGAGGTGATTAAAAGAAAAAATATAGAAAATAAAAAAAATAAAATATTTAGTGTGATGTCATTTTAAAGGAAATTTTATGCTGATTTCAAAAATTGAATAAAGTTATTCCGTAAGAAAAATAAAAACTTTATGCAATATCTGAAAAAGGGAAAGAGATAAATAAAAACCGTTTACATCTGTCAATTCTTCAAGAAAAGATCTATAAGAAAGCTATTTACACAAAAACAAAATTTTCATAAACAAAAAAGTTATAGACCCCCTCCCCAAATTCAGACTTTTCAAAAACACTCCATAGCTTAAAAACGGCTTGCTATATCAAGATGAGGTTTTCACCATTAAGCTTCTCTTGAAATTTGAGCATCGCAAAGGGGGGTAAGTTTTTTTTATCTCCCCTAGAAATACCTGACACCACACAAAAACAACAAATTTGGGACACACTGTATAATGAATTACAGAAAGATAAAGAAGATATTGATCTGAATGATGTGAGTTACATAGAAGAAGCAGAAAGTAACCAAAGAGAAGACATAACTTTAGATTTAAATGACCTTGCAGGTAAAAAAGAGGAAAACATTGATGTTGTTCAGATAGATTCGGGTGATTTAAAGAGAGAAGATTTCATAATTATTAGATATTACTATGATGACAATCTTTATCCGGGTCAGGTTCTGGATATACAAGATAACAATGAAGGTGCTATCCAATTTCTAGTAAGGTGCATGGAGAAGTCAGGAAGGAATGCAAAATGCGACGTCATCAAGAAAATTGCTGCTATAGAGCCCGTTATAAGTAGGGGGCTCTTTCAAATCCATGACAATCTGCTTCAAGCAATTGCGGTTACTAGAATGTAGGTAAATTTTACTTACTAACTTATTTTATAGGAGATTTTATACATATTTATGTATGTATACTGTAAATTTTGTTTGTTAAATTAAAAGATTAAAAATTAAACTTATATTCTGCTGGTTTTTTTTAATTTTATTTTGTATATGTGGTTAGTTTTTAAATTTTTATCCTTTCCCAAAAAGAAAAAATAAAAATAGAAAACATTAAATAAGAAAATTTTCAAAAATGCATATGCTTTTATGGAAAAAAGCCATGGCACAAAGTTACCCCAAATGGGGGGCTAACTTTGAGCCACACATTTTAAAAAGATTTATTAAACAAAAAATTAATTTATAATTTTTTTTATTGTTTTTAACTCTCTAATAGTTACAATAAATATTTTTTTTACCTTAGGTTATTTGTAAAAACCAGAACTGCTGTGGTATTTTAATTTTATTGCTAAAAGTGGTTCAAAGTTACCCCAAATGACTGTAAATTAAAACTAATGGATATAATTTACCTTTTTGAAATCTGTCAGTCACACAAGTAAAAACCAGACTTAATAAAAGCTCAAAAATTTTAGACAAAAATTTGTTTTTGATTCAACACTTTTTTTTATTTTTAGATGAAAATATCTTTATTTTGACAATACGCAAAAAAACTTTGTGGGAGGGGCAAAAAGTTTTTTTGGGGGCAGACTGCCGTTAATACCTTACCAATAATTATCGATTTACTGACAGGAGGCACAACTTCTGTAACAGTTATGTCCAACTTTTCAGATTCAAAAGTTTCAGACAGGTCTAAGCTTGACATATAGCTGCCACCACTGACACTTGTGTCTTCTGGCATATAGGCATATTCTACTGAGGATAGATCGCTAGAGGCAGTGGAGCTAGCTGCTTGATTGTTTTCAGATAATGGTACTCGAGATGGTACCCACTGTTCGTCATGGGTTAATAGAACAAGAGTCTCTTTTCTTATTAAAATAAGAACTTCATCGTCTGTTACTTCTGTTCCCTCTGCCTCTAAGACTATTTGTGTTCCAGCAATTCCAAATTTTTCAGAAGCTAAAAAAACACTTTTGTTGAATGAAAGAATATCAGTTTGATTGCACAGTGTTAGGTTTTGTTATTACCTTTGGCTATAAGTGACTCCAAAGCATTCTTCTCACTTAATAACACAATCAATTGTTTTTTTTGCGGTCTTGGCTCCAAACTTTGAAAAGAGCAGGCATCCTAAAAAGACACAAACCAGCAGTATCAGCAAAAAAAACGAGTGTTTTTTTAATGTCTGACAATTTCTAAAAAACTTAAAGCATTTCAAAAGGAGCAGATTTAAATCCATAAATTTTACTTGATAAAATGTGAATTTTCAAAGAATTCTGTAAAACTGGTTCATGACATAAGGTTTTCAAAATTGAAAAAAATCTTTTTGGGCGAACATTTTACTTGAGCTGGGTAAAGAAGAGAGGTCTGCGGGTCGTAATTTACAATTATTTGAGATCCATAGAAAAACATTGATCTTAAATCATGAGCAATCACTAAGTGTTCTACTTCACACAATTCATATGAAGTTAAAAATGAATCTGGATCATCAAGTTTTTGATGACATAAAACCATTCCTTGTTTGTAAAGGAAATTTTGAAAAGTTACCTCATGAGATATATATACACATTTTTCTCTGGAAACATACTAGACACAAAGTTTCTAAAATCTTCAGAAAAGGAACTTGGTTCATAAATCTCAGCATTTTCTGATTCAACCTTGTTGTCGTAAAACAACTCATTTGATAAATTCAGAGCTTGCAAAAGCTGATGTCTTTGTGAAAGGGATAATACTACATTTTTATAATTTGATGTATGTTGCACTATTTTTTTAAAATATTGGTGTTTTGATTCAAAGTGCAATGTCCACAGGTGTCGAAGAGGGCCAAATTTTTTAATAAGGTATGGATAATGACATAAAAAGTGATGTTTTGGTTTTAAAGGAGAGCCAGTCAAGACTTCCTGTCTAGTTTCAAAATATTCTCTAATTAAATATCTTAATAAAGCCACTTGGTCAATAGACAATTTGAAACCCAACACAATAATACATATTTTTCGGAGTATTATGCTTAAGTCAAATAAACGGGAATTTTTGATTTTTTCATCATTATAAAACAAAAATGGTAATATTTGAATGAGCCACATATTTTGAGAAGCTGTGCCAGGAAGACCTTTATTTTTTGCTGTGATGGAAGGATATGTAATTTTACTCTCAAGAATAAAAGAAACATTTTTTACCCTTTCATTCAGTTCACAAAAACTGATTAATTTTTTAGAAACCATCTTGTCAAAGATAAGCGCTAAGTCATATCGAATAATTCCCTCAAAAAGGTCATGAGCCACACAAGGGGGTAAACCTGGATTTGAAACATGATAAAAATTAAGAGAATTTAATGGAGAATTACCCTCTAAGCCATGGTAATGATTCGAGTCATTTAAAAATTTTAATGTATCTATATCAGTGTTATAAGTATCAACAGTTCTTAATATAAAAGACTCATTTATGTTTGTTTCATCAATATTGTTTGCATAGCAGTAACGACAACAATAATTTTTTAAGTTAAAGCTCTCCAGAAAGCCTCCTATTTGACTACTGCCTAAGTTGTCTCCTGCACATGCTAAAAGTGATCCCTTAATTACTTTAAACCTGCCATTTACACTTATTGTTATGCCCTCTAATTCTAACTTTTTTAAGTCAAATAATAACTTTTCCAAAACACTCTGAAAGCCAAACAATTTAACATATTTTTCATAACACAGGGCAATAAGCTGAATTTGTTGAACTTTGGACCTTTGCCAAGCTGGAAAATTACCCACAATATAATAAATTCCAATAATTTTATGTTTTTTTCTGAAGGAACCAATGGGGTTACAAACCTCAAAGGCGTCTTGAAAAATTATGAGTTGCAAATAATTGGAATCAATTGAAAATAAGGCATTGTCCTGGAAAACACTCCCATCACAAATGTCCTCGAAAATCCCATAATTGTTTTTCTTTTTAACAAAAAAAGTTTGCAAAAAACTCTTATTTTGAAATAATGCTTGTACAGATTCTAAAATGGGTACATAATAATAAAATGCCTTATCATTTAAGAAGATTTGCTTAGGTTGCACGAAATTAAAATGTTCTTTATAATATTTGTATCGAGCCCACCTACTTCTCAGGTCACCATCGGAGCCAAAAATATCTTGACATAAATTACTATCCAAAGTAAAACCTTGAGGTAAAACAACACCATTCTGGGCCATTTTTTTTTTAATATTCTGTGTTCATGTCGTTAACTTGTAACATACCTTCTAAAATAGCTTGCAGAGATCTGTCTGTTAAAAAATGCTTTGCTTCCAATGATAAAAAAAGGGTGCCAACAGTTTTTAAGAACAACCCTTTGTAATCAGTGTTTTGTTCATTGGAATCTATGCCAGGATTTGATAGTGACACTTGCTCGGCATCACTCTCAAAAAAATAATTATCAGTGTTTTCGAAAAATATTGATTTTTTTTCTAATCCCTTATGGCCTCTGCGAAATAGGTGGGCTTTAAAAGTGTTTACACTTTTAAATATAGTGAATGTCTTACAAACTGATTGGTAAGGACACCCACAAAAATTTTTTTGTCGTAGGTGGGCTCGGATGTGGGTATTCATATCACGGCTATTTTTTGTTTTAAAGTTACATTGAGTATAGGTACAAGAAAATGTACTTGTAAATATCCTTGAGCTTGGTTTATGACATGAATAAACATGTCGTTTAAATTTGTTGTATGTTCTGAACGAAAATGGGCATCTTTCCAACTTACATTTGAAAATGTTTGGTACATGTCTATGAGTCGAAAGATGCCTGCTATATTTGTAAAAGCTCTGCAAGCTTGCATCACAGAGATCGCATTTTAACATTTTTTTGAAACATCTTACCTTGGGTACACACAGCAAACTTTTTTTTAGCCACAGAATTTTAAAAACTAAAACAAAAAAGTTCTGTGTCAAGGACACAGCACAGGGACACAGCGAAAATGGCCGATGTGCCGCTGGGGTTTCGCAATGTTGTCAAGTTGAGAAAGTTTTCTTTAGATTTATCAGGGCTATCAAAACAGACGCGCCATTATTTTACAAGGGCTATCAAAACCAACGCAGTGGCCAGAGGGGGCCGGGGCCCCCTCTGAAAATTTGCCGGCCCCTCCTCTGAAAACTTGTCCTCATGCCAAAAGTCGCATAGCAATGCCGCAATCAAGCGTTAAAATAAAAACAAGTGTCCTCCCCCAATTTTTTTTGATCCAGTCTGGCCCCCCATACCATAAAATCCTGGCGTCGCCACCTATTTTTTCGTGCTTTAGTGGGTCGATTTTTTTTTAATGGTTACGTGGCGACATTCTAACCTTTCAACAGGGACATTTTTTAATTATCGTGGGCTTTTTGTTTTTAGCGTTTAAAGCAATTTTTCCTTGATTTATTGATCAGTTGTTTTTGTAGTGTATTTTTGTTTTGTAATCTGATACTTTCATATTTAAAATTAATTTAATTTTAAAAAATCGGTAAATAGTTTGACATAAACAAATAAATAAACGTCATAATACAACTTACCGAAGTCAATAGGGCACTCTACGCTAATGTCACGATCAGCTGTTCCATGCTGCTGGAGGACAAACAAAGCGTTTTCTCATAAGCCGCCATGTTAACCAAAACGTTAAATTTCCGAAAATGGCAGCGACGCAGTTTTAAAAAAGATACTAATTTTGGGATTTTTCCTTTGTGCATATGGGAAAAATATGCTTTTTGCAAATTATTCAATAATAAGATTGCAAAACGCCGTTAAACAAGGCCGTATCTGTTATGCCTATCTCTTATGCACTAACACGACGGTAGATAGCGTCATCTCTCTCAAATCAGTTAGATCACATATTAAAATTCTGGAGAGGGAAGGCGCTATCTACAATAGTGTAAGTGCATAAGAGATAGGCATAGCAGACACGGCCTTGTTTAACAGTGATTTTCAAGCTTATTATTGAATATTTTCGAAAAAGCAAATTTTTCCCATATGCTCAAAGGAAAAATGCCAAAAACAGTATCTTTTTTAAAACTGCATAACATGTTGTTTTCGGGAAACTTACATTTTGGTTAACATGGCGCCTTATGGAAAAACGCTTTGTTTGTCCTCCAGCGACCATATTTGCAGTGATAAGCTGTTTTCGTAGAGTGCGCTATTTGATGCGGCGCATGGCGGGAAATTTGAATTCAGAATAAAAAATCTAGATTCTAAAATTTGGACGTTTTAGTCACCTTTCATTCTCACCAAAGTTTGATGGAATGTCAGGAGGGTGTCGGAAAATATTTCACTAAAATCTCACGAAAATCTGTATAGTGCCTTTTTAAAAATATTGCGACTTTCTTAAAAAGTACAACAGAAAAGTAAAAACAAAAAATATTATTTACTTAAAATTGTTACCAAAAATCTGCTCTTTTTATAAAATTAATTTGTTTAACCTAAATTTGTTAAATATCACTATTTTCTGTAAATATGGAGGGTCCTTTAGATGTGTACAAAAGCCTATAGCTCAAAATTATTTTTTAAATTTATTAGCTTTAAAAAAATTACTTCTTTAAACAAATGGATCCATGACGGATCTGTTAATATCTCAGAAACGAAAGATCCCACGAAGCTTTTTGGTTATAATACAAATTATTGAGACAAATGTGTTCTACTAAATTCCAAAATCGGCATATTATATGGCGAAAATGCATAAAAAAGTTAGCATTTTTAAAAAACTGTCAAAAAACTATCATTATAAATGTTGACCAAAATTTAATCAGCTCGTTATAGTGTCGAACATTATCTTTTATGAAAAGCCATTTTCGCCCCCGTCGCAAAGTAAACTAAGACGTAAATTTTCAACGTGACAACCCTGTGCGCGTCTTTCATTGTTTGGCTTGCAGCAACCATGGATCACACGGATCACCTTGGCTGAGAGGTGCTTGCAGATTCAAATATGGACGCATGCGTGGTTGGAATAGTTCTTACATATTTTTTGTGAAATCACAAACTAATTGTGTCTTGATGGAACTCCGTATGTAAATTTACAATGCGTTTGCCTGCCAGATATTTTTTTTGTAAAAACACTAAATCTATGTAAAATAGCTGCGAAATTACAAATGTGAAACACAAATTTTTAATAAATTCACATAAAATATGTATTTCAAAAACCGGAAATACACATTTTTTTTGGTTATTCACAAATATTTTGTATTTTTTTAACGAAAAGGAAAATTAAAGTAATTTTATGATAAATTTACATTTAATTTACTGAAAAATAAAGCCGTAATTTTACAAAGTCAAAGTAAATTCACACACAATTTTTTCAGTGTAGGACGTTGTCGATCTGATGGAGGTCGACGATAAGCCAATTCTGGTTCGACTAAATTCCTAGCATTGGTGGGAGGGGGAACAAAGCGTTGAAGGCGTTGTTCATTCGCTTCGATAGACCTAGCTTCCCTAAATAATTCGTCCACAGAATAAATGCTAGATGGTAAACGTCTTTGAATATCAGGTAAAAGTAGACGACGTATGATTCTAACACGCTGAAGCTCACCAGGCATAACCGGAAGCTTTCTAAAAAGACTTTGGATGCTATTGAAAAAGGTTGTTACTTTTTCTTGTGCGCCCTGCGTTCTTTGTTTGATTTCTGCCCACAAATCCTCGTCATATTCGTCACTTAGAAAAACATCTAACAACTGCCGAGTAAAATCGTCCCACGAGCGAAATGATCCATTCCTGAAAAAGTGCAAAGCCTCATCGTCTAACAACAGAGGTGCAGAATCTAGTAAACACTCCTTCTATACATTATATGCTCGTCTCAGCTCTTCGATTCTTTCAAGAAAATTTGTGACACTAGTTCGTCCGGTGTATTTTAATTTCCATCGTGAAACATCAAACGATAAATCTCTAGAATCACGAAATGAAGTACCTCTGCCACGCAGAGAAGAAAACTCCAATTCATCTAATCGTCGAGCCAAATCGGGGTAGTCCTCGTAGAAAGAATTACTAGGTCTAGGTACCCTAGAATAGTTACTCTCAGGAGGAACCCGTTCTCTGTTAGGAGGATACGGACCAGATCTACTAACATCAGCATGAGATTGGTGATTGGTAGTGAAAGTTGGTTGACGCTGTGAAGGCCACGAAGAAATATGGGGTACAAAATAAGGCAGATCGGTAGAAGATGAAGACCTCATATCTTTATTGGACAACTGCGGTTCAGGGATACCTCGCACTGGATGATTGCCCGTCGATGGTCTGTTTTCAGGGTCTAGAATCGTGGAATTTAATTGCGTAAAGTGTTGTAAAGGTCTAGAAGATGTTTCGTTATCTAGATATGAATTATCAAAACGTTCAGGACCATGCCGATTTACCGAGGGATGATATTCAGGATTACCTGGTATCCACTGTTGAACAAGAGGCTCATCAAAGTGAACTCGCGAACCCCTTCGTTCAGAAATATGGAATTCAGAAGGCTCATTTACCGAACTAAAATGAATTTCTCGTTGAGGTGGTGGTCTACTTGATCTTTCTGGTTCATTCAGCAGACAGCACTGACCCCTAACAACTTGAGATAAAGCTGGTTGTGGAGTTTGATACTCGAGAGGGTCAAATGAAATTAAAGATTGGGGTACAACATTGGAAGCATGAGCAGTGTTGGATGGTTGATGTAAGTTTGGTCCATCAGAAAAGGTGGATTGTGGAACTTGAGTAGGAATAGAAGGATGTGGTATTTCCGCTCTATTATGTTCAAGGTTATTAAAGAAATCCTCAAGAGGTCTCTCAGAGGTTGATTGAGGTGCTATAGAATGATGGAGTTGATGATCCTCAGCCACCAAGCGAGGCGTAACTCTCGAACGATCAACTACCCCTATACCTTGACTTTCCCCCACTTCATTACCTACAACACGATCCTCGCTTCTATTCAACGCTTCCTGCCTACTTCTGGTATGATTCGAGTAAAGGGTTGGGTTACTAGCCCGATGACCAGGCCCTAAAGACTCAAGAGTAGACTGAGCCGGGAATTGAACAACATTTAAAGGAGGAGGACTACTAGAAAGAAGATCACTCCTACCTGATGGTTCTTGGCTACTACCGATATTAACCAAATCGTAAGAAACTGGGGTACGTACAGGCATCGCTGGGCTGACTACCACTGGTTGCAACACATCAGTAGGCTTTGGCTCTAATGGTCGAGAAACCTCCTCTACCCTAACTTCAATCAAGGGACTAGCAGCAGGTAACTGTTCGTAAACCAAATTTAACTGACCAATCAATTGAGTGCACCTATTTGACAACTCTAAAAGCAACGCCTTGTCATGCTCATCAGTACAGCGGATGCGAGTAAGTCTCAAGTTCACATGAATCAAGCGAGAGTAAAATCGTTTAAATTCGTTTTCCCTATTGGCAGCGTTAAATGAAGCTAACTCCGTGCTCAAATACTGAAGCTTAGCTCGACATGTCAGCAGTTCTGTAACTGGATCTTTATTAGTACCTACTGGAGCTAAACATCTACCACGACGTTCCTCTCGCAGTACTGCACGCAAATCTTCCCTACGACCGTTCATTGTTTGTTGTACCGGCAGACCACGTATCTCCAACTCATACTGAAGCTCGTCATTATTTAGCCTATTTACCTCCATTGTTACGAATTAAACAAATAATGAGTAAACGCCAAAATTAAAAAAAAAAAAATCTTTTTAATTATAATAATCTGTCTTGTCACGACCAGGGACAAACCCCACCCTTGCCAAGCAACAAAAAAAAAAGAAAAGAAAACCCCTCAAAAAAGAAAAAATTTTAAAAAAATATATTTAAGGAGGGCCAATTCTATCCACCACGGTATAAAAAGAAAACTTTTAATGTTTGGGGCACTCTGTATTTAGCCGTATAGATTTTTTTTTAAATTTTAGGGACACTATATACAGCGGTGAGTATAAAAAAAAAATTTTAGGAACACTATATACAGTAGTGAATATTTAAAAAAATTTTTAGGGACACTCTGTATATAGCAGTGAATATTTAAATTAATATTTTAGGGACACTCTGTATACAGCGATGAGTATTCAAAAAAAATTTTAGAGACACTCTATATACAGTGGTGAATACCAAAGAAAATTTTTAGGGACACTCTGTATATAGCAGTGAATAAAAAAAAAAGTTATTTCAGGGACACTCTGTACACAGCGATTAGTATAAAATAAAATTTTTAGGGACACTCCATATACAGTAGTGAATAAAAAAAAATTAAGGGACACTCTGTATATAGCAGTGAATATTTAAATTAATATTTTAGGGACACTCTGTAAACAGCGATGAGTATTCAAAAAAAAAAAATTAGGGACACTCTATATACAGTAGTGAGTATAAAAAAAATTTTTAGGGACACTCTATATACAGCGATGAGTATTCAGAAAAAATTTTAGGGACACTCTATATACAGTAGTGAGTATAAAAAAAAAATTTAGGGACACTCTGTATACAGTAGTAAAAATTAAAAAAAAATTTAGGGACACTCTGTATACAGCGATGAGTATTCAAAAAAAATTTTAGAGACACTCTATATACAGCAAGCCCAAAAACTCTGTTCTTTTTTTGAAAACGTAAAAAAAATTAACTTTTCATTTTCTGGGCACCCTGTATACAGCAGCGCCTAAACAAAACTATTTTGGGGTACCTATATATGGACAAGCCTCGCCCAGTATACCTTGTGGATCAGTAACACTCTGTATACTGGGACAGAGTCGGGACCGGAGTTTTGAACACTCTGTCTAATAAAAAAAAACACCCTGTATACAGTGACAGGATAAAAGGAAAGTGTCAAAGGTTTTTCTAACCACTTTGTATCAAGTGACAAAGGGGCAAAAGAAATGCCAAAATTTATTATTTAAAATAAATACCTAATACTAGTTATTATTACCTACTAGGTATCAGTAATTATCAGTATATATAAATTTTGTACATCTGTGTGGGTACCTACACCGCAAAACACAACGCAAAAAACTTAAAAGGACGCCAAAAGAAAACTACAAAATAGCTGCGCTATGTTGCCGCCATTACTGCAACTAACACCGCGTAGTTAATCTTATTTATCTTTTTGGGCAGTAAGGAAAAAAAAACACCCCTTACTCTGCCCTGAACAAATCAGCTAAGCAGCTTACAGTAGTAAGGGTAAACTAACCCCTTACACTGCTGTAAAAAAAAAAATAATAACGCAAAACAAAACGACCTTTTAGCGCATTCTGAAGGGAATCCATACAAAACAATCGCCTAACCTAACCTAACCATTTTTTTGAAAAACAAAACTGCAAAAGAATATTGTAAAAACAGCCAGGGGTACCAATTTGTTATATTTTATAATGAACTATTTCTATATGGGGTTCATCTTACCAAATAACGAAATAAAAAAAAAAGGTTTTAAATTCAATAAATTTTATTTCACAGGAAGAATTTTCCGTGACAATATTCTTCTACAGTTTTATATTTTCACTTATTTTAAACCTCTTTTAAAAATATTCTTTTTATTCCTAATATGCGCATATTCGGCATTTAAACCTCTTTTAAAAATATTCTTTATATTCCTAATATGCGCATATTTACTAGCTAAACCTAAACCTAGAGTCGAATAAGCCTTAATTAAAATGGATCTTACTTGAAAAATTAATAACCACAGTCCAGTCAAACTTTTTATCTGTACATCCAAATTTTTCCAACTATTTGTCAAGTCTCTAACTCTGATTAGAATTCTTATTCGTCGAAATTCATAATTCTGAGCATAGTTCTAATTCGTCACAATTCTTAACTTGGGATTAATTCTAATTCGTCAGAATTCTTAATTCTGTTTATAATTCTGATACGTGAAGATTCCCTCCAGAATTCTTTTGGAGACCTAAAAGAAAAACAGGTTTTTGGAACACACCTTAAGGCAACTAGGCAGAGGACTAAATGGTTGGGTAATTGATTACTTCTAATTAATAATAAAAACAAAAATTAAATAATTCAACTGATAAATTACTAAAATAAATGAAAATTTACTATAGTTATGCTTTAGTAATTTAATGTTCAAATTTGTCAAATAAATGGCCATTAACTATGACAATCTGAAAAGCCCAACTGTCAATTAGTTAATATCATTACTATTATTATTATTTTACCTACAAACGATTGATAAAGAAAAATAGAGATTTTGACTAGCGTGAACGCCCCTTAACATATAACGAAAATTAATAATCAAAAGTGACTACAATTTAATCCTATATATATATTTTTTCTAAAACAAGAAGCAATAAGCTGTTTAAAGAAAAATTGGCCAAACTGAGTCGTAATTAGCTTATAGAAAATCAAAATTTATGAAGTAAATTAGGAAATATGGACTTACCAATTTAGGTCGGGCTGCGAATCACAAAAAGAAAACTTCTTTTAAACACAAAACCCAGTTTTAAATATCCCTCTGGGATCGTTTTACTGACGTAAAAATAACTTAGCTTTTGGTTTAAAATATATAAAAAAATCTTTTAGAGATTTGCTTCCTGCGCTTCTCACAGCATGGAAGTTTGTAAAAATGTCCCTCATAAAGGGTTTCCATTCTCCTTTATAGGTTCGCATCCCCCCCCAAAAGTGATCCATAAATCCATAAAATTCGCGAATTTTCGAGATTTTTAAAGAAATGAAAAACAGAGACAACAAGATAAAAACTAATGAGAAATAAGGATCGGAACACTCTTCCAGAAAGTGTGTTTCCGGTTGCCATCTTTATTTCCAATCCAAGAATTAATCAAAATTCACACCTAAAGTTAACACTCTTAGAGCACACATATGTAAGAAAAGGACAAAGAAACTAAAGCTGTACAAGTGGTCAATTTTGGAGCCTTCGAACTTGCGTACCATGTTTCAGAAAAATTACCATATTGCCGTGTCTTAAACAAAGTGTTTTCCATTTCTTGGTCTTGACTAAAATCAGTTAATTGGGACTCTATTCAGTCCAAATAATTATTTAGACACTTAATTAGTATACTTGATTGTGCAAGAATAAATTAGGAGTTCCGAAAGGTGCTAGGAAATTCACGACGACCAGAGCGGCAACGCCGCATTTATCGCGATTGTTTTCACAGGCACAAAAGACGGTACGATTTTTAGTGTAATGTTTTGATTTTGAACTCGCGACAATAAGTTATTCGAAATAATTATTACTAAATAATACGTTAAATGTTTCCTGATCAAAGAAATGAATTAAGTGTTTTGTGGAACTAACTTAGGAATAAAAGAAGAATAAAACAATAGATGGAACAGAGCATTGAAAGTCAGGTAGGTAAACAATAGTAAAATAGATAAATCTAGGTACTATAACTATTCTATCTTTATGTTTTAGTCTATGAAATAGCCGTGGACTGACGTAATGCTTATAGATAAAATAGCTAAATCCTAGGAAATGTCGTAGATCACTGCGAAAAAGAGTAGACAAAATTATAGACAAATGGGCTAGGAAATAGATGAACTAGACTACTGAATATAAATATTGACGATGCAATACAAATAATATATGACGGATATGGCGTTTTGTAAAGAGAAATCAGGTAGGTCCAAATTTGTAAGTGGAAAATAGACAAATAGATAAATTACCTACTTTGGTCTATTTTAGGCTAACCAAAGCTACCACAGACATGAAAATTTGTACGTCTATAAACGATGGGATGAAGAAGATAATACAACCACAACGAAGTTTGAGATATTTACAGAAAGGCAATTATAACTTAATTTTGATGTGTCACTAGACAAATAGAAAAACTAGACAACCAGAGAAGATTATGTATGGTTGAATAGAAAACGGTTAAGAAGCAAGAGATCTTATGAAGGTATGTCCAATGACATCAATAGAAAATAGGTAAATATATTAATTACTTGCTTTTATCTATTTTAGATAAGGAGTAAATAGTCAGAGGTACAAGCGTTAGATAATGGTTGAAAGATGACATGTAGAAGATAAAGCAATTAAAAACAAATCCAAAGCACCATCATGGAATCAGAAAGGCAATGAACTAATGCCAAATAGGTACTGAGGGTCAAACAACATGCTTAAGTGTTAAATTTAAGTATTTGATATTTTGTTTTTTTAGTTTTTATTTTGAGTCTCAAAAACAATAAATAAATATTTTATTTTGGCTAATTGATTACTTTAATTAAATACAAATAACAACTAAATAAATGTTGGCTCTAAACTTTTTAATATTTGGCGTACATGCTAGTCAAATTTATTATGAATTGATGAATAAATTAATTATAGCATATACTTTAATTTTTACAGTTAACAACAAAGAAAAAGAATACCATTAGTCTCTGCAAACTAGTTTTACCTTAGTATTCCAAAAACATGTGTTTCAGTTCCAGCAGGACTCTCTCCCTGTTTCCGTTCTTCCTGCAGTTTGGCTTTACCAGTTATCAGGTAGTTTCTATTAACTTATTATAATTAGATGTACAAAACGCATACTGGTTAATGACTTCAGCCTAACTAATCTAATCTCTTCAAAAGGGACGAAAGAGGTATACAAGGGGAGCTTTTTAAATATTTAACTGAAAGCATTAGAAATTATTATTATTTTTTCCCTTTTTGGTGAATAGGCTCTTTTCACAGCAACCTCATTGTTACGTGGCAAATCTTGCCCGTAACACATTCTAATATTATCATAATAATAAAAGCGATGGCCGACTGATGGAAATTTTGACGATGTTAGCACGATAAGATATCCGTATCAATTAAATATCACTATTTGCAAGAATCAATCTAGCAGAAAAATGCACAGGTACTAAACCCACCCAACCCGACCCAAGATTTCTTTGACATAGGTATGGCAATGGCATAGCATTGCGGCACATCAAACATATCTTTGATGACCTGCTATGTTGAATATTCTTTAAGTGTTTAGATCACAAATTTAGATTAACTTATGCTTGGATTTGCGGTCATCGCTTTTATTATTATGATAATATTAGAATGTTAGAAAATAATTTTTTAATTTTTAGTGCAAAAAAATTACCAATTTATTATATGCAAATCTGTCACTATAGGGTCGATGTTTAAATAAGGTCAGGTTTTATTTGAATAAGTGTCTATTAACAGGGACTTCTTCTAAAAGCTCTTTATGGTATTTTTCTCCGGTTAAGTTACCATTTAAAAATATTCAGGAGACTGCACCAAACATGTAGGGCTCTGCGTCCTTGAATTTTGACAGCTTGTAAAGCATGCGGGTTTTCTCTTGACCAAATATGCTTATTTTTTCTATTGAACATTCCCGCCGTCGTGAATTGATTTGCCGCTATCCCTCGTTGTATTTCCTGACAAAAATGTAATCTGTTTATTTTATTTTCGTTGCTTAAATTTTGCACGAGTTAAACTTTATAAGCCTTGTATTTGTGATATTTTAAAACAGAGTACATTTTATGCCATGATTTGTTTAAAAAAGTTGCTGCATCCGTAATAGACCGTCCAGGATTCTCTAAAATAACAAGGAAAAACATTTTTTTAAAATATGATAAACTAACTTATAAAGAAAAGCTAACCTTGAAAATATAACAAAATATTTAAGTCCTCTTCAGCGTTTCTTTCGACTGTTCTAGTTTTTCTTTTAAGGGTTTTTCTTTGATTAAATGAGTTTACTATATTTACTATGGTTTGGCGGGTTGGTTGTCTTTTGTCGGGAAATTGAATATAATACTGGTTGCGAGCTACAGATGCATTTTCATTATTTGAGTAAAATAATTTAATAATATCCAGTTTTACTTCCTCGGTAGAAAGCATCACTTTTGTGTCAATGCGATTGTTTTTTTCATGGCTTGATGTTTTAAACAGTACCAATTTAAGTTTTTTATACTTTAAAACGCATATATCTCCAAAACTATTAAACGAAATAATTCCAACATATATATTTTTGAAATCAGGAAGAAAGGATCTATAAAAATCTGAAATAATATAGGGTGTTTCCTTTAAAAAAACCATCGACCTGTCAAATTTTGACATTTACAACTTTTTTTTGACATTCTGACACAAAGATTCTTAAAATTCGTAAAAAATTATGAAGCTTTTGTATTTTTCATATTTTGATATCTATTCAAATAAACGTTTAAGATATGGTGTAAAAATATACGGGAAAACCCTGTACATTTTTGTTAGTTTTTTATGTTTGTTATAATATGTAAAAATCTACCTACCTAAATACAGTGATCTCTATATATATATAACTGGATAGGCCTTTACATATATGCAAAGTGAGGCAAAAATATTGATATTCTTTGTAGAGAGAGCACGCTGCGCAGAAGCTGCTATCTTTCCTTGTTTTTTGTCTACTCTCCGATGATATTCTGTGGTTTTGAAAGTTCATGGACGTTTAACTTTTCGTGACGTTTAAACGATTTGACAAATTATCCTAGATGTTTATTTACTTTTTCAATTTAAGTTTTTTTATCGAAAATTTGAATAAATCTAGGTAATATAGGTAAATTAAGGAATAATTTGTACCAGAACTAAGTTATAGTGCTTAAACAAATATATGTTTTCTATAAAAGAGAAGATGCTGCGTTCTCCGCTGTGACGACCTGACTGTAATGATTGCTTGTTTCGGTAAGTTAAACTGGGTTTGAACCATCAAGTTGGAACTGAGGTATATTATGTGCGAAGATGTTAAAGTGTGTCTTTTCTCCCGAGGCGAAAAGTCTTTACAATTCGTCGAGGGATAAAAAAATTTATTACAAAAGTGTAAAAATTAAAAAAAATTACATTAATGCCAAACTTACTGGCAATCTTGGGTCTTCAGGCTAGTTTATATTGGTTTAGATTAAACTAACATAAATTTTCCTCAACTAAATAAAACTCAAAATCATTTACTAACATAAACCAACCTGAACATGCTTAAACTAAGCCAAACTTACATATTCTGACCTAACCTAAGTTACCACGAAAAAAAAAAATTCGGGCAAGCTTTTGTCATACGCACTTTTGTAAAGCGCACTTTTGTGCCACACCCAAACCAGCAATTGGAATGAGATATCGGTATACCTACCACACAAAACATTGTTTCAATCAAGTAATTTACCAAACTTCTTATATCTGAAATTTAATTCTAATTATAGTTTCTTTATGGTTACAGGATACTTCTAGAAGCGGAGCCGAAGACGAACTTTATTTTAAGGGAACATAAGAGGAACAAGAACTCCATCACAAGATGCGAAGATGCCAAAAATGAGGAAATACTTTAAACATTTCAAAAACATTTAGTTTGATTGGTTTTTTAAAATAAATATATTATCTTAATCTTAACCTTTCTTATTCAGATTTATTTTTAAGTTAGGAGATTGAAATCAAATATTCAACTTTTATCTCGCAATAAAGTCTAATATTACAATGTTAAAAAAGGGTACAAAATTTAAAAGAAAATAATAGTTTTTTTAATTTTAAATGAAATACATTTTAGTGCATGTTGATATTTTTTATTTTTAATTCTTTTTTATAAATGTAAAATCCTGATTTGTCAGCTAAGAGCAAAATAACTACAAAAAGCAAATTTTTCAGTGGATTATTTATTAATAAAATTATTTTTTACTAATTTCCTGTAATATATTTTTTGATAATTTAATTTAAAGTGTCTCCTCAAAATTCAATAATATCTAAAATGCCGATAGCTCGGCTCTGAGCTGACGAAATATTAACATATAATTTTAACCATCAATTAAGTGCAAATTTTGTGTCATTTTTAAAATGTATCTCTTTATTTCACTAAAGAGAGTAACAAAAATTGCCGCCAGTAGGCACGTACTGCCATTTATATGGTTATATATATATAGAGATCACTGTTCATATGACTAACTTGTTGTGGGTGTTGAGGTAGCTTTATTTCAATGTGTTAAAAAAACCGTTACTCTAGCTAAGCTGCTGACGTTTTTGAAATTATGACAAATTTTGTTGAAATGTTCATAAGGTATTATTATTTCAACAGTTTTTCTTTAAATCTTAAAATCTGCGACTTTGACGCTGTTACAAGTTTTGTTGAAAATATAATTCCTAGACTGAATTTGAAAGCCGCGTTATTATCTCTCATCCCAACCAAAGCCATTGGCTTTAACCACGGGTATCGCAAAATTATTATGCAAAATTTGGTTAAAATCGAGTTAACGGTTTTTGAGTTATCGTGTCCGAGATAGACAGATATCAGAAAATTTGGTAGTTAGGCCTTTTTTGACCAAAATAACATATTGTTACAAATTTAAGTTATTTAAATTTTATAATTGGAATTTATTTAGGTTTAATGTAGTATTAGGTTGATTTATCTTAAGATTGTATTCTTACTCTAGGTTTTAGTTGCGTTATCTGTGACTTGCGGTCCAAATAATACGAGAACTTTCCGGACGTCGAAGGCTGCCGGAAAGTTCGAGAGAGATGGACGATCCTATATATAGGGCCGGGGTCGTGCACCAGCAGTTAGTCACAAATATCGTACTGTAGTGATCGTGAGATATTAACACGAAGTTAATAGACCGATTATAGTAGTAAATTATCAGCGGGTTATTAGTCAGTTTAAGTGCGTGTTTTTGTACATAATTTGTCGAAATAAATTGACGTATCGTTTTCAACAATTGCGAGTTTTAATTTGTCGTTGTGAACCCGTAACAATATTTTGAGTAAACATAAAAGCGATCCCAATAGGGCGAATGGCTGTTATAAAATTTAAACAAATATTGCTCTAAAGTGATGGTAAATAAACACTTAAATTTTTATTTACAAAAACACAATTAACCATCAGACACCATCTCAAAATGTTATAATTAGGCCTTTTCTGACCCAAATAACTAATTTTAAGTGAACATAAAAAGAATCTCAATAATGTGGATGGTTAATAATGTAAAATTTATACAAATATTGCTCTAAATTGATGGTAAACAAAAACTTAAATTTATATTTAGAAAAATACACAATTAACCATTAAACACCATCATAAAATTTTGTAAGGAGTTAATCTTTTTTTGACCCAAATAACTTATTCTGATTGAACATAAAAACGATCCCAATACAGTGAATGGCTAATAATGTAAAATTTACATAAATATTACTCTAAATTAAGAGTAAACAAACACTTAGATTTATATTACAAATACATAAATACAAAATCAAAAACTCAAAATCAAACCTAACCTAATCCTACCATCAGACACTATCACAAATATTGGTAGATAAGCCCGTTTGGACCCAAATGGCTTATTTTAAGTGAACATAAGGATCCTAATAGTGTGGATGGCTAATAATGTAAAATTTACCTAAGAGCCTGTCCTTAAATTACGTAACGCTCTAGGGGGGATGGGGGGTTTGGCCTTGCGTTACACTCAAGGATTTTTAATGTGTTTTTTCTTGAAAATGCGTTACGAGGGGGGAGGTGGGATCAAAAATCCTAATTTTTTGCGTAACGTAATTTAAGGACGTTTCCTAATATTGCTTTAATTTGATATTAATTAAACACTTGAATTTATATTTATCAAATACATAATTAACCATCAGACACCATTACAAAATTTAGTAGTTTGGCTGTGTTTACTACAGTGTTTACTACTATCGGGTTCGGCCTTTTTTGACACAAATATCTTATTTTAAGTGAACATAAAAATAATCCCAATAGAGTGGATGGCTAATAATTTAAAATTTCCATAATTTGCTCTAAATTGCTGGTAAGCAAACACTTAGATTTATATTTACAAAATACATAATAATAAACCATCAGACACCATCACAAAAATTTGGTAAATAGGCCCAAATAACTTATTTATAACCCAATAGTGTGGATGGCTAATAATGTAAAATTTACCAAACATTGCTTCAATTTGATGGTAAAGAAACACTTAAATTTATATTTACAAAAATACATAATTAAATACAGGAAGGAGCCTTATGCCTAAAAACTTAATTATAATTAAAACCTGATACCTTCCTAGCCTATTAGCATATTGCAAGTTAACTACGCACTATATATCATTTTTGAAACCAGTTTTTATAAATATCTCAGAAGTGGAAGCCATTATGCGTTCTACTATTTTCCGAAATCTGAATACTGATGAGATGCTTAAATGAAAAAACTGCAAAAAGCATTAATGGATTTTGACCAAACTTCTTTCAGCTCGCGTCGAACAATATTTTTCATGAAAATCTCACGAATATTGATCAAGCGGTTCCGGAGCTATCGTGGGCCCGACAGACGACACACACACACACACACTAATAGACATAGACAAGTCACGACGAGATTGCTAAGATAGGTCCAAATACACCCAAATAAAACGTTATCTCAAATTTTTTTTCGTCGAAAACAATACTTTCTCTAGCAATTGCTGCACGGGCTAGGATGGTAAAAATTAACAATTTTTAAACAAAATTAATTTAGTCAGTTTTTGCCTAACACTTGCCGAATTTCCTAAAAGTTTGATATTTATCGATCTGGAATAATGATTTAGCCTGCATTTTAAGAAAACATCAGTTACTTTTCGAATAATTTGATATTCGTGTGATTCTTCTGACAAGAACTCCTCTAAAACTGGATGAGCTGGCAAAAATTTATGTATTTTATTTGAAAAGTGCCTGAGATTGAAGTTAATAATTTTTTGTTTAATATTATATTTTAAATTCAATATTTGTTTGTTTTGTAATAGAAACTGGAACTGCTTTTCCGTAAAGATGACTATTTCAAAAATGATGCTGGATGCAAATAATAATCCACCTCGAGTTACGAAATTGGTAAAACTTTTAAAAGCTTGTTTTGACAGGCAATAATTCTGTTGTTCTGTTTCACAATATAGTAATATTTTGATACAGTCCCTGCAAATAGTTTTTTCTTTAAGTGACTTCACAATGTAGCCGGAAATATAATATAACACATTTTCTTTAAAATTGGACAATTGTTTTTTGTCCAAATGGTCCATAATCATTTCTATATTGTCATCATCACTGGTTTCATTTTGAGTGTTTTTTTCATTGAATTAGGGCGGATATTGAATGCGGGACTACAATAGTTTTCCAGATCAAAGCAATTGGCATTAAGACTTGGCTTTACCGAATTTCGTAGCAATAACTGCCGTAACGCCCATTGCAATTGTTGCGAATTGGGGTTGTTATTCCAACCTCCTCTTGACCTTATGCAAGAAAAAAATAATTCCAAGTGATCTTGAGATGTTTTGTACGTTAAAAAATACTGTAAAGGCTCATTGTCCAGGGTGAAAAGTTCCTTGGAAAGGTTCAGTGTGCTGTACATAGTGATGATAAAACCAAGTGCAAATGTTTTTCTCCCATGTAGCAAAAGTGGAGTATTATCGATTGATAGTGATTTTAAATAATTTGTCATGTCAGCAAAAACCTCTTCAAAATATCCTAAAGTTTGTGGTTTAATAGGTGCCTTAAACCCTTTGCCGTAAGGATTTCTTGAGTTTAAAATATCGAAGACTCTATCTATTTTCCTGATAAACTCAACTGTTGCCGCACAGCCCTGGAACTCCTTTACTCCGCTGGCCTCTAAGTATTCAAGTGCATCTGCCACTGCGCTGCTTAGACACTGCACAGCTAACTTAACATTCATTATTTTATTCTTATAATTAATGTGGTGTGCCGTCAAAGAGTTTGCCAGTCTGAGACCTTCATCCTCCTGGATTTTTTGTAGTTTTTCTAAATAACTCCAATCTATTCTACCTTTTGGTGACATTATATTTTTTTCGGCCCAAGCATTCCTGGCTAACTTTGCCATATGACATGTATCCAACATGCAATGCACGTTGGTGCCGCTTGATGGATGAGAAAAATTTGGACGTAACGTACCGTCATCCGGGGCTAAGTGGTCCAAAATTTTCGGTTTTTTGTAGATTTTGGGAAAACTATAAAATATTTTGGCTTAAGAATTTTAATATAAAGTCTACCATGCTTTAATAAGCTGCGTCTGGACAAATTTTGTTTTAAATATATGTAGTTTTTTTATATATATTTTTGTTCTAGGTGGTCCACTTACCCCGTAGTTTGAGGTAAAGGGGACCACCCGCCCGTTTTTCATTAATTTACGCACTAGGGTCCCATTTAATCTTTATAATGGGAAAGAGGTCCACCCTTAAACTTTTTAAAAATGATTTTTTTGTATTAAACAACATATGAAAAAGATTGGTAGTAAAAATAATATCAAAATTTTTTATTTATTTTTAATTTGAAAAAAAAACGAACTCTTATTAACTAATAAGTTGTACAAAAAATTTTTTTGTCTAACACTTGCCGAATTTCCTAAAAGTTTGATATTTATCGATCTGGAATAATGATTTAGCCTGCATTTTAAGAAAACATCAGTTACTTTTCGAATAATTTGATATTCGTGTGATTCTTCTGACAAGAACTCCTCTAAAACTGGATGAGCTGGCAAAAATTTATGTATTTTATTTGAAAAGTGCCTGAGATTGAAGTTAATAATTTTTTGTTTAATATTATATTTTAAATTCAATATTTGTTTGTTTTGTAATAGAAACTGGAACTGCTTTTCCGTAAAGATGACTATTTCAAAAATGATGCTGGATGCAAATAATAATCCACCTCGAGTTACGAAATTGGTAAAACTTTTAAAAGCTTGTTTTGACAGGCAATAATTCTGTTGTTCTGTTTCACAATATAGTAATATTTTGATACAGTCCCTGCAAATAGTTTTTTCTTTAAGTGACTTCACAATGTAGCCGGAAATATAATATAACACATTTTCTTTAAAATTGGACAATTGTTTTTTGTCCAAATGGTCCATAATCATTTCTATATTGTCATCATCACTGGTTTCATTTTGAGTGTTTTTTTCATTGAATTAGGGCGGATATTGAATGCGGGACTACAATAGTTTTCCAGATCAAAGCAATTGGCATTAAGACTTGGCTTTACCGAATTTCGTAGCAATAACTGCCGTAACGCCCATTGCAATTGTTGCGAATTGGGGTTGTTATTCCAACCTCCTCTTGACCTTATGCAAGAAAAAAATAATTCCAAGTGATCTTGAGATGTTTTGTACGTTAAAAAATACTGTAAAGGCTCATTGTCCAGGGTGAAAAGTTCCTTGGAAAGGTTCAGTGTGCTGTACATAGTGATGATAAAACCAAGTGCAAATGTTTTTCTCCCATGTAGCAAAAGTGGAGTATTATCGATTGATAGTGATTTTAAATAATTTGTCATGTCAGCAAAAACCTCTTCAAAATATCCTAAAGTTTGTGGTTTAATAGGTGCCTTAAACCCTTTGCCGTAAGGATTTCTTGAGTTTAAAATATCGAAGACTCTATCTATTTTCCTGATAAACTCAACTGTTGCCGCACAGCCCTGGAACTCCTTTACTCCGCTGGCCTCTAAGTATTCAAGTGCATCTGCCACTGCGCTGCTTAGACACTGCACAGCTAACTTAACATTCATTATTTTATTCTTATAATTAATGTGGTGTGCCGTCAAAGAGTTTGCCAGTCTGAGACCTTCATCCTCCTGGATTTTTTGTAGTTTTTCTAAATAACTCCAATCTATTCTACCTTTTGGTGACATTATATTTTTTTCGGCCCAAGCATTCCTGGCTAACTTTGCCATATGACATGTATCCAACATGCAATGCACGTTGGTGCCGCTTGATGGATGAGAAAAATTTGGACGTAACGTACCGTCATCCGGGGCTAAGTGGTCCAAAATTTTCGGTTTTTTGTAGATTTTGGGAAAACTATAAAATATTTTGGCTTAAGAATTTTAATATAAAGTCTACCATGCTTTAATAAGCTGCGTCTGGACAAATTTTGTTTTAAATATATGTAGTTTTTTTATATATATTTTTGTTCTAGGTGGTCCACTTACCCCGTAGTTTGAGGTAAAGGGGACCACCCGCCCGTTTTTCATTAATTTACGCACTAGGGTCCCATTTAATCTTTATAATGGGAAAGAGGTCCACCCTTAAACTTTTTAAAAATGATTTTTTTGTATTAAACAACATATGAAAAAGATTGGTAGTAAAAATAATATCAAAATTTTTTATTTATTTTTAATTTGAAAAAAAAACGAACTCTTATTAACTAATAAGTTGTACAAAAAAATTTTTAAGTACAAAAGCTTAAGCTTTAATAGGAACAAAAATTCTTAGAACTAAGAAAAAATAAAAAAATACTCTAATAGCAACAAAAACTGAACAAAAAAATTTGGATTCAGTTTTAGCAAAGTAAAGAAATATCAGTATTCATATGAAATTTGTATCTACCTCTGGTATGATTTTTAACAAGGATTTTCTCAACAATATCTGTAGGATCTATAAGGCATTCGTCGTGAACTTGAGGAAATACAAAGTAAATTTCTTTTCCTGTCATCTTTCTTAAAAAAATAATTTTAAATTTATCGTTTAAATTTCTTTGTATTTGGCCAACATAATACAACTGCCTTTTTCCAGAAGTAATTTCAAATTTTACGATGACAAAATCGCTTTGTACCAAATCACTCAAATTTTGTTGAAGCGCCGGCACCGATACAGTTTCCTGTTGCGGTTCAGCTTCCAAAATGTCTTCATCAGAATTCTCCTGAAACATATCTACATCAGATGACTCGTTATGTTCACTATATTCAACATCGTCTGATGACTCGGACGATGTTTCAATTTCCTCTAAAGATAAACTTTTTCCTGGTGCCACGTGTAGCTTTTTACCTCTAGATTTTTTTGTTTGATTTTCAGGCATTCTTGTTTTTTTAAGAAAATCAATAAGTTCTGGATTAAAATTACCAGAACTTTCTGGTTCCGGATGAGTTTCATTTGGCAGTTTTTGCAGGACCCTTTCTCGATTTAACGGATAGATTCCGCAGGCAGCAAAACCGGCCTTTAGATTTTCAGAAGCGGTCTCTAAACTTTCTAAGGTTTTCTTAAGGAGTTTTGGGAAATCAGATTTTGGAACAACTCCTCTATTTTTCTGTTTCCACTCTAGAAGTACAGCTCTCCATTTTCGTTTTAAGGGAGCAAAAAATGCTACGTCAAGAGGTTGACAAATTCCTGTTGAATTTGGCGGCAGTAGCACAAATCTAATTTGATTTTCGTTACAACTCTCGATGACTGTTTGAGAAACGTGACTGGATAAGTTGTCACCTATCATTAGTCGCGGAGCTGGTTGCTTTTTAAGGTATGGCAGAGCCAGTTTTAAAAACCAATCCTCAAAGGTCCTTTCGTCAAACCATCCATTTTTTGACCTGTTGTATCGAGTGTTGTCTGGGCCACCTTCAATCCAAGTTGGGTATAAATTCTCTGCTCGATAAACAATATAAGGTGGTAGCAATACTCCTGCAGCTGATCCGCACATCATTATGGACACGCTAGTCTTTGATGAGTCTAGAACATTTTTTGGATGCTTAGATCCCCTTTTTATAACAACCCTTTGCTTTCCAGGATCGTCGCAAAAATTTGTTTCATCATAGTTAAGTATACTTTGTGGAGAAACGTTCTCTAAAGAATTTTGGAGTTGATCAAAATAAGAGTTGATAATGTCGGCGCCAACTTCAGCTCTACAACGCTTGATATTTTCTGAAAAACGGACCGATAATTCGGGATGCCTTTTTAAAAAAAGATTAATATATTCGCTGCCTGGCATGTTATTCTTAAAACGTGATTCCTGCCTACCAATTCGGTCAAGATACTGTTTGATAATACACCTGATATCCAACTTGGTCATCGGAAATCCCCATTCTCCACAAAGTATGAGACCTTGAACTATTTGCTGTTCTTCATTCTCTCTTAAAGCTGGTTGTCTGCCGTATTTTAATGTGTGAGTTCCCTCTAATTTTCTTTTTAATGTGGTTCTGGGAATACCATATTTCTTACAGGCTTTTCTTCTAGACATCCTTCGTAATTTTACTTCTCTGATCGCTAGCTCTAAGTTTTCTACCGTATAGTTGCAGTTGGGAGCTTTTCCCACCTTCCTCTTGTAATTTCTGACCATCTTTTGTCATCTGTAACGAAAAAACAAACCTTTTGTCAATTCTACGGCTAAAGTGGACCGGTCCGCTTTCCCCAGATTTATGTTGACTTTTTATATTTATTTCCCCCACTGCTACCACAAATAAATAAAAACGTTTTTTAAACTCAATTATTATTTAAAACTAAATGGTGAAGTGCCTAACGTAAGTTAAAAAACAAAAAACTTACCTATAAACGCACTGCAAGGGAGGTTTTCCAGGAAATAAAATAACCAAAAAATTGCCGTGTATCTTTTCGCTTTCAGAATGCAACTGAACAACAGCAGCGCGCTCGATCTCGACAAAAAAGCTTATTGCGTTAGGTGTTCTCAATCCAACCTGCATACGAAATCGCTGTTGCCGGTTGTTTTATAGAAGATACACAATTTTATTATTTTTAATGTCCTTTTGGACCACTTTACCAGCTGTGGTCCTCTTAGCCCCGCTTGACGGTAACGGGACATAAATCACAGCCTAAAATTTTGAAAGAGGAGATATTAGTTGAGGCACCATCAGCAGTAATACTTCTAATGGTGATTCCGGCTTCGTGCAACTGCCTAAGGGTACAATTTATTAGCTGGCTTTGGATGTTTGCATCAGCTTTATTAGTCAAAAAATAAGCGACTGGGCATTTAAATTTCCCTGTATAGCTGACAATTTGAAGAAACAAAGCTTCTGTTGCCGCCATCTCATAGCTCACTTCAATATTGGCCCCATAATTCACGTTCCCAGTAAATTTTCCGCTAGAATGATCCCATATCATTTGCCGACGTATTGACATGGCATCTACCACCAAAGAACAATTTTTAAGATATTTCTTAGTTTTAGAATCTTCTTTTAAAAATTCTAAAACTTCTGTTAAAATCCCGGGCTGGCATTTGACGCTTTTAAGCCATTTTCTTATAGTTCGACCATTGGGCAAAACAAAATATTGCCTGATAAAGTAGTACGCTTTAGGTGAATAAAAATATAGCGTATGAGCAAATTCTTTCATCAAGGGAGAGTATCTTCTTTGATTTGCATTTCTAAGTTCTTTATCTTTTTTCTTTTGAAGGACGAGTTCTAAGGGAAGACCTATTAAAATCAGAAAAACTAATAAATAATGTAGCAGTCATAATAAATCTTAACTCAAGAAAAATCTAAAAAATCCAGCAGAGTGGTTCTAAAATGCCTTTAATGAACGTCTTTACTAAGGCTCTGTAATGAAACACTTCAACAGCGCTCTACAAAAGAGGGCGTAACAAAACAGCGCGCCACAAATGAGCGTTGTAACAAAAGAGCGCGTAACAGTAAAGCGTTGTAACAAAACACTGTTACAAAAGGGCGTGGCAACAAAAATTCGCGTAATTAAAGAGTGCGTAACAAAAGCGCTGTATTAAAAGAGCGCTGTAACAAAATAGCGGTTTATCAAATGAGCGCTGCAAAAAAAGGGCTAGTTAAATTTAAACCTCTTCCGACCTGGTTAGGTTAAGATCCTAAGCTGACCTTGTTAGGTTGGTATTTCAAATAAAAAAAACCAACCAACAAACCCAACCAGGTCAGATTAGGTTTAAACAATGTACTGACTTTTTGAATTCACTTTTATGTCATTTAGCAAACAATACAAATTTTCTTTTTTTGTATTTTTGCTCGAAAACGGTTAGAGATACGAAAAATTGCAAGAAATCAAAAAGTGTCTGCATAAAACAAAAAATCTATTTTATATTTTTGAATCTGCCATTGGCTTACTGCAAAAAAAGGGGCAAGACCCCTGAAAAAATATCACCCTGTATTTACATTTAGCATACACTTTCCAAATTTAAGTCAAACATCTCAAAAACTGCACGAGCTATAACGAAAAAACAAACAAAAGATTGACATTTTGACACCCTGTATCTTGAAAACTAAGCATTTGCAGACCCATTTTTTTTTTAATTCCTAAAAACCCTCAGAAAATCATCCTCTAAAGTTGAACGACAAACTTTATTAACACCCTGTATACTAACTTAACTAGAGCAGGTTAGGTTTTAATTTCATTGACGCTCTTTTGTTATCGCGCTCCTTTGTTATGCGCTTTTTTGTTATGCGCCCTTTTGTAACACGCATTTATGTTACAGCGCTGTTTTGTTACAGCGCTATTTTGTTACGCGCTTTTTTATTACACGCTTTTTTGTTACAACGTTCTTTTGTTACGCGCTCTTTGATCACAGCGCTCCATTGTTACCGTTTTGTTATTCGCTGTTTCATTATAGAGCCCTTTACTAATATCCCTTAAAAATTACCCAGCGCCGGCGCGGCCTATGAAACGTTGCTGTGTGATAAACCCCAGCAACTTAAAAACTCTTCATTCCTACTTGCTAGGCTTAATAGATTTTATATTTTAGCTCACACCTATACTATAAGTAGTGTAAGATATGGTGATCATGCCAAAAAAGTTGCTTCGATTTCACGCGTCCCCGGGTGGCGGATTGGGGGTTATTTTCGTGGACCAAAATGGGCAAAAATTATATTATACATTAATCGCGTGAGCTTAGCTGCCCCTAAATCGGCAGAGTATTGTTTATCTGTATGCCCACAAGTTAATGTTGCAGCAATCAGACCCAATAAATTATTTTACCTTCAAAATGTTCTTTAAGCAGATCTTCCAAGTTGTCAGTACCAAAACCACTATTTCTAATTTCATTAATAAGATCTTTCATGTTTAATATTTTTAGGTCACGTCTTTTAACCTTTTGTTTTAGTGTTTTTATTTTTCTCTTCATTCTCCTTTGCCGTTTGGTCTTTATTATGTCGCACTGGATAAAACGACTCTTTGTCCGAATATTTTCGGTCTGTGTTTTTTGATGTTGATTTCTTGGAATGTTACACTGACTGGAAGAGTCTTTTGATTCTATTATTTTTATAAAGATTTCTTCCTCATCAACATCCATAGGAACATTCTAAAAAATTTGTTGATTTGTCAGTGGCGTATATAGAAAAAAGTTTCGCGGTGGGCCAGAGATAGTTTTGCGGCGGGGGCGAGACCCCATGAGGCCGTACCTTATGCTATTTTATGTTTGTATTCATGAAATATGGAAAATATCTAAAAAACTCTAAGCTTTGGGGGGGGGGGGCTATATACGCCACTGATTTCAGTTATCCTATAAGTTATTCTAGAACATGATAAATAAAGATAACTGTTACTTACTACCACTACCTATACATTATAATTCTGGACTGAAGAAAAAATGCACACTTTTCTTTAAAGAAATTAAATATTTTTTTCAAAAATCTTAATTTTAAATAATACTTTTATTAATAACCGTGATCAAAAATAGAATTATAAATAGGTTTATTCGCCTTAAAAACTAGAACAATATTTATTTTCTTAAATAGCGTTTTCTTTAAAAAAATTACATATTAAAAGTACTTACCTTTGTAAATGTATGGCTGAAAATGCTTGGAATGGCATTTTCAATCAGTAAAGTTTTCTTTCGTCCACTTTTAAAGTCAGCTGGCGAAAAATGCTCTGAGCAAATTCTGCTGTGGACAGATGGCTCCCAAGTCAAATCCTGCCGCGCGATTCGTACTGCAGTGATCCATTGTTTCAGGATTTCTGGGCGTTTATAAGGAAATCTAAATTTATGAAATGGCTTTTATAAGTTGAAAGAATCACAACTTATTTCATCTCTTATAAACTAAAATTATTCAGACAAAATGTAAAATCAAAATCCAGAAATAGACAAATAGCTCTAATTTATCAGCAATCATTCGTGTTTAAGCCAGCATTGAATAGTATACCGGCCTTTGGTTAGTCTAAGGTTTATATTCCTCCCAGAGGTATAATTTCTTTCCTACTTTCTCCAGTAAGCAATGGTTTTATTGGATAAATTGCTTAAAATATAAAAATCCCTAACACCACATAAAAATTTTAGCGCTTTTAAGGTATAACTGGATTGTTACTACCATTAGGTAGGTTCTAATAAAGATATTTATTTAAATAATCAAAGCTACTTACTTCAAAAAGGAAACTGGTTTTTCACTCCTATAAAATTCGTTTTTGCACACAACGCATCGCGTTCCCATTTTTATTTTTATTTAAAAAAAACTTTTGATAAAAACAATTTCAAAAAATACTGACAACCGCTGATAAACACTTCAATGACATACAGTATGACATATCACAAATGACACTCTCATTGAAGCTCACAGAATAGCACCAGTGAGTAGAACTAGAGAGAGAAAGATTACACTACCTACCATTTATTGTATGTTCTCACTCTAAAAAACTCATAAAATTTTTGCCTCACTGTCCCATATACGTAATGTATAGCCGTGGCCGTTCCAGTTACTTCGTATATAATTCAATGCCTAAATACCATAAAACTATACTTACCCTTTTTCCATATCAATCAAGTCTTGGACATTTGCTGCAAATTTAATGTATTGATTTTGAACTTGTTCTTGATTGAAGGTATTTATAACCTGGTCCATTGTTTTGCTTACCATAGACTGACTTAAACCGAATAAATTATGGTTCCCTACGCTCGTCTGGTATCTGCCAGAACATAGGAAGTTGAGTGTGGTCAAAACCTAATGGGTACATAATAAAACAAGTAATAAGGTTACATTCTTAAATTACGTAACACAAAGTTCAGGATTTTTGACCCCTACTCCTCCGTAACGCATTAAAAAAAATACATGAAAGAATAATTGAGTGTAACGCATGACTAAATCGCCCCCCCCCCCCTTAAGCGCAACGTAATTTAAGAACGGCCTCAAAAACGCCCTTTTAAGTGACACATAAAGTAAATTATATTGAATTGAATAAAAAAAAAATTTCGTTAACAAAACAATAAATAAATCGCACCCTCCCCGAAATCCGCGCTTAAAAGAAATAGTTAATTTTAATTTAGGATCAATATTCGCGTATACAGATAAGATACTTACCTAATTACCTAACTTTGCACACTTGTGAAGATAATAGATAGGTATAGGTACTTAGATATCAGAGGTTACTGAGAAAAAACTATCGAAACATACTAACCATAATATTCCGAGGAGTTTCCTCGGGTTCTCTCAAAAAAGGTTTTAATGTCAGTGAGTTCTTTCACGGCTTCCATTGGAATCCGGAAGTTTTTGTGAAACTCAGAGTTTCTTATATCAGCAACAATAATACGTGGCCTCTTACGAGTTGGTCTATAGTCTTCATCTAGTTCTGCAAGCTCTTGCAGAACTAGAATCTCCTCCTCTAACAAAACTGCCTCCATAACTCTTAATAAATTTTATTTTCTTCTTGTAACGCACCACAAAGCACAAACAACGGCAAGAAGTCTTGGAATAAAAAACAAGTGAAATATTTAAATTGCCGTTTTTCCAACGCCAACTACTTACTGTCCGCTTTCTGCACCGTTGTTATGCCAGTTTCGTCGACGTTCCAAATACCTGAGTATTCTAGATGTAAACGATTATAAACGGTCTTTATATTAGAAAAAAACATGTTTACATTTGTTTTGTTAAAGGAAGTAGCCCTTGATAGACTGGCGGCTTGTGGACATCTTAACGGTAAGGTATTATTTCTTTTAATAAAAGCAGCAGCCCAATCTGCACCCGCCATTTTATTCTTTCTCCAGCTTGCCGGAACCTCAAACTTCTTTGAGCTTGAGGGTATTGAAACTATTTTGTCATTGACAACAATCAGAAAATTTTTATTATAAAAATTACTTACCTAATACTACTGCAAAATCCAAATCATCGTAAGTTGTACTAAAGCAGTTAACTTCCACTGCGTTGTGTTCTGGGCATAACGACATGTCATCCAAGACAGTAAAAAAGCTGCATTCTTTGCGACGCACAACAAGATACGAATCAGCAAAATCGGTTTGGTGGTTCTGAAGAAAAATATTTTTGTTTCAATCATTGCACCATGGGATAGAATATAGATATTTTGGTCTTGAACAAGAAAAAACCGATAGGCATGCAGTGCTTTGTTTTTGTCAACCAAAATGAAAGAGTATATTTTTAAAACAACAATTACGCAAATTTGGGTACAAAAACTCCTATGTTATTAAATTTTTATGAAAAATTTTAAAAAAATCTCATGTGGTTTATTTAAATTGGTATTTGCCGTTAAAATTAGATACATAAGAGTAATCTTACCTTATCTTAATATTCTAAAGTTCTAATTCTGAATCAACTGATTCGAGTGCAATGGAATCTAATCCCAAATCCTCAAAAAATGAGTCTAGGTTATCGCAAGCCTCGCCTTCATCATTTGTACTATCCACGTCCTGATGATTGTAAGGCTCAAGAAGATTTTTAACCTCAATATTAAATTCTTGAGTTTTAGTTTTTGTTTTAGTGATCTAACTGAAAATGTTGAAATTACCAGGTCAGATGTATCCATTACTCTATTAAGTGTTCAACATCTGTAATAGTATTAGTTTTATTGTTCTTTCTTGCATGGCTTTTTCGATCTTCTGTCTACAACTTGTTTCGCGACTTTCATGCTTTCTCCTAGGAACCCCGGAGGCAAAAGACGGTTTTCTATTGTTTGTGTATTATGACCATTCACACACACAACTTTGTAAATACTTCATGCACAACCCTACTTTTTTGCATTTTACAATTCTATGTGACACAAATTTGACAAAACAAGAGAAAGTTGGATTTTAGGTCTTTATATTCTCTTGCTTTTATAAGACAAAGCAAAATAATTTTTTTATACTTTTGCAACTTATGTTATAATTACGCCTAAAACGGAATGTCGCATTTTTTCGCAAAATTTACGTGTATGCTGTTTGAGCTGATATTCCAGGTTATTGTGAAATACTATTGTAATATCAATCAATTGCAATCAATTTTTGTTGCTCTTGTAAAGAGAAATATTAAATAATTTATTCAGCCATAAAACTACTTTAACTTTTTTGGCAATAACAGTGTAAAAACTTTATTTGTTTAAACTTTATATTATAAAAATTTTAGTACCTACCCTGACTATTGCTCTCCTTCAAAAAATAAATATTTACCCGAATAACAATTTAACCACAATGTCACATCTTATTCTTCGGTGAAATTGTCAGTTACCACCTTTGAGCTTAGCACAGCAGTATGAAATATCCCAGAATAATGTGCTTTTTATTACATAAATATTAACATCTACGCTTCTTTGATCCTGCTCATCTCCTCTATGTTTGTAGGGAATTTAATCCAAGCATTTTGCACTGCCGGCTTATTCAGTGCATTAACCATCTGATCCAAGTATCGGCTAATACTTGCTTGGCAAACTTCGATAGTGCCCATCTCACCCACTCCTGTTTGGTATGCGCCATGACCCATAAGATGCAAAGCCGCTGAAACCTTTAGAAAAATATTAACTTTATGTAGGTAATATCTGAAAAACTAAATGCAGTTGGACAGATTCTTCATAAAACATCCCATAAAAAGATTTATACCAAAAAGAAATTTTTATAAATAAAAAATATTTACCCGAATAACAATTTAACCACAATGTCACATCTTATTCTTCGGTGAAATTGTCAGTTACCACCTTTGAGCTTAGCACAGCAGTATGAAATATCCCAGAATAATGTGCTTTTTATTACATAAATATTAACATCTACGCTTCTTTGATCCTGCTCATCTCCTCTATGTTTGTAGGGAATTTAATCCAAGCATTTTGCACTGCCGGCTTATTCAGTGCATTAACCATCTGATCCAAGTATCGGCTAATACTTGCTTGGCAAACTTCGATAGTGCCCATCTCACCCACTCCTGTTTGGTATGCGCCATGACCCATAAGATGCAAAGCCGCTGAAATCTTTAGAAAAATATTAACTTTATGTAGGTAATATCTGAAAAACTAAATGCAGTTGGACAGATTCTTCATAAAACATCTCATAAAAAGATTTATACCAAAAAGAAATTTTTATAAATAAAAAATATATCTAGACGCAGATTTTAAATTTAAACCTTTTAAAAAGTTCCTGTAACTTATGGATTATGAAATTAATAAATCGAACCGAGACCTCATTTGCCATCTAAGAATGCAAAAATCTTATTTTCGGTGAAATTGTCAGTTACCACCTTTGGGCTTAGCACGGCAGTATAAAATATCCCAGAATAATGTGCTTTTTGGGTCATTCCATAGAAATTTACCCAATCCTAGTTGCTTCATATTTAAAAAAAAGTGGAATAATTATATATTGTTAGTTAAAGTAAATTGATGTTAAAAATTGAGCATTTCAATTTTTTTCATTTGCCGTTCTTCTACAGGGAGGCACAAAAATATTAAAAATGGTGAAATTAAGCTTAATTGTTATTTAATCAAAATTATGATTTCAAACAAGAAAATAACGAACTAAGCGCCATGTGATGGTTAATGAGATCCCATAAATGTTAATGAATGAAAAAAAATTGATCCGGAATATTTTCTATTTTTATAGAAAAAGTCATTTTTCTCAATCGCTTTATCTAAGAAAGAGATTCTTTTATCTGAGGACACGGCAGTGGCTCGCCAAGTTCGCGCGATGTAACCATCTTTTCTTGAAACATTTCAGCCGATATTTGACCTACCTAAAACTCTACTTCGGAATGAGCTACGAATCTCAAACTTTGCACAGTCGTAGATTAGTAGTTAACAACCACTTAACAAGTTTCATGGAAATCTATAAAGTATTAAAGTAGTTACGAAATTTCAAAAAACGTCGAAAATGCCACTCACTCACTCACTCACTCACTCATTCATGTATAGATCATCAATATTCTTCTGTACTTCCAGACATGCTACAAAGCTGAAAATTGGCAGACTGATAGAAATTATGACCAAACCCCTGAAAAAAATCAAAAAACCCCAAAATGTTAATTTACTCTCCTATACATTTAAAGTTATGTAGCATCGCCCATTTCCAGAAATGCTAGAGAGTTGAGCTTTGGCAGAATGATAGGAACTATGATAAAACTATAGGAAAAAATCAAAAAACCCCAGAATTTTAATTTACTCCCCTCCCCTATACATTTAAAGTTATGTAAAAGTAGCATTGTCAACTTCCAGAAATGCTAGAGAGTTGAGCTTTGGCAGACTGATAGGAACTATGATAAAACTATAGGAAAAAATTAAAACACCCTAAAATTCTAATTTACTTCCCTCCCCTATAAATGTAAAGTTAAGTAAAAGTAACATTGCCTACTTCCAGGCATTCTAGAGAGCTGAGCTTTGGAAGACCGATAGTAACTATGATATATTTTATTTATGTATTAGAATTATGCAAATCAAAAAAAAACTAAAAATATTTTTAAATAATGTGAAAAATTTTTAAATTCGCAACAAATTTTCTTGTGGTAAGTTGCCAAATTATATTACATACCTACAATTACAATCTAATTTACAGTTTATTTCATTATTTTTGGGAAAAAAATTTTTGTTGGCCTATGTTATTCTTATAATAACCCGGTGATAACTGTCAAAAATTATGAATTGGCCTGTATATTGGGTCATCAATAATTTTTACAAGCCTGTACACAACTTGCTTAAACAAAAAAGTTGCCCTTTAGTAATTTTTTGGAAGAATACTATTGTTTGCTTAAAAACACTTGCCCTTATGTTTTCATGGCAACCACTTTTAGCTGCTTCAATGTTTTAAAAATAGTTTAAGACAGCTAAAGCAATATTGCTAACTGTATTTGTTGCTCCAATATTGGGGCAGCTGTTGAGCAAAACGTTTGGTTACTTGGGTTGGGTCAACCATCCCTAACCAAATGATACCTAGCCTAACAAACCCAACTTAACCTGCACCGAGTATTTCGCGCCGAATCGCTCGCGACGAGTTGTACCTCGGTCGAATCGTCAGCTTAAAACGGCGTACCTTTCTCTGCTGGTAGGTATTAGAAAAGAAACAAATTAGGTGGACATTCATGTTTATAACTAAACAATACGTCACGAGTTATATTGAATTTTTTGTTTAGGTGTATTATGTAGCCAAGTGTTTTTTTTTGTTTTAGATTTGCTTTTTCTATATAGTGCGTCAAAATTTGGCGTCCGTGGGCTTTTTGATAAAGATTTTACAACACCTGTTTTAATCGATTACTAATGATCCCACCAAAACTGCCTGACTTGTTAACAGACCCAAAATTGTCTCAGTCAAAATGTAAGGTTAGGGTGTCAATATATGTTTTCAATTCTGAACGGTTTAAGCTATAGTAATAAAACTTGGCACACACATCGGCCTTCATCTACAAAAGTGGGCAAAATGTGTTTTTAGATTATGCCTTATATCTTCTAAACTATTGCACCTGTACAACTATGTCTTATCAAATTGGTATCTCATACAATTACCTACTTGCCATATAAAAAAAAATTGGAAGCTGGTAACGAGCTTTTGTAATTTAAAGTAAAAAAAGCTTATTGACTGATACTCTGCCCTATCTCAACAAATCTCCACCAAACGGTTGGGGTTAACCACTTCTTAATTTTATATACTTTGTCTCCGGCTCCTAGGAGCTGTAAGGGGGCAACATCTTATTTTAACCCCACCATAAAATCAGAAAATCACTAATTTAATATATTTTATTGTGTCGGTCACATCACAAAATTTTCATATTTAAGGGCGGCCCCTACAGAGGGATTATAAATTTATTATTTTCAGATTTTGCGGTGGGGTCAAAATAAGATGTCGGTCCCTTACAGCCCCTAGGAGTCAGGACCAATGTATAAAGTATATAAAATTAAGAAATGGTCAGTTGCAACTGTTTGGTGCAAATTTGCTAAAAGGGCAGAGGATCAAGCCTTTTTTATTGTAAATTAAAAATATTTTTGCCCCCAGCTAAGGGGTCTCGTTAACAGCTTCGATTTTTTTAAATAGCAGGCCTGTGGGTAGTTGTAAGAGATTTTTTTTGACAGCCAAAGAAAAAGTACGTGAAGGCCGATGTGCGTGACAAGTTTTATTACTCTGGCTTAAACCGTTTAGAATTGACACCTTAACCTTACTTTTTCATTGAGATAATTTTGGGTCTGTTAACAGGTCAGGCAGTGTTGGTGGTATCATTAATAAATCGATTAAAACTGGTGTTGTAAAATCTTCATCAAAAAGCCCACGAAAGACGCTATGGCCCCGAACTAATAATTTTTGTAACTTTGTTGTAAAAGTGACTTATTTTTACTCACCTACGTCTTTTGTACAGTGTAAGTAAATCTCGAAATAACTTTTTAATTATTTGCTCTATCATAAAAATACTTAGGCTAAATTTTAACCAGTTCAAGGGCATTGTCTTCGTTTTAATCAATTAAAAATTTAATGTTGACTTTTTCGGTTTTTGAACCTTTGCGCTGCGTAAATATGTATATTTATTTACCGATCATAGATTATTATTATCAACCAGTATCGAAAACTTTTAGATAGCATTTGTCCTATACGGATTGATCCTATCTAAAATCGAGTTCATATAGCACTAGTCCGAAATGTTAATAAATTTACTCAGAGATTTGATAGCATAGATTATCTAAAAAGGTATTTGATAGATTCTATAACTTTTGGATTGATATTACCAAATCTTCTGGAGGTAATCCTTCAAGCATCGGATTGATTTTATCGCATATTTAGTAAATTTTATCAAACTGTAATAAGATATCTATCTATTTTTAGATAGAACAATCTATATATTTGATTATATTTATCAAAAAGCTGATGATATTTGTATATAATTTTTTTTTATCAAATATATCTCTTAATAGATAAAGTCAACGAACACCGCTAAACCTTTACGATGACATGCGATTTTGTCAATTTAATCTAATTTTGGATAGAAGCAACACCTTTTTCGATAGATACAATCAAAAAAGTCATAACTCAATCAAGTTTTGTATTAAATTTTCAAGGACAGTTTTATCAAAAAAGAAATAAAACCAATTTCTTTTTAGATTAATCCAATAAAAAAATAATGGAGATTTTATAAAATAATTCAGTAAACATATCGTCTTGGTTTAACTCGATTTTAGATAGTATCAACGTATTTTTAGAGAGATAGATTTTATCTATAATGTTATTGTCGGTGGCGGAGTAATTGGTTTATTTAAAATTTGATAAAATTATTCCTATTTTTGACGAAAACCTAATAAAAATTACGATAAAATGTCTCAATCTGAACATTAAACTTTATTTAATACAATGAAAGAAAAAATCAGTTTTTCGTATGATTGAATCTTTTAAAAAAATAAATAATATCAATATCTATCTAAAAACAAATAAATTCAATAAAATATGTTTATTCAAATTTACTGACATCTATCATATTTATTTTTATTGGATTTATCTAAAACGGATCATCATATTAATCCAAAAGTTGTAGATTACAGTAAATTTTGGATTATTTTCCTTTAAAATCCCTTAGATAGATTCTATCAAATCATTTTATTTTTATCAAATTATTTCTCTTCGTGTTATTATTCTATTATTCCTGTAACAAATTGCTTATGACAGAATGTCTTCAAATTAGTAATTTTTTTTGAAAAAATATATATTATTTTGTTTATTATTTATTGTTTCTGCCTAAACATGTACATAAGAAATAACTACAAAACATATATTTTGTTTTAGCTTATTTGGGCAAATAATAAAAAGTTGTACCCTACTGTTACTATTTTATACGTTATGTTATCGAAAGGTTATTTTAATAAAATACCTATATCTTAAAATAAAAATTAAATATTTTAACAAGTACTATTTAACTATTTGAATCAGGCACGTGGCCACGGGGTGGTCCACGGCCCCGTTTCGAAATTCTCAGAAATAATAAAAAAATCTACGGAACTATTCAAATATGTCTATAATCAATTGGATCTTTTCAATTCACAATGGCAACCTCGCATGTAGCCTCTACCCTACGCAGAAAATGCGTGGTTTTTATCGTAAAATTTCAAAGTACCCTCCCTCCACCCTCCAAATCAATTTTCTGGCTACGTGCCTGATTTTGATAGTTATTAGGTACTTAAAAAAACTTTAAATAACTCGTCAATTGTATTCCTACACTTTAGTGATTTTAAGAAAAGCTAAATTATTTTTTGAATAATTTGAAATACTTAGCTTGTTTTCTCATTTTGTGAAAATTGTTTAATATTGTTTTGTAGAGACTTTTACTACCTTAGATATTGAAGTACAATGTAACTTAGTTTTAATGATATATAAATGTAATATTACCGTTATTTTTTATTTGTTATTCTTTTTTTTTAATTTTGTCATCATTCTTTTATTATTCAATAAAAAATTACACACAAAGTCTTGACTGTGTTTTTATGTTCAAAAATATTAACATTTTTGTAGAAACAAAATTTCGGACATTGTCGTTATTTATTTTAAACACGACATTTCTTTTTATACACGCATTCCCCCAACCCTATAACTACCCTCGTAAAAGATATTAATTTTTATTTTATATCGAAGTTCTACATTCCGCTGGGATCTGAATTTCGGTTTGCAAATTGAGCCAAACTTTATCTTAGCACGGTATATTATATAAGATAGTTCCATGTACTGTGGGTCCTTTGAAAATGATACTCTGGAAGCGAAACCTTGCGAAACATGACCTATGACGCCCCTGGTCTTCTGTTTGACAGCGCAGCATTCGTACGAAAAAGAATTAAAGCAAGCATGTCTATTAAACAAATGTAGTTTATATAAAATTTTAAATTAAAAATCAGTCGATAGAGGAAATTTTTTATTTTATTTTTAACTACTACTCTCCAATTTAGTAGTGGGCGGCGGACGAAACATCGAAAGACAGAATGTCGAAAGTACAAAATGTCGAAATTACAAAATGTCGAAGTTACAAAATGTCGAAATTACAAAATGTCGAAGTTACAAAATGTCGAAAGGCAAAATGTCGAAATTACAAAATGTCGAAATTACAAAATGTCAAAATTACAAAATGTCGAAATTACAAAATGTCGAAATTACAAAATGTCAAAATTACAAAATGTCGAAAAGCAAAATGTCGAAATCAAAAATAGAAAATTTCTAAACCTAACCTGACGAAACCTAATCAAATCTAGCCGAACTGAACCGAACCAAAGCAAACTGAACTAACAATTTTTTTCAAAAAAAAACTTTCCTGACTTCTTTCCCGAGATCCTAGAGGGTGTGAATCCGAACCGAACCAAACCGAACCGAACCGAACGGAACCGAACCTAACCTAACCAAACTACAACACTGCTAATTTTTTGTAATTTCGACATTTTGTAATTCGTAATTTTGTAATTTCGACATTTTGTAATTTCGACATTTTGCATTTCGACATTTTGTAATTTCGACCTTTTGTAATTTCGACATTTTGTGATTTCGACATTTTGTAATTTCGACATTTTGTAATTTCGACATTTTGTAATTTCGACATTTTGTAATTTCGTCATTTTGTAATTTCGACATTTTGCATTTCGAAATTTTGAAGTTTCGACATTTTAAATTTCGATATTTTGTTTTCGACATTTTGTACTTTCAACATTTTGTGTTTCGATGTTTTGGCCCTCGCCCATTAAAATCTGCTTTAAAATAACTATTTAGTTTTGGCTTTGGTAATTTAGTGTTTCAGATATTCATTGATAAAGATCTTTTTTTAAACATTTTGTATTGGACTACAATACCGGTTCACATTATTTTTAAACCAAGCATCTGAAAAGTCAAACTGAAAAGAGAAGATGTATTTTGCTACTATACGTACATTATTTCAATAGGGCAGTAAATAAATATTTTAATTACAAAATTTTACAACTAAATATCGCAAAAACAAAGCCAAAAGTAAATAGTTATTTAAGAGCAGATTTCAATAGACCTTGTAATAAAAAAATAAAAAATGGGTATTCCCTTTCAAGAAATGAAATAAAATTGACTTAGCTTGGTTAAAACCAAGGTAGAAAATTTCCTCCACAGACTGCTTTTGATTTATTTTTTACTCTAAAAAATATTTTAGAGTAAAAAAATCAAAGGCTTATCAAAAATCGCAGTGTACCATGTAGTGAAATTAATAGGAAACAAAATCAGAGTTTTTTACAATAAAATTTATTACGTAGCACAAACATGGTAAAATATTTACATCGAAAAACTAAATGTGCTTTATAAGCATTTTTTGTTCGGTTTTGTTTAGATGAAAAATTGTCGATTTATTGTTATCATAAGACATATATTTAAAACATTAAATTGACAAGATTAAATTCGCTTCTAACCAAAGTCGAATTGAGAGTTTTAAACCATCCTGGTGCAAGAACCTACTGTAATTAAACTATACAGTGTTCAAAGTTAAGTCGGCACTGTTACTAACTTCGTTAATATTAGACCTACAGGGTCGGATAAATTGACAAAGTTGTTGTATTTTTCCGGTGATTGCGATGGTGGCAACAGAAAGAAAATTAAATGACGCGTAAGTCACTTATGGTAAAAACACATTTTGTTTTAATGGGACACCTGGGATACAGTAACGCCAATGGAGAGAAAGGCTTTAAACAAAAGTTGTTCTATGACTTTTTCTCTTATTGTCAAAAATAACAAGGTTATTAACAACTTTCCTAGGCATGGAGGATTTAGTTTTTAAATCTGTCGAAAGCTGTTTTTTCTTATTTTTGTCTTGTTCGAGGACAAGTTTTATTTAAAATTAAATTGTGTGTCGATTAATTGTATTGTATATCGGGAGTCCCAGTAAAAAAATCTTATTTTACTTATTACTATAACTCATGTACGCGTTGTTCGACTTTTCTTTTGTTTTTAGCACCGTTCTCAACGAAAAAAATACAAATTTGCGCATTTACCCGAGCCTTTAGCTCTAAAATTAACGAAGCAATAGTACCGACTTAACTTTGAACAGCCTGTATATGGAACGGTAGGTATTCATTAATTTGCAACAAATCACTCCGAACACACCAAACGCTTCGTGCACTTTGCGCCGAAGGCAACAAACAATCGTGCGTAAAAGATCGTGATGTATTTAGTGTTTGCTCTGTCCGCTGTCTTTTCAAATTCACTATAACACACTAAATACCCGTACTCACTGCGTGCTTCAAAACGATTAAATCTCTTTGTGCATTTCCGTTTTACCACAGAAAATATAGGCTTTGTGGTTTTACCGACAAGCTTGGGAAAATGTCTTGGGCGTTGGGGTCGGGGATGCGCAACGTACTGACTAGACAAACTTGTTACAGCGCGCGCGGCGCGTTTGGTTTGTTCGAAGTGTTTTGTTGCAAGTGAATACGTACTTTACTGGGGGAATATTTGCGTGCTGGTGCAACAAGTGGTTGCAATTAGCTCACTAAAATGGTCGAAAGTTAATAACTATTCCTGTAATCGATTGACCACTTTGTTATCATGATTAATCATGAATAATAGCTTTCATCAAACACCCAGTTTTTATGAAATATTTGAACATTCTGTTTCTTACGTTTATTTGAAAATGTTTATAATATATCTGGGCATCAGGGTCTCTGGCTTTACCACCGAATGCTTTTTAGATCTTCAAACAACGTTGTGTTGAACTAACCTTAAATGGAAGCACACTGAGTTCACATGGGTTAAAACTTTATTGGCAGAGTTCTTAAAATAACCGACGCCATCAGTCGATTGAACATATGATTATGACAGCCATCAGCAATGAGGTCAACAAAAACTGGAAGAACCCGATGCGTTTAACCTAATTTTTGAATTCTATGTAAATTTTATGACCTACCTCAACTGCGTCTCGGGTCATTCGAAAGTGGGATTTAAAGTCACTTACCCTCAAATGCACCGTAACAAGGCTTAGCTAATCCACGATGGATAGAATAGACCGGTGTTCGGATCTTATATATATATATATATATATATATATATGTGACGAATTTTCCACGTCACTGGTGGTCCAGCTTATTTTTGTAAACAAAAGTTAGATCTGATATGAACAACGGAACAACTAATATTTTTTGAATTTTTTGAAAACTAAGGCAATTTTCGTACTGTTTTCCAGCACATCCTTTTAAAATGTAATTTTCTAGACGTATTGTCGTTATTTTTTTTTAGCCCGCTTTATTTTTTATTACACAAAACTTAAACTACAAGTCAAACTGAATGTGATCGTTTAGTAAGAAAGGTGAACCGAGGACTATTGGGTAGTAAACAAAGATGTTGGTAAGCGGATGATTTTTGAAGCTGAAACGAACACATTACTTTCTTCGAATTTTAATTTTTGTGTAAAGAGAAATGAAGCGGGCTAAAAAAAATAACGACTGGTATAACTGAAAAATATTATTTTATCAGAATATACTAAAAAATAGTAGGAAAATTGCCTTAGTTTTCAAGAAATTCAAAAAATATTAGTTGTTTATATCATATCTAACTTTTGTTTATGAAAATCAGCTGGACCACCAGTGACGTGAAATTCGACATATATTTAAAAGATCCGAACACCGGTCTATACTATCCACCGTGTAGCTAATCCATTCTCTCTCTTTGTTGTTTTCTATGTAAGCAACAAGGAGTCAATCGCGATTCAACCCATAATCGCGGTTAAGTGCTTAAGGTGCATCGGAGGGTTAAACTATAATGTTCCATCGTTTTCTCGACATAATCCAGGATTTTTGCATGATGTTTTTGTGCACTTAAAAGAAGTTCCTCGTCCGAATCTGATGAACTGAATGAATCATCATCATCATGCTTCAATAAATCGTCGCCTTAATGCAGAACTTTTATATGTCCAGTTTTCCCATTTTTCATTTCTTTTCGAAAACGTATAGCTCCAAGCGCGCTTTATTGAATGCAGAATTATTGGATGTCTAAGTGGTAAAACGTCCCCACCATCCGCCCGACCAATTTAGGCGATGATACCTCTTACGCTAAGTCAAACTAAAAAAAAACGTTCTCCTGTAAAAATTTAATTTTGTGACAATAGTTCTGCATTAAGGCGACGAAATGTATTGCCAATTCCGCCGCAAAGCGGCTTATAGGCAACATTTCTCAAAAAGATGTATGAAATTTTAAAAACTTGAAATTCGAGGTTATGATATAAATCCATCAAATAACAGGCATTATAGCTCCACAATCGATTACATCGGAAATGTAGAAGAACTTGTTTGATGGCATGTGGATCGCATCAGAACTTTTCAAGAACCCGTTTGATTGCATCGATAAGATTAAGAACTCTCCCAAAAAACAGCGTGCGTAAAAAAATTTTTCACGCACGCCAAATCAGTTTTTTTTAAAATTTTACGCACGGCACGCGGGAAGTTGAACTTTCCACATGAAAATCGGTGCGGAAAAATGTGTTTTACGCTCGCAAGTAGGAAATAGTAGTTTACCTAACTAGTGCGGAAAGTGCCTCTTTTCCGCACGCGATTGCAGATGGCCAAACGACGCGATAGCGGAGTTTGGCCAGCAATCAAGTGCTTTAGGTTGATAGCAGAGGCAAGTGTTTTCTCAAATGAAGTGGCAGATTTGAAACTTGGGTTTTGGTTCTCCACTGCGTTCTCCAAGTTTTCGGAAACATCTGTTGCAACTGTGGTCATGCATTTGGGGCTGGATTGAGGCACTTTGGAAGGTTGTATGGTAGAAGAAAGTTGCTGACTAGTTGAAGGACCAGGGTGGCTGAACTTCAAAATTTTATTCGAAATATTTTTTTGGAATCCAGTTGAACTGTCAAGGTACCCTTCTGCGACACTTGAAGATTTCCATCCACCGAGTCGTTTGATATTGGTTATTCCTTCGCCTGAATCTACCAACATTGTTGCGGCAGAACGTCGGAAGCTGTGGCCCGTGTATAATTCTGGATTTGAAAGCTTCAGATAGCATGCGATATCTGATTGCATTTTACCGAATGTATTAATTCCAATGCATTGTACCGTACATGCTCCTTTTTTGTAGTTTACGAAGAACCGTCTATGTGGGGTCTCTGGTTTCCTTAAGTTGACATATTTTCGGATCAATTGGAGAAGTTTTCCATTCTCGGCTTCTTCTGAAATAGCAAAACTTCTAAATGTATGGTTTTTTGAGTCAGGAATTTTTATAATGATCATATTTCCTTTTTCTTCAATGTCATCTAGGCACATTTTTGCTAGTTCTTCACGGCGACATGCGCCCGCCAAACCAAAAATCGTGGCAACTTTCATATGCAAATAAACTAGGTCAGGAGCTTCGCTTAAAAACTTGAAAATTTCTTCTTTTGTGAAGATTTTTGCCTTCTTGGGTCTGAATCCAACGTTTTGTTTTTTCAAGTAGGCCGTAACTTTAAAAAAATTGCTTAAGTCAACGTTTTTTCTGAGTTTTATTACACTTTTGAGCATAGAATACCTCGACCAAAGGGTATTCGGTTTGCACGTTTTGGAAATTTCGGAGAAATATGCCAAAAAAACAGCTTCTTGAAGGGATTTGATGCCTTTAGCGTGGCACCATCTCTCAAACAAACTATATTCCTTCTCATACCTGTGACGAGATTTTGAAGGAAGCAGGTCCAAATTAGCGATTCTAGCGGCTTCTAGAACTGACTGGGGTAGATCTTCGTCCGAAAGACGCTTGTATCTGCAAAATTGGCTTTGTTTTGACAGTTTGTTTGTACTTTGTTGCTATGGTGATTTAAGATGCCAAATCTAAAACCACTAGTGTTCATTGTTGTTTGACATTGACAATGACGATATTTATACCGGGGAGGTTAAAAACTTATAATTTGAACCTATTTTACTGAAAACTTTATTTTATCGAAAATATTGAAAATATAGCAGAATTTTAGTCAATTTGAATATTTTTAGGATATTTCGTGTGGTAGGAAAGATACAAATGTATTTTGAACGGTCTAAATGTTATAGAACACCTCAAAATCGTAACAAATTTACTTTTCCGCACTAGTGCGGAAATTGGCACTTTCCACACTAAAATGCGTGCGGAAAAGTGGACTCTTCCGCACGCTTATAGAAAAATATATTTACTTTGCTTCAATTATGTTTAATCGTTATCCAAAAAAAAATTACAAGCATGATAATATAGTGCTTTTCGGTGGGTTTATAAATGACCTTACCTGCATTAAGTGCGGATTTGAGGGGGGTAACGTGGTAATTACCCCCTCCTAGAACAAAAAATATGCACTTTTTGTTATTGATTAAAGGGAAAATAGGTAATTACCCTCCTTCCTAGAAAAAAAATTATATTACAAATAACTTTTTCGTCGACTATTTCCCCCCCTAGATTTTCAACCAGATCCGCGCTTGACCTACATAATATTCCTAATTATAAACATATTTTTGTTAGATGTGTAAATATTTAAAATGAATACGAATATAATATAATTTTAGATGTCTATTATTTTATTTAACAATAAATTCTAGCCAAATAAAAACAAATCTAGCCTCTTAAGTTTATTCATTAAGTACCTCTGCTTGCCCCAAATTTGAGTAGGAGGATCCAAAATGGCGGTGTTTTCCTATTTTTTGTATAAACTTTGGCTAAGTTTCGTTAAATTGGTTTTATAGAAAAACTATCATCATATTTTTGCTTTGCATGAGAACAATAATTCATATAGTAAAAGAATAAGTTTTATATCTTAAAAAGATATAACTTTTATTCAAAATACAACAAAAAAACATTTTTTTACCAAAAAAAAAATCATATTTTTTTTAGGTTTTGAGATATTAAGCCAACTTCTCTACCATAATAATTGGTGTTCTCTGGCAAACAAAAACTAATTAAGCAAAAGTTATAAGCCAAAGTTTGTAAAAAAACATAAAAAAACCCTTCTACTCAAATTCGAGGCAAACATCCGGCGAGGAGAGGGTAGTCTAAAAGCAAAAACATTCATAAAATTTCTTTGTCTTAAACTTTCTTGTCCAATCTTAAATTTTGATATTTAAAAAAATAACAATATCTTTTTTAGTTCTTGAGATATAAAGTTTATTAAAACGACAATTCAATTCTTGTTCTATTGCGAATAAATCACAACTTATACAATTTTTCTGTAAAGTTGATATGGCAATAGTTAAAAGCAAAAGTTTGTTAAAAAACAAAAAATCGCAATGACAGGCGCTTTTACTCAAATTTGAGGCAAACACCCGGCGACTTAAACTTAAGTAATCCATATACAATAGATTTGGGGTGGTCTAAAACTTCCATTTTCATTTTTTTTACTATAAGCCACTCGACTACCAAACTGAATTTATCTTTTTAAAAATAGTAAAAAATTACTTATATTTTAGTTACCTATTCATTTATTGGTAATTGGATATTGTCCAACTCCCTTCAATCGTCTTAAACCAAATACGTTAGAGCATAAATACATATTCAAAAAATCGAAAAGTGAAGCACTCATAGCTTGCTTTGGAAACAATGGCAAATTTAAATTTGCAGATACAAAATGTAACATATAGCTGCTGTGTGGGTGGTCGCCATCTTTTTCGCTTGTTTACGTTTTGCGGTGTTTTGCGTTTGTCGTGTAAAATTATGTTTTTTTCTGTAAAAACTGAGAAATAATTCACGTAAAACATTGCGGTTTGTGAAAAAATATCTGGGAGAAGTAAGGGAGTGCCATTTAATGGGTAAGTACTTGTGTATTTTTCTTTATAATTTGTTAATAAAGTTTAGAGTTGTTTATAGATTTCATTAACAGTAGCGCACCCAGGAATGCACCTATGGTAACGCAGTTTTCACACATTAACTGAAAATTTTATTTTCAACAAGAATGTTGCTACCTGGACACCCAGTACGTTTTACGCACCTGGTAGCGCTACTTTTTTTGGTTATTTATATTTGTTTAACTGTTTAAACCTTTTATTTCTTTTTTAATCGGACAAATAATAGAAAAAGCCCTTAAGTAGAAGAAGTGCGACAACAAAAATCATTAGACTTTTTACCAATTTATATTGTTTTCTCACTGAGCCGAAATTTTAAAAGAGTAAACTCAGGTATTGACCCAGGACAGCTTAAAAAAATGTTGGTAGCTTAAGTGGTTATTTTACTTAAAAAGATACAGAAATTTTCCTTATAACAGTGTATCTCAAAAGTCTGGAGCATAGGATTTTATGCCACTTATTATTACGAATCGTCGTTGTTTTGATGAAAAATCTTGTCGAATAAAATTGCCAATAATATTAATTTGTAGTCATATTTTTCGGACTAGGGCTAAGCAGTAAAGCACAATTCTAATTTGTAAAAAAAATTCACATTTCATCAAAACATCGAAAAAGAGGTAATTTAAACATTAGCTTTCACTACTTTTTAAAAGAGCATTAATAAAATTAAAATTTTCATTTGGGAAAAACTAATTTTATATGTTTTGAAAGTCTTCTACAATATAGCATGTTTTAATGGTTTTTTATTAACCAAATTGTTTATAATAATTTATAATTTTTTGGGAAACCTCGTATATACAGGGTGGAATTTAAATAATACACCAAACTTTGAAAAGTGGTAGAAAAGGTCAAACTTTTGTTTTTTAGATACAATAAGCTCCTTAAAAATTACAACTGATAATCGAAATTTTGCCGAAATACGCATCACAACAAATAGTCAGAGCATATTATTTTAAAAGGCTTTTCGTTTTCGGTCTACACCCTATATCATTATTTTTAAGATAACTTTTGACAAGTTTTTTGCGTTTGCCTATGCTATTTGTTATGGTAAACAGCTGATAACTGTCAAAAAGTTATCTCAAAAATTATGGTATGGAGTTTAGAAGCAAATCATATTACTTTTTGGCAACAACAACTCCCCCTAATTTGACCCCGCTGAATCTGAATATCTCTGTTGCCAACTCGAAAAATCGACAGGGACAGAGAAAATCCCCCCCAAACCCCCAAGAACCTGTTTTTTTTTCAGTTTTATGCAATTTTCTCGAAAACTAATCTTTTTATCAAAAATTGCAAAGAACAGTTGTGGAGAATAAAATTACCTTTCCAACGATGTATTGGTCTATTGGTCAATAAGGTTAGGACAAGCAAGTAGCTCTTCAGTGGCGTACGTAAATTGGGATTATTTAGAAAAAACATGTTTATTATAGGTTTTTCAAAATTTTCTCAAAAACTACACTTTTTAGGAAAAAATATGTAGTATACTTTATTGTAGAACATAACATTTTCTTTTAAAAACTTTATTAAAATGTCGGGTTGTTGCCATATTTATGGCTTCAGGGGCGTACTAATATAAACTTATTTTCAAAAATAACTGAAATAATCAGTTCCTCTTGCATATTTAAATATCTTTTCTAAGATTTTCAAAAAAAATGTGCCTTTATCATTTATTGAGGATAAGACAATTTATTTTTAAATGATATATTACAAACTGAGGTTAATGTTATGATAAATACTTCAAAAAGGTTCGTAATTTATACCTACTAAAATAAAATGTTTCCAAATTAAAATAAACTGTTTTTTGATTAGATTAGATATTTTGATTTATCTAAATAAGTTCTTTAAAGCAAAAAAACACTGGTGGTTATAAGGGGAGGGGGCATAGGGGCCATGCCCCCCCCCTAAGCAATATTTTTGTACAGAAAGTAACAGTAGTAACTTTGACACAGGTGTTTCTGGTTATTTTTTTAAGCATATGGAACTCAAAATAAAGTGGTGAATCTTATGCAACGATTTGGGGGGGGCATAATCATAATTAGGTACTCATGGGATCAACAACCAACCTGTCAACCTGTTAGGAAGAGTTTGATATTTTTTTGCCTTATACTTATGCAATTTATGAACAGGTCCCATAGTATTAAAAATCCACTGGCTTCGCCGCGCCACATTTTGTACTTTCGACCTTTTGAACTTTCGACCTTTTCTTTTTTGATCTTTTGTACTTTCGACCTTTTGTACTTTCGACCTTTTGTATTTTCGACCTTTTGTACTTTCGACCTTATTTTTTCGACCTTTTGTACTTTCGACCTTTTGTACTTTCGACCTTTTATCCGCCGCTCTTTATTATCCACCGAAAAGCTAATAAGACACAAAATTGATTAGTTTGGATTGATCTTAAATAATTTCTTTAAATTAAGAACACCACTGGAGCGGTAAATATAAAATAACTTCCACTTTGTTATACATCGTTTCAAAGGAAATTTTATTGGCTATGATGAAGTATAGAACACATTTTTTGATAAAGAGCTTGGTTTTTAAGAAAATTGTTTTTTTTAAGGATTGGTTGAAATCACCCCCATTGACGGACGTCGCTGGAGAGTTTGCTATAAGTCAAACCCCACCGAGTTTCACATTCTTAAAAAGGAAATTTCCCTGTCTACAAAAAAGTGTGGAACAAGTTTTTTTACGTTAAGCTTAGTTTTTGAGAAAATTAGATAAAACTTGTAACAAAAATGGTTTATTTTCTGTTTTTTCAAAATTAATTTAATTTACGGATGCCCATGAAATTTTATTTATAAAACCGATTTAATCATCTTATACGCTATTTTGAAGGAAATTTTATTGAGTATACCAAAATGTAATACATGGTTTTCTGTAGATATTAGTTTTTAAAAAAATTAAATAAATCTTGGAAAAAACATAGGTATTTTTTCAACTTTTTTTAATTACTTCAATTAACGGACGCCGCTGGAGACCTTGTTATTAGTCTAACTTTATTAAGTTATACCATGTTGAAAAGGGAATTTTATTGTCTACAATAAAGTATATTATTAATTTTTCTCTTAGAAGCTTAGTTTTTAAGAAAATTTGAAAAAACCTCAAACTTTCAGATTTTGGGGGGCCTGGGGGGGTTTTTGGAGGTTTTTGCAGACATTTAAAAAAAAAATATATGTTATTACTTTTTAATTATACAAATATATATTTTGAATGTACACCTGTGTGTTCAATTATTTAAAAAAATACTTAAAACCAAAAAACTGTTTTTTTTACGTTCCTAGCCCGCGCATCAATGGCTCAATCAAGGTATTGTTTTCGACGAAATTTTTTTTTGAGATAATTTGTGTGTGCTTATGTGTGTATGTCTGTCCGTAACACGATAGCTCCTAAACCGCTAAACCGATTTTCGTGAAATTTTCAGATAAAATATTCTTCGATACTGTGACGAGCTGATTAGATTTTGGTCAAAATTTAATAATGCTAATGACTTTTTAACGAAGCGTCGCATCAATATGCGATTTCCGGAATGTAGTAAACCATATTTTTCTTAAAAATTTGTGTTATAACTAAAAATTTTGTGGGAGCTTTCGTTTCGGAGTTATTTACAAAAAACTGTTTTTAAGATTGATATAGCATGGAGTTTACTTGCAGTGTGCTAATGGGCTGGGAAGGTATCAGATCCGTCATGGATCCATTTATTTAAAATTTATATCCAGGTTAATATTACTATTTTATAATTTTATTAAGGGGCCCTTAGAAATGTTACAAAAACCGACATCAAAATTTTTTTGTGAATTTGATAGGCTTAAGAAAAAAATTCATTCTTAAAAAAATTGACAAAATTATACCTATTGCAAAGGTTATTTGGACACACTGTATCTTCTTAACCTATATTTTTTTAAAAGCAAAATACATTTTTTCATTATAATGAATCACAAAACTCACAGTTTTTCCCCACTCTTGATAAATGCTATAACCTGGAAACAAAAAACTTTTGACAGAAATTTATTTAAACTTTTTGCCAATTCTTCACCTTTTCCACCATCTCTTACTTAATTTATACCCTGTTTATACGTTTGATGGAAATAATATGTTATAATAAAATGTGTAATGAAATACATCAAAAGAAGAATAAAGTTTAAATAACTTTTTTTTAGGTTGGAGATTTAGGTAACAAGCTGTGGAGTAAAGAAAGAAATGCTTAAAAAAAATTTAGGTAGTTAATTACAATATTAATTCAAGACATGTTTTATTATTCATTTTTTGAGGTCCAGATTTAATATTAATCACCATGAACTTAAGTGGCAATAATACTAAGATTTATAGCAGAAACAAATTTTTGGTGTGCTAATTGATAAATGACATAAAATTTGGAGTTACCTATGTTAAGAAATCACACAAAATAGGGAGCTTTTCGGACGCTTAAAATAAAATTTTTAAAAAAATTGTTAATTTGTGCAAATCGAACAACAATATACACCAACTTTCTCTACGAAAATTCAAAAGATATTGTTTTAGGACGCTTATAATAGGTACCTAACCATTTTTCAAAAATTTTTACATCATTTTGTGAGACTGTGCATTAAGAAAAACGAGGGGATGCTAACCGAATTACAATAACCTACAACTTTATTTACGGCAATTAATTTTAGCTCACACTACTACTATAAGTAGTGTGAGCTATGGTGATCCTAATTTTTTCGAGAAAAAAAAAGTTGCTCCGATTTCAAAATTTTTTATATATCTTTGCGTTTCAGATGATTTTGAAACTTTTTTGTTTTGCTGTCTGTCTGTCTGTCTGTCTGTCTGTCTGTCTGTCTGTCTGTATGTCTGTCTGTATGTCTGTCTGTAACGACCAACCCGCATAACTCAAAAACCGCTTGTCCGATTTTAATGAAATTTGGTACCTAAGTTGGGTCTTGGGCCGTGATGGTCCCATTTAAAAATGAACAAAATCCACCGAACGCAAGCCAAATAAAAGGGTGGGGGTAGATTCCAAAAATTAGAGTTTATGTGAAAATATGGTGTGTGTGGTATCAAACGAAAGGTAATTAAGTCTGGAGTTAAAAAAAATGAATTTTAGTTTATTTAAAAAAAAGGGTGGGGGTAGATTCCAAAAATTAGAGTTTAAGTGAAAATATGGCGTGTGTGATATCAAACGAAAGGTAATTGAGTCTGGAGTTAAACAAAATACATTTTAGTTTTTTTTTAAAGGGTGGGGGGTAGATTAAAAAAATTTGAGTTTAAGTCAAAACATGGCTTGTGTGGTATCAAACAAAAGGTAATTGAGTCTGGAGTTAAATAAAATATATTTCAGTTTTTGATTATATTAGCTCACACTATAACTATAGTACCTAGTGTGAGCTTAGGTGCCCATAGATTGGCAGAGTATTTTTATTTTTAATGCTTATCGTTAACACGGTTCACAAAAATGGTTTAAACATTACAATATTTGGTGTCAAAGTGTTTTTGCGGGAGTGTTTGAGATTGTGCTGCAAAAATATTTGAATCGGAAGTTTATGTTGCTATTGAGTTGAGAAGCCACAAAATGAATCACATTGGAGCAACAGATGATAGCGTCTTTATTTTTGCCGTTATCTCTATTGACCCCAAATATTCTAAAAATCTTTTCTAATTTTATCTTTAACGTTAATGAAATTACCGATAACATCGAAGTTAATAGTCGTTATTTTACATCCTAAAAACTCCCTAACAATCAACAAGTAAAGTTATTTAAACTTTTATTTTACATCTGTTACCCATTTAAACAAAATATTTACCTATTTATGTCCATAACATCGTGTATCATCTAAATTCAGTGTATTCTTATCGGTATTCATTAAGGCGCTTATCCATTTGTGTGAGAATTCGCGTGCCTCGCTGCGAGGCTGGACGAATGCCCCATTCACATTCACATTCGTATTTAAGTGAATACGTGCATTAATACGATTAAATGTAGCCTTTGTAGTATAGACTCCGATCGAGTGCTCGTTTAGCCTCGCAGCGAAGCATGCGAATCCTGCCTCAAATGAATACGCGCCTTTACATTAACGTGGGTATACACCAAACTGCTCCACGAATGCGCCGCGAATTCGTTTTAACGAACTTTCTACGATCCACTGAAAAACAGCAAACACGCATTGAAATGAAAACTCGACAAAAAACTGCCGATGCCGTCCCAAAGGATCTGCGAACACACAAAGAGGAGCCGAAGAAAGCTGGTTTGCGGCAACCGGCTTGCAAGCGGCACGCGCACAATTTGAAAACACACAAACAGGACGAATCCGTGTTTTCGCGCGGAATGTGAGCGGCGCACATAAGGCGCATTCGCGGAGAAGTTTGGTGTATACGTACTCTTAAGTAATAATGCAAAAGAAATAAAATAAAACAATGTGTGTCGCTTGTTGAAGTCATATACGTAGAATATTACGTATATGGTTTACGTATGTAAGCGTGCGTCAACTGAAACATGAGTATCCGTAGTAGACCTAGATCTATAATATGAATGGACTGAGCCTCATGCTCGAAAATTGCTTCCAGAGTGAGATGGGGCTAGTGAGGGCAAAACACGGACAAAAACCCATTATAGTGTATGTGAAAGACCCCTTTTTTGAAGTAATTCGATTCTTTGAGTTAGAAAAACGACTTTATTATAAAGTAAACAAGTTTTAGCAATTACTCTAGCATCGAGAAAGGTAAAGTTTTATACAAATTTTCATTTAAAAACTTAAACTTTATTTAAACTCGCCTTTTTTTTCAATTTAATTAAATATAACTAGGATATTAAGTTAACAGGTTTGAAAGCCTACCTTGAGACCTTTATTTAGGTCACCACATATAAGGTACAAAGAAAACACCAAAAGGTACTATAAATAAGGTACAGAGTGACCCAGAAAAGGTTTGCACTATTCCAAATCTTTTTCTTAAACAATCATATAAAGCTTGTAACGGTAAATCAAATTACAAAAAAACAGGTAGCTACAGATATTATTTTCGTACTGGCATATATACAGGGTGTGCCAAGTTAGGTGTCCACCATTGCTAACTTAGTTATTATTAAAGATAGAAAAAAGCTTAAATTGGCCAACTAGTAGAATTGTTCACGCTCTTTAAGATTGTCAAATCAAAAATATAATCAAGCATTGCGTTTTCGAGTTTTTTCAAAAAACATATTTTTTTAAATTGAACACCCTGAGTCTTATATTTTTTTATAATAGGTCTTTCAATTCTAAACAAAAACAGTTTTTGAGTTTTCTTCCTAAAGTTAACAATAGAGAAAATGTTTTAAATTCAAAATTACGCTAAGGCAAGTATTGAAATATTTTTGGTAAAATGCAGTCTAAGCATAATTTTGAATTTTAAATATTTTTAACTTAAAAAAAAATTGTTATTAAAGACTTGAAAAATGTGAAAAAACTCGAAAACGCAATGGTCTTTTTTTATTGATTTGACCATTTTAAAGAGAGTCTATTCTACTAGTTTGCCAATCTAAACTTTGTTCCCTCTTTAATAATAACAAAGTAAGCAATGGTGGATACTTAACTAATATATATATATATATATATATATATATATATATATATATATATATATATATATATATATATATATATATATATATGCCTGTACGAAACTATCTCTAACAACCTATTTTTTTTTGTAATTTGACCTATTATTACAATCCTCAAGATTTTTTAAAATAAAGTTTACAATAGTGAACATTTTCTTGGGCCACATTCATTATTTAGAGTACTTCTTGGTGTTTTGTGGGTTCGGTTCGGTTCGGTTCGGTTCGGCCTCACAGGTCGTGACCAAATGAAGATCTCAAGGTAGGCATTTCACTATAAACTTAATGTCCTAGTTATAGTTTATTAAATAAAAAAACACTAGTTCTAATTAAGTTTAAGTGTGTTTTTAAATAAAAGTTCGTATTAAACTTTACCTATCTGGATTCTTCTTTACTTTCAATAAAGTCGTTTTTTTAACTCAAATCTCTGAATTAATTTAAAAAAGAGGTCTCTCCCATACATTATAATGCGTTTTGGTCCGTGTTTTGCCCTCACTAGCCCCATCTCACTCTGGAATCACTTCGCCAGCATTCCGCTTATATGACGTGCTCAATCCATTCTTATTTCAGTGCATTCCTCCATGTAAGGTCTAAAAGCTGTTTAAAACTTAAATAAAAAAACACGCTTTCTATAAAAATTCATTGGGCAAAGCTAACAAAAGCAGGGATACGATTTCATTATATCTAGAAATACTTAAATATCTATCAAATATTTAACAAAAGTATTCTAAGTCTACATAGAAATTAAGTAGGAAACTAGAACATTTTTTAAATAAGATAAAAACAAAATGAGCTGACATATTGGTTTTTTTTATAATTTCTGAAGAATTAATATCTACTTTTATCATTTTTATGTTACAATTTGCAACAAGTTTTATATAAAGTTATGAGAAACCTTGACAATTTTGCAATTTTATATGTGTTTGCCCATTCGTTGTACTTTGAAAAAAATCAGCCATTTTATATAATTTTCATTAGTTTAATTTTGTTTACATATTTTAAGTGTAATTATTATATTTTTTTACAGTAATATGGTCGATTATAATAATCTTACCTATTTGTAATTAATGTTTTCTTTTCACATAGACAACAGTCAAGGTTTTTCCTTGGGCAGATATTATTAGACTGTCAAAAGTCTCTGACATTTGGCTGTTCTTGAAAATAAAATTATTATTATTATTGTATAAAAAAAATATACCACTAGTGGTAGCAGGAAAACACACACAGATTTTTGATCCATTGTGTCTCCTGATACCACCAATTAGTTATACTAAAAAATTTGTAATATGTGATTTTTGAAAATATCGACAACACTATTTGCAATTCTAATAATTTGATTTGTAAAAAAACCGTAAAATGTTTCCATTGACCATGTATCACCCAATGTTTTTTTTCTTATCTTACTTTAACATTATTTAATATTTTATTTTTACTTCCTTTCGTCTGGTGGTTGCACCTTTTTGAGAACTTTTTTACAAGTTTCCTAGGTACAAAAAATTTTAGAAAAATTCTAACGAATAGCATATTAATTGTTCAATACTGGGTTAAATATGCAAAACAAAGTAGTTTAGAGGTTATGTAATTTTTTTCTTAATTTACCTTACCAATTCCCGATATTATCGCTGTTTATTTGTATATATAAAACTTTATTAGCCCTTAGAAGCCAATAAGAAGTAATCTTGTAGCTTTTAAAAAAGTGGAATTATTTTGTTATGAAAGCCCAGTCCAAAGAATTTTTTGTACTTAGAAAACATCTATTTAATGTGAGTAATAGCAAAAAAGGTTGAAACAAATTTTATATAATAATATTTTTTGACACTTATGTATTTAGAAAAATTGACAATGAAAAACAAATCGTTCGTGATTGTCATTCTTAACAAAAACCTGCGTAAATTGTGACATATAAATGTATAAAAAAATTTGGGACATTTATCAGCCTCTAAGATTTGGCGTTATGTTTGGTGGTGTTTTTTGTTCACGTAACATGCAACACAACAAACATTTAAATCATTAAGATTTCGTTACATTTGAAACCAGTTTTGACACGTCTGTTTCAATTGGTAGAATTTATTGATAAATACAATAATTGATATAGTTCAAAATATACCCCTTTGTAATGACGTAATTTTTGTTTATCTTTGTTTAGTATATTATAAACAACGGTGACAATAAACTTTTTAAAAAGAGTAGTGTCTATGATTTAAATAGGTAGGTAATTGGTTATGTGAAGTATCCGTCACTGTCAATCAAAAAACATTGATTGGCAGAAATATCTACGCCATAAGTTTTTTTCGCACCTGGTGACGTCATTACAAATGCGTATAATTTAGGCTATATTAAATGGATTCTAAATAATGGACTATTTTTTTTCTAAAAAAACCGAACCAAAAATTATTTGATGGTGAGGTCGCCATAACAACTATTTATACAGTGCGAATTTTATCATATCATTAATGAACATATATTTATTTCTTGTCAAACTGTTTATCATAGGTGTCGCTCCAATAAGTATAAACATTTGGGGTAAAAACTATATCGACCATAAAGACTCTGCTTGGAAAAAGAGAAACTAATTTAGCAGGGGTTTGAATAAAAATAAAAACATAAGGGAGTTTCCCGATCTCAGCAAATCGCGACGGTCCGCGAACTAATAGCTAAAGAAGAGGGGAAACATCAAAGGAGATATTATAGGCAGGTAGACAAGAGCTGACTAGGGATATCAGGAAAGATCCAACGAGGTTGCCTTAAAACTGCGAAGCGAGAAGTAGATAAGATTTGCGGTTTTATAAACCTAGCTTATTTCTTTCTCGGGCATTATGCTGACGTTAAAATTTACTATCGAAGAAAAGGTTCAAATGTTAAAATGATATTTTGCAGGAAACTCCGCTTTGGATGTAATAAATTTCTTTATTGCTAAGTATGAGGAGCATGATATTCCTTGCTAAACTACCATTTTGATAAATTTGGGTGCGTTAAGCTTTGCAGAAAATGTAGCGAAAATGAAGATTTGGATAAGGGTTCAGATCTATGTCGGGACAAAGGCAACAGCGAGAAACTGTCGTTTGTGTTGCAGCTGAAGTACTCCCTCCTTGTTGAAGTTCAGCCATTGCTAAAGAGACACCTGATAATATTCCTCCCAGAATCATTCAAAACATTTTAAAAAGAAATGGATACAAGGCCTACAAGTTCTCGAGAACTGTTTCCTGAGGATTCTCCAGGATGAAAATTTTGTCAGTTATATTTTATTTACTGACGAAAGTAGTTTTTCTCTACACAATGCGCACAATCCATCAATTACTCGCTACTGGGCAAAAGAAAATAAACATTTGACGGTAAATGTGAGAACGTAATATTAATTAAATGGTTGGTCGGAGGTTCTTGCCGCTTTTTGTTAATATCAACTTGAGTGGGGCCGTTTGTTTAAACTTGTTGCAAAATCAAGTCTGCATTTTCAGCAAGTTTGGTTTTAGCAGGATGGGTGTCCGGCACATGACGTTTTACCCGCCAGGGAATTTTTAGACGAAACTTTTCCCCGATGAGTAATAAGCAGACGCAGTATTATCAGATGACCCTCTAGATCGCCTAAGCTGACTGTGTGTGATTTTTTTATTTGGCTTTATGTCAAAGATAAGATATTTACATTTGATCACATTTGAGCTCATTATTTAGGCGAATTTCGAATTAAAATTCAAGAGGCTTTTAATTCGATCACTCCTGAGACGCTAAGCAAGGTACGGCAGAGATTTTATAACCGTTTTGGTTATTGTTTACCACAACAGGGTGGTAAGTTTGAGCATTTAATTTGATTAATTTGGTACCCCTTGAAATAACTTTTTAAGGTTTTTAAAATGATATATTTTTACTTTTTTAAGCTGTTAAATCGGCTATGCCGTGACAACACCTGTATTATGTACAAATTTGTATCTTTCTAAGCAGAATATTCATGGTCAGTATAGCTTTTACCCTAACTGCATATACACGGTGTCTTACCTAAATAACACAAAAACTAGCGGTTTCTCGAAAAAATGTTTTAAGAAAACTTTTAGTTTTAGGGCTTATAAATATATCTACCTAAGTGTCATCTTCACTTTGATATTGACATATTGTTTGTAGGATATTTTGGGGTCAAACACTTTTTTTAAAAGGAAATTTCCAATTTATTATTTTTGACGTTAATAGACGTCAAAATTATATTTCCAAAAATATATACATAAGTTTGATTAAAAAATAAATACAAAATAAGTAAAAATAAAAATTAGTTTTAATTTAAAGAAAGTTGTTCTAAACAAATTACTCGTCGAATGATACTTCACTGTCAAATTTAAGGTCATACATTGATTAATAATGATAAGTCCTTAAAGTTTTGCTTGAAACACGTTTGAGATATTTAGTGTTAATAATTTTGACACAAATGTCATAACAAATACTACTTGCCATGGATATATTTCTAAGAACTCAAGTTTTTTTCGTTTCATGTGAATTCCCTAGGTACCGTAGTAAAAAATTCGCACCATATATTAAAACTTACGCATTAGTTAACTAAGAATGACGTACTTAGATAACCAAAAAAAATCCTGTAAAATTTTCTAACTTTTACCAACTTTAACTGTTACGTACGTTAATTGTTCGTAGAGTAGAGGAAAAAAAGTATTTTTGACTCCATTAATTTAAGTATAATTGGTAGTATTAGAGGCTATAATCTAAGGTGTTTATCACTCAAAATTAACGCTTTTTATTAATTTCGTGGTAAAAACAAAAGTAAAAAAGTTACTCAACTATAAGTTTAAAAAAATGTTTTACAAATAATGCTACATAACAGACATCGGGTTGATCCTAGTGCGAGCATGACTGACCGTAAAATCTGGAGCATGACAGAAAGGGTTTACGGGTAGCCTACTTGCTAAGCTTTAGGATCAAACTACAATTTACTTCGCAACTACTTTAAGAAAAAGAAAGCATATTTTTATCTAACTCAATTTTTGCTTAAAATTCGTTGAGTACCTCAAATCCGATTAACGAATTATAGTTTTTAAAATTCCTTTAGCTTTGAGTTAACTTTTCTAAAGGAGCATATACCTAGAAAGGTTTCTTATTATAAAAGGTCTTAGTTAATTTGCTTCTAATCATAATTTGGCAAGTCTCTTTTCTTTATTCATAAATTTTATAAAATAGGAATCTGTGCAAAAAATTTAAGCCGCGTTATGTAAAACGGATTCAAACATAGAACACTGCTTTGTGCGGAAATTCCAAAAAAACTATTTTTTTTGTAATTTAACCAAGCATTCGGCTAAAAAAGTAGGGGTAAAATTTTTTTCGACTGTTTTTTGACAGATTTCTATGTCTGTTAACCTTTCTCGGTTCATCTGATGGAAATGGTCCAAACTCTTCGGTGGATGGTTCCTGGTTTTCAGTCGCCTCTGTTGGCGGTATTTCTAGTTCCTTTTGAAGTGATTTCGGAAGAAATGTTTCCTTGGAAACCTAGAAATAAAACAATTTTATGTAGAGTGTTTTTTCCGAAATTATATTATTTAATAGAGAGAGGAGACCTGGTTAAGTCCAACTTTTTTTTTATACTGGGCCTTTTCATCCATGCTAGGATCAGTCGCCCAGTTTTTTTGTCAAAGAAACATCCGAAGCAGCCTATACAAGAGGAGCTCACACTATTATTTTTACTTTTGATTATTATAGTAAAAGTTTATGTGCCTTTTCCAATTTAAGGTAAAATATTTTTTAGGTGATTTTTAAATGTTTAAATGTGATTGGTAAAAAAATAGCCGACCGTACAACGTTCTATTTTTACCCTCCTAGTCCGCCTGGCAATGGCTAAAGAAGGTATTAGTTTCAACGAAAACATTGTTTTTGAGATAACGCCGAAAATGTGTTATTTGTGTGTGTGTGTGTGTGTGTGTGTGTATGTGTGTGTGCATATTATTTGTGTCCGTAACACGATAGCTCCTAAACCGTTAAACTGATTTTCATAAAATTTTCAGGTAAAATAGTGTTGACACTCTTACGAGCTGATTAGATTTTGGTCAAAATCCATTAATGCTAATGATAGTTTTTTGACAATTAAAAATTTTTAAAAATGCTAACTTTTTAATGGAGCGTCATATCAATATACGGTTTTCGGAATATAGTAGACTACAATTTGCTCAATAATTTGTGTTATAACCAAAAACTTCTTACGAGCTTTAGTTTATAAGATATTTACAAAATCTGTTTTTAAGGCTGATATATCAAGCCTTCACTTGAAGTGTAGTAATAGGCTAGCTAGGAAGGTATCAGATCCGTCATGGATCCATTTATTTTTAGATATAGCCAGCGTTTGGTAATACTCCTATTGGTTTATTCAGACAAAATTAATCTTACTTAAAATAATAGGATCCATGACGGATCTGATACCTTCCTAGCCCATTAGCACACTCCACGTTATATTACCCATGAAAGCAGTTTTTTGTAAATATCTCTGAAATGAAAGCTCCTACGAACTTTTTGGTAAAAACACAATTTAAAAAAAAAATGCACGGTATTACATTCCGAAAACTGCATATTGATGCGACGCTCCGTTAAAATGTTAGCATTCTTTAACTGTCAAAAAACTATCATTAGCATTAATGGATTTTGACCAAAATCTAATCTGCTTGTTTATAGTATCGAATACTATTTTACCTGAAAATTTCATGCAAATCAGTTAAGCGATTTAGGAGCTATCGTGTTACGGACAGACATACACACACAAAGACAGACATCACGACGATATTGCTAGGGTAGGTGATTACACCCAAATAATACATTTTTAAAAAATCTTTTTTTGTCGAAAACAATACCTTCTCTAGCCTGCTGTGCGGGCTAGGAAGGTAAAAATGATGCGTTTACCACAACTTAGACAATATATTTTGTAAATGAGGACGAATAAACAAAAATACAGTCATTAAAAAAAACACAGGTATGTCAAAATTTTACAAAGGACTATGTAATTGCATCAAATTCTAGTGATTTAGGAGGATAATATAACTTTGCCCATTTTTACTTACCCAAATGAATGATGGATATAAACAAAATAGCTTTTGAGAAAAATATAACCGATTACCTTTTACACTTATACATACATACAGACAGACAGACAGACGGCGCAACAAAAAAGTTTCAAAATCATCTGAAACGCAAAGATATATAAAAAATTTTGAAATCGGAGCAACTTTTTTTTTTCGAAAAAATTAGGATCACCATAGCTCACACTACTATAGTATAGTATATGTGTGAGCTAATAACACAGAAAATAGGTTTGTTCGAGGCGTTTACTGTTTTGTGACGTTTACTTGTTTTGAATCACGTGGCTAATTGTTTTAATTCAATGAATTTATTTAATTAAAAGTACTATGAATTTGAGAAAAAAATAAGCAAAAAAGTTTGTTTTTAGCATTCCCAAGACCTAAAGAGATATCTAAATAAATATATATTTATTTTTTTCTACTGTCAAACACCCTATTAACAGAGCAACTAACCGAACGGCGAATCAAACACTAGTTTGGACAGTATTGCCAGATCACATGATTAATCGTGATTTTAGATCTTTTTACACGATTACACAAATCAAAGGCCAATCCTTACGATTTTTACTTTCTGCTAAAGAAAAAATATGAAGATATTGTTAAAAAATTATCCACTAGATGATACTGAAAATGATGTTGTACCATTTTGGAACGAAATTACCAATGTGAAGATTGGAGAATTACTAAAATTTCAAAATTTTAAAACTCTTTGGTTTTCACTTTCTCCAACGTCGAGGTCACGAGGATACGAGTGATCCCCGTCTGGAACACATCCTGATAGTCAGGAACAAATGTTCCATGCCAATCCACGACCGGACCGGTTTCGACCTTTTGGGCCATCCTCAGGTGAATGTAGGCGATAGCTCCGTGTAGAGCATAAGTTGTGTGAAACCACCAGAAACAACTTCTCCGAGGGAAAATACCCCTACCGGCATTAAATTATACTGATGGTTTGAGGCTTTCGTTGGGAACTTGTTAAAACTGTTAAAAATGCATGTTGCGACGAAAGATTTTTTATTTTCTAAATATTTCACTTGATCAAAAAGCAGTGAGTTTGTTTCAAGAAGGAAATAAATAAACTTATTCTTGTATGCAATTCTTACCCCTGAACTGTTAGAGGTCTCCTTTCTATTTTCTGGTGGATGTGGTATTACTTCTTCACTTTTTTGATGCGGAAGCCATTCGGTTCTTTTTATTCCTAGAGGTTTAATAATCTCACTTTGATTGTTTCTTGGTAGGTTTTGGTTTAGAATTTTTAACCTAAAAACGGTAAAAAATTTTGAGTGTTTGGGGTAATACCTCGAGTGATTAAAAAATAATTATAATTTTCTTCAAAGCTTGTTCTTGATTTCACGAGCGCAACATGTCTTGACGCCCAAAACTAGATAATTTTTAAGGATTTAATCCCTATCTCTTAAATCTGGTTTAACAGATAGAAATTAAGAAATGGTCTAGAATATGAGTAATGAAGCTGAATGAGTCAAAATGAACGATACTACGAATCTTTCCAAACAACCCAAACCATTCAGAAATATTCTCTAAAAACACTATTTCGCCGACTGTTGCATAGCAAAACGAACTTGAAGTTACATTAGAAAAATGAAAATTTTCACAAAAGCAAGCTCTCTTGCCTTTCTTGTATAGGGGCCTACAGACACGCGAACATTTCTAGAGATTAGTACGCGCGTACAAGTTTGCGCATACTAATCTCTTCGTGTGTAGACAATATCCGCCTAAAGGGGCCTACAGACACGCGAGCATTTCTTGAGATTAGTACGCGCGAACTAATCTCTGCATACATGTACATTTGGTGGAATTGCCTACACACACGAAGACAAAATTAAACGTTCTAAACATAAACACGATATTATCAATGCGTTTTTCCTAGACACCGAGAGATTTGCACGCGTACATCGTGCGCGCGAACTAATCTTTGAGAGATATTTTAGGCGGATATTGTCTACACACGAAGAGATTAATATGCGCAAACTTGTACGCGCGTACTAATCTCTAGAAATGTTCGCGTGTCTGTATCTCTCGAAGATTAGTTCGAGCAAATCTCTCGGTGTCTAGGCAAAACGCTTGATAATATCGTGTTTATGTTTACAACGTTTAATTTTGTCTTCGTGTGTGTAGGCAATTCCACCGTGTCTCTAGGTCCCTCATGACTTGATGGAAATGATATAAATAAGTTTTATCAGGCCAAATCTGGAGTATGCAGTTACATTGTGGAAACAATACAATAATAAAAAAATTTTGATGCTGGAAAAATTTTTGTTGCTTTAATACATTGAAAGAACCTAGATGACAAAATTAAAAGAGTGAAGGAACATAGAAGATTTGATAAGCACCTTTAAGTTAATAAAGGGATAACTTCGCTAATAAAAATCTATTCCATAAAAATCACTTCGAGTTTGAGTACGCTTAACAAAAACTATGAAAAGAATAACTGAAAAACTGAAAAACTACGGGAAAAAATTACCTTACTGTCTGATTTCTTTTAAGCATTTAAAAACTATAATTAGAGAGACTAAAACGTACTGCACAATGACTGCAGATAAAACGATAGGTTCATGCAAGGTATGTATGAAATGTCATAAGAAGTATTTTAAGTCTGTAATAAAGAACAAATAATGTCTAGAAATACTTAATAATATTTTTAAATCATTAAAAAACTAATAAGCAACAAAAGAATAAGGCATCCAAAATATTTGGTGGACTATAAGTATGCAAACTATTTGGTTGACCAAAAAACCACTAATTTACGATTGTTAGTAACTCACTAAACAGGAATTTGATAAATACCTTGAGACATAAGCAATAAACGCTAAAATGCACCCAAAGCGTTTGTTACACCTAACAAATTGTACTTAAACCATTTACAAATTACCACTATGGAATCTATCACACTAGTTGCGAAAATTACCCCTAAACAGGGTTTTCGGTTAGTTCCTCAGGATATAAGTAGCAAACGCAAAATGCACTCAAAGCATTTGAGTTACACCTACAAAATTTTACTAAATGCACTGGACCATTTACAGATTAAGATTATGGAATCTTTTGTGTTGATCAGAAAGTTCCTAGTTTGAATATGACCTACAAACAGGGATTTTGAGAAATATTTGAACAAAAAGTTTTTGATGATTTACGTAAACCACACTTTAAAACGGGTTTTTGGATTTTTTTCATTTGTATGCTGGTCTGGTCCATAAACGTAAAACAATAAATTGGTGTGCGCCCTCTGGACGGAAAAAATGTGAACCTAGAAAGCGGGTAATCATTTGTCGATCGGCCATGTGTTTACAATGCGTTTCTTCATTTTACGGCGTCATTCTGGTAAATTCATGGTCTTTATGATATTGTTTCCTGTTAAAAGACAAATATTGTGGATTTTTTACGTAAATAATATAATACATATAATTAACATGAGTTCAGAACCAGAACCATCAACGTCTGGTACTACGAAGCATAATACGAATTGTTGTGTCTATGGATGCCACTCAAGGAAAGGCAGGGAACCACATGTTCATTTTCATTATTTTCCGAAGAAAAATAGTGGAATTCGTGTGAAAATTGTTAATGCATGACGACAGGAGGAATATGTTGATAAAAGGATGGCTTGGGAAAATGCATTATTGATGGGGAAGCCTGTCACTAAAAATATGCGTGTGCGCTCTAAGCACTTTCGAAATAAAGATTATTGTGCAAAAGGTATATAAAACTGACATAGGTATTGTTATGGTGGGTTTATACAGCAAAATTGAAATAGGAATATAAATAAAAATCGTGGCCAGCGATTGGATGAGTGAAAACTAGCTGGCCAGAAGTGGCTAATTTTTATTTTGTTGACTTAAGCCACAGTAACAAAAATTTCGTTACTCATGTTGGTAAATAAAGCAGTACACTGATTTACAAAATAAAATAGTCGCTAACCACTGTAATCCATACCGAACCGCATGCTGGTTTCAAACCACCAACAAGAAATGTTACTCGCTTTCCTCCATGTTTGTTTACGCACCGCAGCGCCCTCATCGGTCGTTGAAATCGCCAATAGAACGCTTGTCCAACCTGCACAGGCTGGAGGAAATGGAGGAAATATATTTGACAAAGCGTCACTGCTGATTTTCCACGCTAGTAAGATCTCTGCGTTCTCTGTAATATGCTGATTACCATAAAGAACTATAGGGTAGCCATAGAAATACACTGCTTAAGGTCACTGCGTTCTAAAGCCTGGCAACCTTGAAGTCATTGTCACATTAAACAAATGAAAATTTCTACAAAAGCAAGCCTTCTTGCCTTTTTTACTAAATGTGAGTTTAGGGATAACTTAATCGAAATGATATAAAAAAGTTTTACCAGGCCAAATCTGGATTATGCATTGTGTACCGCCTACTATTGCAACATTATAGGATTACAGAATAACACATTATAGGCTTTAGCGAGACAAGCATTCCACGATAGATCAAGTACATAGAATTACTAATATAATAGAAAAAGCACTAGAAGAGGGAAAAGTTTGTTCTGCAGTTTTTCTAGATGTAGCACAAGCATTTGACAAAGTGTGGCATGAAGGCCTTACTTTTAAACTAAAACGGTTTCTGCCAAAACAACATTCGGATATTTTGGAATCATACATATCTGATAGACATTTTAGAGCAAAACAGGAAGACTCATACTCAAATTTAGGAGAAATTCAAGCAGTCGTGCCCCAGGGTAGCGTACTAGGCCCTTATCTATACTTATTATTCACTTGCGATATCCCAAAGCTAGAAAATTGTCACTTAGCAACATTTGCAGATGATAGTGGTTTATTGACGGTAGAAAAATCTATTGAAAAATGCATAGAAAAACTTCAGGATGCAGTCACCGAAGTTCACAGTTGGACCACAAAGTGGCGAATAAAATTAAATGAAACCAAATCAATTCATGTTGATTTTACAAACAAAAATATAAATCACATACAAATAATAATTAACAACATTCCCGTACCATATTCAAATCAGGCAAAATATCTCTATAGAAAAATGAACTGGCTAATTGGAAGGAAGTCCAATTTAACAATTCATAATAAGTTACTGCTTTATAGACAAATACTGAAACCAGTATGGACATATGGTATTCAACTATGGGGTTGTGCTAAAGAGAGTAACATTCTAGTTTTACAGAGATTTCAAAATAAAGTATTAAGAAACATTGTGAATGCACCTTGGTACGTTCGAAATAGTGACATTCATCGAGATCTAAAAATCGAAATTGTAGCAGAGACTATAAAAAAGTACGCAAAAAGCCATGAAGATAGACTCTATCGGCATGTGAATGTGGAAGCAATTCAGCTTCTAGACAATACTATGCTAGTTCGAAGACTAAAAAGAATGAAGCCGTTTGAGCTAGTAAACTAAGTGAATTATATAAAACAAAATAATGCTATAAACACAATACAATTGTGAGTTACAGACTAAACAAAGCGGGGAGAACTGTTGAGTGAACCCTAAGTTTAAATCTGACTTCTATTAAATTAAGTTAAAACAAAATTGCTAATTAGTCTTACTGACTAGATTGTAATACAATAAACACAGTGTGTTTGATAAATAAAAATAAAAAAAATAGGCTTTAGCAAAAACGTTACGATTGATCCCAGGTATGTATGAATTGTCATAAGAAGTAGTTTAAAAGTCTAATGAAGTTAAAATTCTTTTAAGAATATCTAGAATAAATAAATTATTAATATTTTTAATATATTCAATAACCCTGTTTCTAAAACGCAACAAAAGAATAAGGCATCTAAAATATTTAGTGCACTATAAGTATGCAAACTATTTGATGGACCAAAAAACTATTAATTTACGATTGTTGGTAATCCACTTAACAGAAATTTGATAAATACGTTAAGACATAAGCAATAAACGCTAAAATGCCCCCAAAACGTTTGTTACACCATACCTAGCAAATTGTACTAAAACCATTTGCAAATTACCACTAAGGAGCATATCGGTTGGACCAAAAAACTACCAATTTTAACACAATGTTTGCGAATATTACCCCTACACAGGTTTTTGGGTTAGTTCCTCAGGATATAAGCAGCATACGCAAAATGCACTTAAATCATTTGAGTTACAACTACAAAATTTTACTAAATGCAGTGGACCATTTACAGAGTAACATTATGAAATCTTTTGTGTCGATCCTTGTTTGAATATGACCTACTTAAAGATATTTGAAATAGCGTTACTGCTTATTGTCCACGTCGACCTCTACGGGTGGTGGCTTATACTACGTTTGGAGGGTCACTGCGTTCTAAAGCCTGGCGAACCAATTTTCGTGATTCAGTGATCCTATATGCTTAATCTCCATAACCTCTAGGGATAACTGCTTGTCCTTAAAATCTGTGGAAAAATGGCCTTCAACGTTCCGTTGCTCCTAATGGACGTTGCGCTGTAGTCGAAGCGCTATCTTATTATTTTTCTGTATCTATGGCCTGGCCTTACACTCTGCTCACAATTTCTCACACTGATGATAATATATTGTTTGAAGCATGTATATTTAGTTAGTCAGTTACGTTCTTGTGCGACACATGCAAGGCGCTCCTTTACAGAACGAAAAAGGTACGTAATATTCAAGGTCTTCATACTTTTACACAGCTCACCCACAGAATTTGAAACGTCACTGAATCTGGCTGGCCAACTGTTATCAGATTAAAAAATCTACGTCACCGGGTTGCCTTAAACCATTTGTTGTATGGAAACCCGATAATGCAGCTACAGTCGTCCAGTTAAGTTCACATGACTGTCCAAATTCTGTAGGCAACCTGTGTAAAAGACTTTGCGTAATACTAATGAACTATTTTGTTGATTTTTAGTCGATGGACAAAATACATTAATGTCAAAATAATTGAATAAATGAACGTCTTCATTTTATTAATGTTTGTGTACATTGAATCAATGATTTTTCGTTTATCGGCTGAAAATTAATGTACAGGGTCATTTAGTCATTTGCGTGGCCTTTTTCAAGGATTAATTTAGGTGACAGAAAAAAGCTTCAAATACAAAAGCATTATTTTTTCAATATTATTTATCTTGACAAATATTATACAGGGTGCTGTTCCGTTTAATTTAAAAGTTGCTACCAAAATTTGACATAAGGAATGACATCTGATACTTCTGACAGCACAAAAAAGAATATTGAAAAAATTTTGTATTTTAAGTTTCTTTTTCTATTACGCACATTAACCCCTAATAAAGAGCACGAAAATATAACCAATGACACTGTACACCGTATATTTAGTTTTTTCTGTGTTGTTGATTGAATTATTTTATTTAGAAGCAAGAAGTGAGACTCGGAGCACAATATTCGAGAAGTTAAATCAGTATTCTTTTAGTGATAAATATGCACAAATGCTCAAAGGCACTTGGAATCTTTAAGTTACACCTGTAAATTTTTCCTAAAGACATAAGTAGTCTGTTACTATTATACTAGAACTATGCATGGTGGATCAAAAAACTACACATTTACAGTTGTTTACAGCCACAAACAGGAATTGCGATAAATATTGCTTTGTGTATTTACATTATGTACTACTTCAACTTGGGGAGAGAAAAGTTGAAGTATGTTTAGCTGGGTAGATCTTAGAAATACGACAAAAGGACCTTCTACAATTCAGTTTTAGATCAGTTTTAGATGATAATAGGAATCATTACGATAAGCTCCCTGGTCAAACTTTGCGTAAGGGGAAAACATGAAAGCCAATGGTTAGAAAGACAGAGGCTAAGACACAGCAGAGCCTTTATCAAAGGCCTGGATGCCAAACTCACAAAAGACCTGCTCAGTTACAGTAGGATGCAAGTGAGAACCATAATAGGAATCATGAACGGCCATATGGCGGTCAAAGATCACCTAAACACCATGGGCCTATATCAGGGAGACCTGTAATACTATACTATGTAATCAAGAAACAGTAGCGACTGGGGACCACTCTATTAAAGACCTGTACAAACTCGTTCAGGGAATGAAATTAATGAAGTGGTTTGCCCAGGAATCAAGAGAGTGCAAAATAAGTCAGTAATGGCTGCAGTGCAGTTGCTGTGGCTAGCCTAGGCAAGCCAGAGTCGCAGCCGAGGGGTTTTAGTCGCTAAGAATCTTGACACTACCCTGCCGCTCCTAGCAGAGCAGAAATGACTCTGGTAGGAAAGTAGGCTGGGTGTCTTTATGCAAGTTTTCCCCTTGATACCTTTGAACAAAAAAAATACTCATTACGTGACATTACCAAAAGTTTTCTTATTTTATAACGCATCGGAGTGTTAACTCCGATCAGATAAACAATTTTGCAATAGTCAGTGGCGTAGCTAGATTTGATGGCGCCGCATCGGGTGGTAAGAGTTTTTGGCGCCCTGTAATCCAGACAAAAATCATATAGGGTATGGGGTACAAGTAACGGTGTATCCAGATCCAGAACTTAATAGGTAGTTGGGTAACTACATGACCCAGATCAGTCTGATACTGTACTTTCGGGTAGCGCTCTGAAATTTTGTACATTGGACCCATAAGAAAAAATTTTGTTTGATGTGATTGTTGGAATTGATTCTGTTCGACTCACCATAATCGATTTATGCATAAAATATACCTCACTTAACCAGGTACAGTCAACTTCAAAATTTCGAATTTATGCGTATTTTTTTAAAAGATTTGGGGCTGAATTACGCGTCGGACAAGGTTGGGAATGGTTGCATTCGATTGGCCATCGTCAAAGTATGCAGAAATGATATTTCACACTTCTGTTTACGACTAACTTGATTTTTTTTTTAATTGGCGGCCCTTTTAAAAATTATAACGGTTCTTGTCGAACAAATTTTTGCTCCGATTGAACAAAATTTTTTCTTATGGGCCCAGGATACTATGTACAAAATTTCAATGTGCTACCCACAGTGCTACCCAAAAATGCAGTTTCAAAACTTGTATTTACCCAACTAAGGAGTAACTCCTGTCCCGCAGATAAAAATTTCATTACATATAAAATTATTTTTGCGGTGTTAATCTATAAATTCAGGTGAACTAATATTATTTGGAGTAGTACTAAAAGTACCAAGTGTTGCGGCTTTGGGGGCAAAAACTTAACTTTTTATTCCCTGTCCCTTGTAGATTCACCAAGTTTTAATAAATTTAGAATGTCATTACTTATCGTATGCCTAACCCTTCTAACTTTGTAAAACATCGTTATAGGCGCAAAAGATGTCTATAAAAAGTACAAAATATTAATAGAAACAATAAAACTCAGCCTGCGCCTTTTGCGCGCTGCCTTATCGGTATCTTTCAAACAAAATACACGCATGCCGAGAACTCGTCGTTGCATTTTGAACCCACATAGCACAAATCAAAACAACGTTAAAAACACACACTGTTTTAAGTTTAATAGGTTGCTTTTTAACGTTATTTTTAAAACCACGTTAAAAACACACCGAAATAAAGTGGTTTTGAAAATAGCGTTAAAATGCGACCTATTAAGCTTAAAAAAGTGTGTGTTTTTAACGTTGTTTTGATTTGTGCTATGTGGGGAATAACTAAGTAGTCAATTTAAAAATATTAATGACACTACATAGTAAAAATTACTTAAGATTCATTTGCGGCGGACGCCTTCAGCGACTATTTTGACTTAGCGCTGGGAGTCTTTGCAACCCATGCTACCCCGGTAGCTACCTCACTGGTAATACTTTTAGATAGATTGTCACTTAACATTACCTTGGATCGATTATTTTTAAATTTGGATTTAAACTCTTGTCCAAGTTTTCAACATGCTCCAAAATCGATACAATGTCCGGCTCTATTTTGGCACCACTATCATTGATAGTCCGTTTGATCGACGAAAAAACAATTGTTTCGGTGATGTTGGCGTTTTCGGTCTCATCGTGAAAACTGATTTCAATGTTTTCTCGTTCACCTGCTTCATCAGCTAGACTATTTAGTTCGTTGAGAATGTTTATTTCTAAAAATATTAAGAATATTTTGCATTATTATAAATATTGTTAACAATATATAGAGTGTAATTTAAATGGTGCATCAAATTTTAAGGGATGGTAGGAAAGATCAAAATTAGACAGAAATTTTGGGTTTTGTTTCTAAGTTTTATCATTTGCCAAGTTGAAAATTGTGCAATTTAAAAATGAAAAATTTGACAATTTCAAATAATTTTGTAATTCATGATGATCAAAAATGTTTTATTGCATTTTTCCAAAAAATTATACGTTAAGGAGATGCGGGCTGGCCAAATAACCTTTGCAAAAGTATAAATATGGTTTTTGAGCAATTAAAATTTTTAGCGTTATTAAATCGAAGACTTTGGCGCGAAAAGGGTGCAGCCACAAAAACTTACAAATTTATAGTTTTAGTGCAAATAGTTCAGAAATAAAGGTTCAAGCTTTACATACAACTTTTTATTGGTAAGATACTTAATAACCCATTTTAGATTTTGTACCTAAAATCAAATACATTGCACTTAAATTGGATTTTGTGGATTTAAAATGATTTTCAAAAATTAATTTCTCTAAAGTAATTGCAAAAAAAATTGAGATTTTACATCTCTATCTAAGAAAATGAACATAGAAGAAACTAAAATCCGGGATTTTGGATATAGCGAAAGGAATGACAGGGGCACAACCTTAATGAATTATGAAAAGGAAAGACATCTTTATGCAATGAATTCGTTATATAGGAAGAAACCACAATGAAAGTGGACATGGCAGTACTAATAGAATAAGAAAAAAAAGAAATTGGTTACATACTAACTACAAAGAAAAACATCGTTTGAGGTGTAACAGTATTAAACAGCTTTGCAAAAGGCAGTGATCACAGGATGAACAGAACAAAAATCTGCATTGATAGCAATTTCGAAATGAAAATAAAAAAAATAATAACAATGAACAATTTTACATTAAAAACCTTACACAAAATTTAAAATGCCAAAATGAAAATATGGATGAAATAAATGATACGCTTACAAGGGTTATGACCAAAGTAGGAAAAGATGGCGCACAAATAGATAAAAAGAGAGAACATTATATACAAGAAGAAAGAGAAATAAACTGCTGGAAGAAAGACGGAACCTGGAGAAAGAAGGAAGCACATCTATAGAATACATAAAAATAAATATAACTATAAGAAAAATTATAAAAGAAAATAAAAGAAAGAACCAAGTAATAAAAATTAAGGGAGTTATACAAAACAATAAAAATATGAAATGTCTATATTAATATTAATTAATATTAACGGCATAGAAACTAACGTTAAAGAAGATATCATAAATATCAAACAACTATTCTATACAGAATTATACCAAACAAAAAGGGAACCATCACGAGAGACCATGAAGAAACTCCAAACAAAAATAAAGAACATAAACTCAGAACTACAACCTAAAATAAGCAAAGTGGAAATAAAGAGAGCATTAAAGAAAACGAAAAATAACAAATAACCTGGAAAAGACGGACTAAAGGCTGATTTGCTAAAGTTCGGTGGTAAAGCTGTAGTTAATAACTTTCATATTCTCCTGAATAAAATACTAAAATAAAAAATTATCCCAAACAACTGGAAAGAATCCGTTACCATTATTCTACACAAAAAACGCGACAGAGCAGACCCAAAAACTTTCGACCTATAACATTCCTCAATGTAATTTATAAGCTTTTCACATATTAACAGAATAAGAACAAAATTTGACGGATATTAACCAAAAGAACAAGCAGGCTTCAGAAAAGGTCTTAGTACAGTTGACCACATATTAATCATGAAAATCCTAATAGAAAGAGCTAACGGAGACAACATTTCACTATATATTGTGTTTATAGACTTTAAAAATATTTTCGATAGCATTGAGCACTGGGCAGTAACAACGTCTTTAATAATTAATAGCCGAATATATCGCAGATACACAACTTAATAGTCAATATCAATCAACATCAATCAAAATCCACGAAGTAACCAATCGACATAAGAAGAGGTGTCAGCCAAACTAAACTATTTAAAGAGGCCCTAGTATATGTGGATAATAATACTTGAATATCCTAAGATATACTGACGATAACTCCTTAATAACAGATAAAATAGAGAAACTGTTAAAAATGCTGAAAGAACTGGTAAAATTATGGGCTGCAGTATAAACTACACTAAAACTAAAATCATAACAAACACAGATGAAGATATCACGATTAGAATAAACCAAAAAAAAATGGAACAAGTAGAAGGAATATATATATATATCTCGGACAAACTATTAAAATAAAAAAGAAAACCACACAGCTGAAATCTAGAGACGAGTAAGATTGGCTTGGGCAGCATTCGGTAAATTAAGCTACATATTAAAAAATATCCTCAGTACCTTAAAAAAAAGTGAAAAGCCCAAAGATCAATAGAAATATCAATTTAACACATAGAAAAATAAATAAAACGAAAGTAAGATATGTCAGAAGAGAGGAAGCAAAATTAAAATAAAAATATCCGGTTATAATATCAGACCAAAACACGATCGACGGGACAAATGTATTGTAAACTGGCGACCTCTGGAAAATAAAAGAAGTAGGGAAGACCCCAAATGAGATATGCGGACGATTTAAAGAAACATGTGGGAACTAGATGGCGGCCTATGTCCAAAGATGGATCGAAAAAAGCTTAATATAGATGTATAGATAGATTGAAAGGCCTCTCAATAATGACAGAAAATAGTAATTTTAGCACTGCATTTCAAAAACATTTTTTTTAATTTGTTAGAAAAAACAGATTTTTGGTAATCATTTTGAGCATTTTTTTTAAATAATTTTATTCCATAATTCCACAAACTGTCGATTGTCTATTGTAATTTTTAGGGAAGTTACAACAAAAGAACAATCAATTCTCACCATAACTTCTTTTATTTCGCTAAGATCGGTTTAGTAATCATGAGTTTATAAAGAACTGAATGCAGACAGGGTTGGAAATGCAATCGTATAATCTGTAAAACAATGGCTGAAACAAAAATAGATTTTTTGAGAACCACCAAACCGATTTTACTAATTTATACCTTGTTGTGCGAGGGAAAAGTAGTTCTTTTCTACAAACTAATAAAAAGCTAAAAAATATTTATAAAATAAGACTAAACACGCCATTTTGAAGAATCAAATATGATTCTGTCCACCATCTTAAATTTTAAGATAATAATAAATTTTGATCATAATCATTAAAAAGCAATCAATTCTCACCAAGATATTTTTTATTTTATCAAAATCGGTTCAGTAGTAATGAATTTATAAGGAAATAAATGCAGATATGATTGGCAAGGCAATCGTATAATACTTAAAACAAATTTTCATACCTTGTTGTGCGTGGCAAGAATGCTGCTTTTTTAGTGATTTAAAAAAATTATTAAAACATGTTCGCAACACAAGATTAAACGAGTTTCTTTGAAGGGTAAAAATTATTTTTCTATTCAAATTTTAAGACGTTGTGCCAGTTAATTATTAGAGTTGCATGTACGAAAATATTTTATTCCGATTCTACAAGCATTTTTAGGCTACTGGCAGTTTTAATTTGCATGAATCAGTGCATTCGGCTCTTTCGCATGGAATGCGCTGGTATTACCGATTATATGCAAATTTAAACTATTCGGCCGGCGTCAAGCTTTGCCGATTCTCCAGGTATCATCCTTAAAAATTCTCGCGCCGTCGGTCGGATAAAATATTTTTCCGCACTTTATAGATGTACAGCATTGGCGCACCCAGGAATATGTCTTGGGGGGGGCGAGGGGGGGGGGGGGGCAAAGCCTCATGATGTCGAATATTAAGCAATTTTTTGTGTTTTTTTTCTGAAATATGTCGAAAATATGTAAAAAAATCTAAGGCTTGGGGGGGCCCGGGCCCCGGACCGCCTCCTGGGTGCGCCTATGTGTACAGTGCACTTTTTATCCCACATTTAGGAACAGAAGTCACTTTTTTTTTTATAGGTACGTATATAATAATATTTTCCATAACGGTATTTATATGACTATTACAACGATATTAATATTCTTTACATACTAAAACACTAGTTTTGTATTTTAGGTTTTTATCGGATAGCTTATTTTACCTGGGCTTTCTGGTAAGTTTCGAAATATACTACTGCTTTCTCCAGGAACATCCTTCCTAAATGTCCGATTTAATTTTGTCGAAGTATCTTTAATTTCAGGTAGCATCTCGAATTCTTTTGTCAATTCTTGTTCTAACTTTCTCGCCGGGTCAATTTTATTTTCAAATTCTAATTTTTCGCTCTCCTCTACGTTAGTTATAATTTTGTCAACATTTTTTATTTCGATGTCTTCTAAAATGTTACGGCTGTCTAGCAAAGATTTCGGTTTCAGTACTTTCTTGTCTGCTAACATTTTATGATCAGCAAAATTGGATTTTTTTAAGTCGGGGTCTTTAGTGGATTTCTTTGTTGCTGATAGTTGGTATTTTTTGGGATATTTGGTGGTCAAAGTTTCCTTGGATGGTGGTTGAGTAGATGTAGACAAAATCTGTAAAGATAATACGCTTTTGGTAGGTTTAAAATTATTTATTTTATAACAATGGGTGATAGGGAGGGAGAGAAAAAACTTTAAATAACTTTTAGTTAAAGTTAGGTGCGTTTTTAAAACAAAACATTTTATGTTCTCGATTTACAACGATTTATTTAAATTAATCACAGATCAAGGAGATACATGGAGTCCATAATGTACAGTTTGTAAAAAAATAATTTTATAATTTGTCTTTGGAAGGCATCTTTTTTAAAACAAAAAATAGCGGTAAATGTAAGACAGTTTTCAAAATTTGTTCCAAATTTATTTTTTTAAATCTTGGGACTACGACTTAAATTTTGTTATTTCTTTACATACAAGCGCGAAAAACAAAATGAATTTTGCAAAAATTATAACCCAGGTAACAAAGAGTCATCTGGTGACGTCTTTTTTACGACGAAAAGTGATTATTTAAATGACCACCCACTAAACACAACAACATTTTAATATCGTCAAAATAATGTTAATTTAAAAACATAACGTTAGGTTGGATGTTAGTTCTAACGTCATATTTATAGTGAAAAAGAAGCTTAATAACCCGTTTTCTGACGTTAGAAAAATAATCTTATGTTTTTATAACGTTTTTTAAAGTGTTTTTCGAACGTTAAAAAATATTGATTTTTAACAGTGAAAAAGAAATGTTTTTCTTACATTGAAAAATAAATGTTTTTTAACAATGAAAAAAATATATTTTTTTCAAATATTTCTAAAGATAAGGTAACATAAATAACGTAAATAAAATTCTTCTATTTTGGAAACGCAGGGCAGCAACAGTCTGTTGAGGTTTTCGTGAACTCGACACTCAGTAAAGGAAATTCCGATCTGTAGGTTCTGAAAATAAAATTTAAAATTCTATGTAAACAATAATTTTGTAGTAAGTGCCTCGCTACGAGGCTAAACAATTCATGCTCAAGTAAATACAAGGCCAACAATTTCAAGGCGCGTATTCACTTTAGCATGAATGCAAACGAAGCATTCGTTTGGTCCCGCTTCGAGGCTTGCGAATTCTGCCTCAAAGAAATACGCGGCTTAAGGTCCGGCGGCTAATCGTCCGCGGTGAATTGTCGCATTCCCTGTCTGATTACCTATAACGTTAGGTATACGATATTTCATACAAAACCATTTTTTTTTATTTTGTTTACTTTCTTACCTTATGGTGTGGTGCTTCATTTAGATCACTGCATACACATTTGTTGTTCTTTAACTATACCATCTTTCCCACACAACTGGAGTAATATTCCGATCCAAATATGTATTCACTCTCAATATTAATAATTGAAATTGTGCTTTTAATTTGCCATGTTTGTTTCTACAAAAGGCAAATATTTTAACCAAAATTACACAAAGCGTATCTGCTACCGACTCATATTAACTCGCAGCGAAACGCAACTACTAAAAATGGCGATGTAGGCCAGTCATTTAAGACATTTAAAAAGGCAAACATCGCAAACGGGACTGTATCTACGATTTTTTTATATATTGTTAGGACCCATGAGACTAAGTTATGCCCAATTTTGCAACCCTCAAAACCCTGTGCTACTCCTGTGATACTCAAAAAACCTCAAAAGTTTGGTACTTATTTCAGTTTTTTTGAAAGAACTATGTTAAGATAGCATTTTTCGAATTTAATTATTCTATACGTTAGCTGCAGCAACGTTGCTCCCTTCATTTTGGATGAGCAGGACGAGGAATTGTACGATTTACCATATGAGGACCCACCTCCATCTTCAGAGAATGTCCTTCCTCCTCCTCCCCCCCTCTCCAACTGATCCGGAATGGATGAGGCTCGGTCCTTCTAAGAGGGCCAAGTAAAGTAGGCTTTTTGTATTATTATATTTTATAGTTTATACATATTATATTTATGTGGTTTATTTTTAATTACGTTTATTAAAATATGTTTTCATGATACCCTGCAAACTTCGATGTTTTACTATATTTTGGTTTTTGAGGAAAATAGGACGCCTAGCTGCCTCATTCTTACATCAAATTAAAGCTGAATAAAGTCTCTGCAACTTTGTTTCTCACGACTTTTCTCTAGAGCCAATGTTTAGCCGATACGTTCTTTGGAATGTGACCGTACTAATTAATTTTTAGTTTTTCAAAAAAATTGCCGACATTTGATTGGCTGTATTTCAATAATGAATTGGATTCTGGTTGAGCTTAAATTGTAGAAAATTTAGTTGACTTTATAAAAGTATAAAATAATTAAATTCGAAAAATGCTGTCTTAACATAGTTCAAAAAAAAACTGAAATAAAACAACATTTTGAGGTTTTTTGAGTATCACGGAAGTCGCACAGGTTTTTGATGGTTGCAAAATTGGGCATAACTTAGTCTCATGGGTCCTAACAATATATAAAAAAATCGTAGATACAGTCCCGTTTGCGATGTGGGATGTCTTAAATGACTGGCCTAATGGCCCGTTCTGGTAGTGGGACTATGGCAGCGCCCTCTATAGTATATATTTTTTTAATGTTTAAAAAACAAAACATTTATTAGCTTCATATATCTTAAATTCAACGTTAGAAGTGAGTTCTAGGAAAAACATTATAAAAATATTTTGATGGTATTATTTTTAATGTTAGTGAAATTATGGTTTTTTTTAATGCTGGTTTCTTAACGTTATTAAGAAATATATTTTTGGTAATGCTTTTACATGAAATTTTCGTTAGGATTTTCTACATGTTTTTTTAATGTCAAAAGTTGACTTAATTTTAACAAATTTTGTATTAGAAAACAAATTTTTTTTTCAACATTTATTTAACGTTTTTTACGATTTGGTGCTTAGTGGGCAGCCACATCCCCCTCAATAAGAAGCCTTATCCTTCTTTGAAATGCAACATTGTCAATAAGGGCTGACAGATCTAACATGTCGATTAAAATGATAACAAGAATAACAAAAAAAAACTATCAAGAAAATAGTGAAAATGTCAGCCTTCGCACAATATTGCATTTCAAAGTAGGATCGGGCTTGTTAGAGAGGTAACTGTGGACCAAAAAATGTCTTTAAGACGTCAGTTTTTTACGTATTTTCGTCGCGTAATTTATTTTTGGTTACTACCCATACAGCACACATTGTTCAAGGGACGTACATTCAAACTTACATAGATGGTGCCCCAGTCAATACTTTACCGGTATTATAGAAGAAGTATAATATGTACATCAAAATAAATTAAATATTAAATTAAGACAAATATTTTTGTCGAATTCAACACACAAATTTATTGATCTGGACGCGGCTTTAGGATTTACTCTTTGCCAAATTAACTTAGAGCGGCGAGATGGTTGATACTAGTTTATGTTACAGATACTAATAGTATAGTTCAGGCCCTACGGGTTCGGATACTGTGTTTAATGATAGAAGCAACACACTTGGTATGGATAGGAATAAGACTCGCCCGAACATTTTATGAAAGGGAACCACCCCCCCACCCCTGGCCGGGGGTGGTTCCCCCCCCTTAAACGTGCTTTTTGATAGTTTTTTGCTAATAACTCGAAAACAGTCAACTTTTAAAAAAATCTTCTGGAGATCATTTTTCAAGCGGATACAATTTCCTTTTCAACGATGTACCTTAGTACCCTCTGATGACAGTGGTGCGCATTCCATTGGCGTACGAAAAAAGGGGAAAATCTTTAAAATATTTTTTTTATCTATTTTTTGTGGTATTTTTTATCCTTAAAACTATTTTTTTTTCAAAAGGGCCGTGTGCCGGTATTAGTTAGTAATCTACTTCTAGAAAGTTTAACTTGAAAGTATAGTGCTTTGGGTTGTCGTCCTTGTGGCATATTTTCTTTTTGGAGGTCGATTAAAAATTTTATCGAGCTACTTACAGGTGAGCCCCTATTTTACTTTCTTTTAAATTTAACCCTATTTATGATTCTTGCTAGGGTTGATTTTATCATACATATATTTTTGTCTAAGAAAAATGGAAAATTGGCGAGACAGACCATTTTGAAATAGGAGATTTAAATTTTAGAATTCGTTTAATGCACACTTTGAATTATATTATTTTTAAAGGTTATGTTATTGTGTGAAGTATATAAGTTAGGGTAGTTTTAAACTAACAAAAAAAAATACAATGACAATCATGTATTTTTGTCCAAGAAAAATGGAAAATTGGTGAGACAGACCATTTTGATATAGGAGATTTAAATTTCGTTTAATGCACGCTTGAATTATCTAATTTTAACAAAAAAATACAATGACAGAATATTAGAGGGATTATTTCGCTATAAATAAATATTTATCAAATCAAGAGTTATGCAACTTGATCTACTGTGTGTACTGTGTGTTCCAAAGGGCATGTTTTCTTTCAGCTCCACAGCCGCAATCCCAACAATTTTTTTTTGACGTACATAACCAATTTCCAGTCCTGAGTCTCCGGACACATCAGACCCGAGTTATCAGTTTTCAGACCCGAGTGTTGGACAGCACCAGTTGTCTTGTGTGTGGCAGTAAACAAGTAAGATCATTCCTTGTTCCAGGTTTCTGGGTTTTGTTAAATTAAAGAAAAAAAGGTTTTAAATATACTTAAATAACTTAATGTAAACCAGATATGCATATATTATAGACATAGGTCAGATTATTACTTATGAGTAACTTTTAATTTGGTAATTTTTTTATGATATTTTTTTCATTATTTGAAAAATAACAAATTCTTTTGTTTTCCCTTTTAAATATTTTTAAATAAAACTTAAAAATTATACAGCAGATCCCTGGTTTAATTTAAGAACCCACCATCACCTCTTGCCATAAAGGCTGATAAAATTGTAAAGGTGACATATTGAAAGTTTGAAGGATTTTGAGGAAAAAATATTTTGCAAATATTTTCATTTTGGTTTTTATAATTTATGATTCAAGTTATAAATATTTTGTTTGGTTTTTTTTTCTACCACTTTTTTCAGTAAAATGTTTTGTGGTATCGGTATAATGAACCACTCATCCGTTATTGTTTTAAAGGATATTAAGGGTTTTTGTCACTTAGTTGAAGGAAAGTCGTGAACAAAGTCTGGCAACACTGGGCTTAGACCGAAGCTAGACCTGTACTTGTTTCAAGTGCGAACCTATTCCAGGTCTAAGTTTTTTTTGGTGTTCTGCAGGAGATATGAGATTAAAGAAGTCATAAAATCATCACTGTTGTTCTGTTTTAGCCCCAAATAGGTCATATTCAGCGCCGGTTTAAGGGCCTACCAGGCCCTAGGCACTAGTGGTAAGACGGGCCCCTTCCCCCTTTACAAAGCCCCGGAAAAAAAGGTACGGCGAGACAACTTGTGTTTTTTATATTTTTTTATCAAAACTTTTTTTTCACTTATTAATTTTGAACATTCACATGCCAGGACCAAAAATCTTTTAATGTTCACAGGAAAAATTATTACACAGCCTCACAGAAAAAAAATAGGTAATGTCGGTCGAGACAGACCTTAATATTCCTATGTATTTTTTCCTAAGGAAAGACATCTAAATTTTCCCCAGTGGGACTAAGACTTTTTTAACCCCGGATTTGAATTCAGCGTGAAAAAATACATGAATATAATTTTTTTTGTAGAATTCGGTTATTAAAAAATTTTGATAAAAAAAATTTAATTTTTTGCTATATTAAATAAGTCTGATCCTCGAAAATTTGAAACAAAAGCAAATGAAATCCGAAAACTTTTTGAAAATTACAAAGGTAACGAAAAAATTGTAAGAAATTGGGGGCCTTTTTAGAAAATTATTAAATACCTAGATTTAAAAAATGTTTTTTTTTTTATTTTATTCTTGCACCACAATAAATTTAAAGTCAAATTAAGTTTTTGGACCAGGGCCCTGCGGGCCCCTTGAAGCTCCGGGCCCTAGACAAGTGCCTAGAGTGCCTATAGGATAAGACGGCGCTGGTCATATTACTGTAATTTTAAACACGTCTGCAAATGACGTAAGGTTAGAGACGTTATAGGTTACCAAAATGACCGCTTTTAAAAGAGGTCATCTTGCTACCAGGGAAAAATCTTGTTTGTATGTACTTACCTACGATCTGCTAAAAATTGCTTTTATCGAGCTTGTATTAAATACCTGGTATTAGCGTTCGTGATTTCCTTTAAGTGCCAATTGAATCCTATTTAAAACTGCATCCTATTCTCCATTTCAGTTAAAAATGGAATCCGGAGAGGAAAGAGGGAATAACTAATGACATTACAAAAAATTTCCTACCTTTTCCGCGTCTTTTTCCGTAGTCGTGGGTTTTTTATCAGCATCAGTCGGTTGTGAAGTTGATTGGTTTAAAGTTGAGCGAGTCGGCAAAGTCGGCGATGCAGAATTTTCTTTAATTTGCGATTCGCTTTGAACAGACTCTGTGTCGTTTAACTCGATTATGTCAAACATTGTGCCTAAAAAGAAACTTAAAATTAGTTTAACTTATATAGCTTTACAGTAGGTTCCTTCTTTAAAGAAGGGTCCTCTAAGGAATTGCATATTATCTATCATATTTAATAACATTTTTTGAAACTAAGTTTTTAGTAGTATTTTTTAATGTGTTATTAGTAAATTATATAGAGTAAGTGGAAAACACAACGTAATGTATTAGTTCAGCCAGTTAAGGCAAAAACTTAAATAGGTTTCTTTAAAGTGCGTATACACTAAAAGGCTCCGCGAATGCGCCGCGTGTGCGCGCTCGCCGAATACGTTTCAAAGAACTTTCTACGATCCACGGAAACGCCAACAAACTTCCGATGCCGTCTTAAAGGATCTGCGAAGATACAATAGACGAGCCGAAGAAAGCTGGTTTTCGGCGAACGGCTTGCAAACTGCGCCCAGTGGTTCAAAATCTTTTTTTTTACTTTAAGCAAGTTAATAATTAGCTACTATTATACTAAAATCATGACCTATAGTAACAGTTTTTTATTGCCTCACTTCTTACTATTGCCGAATTACTTATCGCCTGGTCGCTAAAGTGTTGCACTTTTAGGTTTGTTTGTCTCTAGTTCTGGATGGAACAAATTAGTGACTTGTTTACATTGCTGTTTTTATTGGTGAAAGTTTTTTATAAAAGATAATTTAATATGTATGAATTAGCTATTGGTAGGTACTTCTAGAATATAATATTAATCACACTATTATAGATATTTAATAGTATAAAACGATTTTTTTAATGAGTGATAATTTAATAAGAATTTGAGATTCCAGTTATTATATCTTTAGAGCTCCACCTAGCTCATCTTTAAAATTATTAATGTTAAAACCCTATATATTACTGCTTTTTCTTACCTGTCCTGAGCAGTTCTTTTAAGAAATTCCTTTTAATATAGATAGGTGTCCCAATTTTAAAAAGAAATAATTTTATGTTAAACCGTTTATTATTCAAAGTTAATCACATATTAGCCTGTTTTGAAAAGCAATGTTACTTTTTGATAAAAATGCACTTTTATCCCTTATTATTATTATTATGCCGAAAATAGATAATAAACTTAGTAATAAAAAAAAAGGATGCTGCTACGCACAACCTTTTTGCCTTGAGGGAAAAAGTGCCACTTTCATTCCTTGGTATATAATATACAGTGTGGCCGTAAAAATGCATTCTAACTATTAACTTTCAAACGGAATTAGATATCAATTTTAGGTAAAAAAAGACCGTTTTGTTCTAAATCTGACTGTTCAGATTTTAGAGCGCCCTAAATTGTCAAAAGTTTTAATATTTACATGTCAATATCTAAAAAACTATACTTAAGTTTTAGCTGTTTCAGTCAGTACAGTATGCATTATCAATACCGTCAAATAAATCAAAGAAAAATTCGGACTTTTATGTTTGAATAAGGTTTAATGGCTTTAATGTCAAAGAAAATTGAATGCGTTAGTTTTATACGGTTTTGAATCACTATAACATGACAGGTCGCCGCTGCTGAGTCAGAATAACGATAACCATAATTTTGCTGACAAAAAACACTTTATTATGACTTTTGTAAAAGTCACCGTGTTCATTTCATTTTATCTTTTTTAATTCAAGACCTATTTTAAAAAGTGATACCTTTTTATTCACAACGGGGATGAGGCTTTTTAACAGATCTAAACTAAAAATGACAGCGGTGCCCGAATTTTTTTTAGGCGGTTCAAAAATTGGTATATTCAAAATACGTCGGCCATCTTTAATTTTGGCGAGATGTCAATTTTAGTAATGGGGTCTTATAGCTTAAAGCTTTAGCTTTCAAACAAGCAAAAAGTCTTCAGTCAAGTAGTAACGAATGTTTACTCAAAGAAAATGAATGCGGCAGTTTTATGCGGTTTTAAACCACTGTGTGGCGCGGGCGCAACTTGAAATCCCGAAAACAGGACGAAACCGTGTTTGCGCGCGCGCGAGCTGCGCACATTTGACGCGTTCGTGGAGGGGTTTGGTGTATACGTACTCTTAGAGTGAGAATGCCTTAGTTCCAACCATCGATTATATGTTCTGTGTATCTGATGTTTCACTAATATTGTAATTTTAGCTCACACATATACTATACTATAGTAGTGTAAGCTATGGTGATCCTAATTTTTTCGAGAAAAAAAAAGTTGCTCCGATTTAAAATACTCTGCCAATCTATGGGCACCTAAGCTCACACTGGGTACTATAGTTATAGTGTATCTACGTGAAAGCTAATATAACTAAAAATTGAAGTATGTTTTATTGAACTCCAGACTCAATTACCTTTCGTTTGATACCACACAAGCCATGTTTTGACTTAAACTCTAATTTTTCAAATCTACCCCCACCCTTTTTTTTTAAACTAAAATGTATTTTGTTTAACTCCAGACTCAATTACCTTTCGTTTGATATCACACACGCCATATTTCCACTTAGACACTAATTTTTGAATTTTACCCCCCCCCCCCCTTTTTTTTAAAATAAACTAAAATGTATTTTGTTTAACTCCAGACTCAATTACCTTTCGTTTGATATCACACACGCCATATTTTTTCATAAACTCTAATTTTTGAAATCTACCCCCACCCTTTTATTTGGCTTGTGTTCGGTGGATTTTGTTCATTTTTAAATGGGACCATCTCGACCCAAAACCCAGCCTGGGTACCAAATTTCATTAAAATCGGGCAAGCGGTTTTTGAGTTATGCGCGTTGGTCGTTACAGACAGACATACAGACACACAGACAGACAGACAGACAGACAGACAGACAGACATACAGACAGACAGACAGACAGACAGACAGACAGACGGCGCAACAAAAAAGTTTCAAAATCATCTGAAACGCAAAGATATATAAAAATTTTTGAAATCGGAGCAACTTTTTTTTTCTCGAAAAAATTAGGATCACCATAGCTCACACTACTATAGTATAGTATATGTGTGAGCTAAAAAAATTATATATCTTTGCGTTTCAGATGATTTTGAAACTTTTTTGTTGCGCCGTCTGTCTGTCTGTCTGTAACGACCAACGCGCATAACTCAAAAACCGCTTGGCCGATTTTAATGAAATTTGGTACCTAGGCTGGGTCTTGGGTCTAGATGGTCCCATTTAAAAATGAACAAAATCCACCAAACATAAACCAAATAAAAGGGTGGGGGTAGATTTCAAAATTAGAGTTTATGTGAAAATATGGCGTGTGTGATATCAAACGAAAGGTAATTGAGTCTGCAGTTAAACAAAATACATTTTAATTTATTTTAAAAAAAGGGTGGGGGTATATTTTAAAAATTAGAGTTTAAGTAAAAATATGGCGTGTGTGATATCAAACGAATAGTTATTGAGTCCGGAGTTTAACAAAAACATTTTAGTTTTTGTTTTTTTTAAGGGTGAGGGTAGATTTCAAAAATTTGAGTTTAAGTCAAAACATGGCTTGTGTGGTATCAAACAAAAGGTAATTTAGTCTGGAGTTGAATAAAATATATTTCAGTTTTTAGTTATATTAGCTCACATATACACTATAACTATAGTACCTAGTGTGAGCTTATGGGCCCATATATTGGCAGAGTTTTTTATTTGGCAGTAGATTATTTGTTATAAAGTGTGTTTTTGCTATTGTGTTTGTTTGGGCAAAATAAACACTGGAAACTCGCTGTGCAGTATAAATAATAAATACCAACGCTGCCGCACAGTGTGTCAGAAACACAATCTTGGTAGGAAATTATCATATATTTCAAGATATACAGGGTGTTGTTGAATAACTTGCTAATATAATGAGGTAATTATTGGGTCCATTTTGACAAAAAAGTTTGTATGAACATAATATGTGCTAAACGTCGTCACTTTTATAAAGAAGAAGTTATAGATTTTGAAAAAAAATTTTTTTTTTGTTAATATCTGTGACTGCTCTGGATATTTTTGTGAAATTTAGCACATAGTTTCTATTTATTAAAAGGCAGTTTTGATGCATAACATGTATTATTCGTGCGGGAATTTTGTGTTTGAATTTAATATTTTTTATACCAAAACCATACATTACAATTTAAATAAAAAATTTTATGTAAAATAACAGTAGGCGTACCATTATTTTCTTCAAAATTGTCAAAAATGTAAGATACCAAAAATATTTTATTTACTGCGTAGTCTGTAAGATACTGTAATTTTTAACACATGGTATTAAAGTAGAAGATCCAAGTAATACCAAAATAAATTATCCTTAGAGTTACCACTTGCTACTAAAAACCTATGTCATATAAAATAATTTTTTTTTGAGAACTTCAAAAATGCGATAAAACATTTTAATTTAGTTAGTAACGAAATTATCTTATATATATATATATATATATATATATATATATATATATATATATATATATATATATATATATATATATAGTTTATATTTAATTAGCTCAGTCAGTTGTTTTTTCGAAAATACGAATTATTTTTTTGTTATAAAACTCTTACTTATCGGTTTCCTTGCCCCGAAATTCCCTTAACAATTTTACCCGTAGCTTGCACCATCTACGGAGCATGATATTCGGACATGCGTCGGATGCATCGTTTTCCATATATAGCAAATACAGGAATTTCGCTCCTGCTCGTCCGCGCACTATTTTCCATATTTGGGAAAAATATTCTTGAGTACGCAGGATTGTAAAAGTTGGTAAAAGCCTTGTTCCACTAATTCTTGCTTTTGCGAAAAAGTAATAGAAATAAAAAGGAATATTGTGAGGACATACTTAACGAAAAAACAACAAAGATTGCGGGCAATTCCTCAAAATGGGATATTAGTAGCTCGCATACTAGTTTCGGTCTTCTTGGACCTCTTCGGTACGAGCGTAACAAGTGTTAATGTCCACATTTCATGTTTCCTTTTCAGATACCATCATCCCCATTAATCGTCCCTTAACATTTGTTATGCTCGTACCGAAGAGGTCCAAGAAGACCGAAACTAGTATGCGAGCTACTAATATCCCTTTTTGAGGAATTGCCCGCAATCTTTGTTGTTTTTTCGTAATAGAAATATTTAAAAGAAAACCGTTTAAATTTTGTAATCCGCCTTTGTTTGAGTTTATCAGGTGAGCCGATTAACAATATTTAATTTTTTTGGTTTTATATTTTTTTGTTTTGCTTGCTAATATTTAGTACTCCTGTTTTTATTTTTTTTTATGTTTCCACTTATTTTTAACAATAATAATAATTTTGTCAGTAAATTATTGGGTTGTTTTCAATTTTGAATCACAATACGTTATAAAGCAGTATATTTTTTTAGTCTGTTTAATACCGAAATGCTGCTGACTTCAGATGGTGGTTGTGAATGTCCGTTTCATCTTCTTTAATTAATTTTGTCCCTGGGGAAAATCTATGCTCAACTTTGATAGAAGTAGGTGTGTATTTGCCTAACTACTAATTTTTATTATTGTTTTTCGAATGATTTACAATAATAATAAATTTGTCAGTAATTTAATAAGTTGTCTTCAATTTGGGCTTGCAACGGCTTAGAAATTGACAGCAGCATACGTTTTTTGTGTTGGTAGGACTGACTAAAGAAGAAATTAGTATGAATTCAACCTCATAATGTAAACAATCCGTACAAGTTATAGACGATCCAGGTAAAATTTTAAGATAAAAAATACGTTGTGTGAAACTAGATCTTTAGCAATTACTGGCATTTTGTATCTTTCTAGTTTTATTTTATTAAGCTGAATAATTTAGGATTCAAACTAGCTATTTGTAAAATATTTTTAATTTATCATTTTAACAATAAATGACCTACCTTAGCAAAATAAAAGACAAAGGTATTTTTTTAAACAAGTGTTTATTTTTGTATAGTATGAAATGTCTGCTTATCAAATGAAAATATATTATGTTTTTTGCTCGCGGTCAAAGCATGTGTGCCGCAGATGCTAATGACTAATATGTACTTGTATTTTCCATGATATTTTGACGTGTTGTAATAAGTCGCTATCATGAAACTTTTATTTTTTGACATTCTTTATTAAGTTCGTTAAGGCTAAACACTCTGTGTTATATTCTCGGATTTAGAGAATACCGAATATCTACTTGAACGGTTCATCGCTTTATACTTGACTTAAAATTTCTTAATACAATATTCTAAAGCGAAGCCATCAAAAAATTATAAATTAAATGTCAGAAAAAGACGCAGCACTGTTCTGTTAATTAAATAATTTTTTCTTGAAATGGAATATATAAAATTAAGAGCTATCTCTGTCTGTGCTGTTGAATATCCTTTGTAACAACTAATTTGTTTGTGAAATTCGTTCTCTTGGGATGTCATTTTACATGACATTCTTGGGTATAGGAATCGCATAAACGAAACAAATTTTCTTTGGCAAAGTTTTAATATCTATTGTATCTTTTTCAAGCCGTACAGAGACCAGATTATTATTTTTATTTAAACATAAATCGAGACATGACGGATCTGATTCTTAGCCCATTAGCTCACTCCAAGTAAACTCCACGCTGGATATCAGCCTTTAAAACAGTTTTATATAAATATCTGAGAAACGAAAGCTGATATGAAGTTTTTGGTTATAATTGAAATTATTAAGAAAAATTTGTTCTACTATATTCCGAAGACTCCATATTAATATCATGCTCCGTTAAAAAGTCATAAATGAATTTTATTTTTACCAAAATCTTATTAGCTTGTTACTATGGCGAACACTATTTTTCATGAAAATACATTGAAAATTGGTCCAGCGGTTCCGGAGCTATCCTGTGGCAGACAGACATACACAAACACGAAAATACACACACGCATACAAAGATACAGACACAAAAACACAGACACAAACACACACACACACACACACACACACACACACACACACACACACACACAAACACACAGAGACTTCAAAATATAAGTATGTGGTTACAATAAAATAAAACATATTTTACTATAAATTTAATTTTAAAAAAACTAACTTTAAGATTTTAAATTATAAATTAAAAAATATAGTTTTTTAATCCTTACAATTATATTGTTAATTTAAGTTATTTATTATTTTTTTTAATTATAAACAATAATTTTCTCTGTTTTTATTTCAATCTATATTTATTTGTTTGTTGTCTAAATTGGTTCAAATCTAAAATTAAGGATGTTATATAATACGTCATTTTTTGCTCATATTGTAAAGGTCGGGGTTTATTTAATAAAATATAAAAATATTTTACCAAAAATATGAGAAATTTCAAGGTTTTCGTTTAGTTGATAATAAAATTTAACTAGATGAAAAATAAATAAGTTAAAAAAAAATTCATTAGATATTTTTTTTTAAGAAAAAAAAATAATTTTCATTAAAATTCAAATTAAAACAAATTTTTTTTATAAAAAGAAAAATATTAATAAAAACCTAAATTAAAAATATTAAAAACATATTCTAAAACTGGTAGAAAATAAACAAGTATTATCGAAGCAAGAAAGTAAAAAAATCATAACAATAAAAAAATATTATTTTTAAAATAAAATAATAAAAACCAAAAATTAAAATATTAAATTTAAAATAATAAATTAAAAAAATTAAAAATATAGAGAAACCGGTCGATGATGAAAAAGTTATATTTAAACCAAAAATAAAAAAAAGAGTTAAAATAAAAATGATTGAGACACACATGAAACCAGCTGAACTTAAACCCTAACACTTATTTTCACTGGAGAGCGCACTGTTGTTTCCGCCGATCACAAAATTATAAATAAAATAATTTAAATCAGTCAAAAGAAAAGTTGAGAAAAATCCCCCTTTTACCTATTTTCTTGTCCGCGTCTTTCGCAATTGTTTATATTAAGGCTATATTTAGAAACACTGGGTCGATCGATAATCACAAAAGGTGAAATAAATAAGGTCTTGGATTTGATTTCTTCGCAGCATCAAAGCAAAATATCACCCTATATAGACCTGGATCGAGAAAATTAGCTTGAAAAACACATTTCGTCATCAGACCAAGTGGGGTAAACAGGATGTTGATCGCCTATAAATTCGATTTCTTAAATTATATCCGGGCATTAAAGTACCAGTGTTAAAGCTGCAGCAAAAAGTGAAAATTCTTAAAAAGTTAAAATTAAAGTGAATTAGTAAAAACTAAAAGATGAGTTAACCATTTTTTATAAAAATGTAGTCTTAAAGAAAATCTAGAGTTTTTGAACTCTAGAATATAATATATATTTTAGTGAATCGATGACAGAAAGTAAGTTAAAACTATTTGAACATTGATTTAAAAGAAAAATATTACATTTTAATCTATTTGAACATTGATTTAAAAAGAAAATATTACCGTTTATTTAATTGCTGCAGGCAATTAAATTATTAGACTTTTATACGTAAATAAGAATTAGTAATTATAGTAAAGATGAAAAGATGAAGATTGATTTTGAACTTTTAATAGTGCATTTAGTATATAACGAGACTTCGACTGTTGGAGTAAATTTACTGATATGTTTACGGAATTTTTATGTGTTTGTTACCATTGAGTTAATTTCACAATATTATGTCGTACAACGTTTTTTTTAGACTTTATCATTTTAATTTGCAAAGACAATTTTGTGTCGGAAAATTGAAATAAAACCAATCAGTTTTGTTCGTAGATAGGCTCTATGGTATTTACTAATGTTAATTTTAGCTCATTTTCGTAAATATTTTGAATGTTAGGACCATGCTAGACTTTGAATCTACGATTTGTATTAATAATTTTTGACTTTAAATATAACGTATTCTTTATAACAATTGGTGTTTAATTTAACAACAACCAAAAGTCAATAAAAATAACTGGCTTTTATCATAGCTATGTGCAACTAGGACGCCTACCTCCAAATAAATTTAATGTAATCGTGGAAAGGGAGAAGTTATATAAACATACCGCTCGACTAAAGCACCCCTAACCGCGGCGTTACAATATGACAATATTCTTGTTAAATAATTAACTTGTTTGCTGAATTGTTTGTTCATTTTTTGTTAAATAATTAATTGGATGGCTATCATAGATTTATTACTCTATGTCTGCTATACAAACAATAACCCAGGTTGTACAAGCCATATTTCCATAACAACATGGGAAGTGGGGGTAAAAGCATGAAAATTTAAACACATGTTCTGTGGAAAAATACAAAGGTTTTAACTCGCAGTCCTCTTATTTTGGTTTACCGTGGATGGTGGAAGGAAATTCTTTAAAAAATACGCAAACATTTGGCAATAATTAGGTTTTACCACATACCCCAGATAAAAGTAGCTACACGGAAATTTCGAAAACGGTAAGAGATACAATTTTGGTTAAATAAGACAAAAGTTGCGTTATTTCAAGCCTAATCAGATTCTGGATCTAAATTAAAAATATCTGCAAGTATTGAGCAAAAAGTAAAAATTAAAGTATTGTCGTTATCTTGTACACTCTACCCTGTTTATTGTTGACATTTTTTTTCTATAAATATTATCAAAAAAACTCAGCACTACTTACCATTATCAAGAATATCTAGAAGCTGTCCTTGATCCACGACAGCTGGATATTCTTGAGTTGCACTAAAACTGACCGAAAAGCTTGTGTTAATCGGAGTTGTTTCACTTAATTGTTTATTCGAATGAGCCTTAAAGGATGCTCCCTCTGGGCCAAGAGTAGTATAAATCTGTTTTGTGACGTCCTTGAGCCCCAGATTGCCTTCGCTTCTTACTACGCCGGATTTATCCTGTGTAGCGTCTGCTTTATCTTGTTCCTTCCCTGCGTTACCCTTGGCCGATGCGTTATCCCCCTTCGGTATGTTGATCTTGGCTTCTGTGATGGATGGTGCTGGCTTAAGCTGGGACTTCCCGTATGGCTGTGGCCTGGAATCTAATTAATAGTTTAGAGATTAGTGTACTAATTAATGGATGGAACGGTTTCATGCGTGCTCGTATAGTGGTTTAAAGACAAGATGGTCGGTTCGGTTTGGTTTGTTGACGTAAATTATTATAGGTAGAGCGCAATTTACTATAAATTTCTCCTCCCCACCACTCGATAAAAGTTATATACTTTTTCTCGAAAGTTTTAAAAAAAATAAATATCAATGGTCATTATTAATGTCAAAGTTTGTTAGCACGTTTCTTAAATTAAAACGAAAACCCAGCATATCATTTTATTTTACAAAAACCCTACAATAGTTTCTGATATTGCGCTTTTGAATTTAAAATTTAGCGCTATATGTTTTAATCACAAAGCTTTATAAAAATTGCAATTTTAATTTTTTAAATAATTTATCGGAAATTACAAATAAATATTATTTATTTACTAAAAATCACAGAGAAATCTTTAGAAAATAAAACTATATATTGGCAATTCGATTAAATATCCTCTTATACCCTTAAAAAAACGCGCGCCCGACTATAATAGGTGTGCGCCGATACCAGCCGATTTTTCTGAAATTTTGATATGTTGTATGGCTATGTAAATGCATAATAAAATATTTATCAATAAAACGCCCAAAAAGAATTTTGTATTTTAATCAAGTCAATGCACCTAAACTAACGGAATTTAAATCCAACCATTTTTAAATTTTTATTCAGTGCAGTAAATTGTTATTTTATTTCTTGTATAAAAAAAATTGTTTCTCAAGTAATAAGTATCTGCGAAATGACATTTTGTTATTGTTCTGTTGGGTTTTAACTTATACATAGTAAAAACAATAATTTTTTAATATTTTCACAGAGACACGGACTATAAAATAAAACTATGTATTGGCAATTCCATTAAATATCCACCAATAAGTGCCTCTCATATCCATAAGGAAACCCGCACCCAACTATAGGTGTGTGCCGATACCAGCTGATTTTTCTGATGCTTTGATATGTTGTATATGACTATGTAAATGCATAATAAAAACCTGTATTTTAATGTGGTGGCCCTTCTGGTTTAGACATAGGGTAAACTGTTCAGACCCTGGCACCCTTAAGGAATTGTTCTACTTCTAAGGACTCTATCGAAAAACGTTTTTAAGTTAGAGGGAATATTAATATATTTTGTGATCCCAAATATCTTTGCGTTTTACTGTGCATTAGAAAAAGGCATAATTTTTTAGAAAATGTGAAAAAATCCTTTTTTTTTTCAAAAATGTTTAAATTCGAGTTATTAGCATCTAACGTCTAGATATTGGCATGCGCAAGGCTAGTTATTGGCATATGACTTTTATACATAAAATTTATACAAAAAAGCGAAACATGGATTATTTATTATTAAATCTAGACATTTAGATAATGAAAAATATTTTTTATATAGGAGAAATTCCAGTCTAAGGTCATTCTATATCTAATTGAGCGACATAATCAAATTTTCCGTTAAAAGGCCGAGAACCAGTGAACTGGGATGGCGGATAAAAGGTCGAAAATACAAAAGATTAAAAGTACAAAAGGTCGAAAAAATAAGATCGAAAGTACAAAAGGTCGAAAGTACAAAAGGTCGAAAGTACAAAAGATCGAAAGTACAAAAGATCGAAAGTACTAAAGGTCGAAAGTACAAAAGGTCGAAAGTATAAAAGGTCGAAAAAATACTCTGCCAATATATGGGCCCCTAAGCTCACACTAGGTACTATAGTTATGTGAGCTAATATAACTAAAAACTGAAATATATTTTATTCAACTCCACACTAAATTACCTTTTGTTTGATACCACACAAGCCATGTTTTGACTTAAACTCAAATTTTTGAAATCCACCCCCACCCTTAAAAAAAACAAAAACTAAAATGTATTTTGTTGAACTCCAGACTTAATTACCTTTCGTTTGATATCACACACACCATATTTTCACTTAAAGTCTAATTTTTGAAATATACCCCCACCCTTTTTTTTTAAATAAATTAAAATGTATTTTGTTTAACTCCAGACTCAATTACCTTTCGTTTGATATCACACACGCCATATTTTCACATAAACTCTAATTTTTGAAATCTATCCCCACCCTTTTATTTGGTTTGTGTTCGGTGGATTTTGTTCATTTTTAAATGGGACCATCTCGACCCAAGACCCAGCCCAGGTACCAAATTTCATTAAAATCGGCCAAGCGGTTTTTAAGTTATGCGCGTTGGTCGTTACAGACAGACATACAGACACACAGACAGACAGACAGACAGACAGACAGACAGACATACAGACAGACAGACAGACAGACAGACAGACAGACGGCGCAACAAAAAAGTTTCAAAATCATCTGAAACGCAAAGATATATAAAAATTTTTGAAATCGGAGCAACTTTTTTTTTCTCGAAAAAATTAGGATCACCATAGCTCACACTACTATAGTATAGTATATGTGTGAGCTAAAATCGACAATACAAAATATTAAAAATACCAATTTACCGTATCAAGTCGAATTGACCTGTCCAGTCGAGGTGGACTCGGGGCCGAGGATAAGTTAGGTTACTATCCCAACCTGGCTCGGTTAGGTTAGTATATCAAAAAAAAAACTTTCCTGACGGAATCAGGGTAGTTTTTTTTAGTAAACAAACTTAACCTGGTTAGGTTGGGTTAGGAACCTAACCGGGTTAACTATGAACTATCCTCGACCTCTGGACTACCTCGGCTGGGTAGGGAAATTCGACTTGGTTTGGTTTCAATCTTTTATTTTCATACTTTCGACCTTTTGTACTTTCGATCTTTTGTACTTTCGATCTTATTTTTTCGACCTTTTGTACTTTTGAACTTTTGTACTTTCGACCTTGTGAACTTTCGACCTTTTATCCGCCGCCGAGTGAACTGACCCTACCTAGAATTTAATTAAATTTTGCATATGCCAATTATTATAAAAGAGAATAAATATGCATTTTCTAGTTATTGGCACCCCTGCCAATTACTAGCATTTTACGTTATAATTAAACCAGAAGTTGGATCCGTTTTAAATAAATATATTTTTAACAAAACTAAGGTTAAGTTACTTTAAAATAATGACAAAACATTATTTTTTTGAACAAAATAACATAAGGCTCTATTTTTAAGACAACTTGAATGATATCATAATACGAAAATTTTGCTTTTGTAAACAAAAATAACCTTGTTCTAAAACATGCACCTGTTTAACACCATTTTTCTTTCGACGCGTGCACTGCAGCATCATACAGTAAACTGATTTAATGGAGGTTATGTTAGCGGATTTAAATTACGCGGGAAATTTAAAACTATTATTATTCTTACCTTTCAGGGCCTTATACAACTCAATGATTCTTACCTTAAATAAATCGCATTAAAAACCAAAGTGCCAATAACTGTTTGGAGTGCTGGGGACTGGGTAGTTTACCCTAGGTGCGAATCAAAGGAGCAAAAAAATTAAATATTTATCAATAACACGCCCAAAAAAGAATTTTGTATTTTAGACATAGTCAAAATACGTGCATAAACTAACGGAATTTAAATTGAACTATTTTTAATTTCTTTTTCAGTGTTGTACATTGTTATTTAATTTTTGGTATAAAAAAAATTATATTTAAAGTTATAAGTATCTGCAAAATGACATTTTGTCATTCTTCTGTTGAGTTTTATTTTATACACAGTTAAAACAATAATTTTTTAATATTTTCATACAGACGCGGTTTTTTACCTTCCTAGCCCGCGCGGCAATGGCTAGAGAAGGTATTGTTTTCGACGTAAAAATTTTTAGCTCACACATATACTATACTATAGTAGTGTAAGCTATGGTGATCCTAATTTTTTCTAGAAAAAAAAAGTTGCTCCGATTTCAAAAATTTTTATATATCTTTGCGTTTCAGATGATTTTGAAACTTTTTTGTTGCGCCGTCTGTCTGTCTGTCTGTCTGTCTGTCTGTCTGTCCGTCTGTCTGTATGTCTGTCTGTAACGACCAACGCGCATAACTCAAAAACCGCTTGGCCGATTTTAATGAAATTTGGTACCTAGGCTGGGTCTTAGGTCAAGATGGTCCCATTTAAAAATGAACCAAATCCACCGAACACAAACCAAATAATAGGGTGGGGGTAGATTAAAAAAATTAGAGTTTATGTGAAAATATGGCGTGTGTGATATCAAACGAAAGGTAATTGAGTCTGGAGTTAAACAAAATACATTTTAATATATTTTAAAAAAAGGGTGGGGGTATATTTCAAAAATTAGAGTTTAAGTGAAAATATGGCGTGTGTGATATCAAACGAAAGGTAATTGAGTCCGGAGTTTAACAAAATACATTTTACTTTTTGTTTTTTTTAAGGGTGGGGGTAGATTTCAAAAATTTGAGTTTAAGTCAAAACATGGCTTGTGTGGTATCAAACAAAAGGTAATTTTGTCTGGAGTTGAATAAAATATATTTCAGTTTTTATTTATATTAGCACGTACACTATAACTATAGTACCTAGTGTGAGCTTAGGGGCCCATATATTGGCAGAGTATTTTTGAGATAACGCCGAAAATGTTATGTAATGTATGTCTGTGTGTGTGTATTTTTTTTCTGTCCGTAACACGATAGCTTCTAAACCGCTGGACCGATTTTCATAAAATTTTTAGGTAAAATAGTGTTTGGTACTCTTTCGAACTGGTTAGATTTTAGTCAAAATCCATTAATGCTAATGACAGTTTTTTGACAATCAAAAAATTTTAAAAATGCTAACTTTTTAACGGAGCATTACATCAATATGCGGTTTTCGGAGTGTAGTAGACCATACTTTGCTCAATAATTTTTGTTATAACCAAGAACTTCGTAGGGGATTTAGTTTCCGCGATATTTAGAAAAAAAAATTAAGGCTGATTATCATAGGTTCACTTGAAGTGCGCTAATATACTATAATTTTTCAAATATATTTATAAAATCTGATATTGCTTTATAACTGTTGATCAGAATGAAAATGGCGTACAAAAAATATTTTATTATTTATTTGCTTTACCTCAATTGGCAATGGTGCTGGTGTATTAGTTAAAGATGAAGAAGGGCATTTACTGTATTAAATCGAAGCATATTATTGTATTTTGAAAGCTGGATCTGAAACCTTTAGAGCGTGCGTTTTTGATTTTATTTTACTTTGCTTGTTACAGTATGGAAAACATCTTAAAAATCAGAGATATTATCTTTTAACTTAATGTAACCTTTTTTTTCCGGTTAAGTAGGATTAAGTTACTAATATATATCTTTGTATTTTTAAATTAACTTAAATGTTTATTTAACGTATTTGTATGCCACAGAAATCCGTAAATGTAGCTAAAAATAATAATAGGCTACTTTTCATTAAATCTATTTTTTACTACGACATAGCTTTCAATGAATATTATACAATTTTCGATCTCTGATTTAATCACAAGTTGAAAACCAATACCAGATTTACTTAATTCGGTTGAGAAAAAAGCGATTTTTTTTATTTTACAAATAAAAATGAAGAACGCCCCTTCATGAAAAATAAATAGCTCATACACAATAGAAGAATGACTAAATGTGTTTTCAGAGATACTTAATTTTTTTGAATATATCAAAAAACTAAATAACAAGGTTCGCCACTGCTCCAAAATATCAAAGCATCTGGATTGATATTTGATTAGCTTAGGAGTATCGATTATGTCTAAAAAACCAACTCATTTTGGACGATTTATTGCCAAATATTTAATTTTAACATGTAACATGTATTTTGGCGCTCCTTTGATACACCCCTGTGTCTAAACCAGAAGTGATACCAAATTCTAATCCAGATTTTTATGATGCTCTGGAAAAATACAACATATCAGGATTTCAGAAAAATCCTAGTATAAGGGGTAGGCCTTCATTCACTCCGGTAACCGGTTAGAATCCTGCGACGCTATGCAGAATTATAAATGTTACCTATATTTAATGCACGTGTATGTATGTTTACATAAAATTTGGGTCACCTCTGAAGCTACCACAGCTAGTTGCGGATAAAGGTAAATTTGATATTCAAGGAGGTATCGACTGCTTAGTCAAATAATTCTAAACAGCAGGGCCGTCGCTAGACTAGTGGCCGCCTGGAGCAAGACGAGGAATATGCCGCTCTCCCCCTTTTTCCGTCCCCACAAGTTTTTGTGTTGTTTCCTACATAAATGGTGCCAGCAAGTCAGCCCAAAAAAATGATTTTCAAGAAAGTTAACAAAACAAAGTAAACATTGTAACAAGAACCAAATTTAGATCGGTTTAGCGGTTTTCAATATAGCAGCGTTTAGCCTAAAAACTTTGAAGGGCAATATCTCAATAAGTTTTGAATTTTTGTTTTTGGTTACCTACTCGAAAGAGTCGGTATGAACCCATTTCTTTTAAATACATCAGCGAGCAAACCGACCCTTTGTTTTGGAAAAAATCAATTTCTGCCTTATATCTCGATAGCCAAATCAGTAATACCTAACTAATTTGGTAAACATTATCAAGCTATCAAATCCAAAATAAAAAACTAAAATCGGCTCATTCTGTTTTGAGCTTTTGAGTAAAAGCCTCGGAAAAACATCAAAATTTGGCAAAAAGTGGTGCCAATTTAAAAAGTTACATTTTACGAATAAGTTATGGTATTGAATGCTTGACTCCCGAACAAATGCCTCAAATTATTGGCTTAAAAATCGTGTCAAAACTTTTTAAAATTGCGTCTTTAAATTGTCAGAAACATACGACATGTCAAATGCAACAAATTTATGGCAAGAGGGCATTTTAATTTATTTGAATCAGAGCTGTCACAAGGACATTATGAAAGTACTTCAAGTACAAGTACCAAGTACATTAAGATTTGTAAAAGTACTTGAAGTACTAAGTACATTTTCTTTCAGTACTTTAAGTACTTTAAATATGTGAAAAATAGAGAAAAATGCCAAAAATATCAAAAAAAATTTCAAAAATTTTAAAAAATTTCAAAAAAGAAAAAAATATCAAAAAAAACGTCAAAAACTTCAAAAAATATGTAAGATAACAAAAAATTTGAAAAAAGTTTCAAAAAATGTAAAAAGTTTAAAAAAATTTAAAACATGTCAAAAAATGTTTACAAAATTTTCAACCTGAAAGGTTATATTTTTTGGAATATTATTGTATGTAAATATGTATTACTTATATACCTAAAGTGCATTTATTTATTTTTTCTGAACTCATCATTTTACATAGAAATGCCATAGAAAGGGAATGGAAAGAGATAATTTTATTAGACAAAAAGCTGCAAAATTGACCCAGTCGCATCAAAATGTTTTTAAGGTTTTATAGTTTTGCAATAGGGGTGTCCAAACTCCGGGGTAAATGGAACCTACCTAAAAAGACAAAAATTTTTACATATATTCAGTTTTTCTCTCTCAAATTGCATACGGTTTTTTTAATCACATTTGTGTAAATCCGAATATATTTGACTTTGTAATGAGACCTACAAAAAGCTCTTGTAAAACTCGGATGCCGGTACCCTCCTTTGCCTTATTTCTTTTTTGGTGGAGCATTTGGGGCATTGTTCTTACCGTCAATAATTTCTAAATCACTCGCAGAAAGTACTATTTTTATAATAGCCCGCAAAACTGCTTAGAAACTTGTTTAAAGCAAACTAAATAAATAAGGATAACAAACGTAAATATACAAGGAATTTTTTGAGGTGTATAAAATAAATTTTCGGGTTCTTTAAACCAACCTCCATCAAACGTAGAAATTCGTCTGCTGCAAAGCGAGTAGGTATTTCCTCAAAAATCGAGCTGCAAGTGCAATATACCTGCACTACCGTACTACCGACACCCCTCAATAGATGGCATTACTGCTGTAGTAGTTTCTCACACTGAATTTTAATTTCACGTTCCACAAAATAATGAAGGTGCGTGCAAATAATTAAGTCTATAGGCATTATTATGTGGATAAGTGTGTACCTAATATTACGATATTTTAGGCGATTAATTAAGACGTACCTATCAAGGTTGCTAAAATACCGGACTTCTTTGACAACTTGATAAAAAAACCGGACAGGTTGCAACCCTGAGGTTACCACTTGTCTGCGGCGCATTGAAGTTATATCTCACCTATATCTACATTGTTATTCAAGAATATTTTATTGTACTTGACTTCCAATGTACTTGAAGTGCTTCCAATGTACTTGAAGTACTTCCAATGTACTTGAAGTACTTCCAATGTACTTGAAGTACTTATAATGTACTTGAAGTACTTTACTTGACAAAACCAAGTACATTTCCAAGTACATTGTTAAAAGTACTTCAAGTACCAAGTACAATTACCGGATTATAGATGTACTTCAAGTACAGTACTTTTTTGTTAAGGTGACAAATATTTTAAAAACATAACAAAATTAACAGAAATGAAATATATATAACTTGTCTAAAGCAATCAATAATGTTGTCAATATTTCTGTTCTTATCATTGTCTTTCAAATGGCATAAACAAAGACTCATATAAAAATATTGACAATATTGTTGATACTGTAAGGGCCGCTTAAAGCGGACGAGAATTAAGAAAGTTATTAACTCGTATTTGCCATAGTTTTACCTTTAACCATTAGAAGTAAAGGGTAACTTATTTATATAAGAGTCCGGTCGACAGTCATAAAACCGTCCGAAAAATACCGATGCGCGCGCAATGCAGTACGAGGACTGTTTTAAAACAGTTTTGGTTTGATGGAATGATCAAATAACTGCCCAAAAAACGAATGCTGTTGGCGTAGTGATCGATTTATTTCAGTCATGTGATCATGCAAGAGTTAAACGGAAAGTCACGTGACTAAAAGAAAAGGTAGGTTTTGCCGTCTCGCGTAAAGGTAGATCGAAGGCAAAGTGGGAATTCGAGATCTCTAAGTTAAAGTTGCCCACAGAGAAAAGAGATTTGTGAATTAATTTGCAAAACTGCTTATTGTATGTAAATTTTATTTAAAAAAATTACGGCCACACTAGCTTTATTTATTACACATTTTTTTATAAAATTACATAGGATTATCACAATACATTTTTAATTTTAGTTCTTTAAAATGCAGATTAAATTACATTAATCTAATTTATATTCACACACTATAAACCACTATAGACTGCCGAATAAACTTACTATACCAAAATTTAAGACGAACTTGCATTAGAACATATGTTTGGGCGAAACTTGTAAAAAAATATTTATTTTTTGTAATGTTTTACATTACCGCCCTTTTCTCCCTTAATATAGGTAATAAATATATGAAAAGGAGGGGGTTGGTTGCGTGCACGTTTTATCAAATGCAAAAAATGGAATTTTGTATTTTGTGCAAAAAATATTTGTTAATCTAGATCATTGGCAGAGCGCTTTCGACCACTTTGTGGCCATCATCAGTGCCTCTGAAATAAAGAGATAATGTTTCTTCGATTTTTGGCTGTCATTGTCATACAAACACAAAACACGTTAAAATCCACTACAACAAATTAAAATTTCCTAAAACTATAGGGTTCGGTTCAAATTTCAGTTGTATTTCAAAAAGATAAAAATTTTTTGGAAAATAGTTTATAAAATTCTTAAATTCTAGGTTAGGAACTTTTGTTTTGAAAAACTATAAGGTACTCTGGATTCAAATTTCAGTCGTATTTCAAAAAGTTAAAAGTTGTTGGAAAATATTTTATAAAATTCTTAAATTCTAGGTTAGGAACTTTTGTTTTGTATAAAATAAATATATGCTACAAATTTTTCTAAATATAATGTTTGGGACCTTTAAAGCATTAGTGGTGTAATATTGTACTATTGGATCTCAGAAACTTTACGTTTTTATTACAAGCTTTTATTTAACTTCAGATGTTCTGTCTAACTATCTAACTAACTATCAAATCTTGTGAAGCGTTTTTGACACACTTCCCATTATCCGATTTGGATGAAATTTGGTACACACATAGTGGTCCCATGACAATACAACATCAAGAAAAAAATATCCTCCCACCCCTACCCCCACCCCTTCTATAGAAAAATGTGTTTTTGACACACTTGCCGTTATCAGATTTGGATAAAATTTGGTATACAGATAGTGGTCCGATGATAATACAACAATAAGAAAAAAATATCCTACCACCCGTACCCCCACCCCTTCTATAGAAAAATGTGTTTTTGACACACTTCCCGTTATCAGATTTGGATGAAATTTGGTACACACATAGTGGTCCCATGACAATACAACATTAAGAAAAAAATATCCTCCCACCCCTACCCCCACCCCTTCTATAGAAAAATGTGTTTTTGACACACTTCCCGTTATCAGATTTGGATAAAATTTGGTATACAGATAGTGGTCCGATGATAATACAACAATAAGAAAAAAATATCCTCCCACCCCTACCCCCACCCCTTCTATAGAAAAATGTGTTTTTGACACACTTTCCGTTATCAGATTTGGATGAAATTTGGTACACACATAGTGGTCCCATGACAATACAACATTAAGAAAAAAATATCCTCCCACCCCTACCCCCACCCCTTCTATAGAAAAATGTGTTTTTGACACACTTCCCGTTATCGGATTTGGATAAAATTTGGTATACAGATAGTGGTCCGATGATAATACAACAATAAGAAAAAAATATCCACACGGATATCTTATCGTGCTAACATCGTCAAGATTTCCATCAGTCGGCCATCGCTTTTATTATTATGATAATATTAGAATGTTAGAAAATCATTTTTTAATTTTTAGTGCATTTTATAAAAGCTTGTGACTTAAAAAAAATTTTTACCAATTAATTAAAATCATAGAAACAAACCATGAATCTAAATACAGGGTGTTTCCTAAATATTGGCAAAAAATTCGTCGTGTGATTTCTGGAGTATTTTCATGAAAAAAAGTTCACAGAAACATTTGTCGAAAAATGGTTCCTAAGGGAGCTGCGCCCCTTTAAAAAGGGTACCCTGAAGACTGTTTTTCCTCAATATTTCGAAATTTTGAGGGCATAACCGAATTTGCCGTCAAAATTTTATGCCGTGGACCAAATTTCATGATGTTTTTATGAGGGGTTTCGAAACTATTGAGGAAAATTCATCTGCATCAATGTCGAAAATTGTGATTGCCTTGAAAACTACTCGCCCTATTGATTTGAACTAAAAGCACCTTTGTTACGTGAAAGATCTTCAGGTATCATATTCTAAAATCTCTATGTGAAAAAACTACCATGGAAAAAATGGGATTCTTTTTACCCTTAACCCCTTTGGTATGGTACGCCTCTGATTAAAATTTTGCAATTCTAAGCTGAAATTCTGATGCAGCTTTAAAAGTTTATACACTGTACCAAATTTCATGCTTTTTGCATGGACGGTTTCAGAAATATTGAGAAAAAACCGTCTTCAGGGTGCCCTTTTTAAAGGGGCGCAGCTCCCTTAGGAACCATTTTTCGACAAATGTTTCTGGGAATTTTTTTTCATGAAAATACTCCAGGAATCACACTACGAATGTTTAGGAAACACCCTATATAGGTATAATAAAATATGCTTTTATTTTAATAAAACTTTTTTTCACAACTTGATATTACGACGCCAATTAAGGTAAAATTTTAAAAATATTAAAAAAGTTAAAGGACCTTTTATAAATGACACTTTTTTATGGCATAAATATTAAGGGAAATTATAGGGTAGTGACATTTATAGTGGAACCCTCTGTATATAGTTAATAACGGAGAGTGACGCTGCACTGACAAACACGTGTACGTACTCGTATATATAGAAATTTAGTAGGTCACGCTGATAAAGTTTTGGCAGTTGCTTGGGGATAAAACTAGATTGGGCTTTATGTTCAGCTATATTTATATAAAGCAAATTGAGTTAACGTGTAAAAATCTTTCAATAACAAAGTCCATAACGGAAAAAGTTTTATAACTTTTTTATAATGTAAAGCCGGGTACTCATTACCGAGCCACGAGCCTCGATCAATTCGCTAATGTAGACGTGAAAAAGGTATGATCGCAGCGCGCAACAAGCCATTCGCGACGAGCCACGGTCGTCGTTCAATGCGCTTCAAATAAAAAAAAATACCATGAATGATGAAAAAGTATTGTCTATTTGAAAATTACAGGAATATACCTGTTATATGGGATCCAAAAAACAAAGACTATTTAAAAAACATTTAAAAGAAGATGCGTGGTTTATATGTTACTAGCCTAAAACAAAATGGCTTTGCCAGTAAGCCCGACCAGTGGCGAATCCAGGATGTCCGGGGTGGAGGGGCCAAGGAGGGAAAAAACACAAAATAATTTTTTTTTGCGGGATTTAATAAGAATTAGCTTTAAAGTTTACCACTATGTGCAAATAAAATGTGCCGCAGGCGAAAATTTGAGTAAAATCAGTTAAATTTAATAAAAAAAATTGCGGCTTATGCATTGGTTATTTTTCTTCTGGAATTAAAAATTATAAGTTTTATGTCAAGGAGGGGGAGGGCCAGGATTCGCCACTGAGCCCGACTCGCACAAGCAGCAGCGTAAAAAAAATTGCCTGAACCAGACAAAATAACCCAGAGAACATGTATAAGTATTAGGTCATTATTGAAAAAGGGTACTTAGTGTTTAGTATATTAGTTTCTTGTACAAATAAAATTGCCTCATTTAACATTTATGTAAGACTGGCCCAAACGTCATACTCCGTTGTCGTAACCGGATAGAGGTTTGCAATCACTAAAATAAAAAAACCTAATATATCATACGAATTTCAACATTATATTGCTCTATAAGTCTAGTTTAATGTTTATATATCGCCGTCTATTAAAAACAAATATTATTTCCTAATTTTCTCTTGATAAAATAACATTTTAAATGCGTACCCTGGAAGAGCGTCATTACCACTATCAGGATAACATTTTTAAACGCACACCCTGGAAAATCGTCATTACCGTTATCAATGTAACATTTTAAACGAGTCCCCTGAAAGATCGTCATTACCGTTATCAGTTTGTAATTCCTACATATCTACCGCTAGAGGCGTCTTAAGCGAGCGCGCGCGAATTATTCCTTCAACATCTCTCAATACAGATCGCAACGCCTGAGTAAAGCCACATCTGTTCTATGCAGTTTTTAGCATTAATACGTGCATAGGTTAGCTTCTCCAATCATAAGTGGTAATTACCGTTATCAGTAAAGTGAGGTAAACAAAATATATTTATTTTCCATTTTATACCACAAAATTTATTACCCAGAAAGAAAAAAGCAAAAACTCTTTTTACAGAACATACGTATAATCATTTTCGTTATCATCATCATTATCAATTTTAATTTAAAGTAATATGCTCACAGAAAACGTATACGGGATGCCATTATTTAAAGTAAATTTTTGAAAAAATCCTTGGACACATTATTTTTATTTTCTTAAAATATTGACTTTAGAGAGGGAAAGTGAGTCAAGTGATACCTGGTTTAAAAGAGTTTTTGCTATTCCTTTACAGCATTGATATTATTTCAAAATTTAATAGATTAGTTTTTAAGATATTCGCAATTTAAGTAAAAAAGTAAGACTGACAGCTTACTATTTTCTTACAAGTAAACTATTACAAATAGATTTAGCAATTTTTTTTTAAATGTTTTTTTTTATTTAAAAAACGTATTTATGTAGGTAAACTTTTTCAAGAGATGTGTATTTATGTCTCAAATTTACTGGGTACTTTCTTTTAATTTAAGGTTTCGATATCGCGCTGCGAGCCCCTTACAATGCCGTCCACATTAGCGAATAGATTGCGTTCGTTGATCGATGCTCGTGGTTCGTTAATGAGTACCCGGCTTAACAATCATGAAACTTAAATAATTTGTGACGTTAAGGTAAAGTTTCCTTTTCCACTTAAATATGCGGAATTTCGGTTTTTCGGGTATAAAAAATTAACTAATAATATCATCTTTATGCCATAAAGTATTTTTCCAGGATTTCAAAGGATTTTCATCGTAGTGTCAGGTCTGTCCGTCTGTCCTACTTACAATAATATACTTGAATCAAAATATGATGTGTATATAATAGCAATACAGCAACAGACTTAACATGTACCCTTTAAGTCGATTTTTACCTTCCTAGCCCATGCAGCAATGGCTAGAGAAGATATTGTTTTCGATGAAAACATTTTTTCGAGATAACGCCGAAAATGTGTTATCTGAGTGTATTTTGACCTACCTAGCAATATCGTCATACTGTCTGTCTGTGTATGTGTGTACGTGTGTGTGTTTTTTTTGTCCGTAACACGATAGCTCCTAAACCGCTGAGCCGATTTTCATAGAATTTTCAGGTAAAATAGTGTTCGACACTTCAACCAGCTGATTGGATTTTGGTCAAAATCCATTAATGCTAATGACAGTTTTTTGAAAATTAAAAAACTTTTTAACGGAGCATCGCATCAATATTCGGATTTCGGAATGTAGTAGACCACATTTTGCTCAATAATTTTTGTTATAACCAAAAACTTCATGTAAGCTTTATTTTCCATGTTTTTAAGGCTGATTATCATAGCTTCACTTGAATTTTGTATTGAAATTTAACAGTGCTCTCTCTAGCACCGGTGTCTACAAGGCAGAGCGTATAAGTGTAATCACTCAAGATTAATAAAAAGTAAGTTTTTACCTAAAATTGCAAAATTTTTTATTAATATTAGTTCTTTATTTTCGAGATAAAAAATAGGAATCATGCATGCCCCAGAGACAATAACCATGAAAAACCTGTTACTTGAAATCAACGAAAAATGTTTCTACTGTTAACTAGGCATTTTTGGACACTTGTTTATATAACCATTTGTTCTTGAAATCACCCAAAGAATCACCTTTTGAAGTTTGGGTACATACTTTAACAATACCCTGCATTACATAGCTTTCTCTCTTAATATAATAAATATATGCTACAATTTTTTTTTAATATAATGTTTGCGATCTTTAAAGCATTAGTGGTGTAATATTGTACTGTAGGATCTCAGACACGTCACGTTTTTAAAATCAAAAAAACAAACCATAAATCTAATAGGTATAATAAAATATGCTTTTATTTTAATTTAAAAAAATTTTCACAACTTGATATATGTGCAACGCCAATTAGGGTAAAATTTTTAAAATATTAAAAAAGTTTAAGGACCTTTCATAAATTAAACTTTGTGGCTTGAATATTAATGGAAATAATAAGACACGTGAACTTGTATATATATATATATATATATATATATATATATATATATATATATGTTGAAATTTAGTGCGTCACGCTGTCTCTAAAGTTTTGGAAGTTACTTGGGGATAAAACTAGATTGGGTTTATGTTTATATCATAAAATTGAGTTTACTTGAGAAAATCTTTTCATAATAAAAGTCAAAAATTAAAAAAAATTATACAACTTTTTTCAATGTAACAAATCAATTGAATATGCGGTATTCTAATCGTTCTTTTTTTGGTTATAAAATTAAAACTAATACTAACATCTTTATGCTATAAAGTATTTTTTGAAGTAAGCCATTTGAATTTGTCCTACATACAATAATATACTTGAAACAAAATATAATCTGGATTTAGTAGCCATACAGCATTAGATTTAATACGTACCCTTTAATTTGATTTTATTGCACATTTTTAGTGATATTGGTTGAAAATTTTATATAGTAAACCTGATTTCGCGGATTAAAACTGCAACTTTTCTTGCTGCAAAATAAATATATCTAATGCACGTTGTATACCTATATAGAATTTTGGACACTTAGGGCTTATTTTAAAGTTTCCTTTCTTATCTATAGATTGCTTTAATTTTAAGCATGCCTTATTTTTAGGTTTGTTGCACCGAGCAGAAATCTCTTCTCATTTGTTAAGATGCGGCCACCTTGTAACCCAATCAGGCAACGCCGCTGATTTTTAAACTATGGAAAAACAACAACACCCAGTACTTCCCAAAATAGTTTTGTCAAAAGCTATCAATTTTTCTGTGTCAAGCCGCCTTTCAAAATTTATTTAAAAAAAATTAAAGTTCTTGAGTTTTTGGAAGAATATTTACAAGATGATAAAATCGAGATGGTGATACTTGATTTTGTGGACTTTGGGTATCCTCGTCGGTACAACCAAAGGACTAAAAATTAGAATCAAATTAGGGTAAAGTGTAAAGGCAGAAAGGAACATCGTCTTGTTATGCAGTGCAGTTTAATTTAAACGGTTTTCTTACACTGGTCCTGTCCTACTCTTAGCGCAGTACCTACCAGGCTGTGAACAAGAGTTAATCCGAAAATCAGACGAAAATACTGTAATAAAAATTAGAAAAGAGAACTTTATTTAAATTATTTCTCTTCCTTACAAATCTTTTTTTAATCGATAAATAGGTATATTTTTTTACAAAAATATTGTGCCAATAGAACCAAAATCTAGCCTTATTTTATGCAATTAAGTGTTTCAAAATCATTTTTATTTATTTTAATATTTTCTTACAGTTTTTATTTAAAAAAAACATGTTTCTTAATTTATTTACCAACAAAACACAAAAAGACACCTTTACTTTAATCACAACTTTGCTTATTTGTAGGTATTGACAGTTGCTATGGCTATGCCAGACGGGAAAAATTATGTGACCAGCATCTTATCTTTAAGCAGGTCTTAAGGAACAGTAAATACAATACTAGGGAAGGAATAAGTTTGCCATTAATTTCGGTGCAACGAAATTTTACAAAATAAGGTATTTTTCAGGCTAAGAAACGGAAAAAAAGTCGATGCGATGGGCCCTTAATCTCTGAAGCTACCACAGCTTGTTTCAAACATTTAAATTTAATATTCAAAGAGTTATGCAAACTAAACTAACTATACACCCCGCGTCTTTGGATTTAAAACTACTAGTCAATTTATTTTGCCCATGGTCACTGCCAATTTTATAAAATTTATGTCCCCAGATAACATTGTTCTGTCGTTGAATAAATTGTATTTTACATTTTTATTTTTTTCTGGGTATATAATTATTATAAACGAAGAGAAAGTAGAACAAATGGAGGAATATATACACCTGGGACCAATTATTAAACTAAAAAAGGAAAATTGGCCTGGGTAGCATTCGGTAATTTAAGCTACATATTAAAAAATAAAAAATATCCTCAGGACCTCAAAACGAAAGTGTACATACAACCAATGTATCCTTCCTTTACTCACCTGACTGCTTAATCAAATAATTTCACAGGTAAAACCGCAAACTAAACTAAAACAGGTAAAGCCGTAAACTAAACTGAATGTTCCACCACGCGTCTTTTGATTTGAAAATACTAGTCAATACTTATTTTGCCTAAGGTCACTGAGAAGACCGTGCAACAAAATTTTATAAAAATTATAACAAATGACAATTTTCGCTCTTTAAATACTTTGTCACATAGTCTAAATAACTAAATAAGAATTATTCAGACACCTACATTTTTACTGTTTTTATTGTTCAATATTTTACGCCCTCCCCTACAAACTTCAATTAAATAATTGACTGTTTTTCTTTGAAACAAAATGAAGTAATCAATGCCGATCGATTAAGCTGATGAGGCATTAATTACCAATAAAAACCGATCGGAAAACTGCAATATATAACCACTACACGGTACAACTTTTGGTTTTCACCCTAAACAAGATGTTCACCACTATACCTAAGGCCTGACCCTAAACAAGGGCTGGTCTAGGAGTTTCAGCCTGAAAAGAAGATCTTTCCGAAAGAGAAGTTTATCTCGAAAGAGAGGAATATTCCCATTAAGTATTAACAAAGTTGACTGTGTGATCGTTTACCGCTCAAGTTTATTTGTATTTAAAAGGTCCTATCGACGAGAATCTCAGGCGTCGTTTTTTAGGCAAATCCAGTGTCTTTAAAGATAAGAAGCCTTTTCCCACTGTTTTTTTGGTAGGTACTAAAGGGCGGATTAATAATAATTAATTAATTTGGGGACCCTAAGCCATGTTTAATTAAATTACATGTTAATTCAGGGTTATTTTGAGCACTTTACTTTTTACCATTATAGTTAGTATAGGTATTTTTATATAGAAAATACATGCATTAAGCTTTGTTTTTGCATTTTTATTCCTTTTAATAAAGGGTTTTGCCAAGAGCTTAAACCCACACAAGCTAACGTCCCTAAAAATGGCATTTATTACCCCGGTGGCGTCACGTATCGACGTTGCCTTTCTCAACCTCGACTGTTAGGCATATTTTATTTAATTTAAACTTCTCGCAATTGTCCGATGTGACGTACTTAGGCGAATGCACCAGTCCGTCGTGACATTTTGTTAGAGACGCCATGTTTTTGGCGTAATATCTGGCTGAGTCACCCTCCGTCACAAAAATAGCGTGATAATATTGTATTTCATAATTTTCAATTATTTTTCTGTTGGTATAATTATTACCATATGAATATAACAACAGCCACCCCAAATTAAGAAGCTTGATCCTTCTTTGAAATACAACACGGTCAAAGGCTGCAAAAAATTTAAGGGGACTGTGATATAATATATTTATGCTATAAAAATATTTTTGGGGATAAGGCATTTGAATTTAGTCGTCGTCGCGTCAGGTCATAGATTAAGAAGGGCTTTGAAAATGTACCCTTTAAGCAAAATAATTGAGGTACGACATAGATTTAAGACCAATACAGCAACATATTTAATAAGTATCCTTTAAGTCTATTTTAAAGCAACGATATACAGTCGAACCTCTCTAACTCGAACCTCTATAACTCGAACCCCTCTATAACTCGAACCTTTTAAGCGGTCCCTGCACTTTTTACACGTATTTTAACCTATGTAACTCGAGTTTCTATAACTCGAACTGTTTTGGTTGTCCCTTCAGGTTCGAGTTATAGAGGTTCGACTGTATACAAGGATTAACTACTCTGTAAGATTGGTAAAACTAAGTTTTTTTACTCAAGATGCAAAATTTTTAGTAAATTATTTGACTGCAGCATCATAAGTAAAATCGAAAGCAAAAATTGCGGAACCTTTACCCACATGGTTCTATTTATCAATGTACCCTCCAATGATCGGCGCCTTGATACCCTGTTGGTTTGAGGTAACTAGATGCTAGTTTAGCCCTAATTATATTAATAGTTCTAATAATATTTGTAACAAAATAATTGTGCGACACTTTTTTCCAATTTTTATATCTTTTTTAATACATCTAGTAAAATAAAAAGTAATGTTACTATAAATTCAACTTATTTGTCTTTAGCGTTTGTTCGTATCTTGCTTTGTTCCCGAGATCAAAAATAAAAATCATCTTATTGCATGTTCCAAGGACAACAAACATAAAAACCGTATTTTAAAAACAATGTAAAGCTATGCATATCCTGTCACAATTTGTTTATCAATTTGTTTATATGAACTTTTTTTTTCAAATCGCTTAAAGAACTACCGCTTGAAGTTTGGTCAGATAGTTAAATACCACTCTGTAAGCCCTTCCCTTATATTCCTTAATATACGCCTTATTAAAAATTTTAGATTCAATTTTTGTGATATTTATGGCGTAATGTTGTACAATCGGATCTGAGAAAACGCCTCATTTTTTAAATGAGAAAACCAACAAATGAATCTAAATTTAGGTCATAATGAAAATTAATAAAATATGCTTTTGCCTGTTTTAAACATTTTATTACAACTTGACATTTGCAATTCCAATTGAGGTTGAATTAAAAAAAAATAAAAAATTTAAGAATCTTTCAAAAATTAAACTTTTTTGTAGCATGAATATCAAGGGAAATATGGTGGAATGACATTTATAGTGGGACACTCTGTACATATTAAATAATAAAGAGTAAGGGAGCATACTGACAGGCACGTGTATGTATTCGTATATATAGAAATTTAGTGGGTCACGCTGTGTCTAAAGTTTTGGAAGCTGCTTGGGGATAAAACTAGATTGGGTTGAGCTATATTGGTTTAGAAAGCCTAGATCAAGCACTTCATATAAAACAAATTGAGTTAATTTGAGAAAATCTCTTGATATTTGATAAAGTCACAGACGAAAAAATTTAAATAACTATTTTTTAATATGACAATTTAAGAAATTTTAATAATTTCTGGGGCAAAGGTAGAGTTTCTTTTTCCACTTGAATATGCTGTATATTAATTATTTTTCTGGTTTTAAACTAATAAATATTAATGACATAGTTATGCTATATAGTATTTTCCGAGGTAAGCCATTTTGCTCGTCGTGTGGGGTCCGTCCTACATAAAATAAAATACATAGATTAAAGACGGCTCGGAAAATGTACCCTTGGAACAAAATATGATGTAGATTTGATAGCAATACAGCAACAAATTTTTTCTACCAGCATGCAGAAAATTTCGCTTTTCCGCAAGTATATTAATTTTAAAAGTCCCAATTTGCCACACTACTTTTACGCACCCTTTGAAAAACCTAAGAATCGGTACCTTCCTTAGTAGTTATTACATAATTGGTTATTTGGGTGTATTTTGATCTATCTTAGCAATATAGAGTGTGTGTATGTGTGTCCGACCCAAAATAGCTCCTAAACCGCTGAAGCGACTTTCATAAAATTTTCAGGCAAAGTACAAATCTGTAAAGAGTGCTTGGATTTTGGTCAAAATTGATTAATAATTGACAGTTAAAAATTTTTTAAATGTTTACTTTTTAACCTAGGCTTGCATCAGTGTGTGGCTTTCGGAATATAGCAGAACACATTTTTCACATTAATTTGTGTGCATTTATTTTTTTCGGTGTCCTTCGCAACCCAATTTTCAAATAGTTCTGAAGAACCGTATATGTCAAAGAAAGTGTCAGAAATAAGTTTCGTGATATTCTATAAATTTAATAAACATTTTTTATAAGTTTTGTTTTTTCCACATGCTTAACGCAAAAATGTTCCTAGATTTTGCGGAAAATTACTTTTCCGCACATGATTGCTGGCCGAACTTTGCTGTGCGTCCGTCAGCCAACTGCAATCGCGTGCGGAAAAGTGACAGTTTCCGCACTTGTTAGGAATTATAATATAATTGTTAATATTCAAGTCACAATTCAAAATTGTTTTGAAATTTAGCAGTGCTGTTTATAGTGCTAATGTCTACAGGTAGGCCTATAGGGGTAACTACCCCTCAAGAAAGGTAAAAAGTAAATTTTTTACTAAAATTCCAAAATTTTTAATGATATTGTTTGAGTCAGATATAGAAAGCCTGAGTTCGTGGATTAAAACTGGTAAAAGTTTTTGCCTGCATTGCCACAATTATCTCTCATTAAAATCAAAACAAATATATTTTATGCACATGTATGTGTTGTATACCTAGATAGAATTTGGGATACCTAGTCTCTTAAGTTTCGAATAAATCTAAATTTCATATTCAAAGAGTTTCCAACTGCTTAGTCTTTAGAAAATCTGGTTCAATGTTCGAAGGCTTAGTTAAATAGTTCGAAGCAGGTAAAACCCCAACCTGAACTAAATATATACCGTGTGTCTTTAGGGTCACTAATAACGCCGTGTAAGAAAATTTTATAAATATTATATCGCCGTAGAGTTTTCGCTAGAATTATTATATTTTGCGATCTTGGAATATATTTTATATTTGAAAATGTACAGGATGTTTTCGTATAGTTCAACCAAGGTTTGCTGCGCTTATTGTAAGAGATCGAAAAAAGTGTAAATACAAAATTTGTAGCGTATCTATTAAACCATCAGAAAATGATTAATTAAATTAAATAAATATATATCCCAAAGTTGTAAAAAATAAAAACATGGTAAATATCTTACTTACATTTTTTATACAGGGTATCTCAGACCACCCATCCAGACATTTTAAAACACAGGGGATGGATTTTATTAATGATCCTCAAGATTATTGTGGCCTTATCGAATACACTCTTCCAATTAGTGGTATTTTTAAATTCCGTCGCTGACCAGACGTGGCCTATTTAGGCCTGTTTTTTAAATAAGTATGGACATAATTTTGCAACGGATTTAGATTCTACGCAAGAAAATAAGTACTTTTTATTTAACACATTTTTTATCTATCTATTTATCATTATTTTTTTTTAATTTATACTACTACTATGTCGGTTTAGAATGTTTTTCTACATTGTCCGCCTATTCTCCACCTCCTTCGATCCTGACAATCATCTTCTGTCAGGTTTTTTGACTCATTGATCTTTGGATTGACTGTTGCCATTCTAGTTTAGGACGCCCTTTTTTTCTGCGCCCTATTGGTTGCCATTCTAGGAGCTGCTTTGGTAATCTTTTATCGTCATCCGTTATACTTCCCTCGATTCCCATTTTTTGTTTTATGATCTCATTTTTTATATGATCTGTTCTAGATATTCTCATTGACATTCTTATTGCATCCATTACGACACTTTCCATTTTTGTTTTGTATTTTTCTATTATGCGACAAGTCTCTATTCAATACAACAGCGTGCTTTTCACCATTGTTTCATATATGTTAAATTTTACATTCTTTTTTAACTCTCTTCTCCATAAAATACTGTTAAGACATCCAATAACCTTATATATAAGTATACATACTCATTGCATGGAGATATTGTTTGGCCCTTGTCTAGTTCTAAATTACTTGATTCGTTTCCAATACATAAGTACTATGTCTTGTCCACGTTCACTGTTAACGTCCATTTTTGGTATTCTTCCGTTAACTTTCTCATTATAACTCTTATGTCTTTTAAATCAGAAAACCAAAAAATAAAACTTAATATAGGTATAACCACGACGAATAAAATGCTTTTGTTTTTATTAACCCTTTTATTACAATTTGACATTTTCAACGCCAATTGAGGTTGAATTAAAAAAAAAGAGTTTAAGGACCTTTCATCATTTATACTTTTTGTGGCATGAATACTAAGGGTAATAGTGGGCAGTGGCGGATCAAGGAACTTTATTTGGGAGGGGAAATATCATAATAAATATTTTAAAAAACTATTTTACATAGCAACTGTGTGTCAGTTTAAGATTTGGGGGGGATTTCCTCTTTTTCCTCTCCCGTAGTTCCGCGCCTAATAGTGGGACACTCTGTACAAACTAAATAATAAAGACTAAGGGAGCATACTGATAGGCATGTGTATGTATTCGTATATAGAGAAATTTAGTGGGTCACGCTGTCTCTAAAGTTTTGAAAGCTGTTTGGGACTAAAACTAGATTGGGTTCAGCTATATTGGTTTAGAAAGTCTAGATCAAGCACCTCATATACAACAAATTGAGATAACTTGAGAAAATCTTTCGATAATTGATACAGTCCAAAACGCAAGAATTTATATGACTTAATATGACAAGAATTAAAATAATTTCTGGGGGTCGATTTTTGTAGATTAGACCTCCGATCGTTTTTAGCCAGCTAAAATTTTTAGTCATATAAAATTGGGCTGCATTGAGTTCAACTAGAACTGGCAAAATATCGTGGAAGGTTTCTGCTCAATATTTTGAACCAAAAAGGCAAAACAACCTTAGATATTAGTAAACACAACATTCTAGAGCTAATTTTCGTACGAATTTCATTCTATGAAGGAAACAAAAACCGTTTTCCGACACGCATTATACGCCGAATTTATTTCTCAGTGTTGATACAAGTCAGTGATCGCGAGCCGCAGTGTTGTCAGTGCAGCTTGGTAGAATTCTTTCACTTATTTCAGAAAATCGAGTTCGCCGTGATTTTTATGACACTTACTTTGACAGACAAGTATGAAGGAATTTCACAATAAACAAACAGAATTTTTTAAAAAATTATATTACTAATTATAAAAAAATGATAAGTTGATTTCTCACACGTGCGGATATGGTGTTCTGTGGGGCGGATTATTATCCCAGAGAGAGGCTCCATTTCTTTTAAATACGCCTCTTACAAAAGACAAGAAGATTTGGATAGCTCTACTTGGATAACCTCTGTGGTTCTACACGAAGCCTCACCTATCAAATCTCCTGATGATATAAGAAGAGAAACATAGTATACAAAGTATTCCATCCCAGAGGGGCTCCATTTCTTTTAAATATGCCCCTCACAAAAGACGAGAAGATATGAATAGTTCTACATAGTCTTGAAGCTTCACTCATAAAATCTCCTGATGAAATATGAAAAGAAACATTTGGTATACAAAGTTAAAATTATCAGAAAAATTCAAAATAATGGATATGTATAGGGGAACATCCTTAAATTATGCAACGCAAAAAGTCAGGATTTTTAACTCCCCCTCGTAATGCATTTTCAAGAAAAAACACATTAAAAAAACATTGCCTGTAATCATGACGCAAAGCCAATCTCCCCCTCTTGAGTGTTTATATTCCTTATAAGGAATATAACTGGATCAATTTTTTTGAGGGGCTTAAATCAAATTTGGTAATAAAACATTTAAATAATATTGGTGTTCTTTGGATGGTTATACATCATGGGCGTACTCAGGGTGGGGCACTTGCCCCACCCTGCCTTGTCACCTGCACCATCCTGGCTTTAGCTCATTTAGTAATACAAGAATTAAAGGGGAGCTATAAAATTTTTTGCTTTTTTGCCCCACCCTGACTACGCCCATGTTATACATGGTTAGTTTACCAATTTTTAATAGGTGCTTCTTTTTTTTAATTTAATTTGGCAGGTTTATAGGTACACTATCTGCTTATAGGTACTTACTATAGCTTTTTTAACTATAGACTATAGCAACCCCCACAACTAAAATCATTATTTATTGCTACAAGCCTATGACATATATCCTATCCATTTTTTGTATTTTTTTAAATTTAACTTTGCATACCTATAGGTACTGTCCATGAAGATAAGATGAGATGAGAAGAATCATTGTTTCGACAGTGCTAGAATAAATTATTATTTACTTGTATAATATAATTCAATTTTTTTTTGTTAATAAATTATTTAGAAACCTTATGCAGTAGGTACTTTTTTTCACTTTTATTGGGTCACTGAATAATGACTTTTCAGTCCTTTATTTTAAATCAAAAACTTTGAGTTTTTGGTTATTATAGAAAAAAAAGTTATCTAAAAATTTTACATTTTTTGTATCAATATGTTCTAATAAAAAATCTTATTTGAAATAATTGTCTTCTAAAACATTTTCCTTGAATGAAAATAAGTTCAAAAACATTTTCTTTAAATAGAAATTTGTTCGAACAAACTTCTAATCGAACAAAATGTTTTTGAACAATTTTCTGTATAAAGAAAATTTTATTGAATGATTATCCTTTTGAAGAAAATGTTTTTTTAAATTTAATTATTGATTTAGAATCTTAGTAAGGTACTTTATTTTTTTTTATGTATTTTTGGTGATTATAAAAATACTCTGCCAATATATGGGTACCTCTCACACTAGGTACTATAGTTATAGTGTATGTGTGAGCTAATATAACTAAAAACTGAAATATATTTTATTCAACTCCAGACACAATTACCTTTTGTTTGATACCACACAAGCCATGTTTTGACTTAATCTCTAATTTTTGAAATCTACCCCCACCCTGTTTTTTAATGAAAATGTATTTTGTTTAACTCCAGACTCAATTACCTTTCGTTTGAGATCACAGACGACATATTTTCACTTAAACTCTAATTTTTGAAATTGACTCCCACCCTTTTTTTTTTAAAGAAGTTAAATTTATTTTGTTTAACTACAGACTCAATTACCTTTCGTTTGGTATGACACATGGCATATTTTCACATAAACTCTAATTTTTAAAATTAAGATTTTACAGTTTTTGTAACATTTGAGTAAAAATATGTTCAAATGGAAAATTCTTCTAAATCATTTTCTCCTAAAACATTTTCCTTGTATGGAAATTTCTCCAAAAACATTTTCTTTAAATGGAAATTTGTGCAAACAAACTCTCTAAAATTAAGATTTTACATTTTTTTAGAACATGGGGCATGTTCGAAGCATTTTTTGACATTTGAGTAAAAATATGTATGTAGTAGTTGTTTTTGATAACCCTCATAGAAAAAAAGCAGGTTGCACAAATATCTTTAAAATTAATTTTATCGTTTAAATGGAAACTTGTACAAAATTATTTAATACTAAACATTTTCGGACAAACGGAAATTTGTGCAAAAACATTTTCAAGAAAATTTTATTGAATAATTATTCTTATGGAGAACCGAACAAAAAATGTTCTGTAAAACATGTACTCAAAGTATGTAGCAGGCACATAGATAGCTTTTTTTCTGGGGGGGTACTCCCATATAGAAAGTGCTGTGCTGTTATTCAGTGACGGTGCATGATGTTTTGAACAGGGTAGGCAGAAATGCTTCACGGAGGCAAATCCACTGAATACAGAACATTTTAGTGGTGATGTGCCCAACACTAAAATTTCCTGATAAAAACTTGTTCAAGAAGGGGGGAAATGTCCCTTATCTATGTGCCTGGTACCTATTTCTCACAAACTATTATCAAACTGAACTTCACTTCATATATTGTTCAACTGTTTTTGTTTGTGGAAATGTAATCACTTTACGCACTTTACTTATCAATAATATTATTTTTGATAATAATTATTAAATATTTGATAATACATTGTATTCAATTTCACATTCACATAGTTACATTACTATAACAGAATAAATCATATGAGAGATTTGGGTGGCATCTGTCTGTGCTGGTCTGGTCAACAAGTTTTTTATTTGGACCCACATAGCAGATGATAGGGATTGCTTGCAACCTTGAGAAGTTTATCTCTGTTGCCTTGTAGACACATAAGTAACCTGTAACAAAAAAAATCCTATATTAAAAACCAATAATTTTCAAGAAGATGCAAATTTTCTAGCTCTAAGTATTTTTGAAAAGCCTGCCTTTAGAAATATTTCCAAGTGAAAAAAAAAACATTTTTTTGGCAAAGGGTGCCCAAAGGGGCTTGTTAGCGAAATACTAGACAACACTAGACTAATACTTACGTTTGAACATACGGCCCAACAGCTAAACAACCAAAACTATCGAACGTTGAACAAATAATAAAAACATTAAATTCCTAACCCACTTTATGCACACACCCAGAGACAAAATTTTCTCTATAAGAACACCAAGCTTATTTTTTGTTGTGAATTGCAGACTGGCGGGCCTTAGATGACGTAGTAACAAGCACAGTGGGCCAAATCAGATATCCAATGCAATTTTTCTTGGTAAAACTAGATATTACCAAAACTAAATTTTTTTAAAAGAATGGAATGAATGTATGTTTATACGCCAAGGAAGTAGCTTGGGGGAGGGAGGGTAAGCCCTCTAAGATCAAAATTAGCCCCCTTCAAACGAAATGAACATAATCTATCAGGGGCGCTGACCAAGTCCACAAATAACATGCGGACTAGGCCTTCCTGCTCTGTTTTTTCTAGAATTTTAGTAACATAATTAAGTCCCATTATAAAAAAATAAGCTCCCCTAAAAAAAGAAAACATTATTTTACTTTAATTGCTGTTTTTGTAATTTAATAATAATATACAAATAGATTCCTACAAAAGTATAACTGCCTGTATTTCTATGAAAAGGGGTAAAGTAAGAGATTCCCCTCCCCCCATAACCAGCCCCCTCACAACCAACCTACCATAATCTGCCCTCCGTCCGATATCATAAGGACTGAAGATTTTTATTTAATGAAATGATGTAACTTTTTAAAACTCACTTTTGTATTTGGGTAGGGAAATGTGTCCACGATCAGACATAACAGGTATTTTCCTAAATAAACCAGATTACGTTTTTATTTTCCATAAGTAAAGGCTCAACGAAATCTTTATGGTGAAATATAAAAGATAGATCAGAGTGTCCTCTTCTCATACAAAAAATGTTTTTAAAAAGAAGACAAAATTCTGTACCGTTGTGGAACATGAGTTCCAAATACAAGAGTTGCAATAATGTTTTAAGAAACTTGTAGGACTTAAATCTGTGTTTCAAACTTATGTATGTACTATGTTTTACTTAGTACACAGTTTTTTTTTGTACTGAATTTCTAATTCAAATCGGATCATATAAAATTTTTTATTTATACAAGGTGTTTAAGTAATTGTAAGTCAAAAAGTTTATATAAACATATACACGCAAACGCTTAGTTTTCGAGATACAGGGTGTTAAAATTTCATATATTTTTTAGTTTTTTGTTTATAGCTCGTGCAGTTTTTGAGATATGCAGCTCAAATTTAACACATATATTTAGCTGTTGTCATTACACTATAAGACATGCCAAACGATAGTAAAAATCTAGAAGGTTATACTTTTTCAGGGCTCATGTCACCTTTTTCCTGGGATATTTTGTGTTGTAAGCCACTGGTAGATTTTAAAACAAGAAATAAAATCCTTGTTTCGTTGTTTGTTTTTTGTCTCTTGCAATTTTTTCGCATCTCTAACCGTTTAAAAAAAAGCTTTTGCGCCAAAGACTGCTAGCATCAAAATAAAAAATGCTTCGGTATGGCATGGCGGCTATATCAAAATAAACAAAAAATATTATCTCGAAAACTAAGCGTTTGTAGATCTATGTTAATATGAACTTTGTGTCTTAAAATCACTCAAGAAATTTAATACTAAAATTATGTTATTGAACAGCCTGTATATATGGGTCTGAGTGGAAGAGCGTGCTAAGCAAACGATTTTTTTTTCTAATAGTGCCTAATTTTTCTCAAATTTTTGTACGCGGCGACATTTTTTTCATTGAATATTTTCTGTAATGTGCACAATAAGGTTAGTGGGTGGGTGGGAGGGTAGAAGAAAGAAAATTCTTATTTTTTGTATTTTTTGCAATACTTATTTTAGGTACTAGCAGATGGAGCCCATCTTCAGTAAACTAATCTAGCCTACCTAAACTATATCACACTCGTCCCCCTTGTACGAGTTTCCTTATATCTTCCATTACTTAAATCTTTTTCCGATCTAAAAATTAAACCTATCAAATGAACGGACGGTGGTGCAATAGTCTAGGTACTAATTGTAGGCTAGGCTACAAATGTCCGCACTTTTTTTGCATTGGTTCCGTTAGGTTTATGACTTTTGACCTAATTAGTCCATTAAACAAGTGTTTACTACTTTAGACATTATTTCATACATATGAAAGATGACCGATAGTTTTAAATAGTAGACAAGTATTAGTAAACATAAATATTATTTTTCAAATTAAATCAAATTTTTATTATTTTTCCGTACAAATTGTACATAAAGAATGGGGGTTAAGAAATAACTGTACTAAAACATTAATTAAAAGTGGTTTGGTTAGTTATTATTAAAAAAAAACTTTAATTAAGTACCTGTTTGCATTTTCACGAATATAACAATATAACCATCAAAATGGAGTTATTTTTATTTTATATTTGGATTGCCTTAAGAGTTTGACTTTTGAGTAGTGATTAAATTTAAAATTAAACCGATTTTAAAGGAAACAAACAATTATACCCACATCCCAGCCAAAGCTATCAGGTAAAAACTATAAATAATCTAAAAATGCGGAATTATTTTTAAAAAGAGTATGAGTTATATAAATCCAAGTATGTGACATTCTCTTTAATTTTTTTTTAATGACTGCCTTTTTAAATTAGTAGTTTTGTAACCGTGTAACCAAATTAAATATAAATGTTCCGTCAATTAAAACAAATAAGTTGTATAGTTTTAGCGTATAGTAGCCATCTTGAATTTTAAAAAAAGCCGTATTAATCTTTATTTGCATTTACAGCCTTAAGGAAGGTATCGGTTTCTTATTCCAATTGATTAATAACTAACCTAAAAAAATAACAATAGCCGGCTTCGCTGGTTCGGCCTGACTTGCACATGTCATAGCGTAAAAAAATCGCCTTAACAAGGGAGAATGGCTTATAAAACAGGTATGCCAAATTTCAATAAAATTGGTTAAGTAGTATCTGAAATAAGCGATAAAAAACTCTCTACCTTTTGTATTGATATACTGATGTAAACGCAGTATTTTTTTAATTAAAAGAAAATATATAAATGCCTCAGCTTTTAATTTTCTGCTATCTTTATTTTATATTTGCGATCATTTTTGTTTAGTTGGATTGTAAAACTTATTTACTTTACATATATTTTTAATTTTTTAAAATCAGTACCTAGTCAAATATTTAGCTGCATTTTAAATATGAAGTGTTTTTATAGGACACCCGGTACATCGGTAGCTAAAATTTTGAGGATTTACTACCCCTTAATCTTGTAATACAACCGCTAAATTATAACAATTGGTCCCACTGTGCGATGTCACTCCACGTTATTCATCGCGACTGCCAAGGGGTGCTGTGGAGTCTATACCGGCGGCGTTGCCGGGCTTCGCTTAAATCTTGAGGCTAAAATTTTTTAGTCGGCCAAAACGATCGGAAGGTTAATATACAAAAATCGACCCCCTGGCGCAAAGCTAAAGTTTCCTTTTCCACTTGAATATGCTGTATTTTAATTATTTTTCTGGTTTTAAAATAATAAATATTAATGACATATTTATGCTATAAAGTTTTTTGCTAGGTAACCCATTTGAATTGAAATAAATAAACATAAGTTCTTAAAAGTTATTTTAGGTAAAGGTAGCTGTAAATTTGAAGTTTTTGGGACCTACAGATCACCTTCGTCAGACAAGGAACAGTTCGTTAGCTGTTTGGAAGAACTTTTAAGTAGGTATCTATGTGAAAATGTAGATGCTACATTTTTATAGGGGATATTAATATAAATCTCTTGGGTGCACAGGATAGACTCCTAAATAGTTACCTAGATTATCTGGCAGCAAATGGTTTTTTGTGTAAACTAAAAGGGGTAACGAGAGAAAGAGGGAACCAAAAAAGTAATCCAGATCATTGTTTTGTTAAAAGTTACAAGAATATTCGGAAAATAAATACTGCAATTATTAAATCAAAAGTTACCGACACACATGATCATTATCCGGTTGTAGTTCAATTAAAAACCTTTAGTGATGACAGTTCTAGCTCCAAGTGCTCAAGCAAATATAAAAAGAAACTTAACTACTTAAAACTAAAAAATTTACTTGAGCAGGAGGACTGGAATGACATTTTTAATAAACTGGATGCTGATCAGTGCGCCGAGTCATTTGTAAACAATCTAGAAAGAAAAATACAACTTTCAACAGAAACTAATATTATCTCTAATAAAAAGTACCGTCTTAAACCTTGGATATCTACCGGCCTGCTTAATTCAATTAGAAAACGAGATAAATTAAGAAAACGACTAGCTCAGGACCCAGATAATATTGTTGTTCGTAGTGATTATCTTAAATATAGAAATCAATTATCTAAACTAATAAAAAAAGCAAAAATTGATCACTACAGACGGCTTATTGGGGGGTGCCAGGGCGACTCACAAAAAACTTGGAAGATCATTAAAGATATAACAAATCAATCAATTTCTAAATCACAAATAAATAACATAAAATTAGACAATGGTGGCCAGGTGGTATCCGATCCCAAAGAAATGGCATGTGGATTTAACAAGTTTTTTAGTACCATAGGAAAGAGCTTGGCAGGTGATATCCCATCTTCTAACAAGCAACAAAACACTGTTTCGAAAAACCCCTTTGTCTGTGAATTTCAATCGATTACACGAAATGAGCTTATTCTTTTAATTAACTCACTTAAAACCGATGCTTCTAGTAGCGATAACATAACTCCTAAAATTATAAAAATGTTCCACCAGCTATTGGTCCAGCCATTGCTTCACCTTGTTAATGTAATCCTTGATCAATGCATCTTTCCAACAATACTTAAAAGAACTACGGTAGTACCAATCTATAAAACAGGGAGTAGTGACCAAATGACTAACTATAGACCTATAGCTTTGACAAGTACACTCGCTAAGCTAGTTGAAAAGTGCATAAAGTTAAGGTTAGTTGCATTTTTGCATAAACATAAGGTTATTTATGCTGAACAATATGGATTTCAGGAAAGTGTAGGAGCTGAAAATGCACTGTGTCAGGTGACTGAGTCTGTAATTAAAAGCTTTGACAAAAATAATAAGACCATAGGCATATTTTTAGACTTAACCAAGGCGTTTGATACTGTGTCACACCGAAAAATGCTGCAACGATTAGATGATATCGGAATAAGAGGTAAACACTTACAATTATTTCACTCTTTTCTTACTAAAAGACCTCAAAAAGTTAAAATAAATAACGTTTATAGTGATCCACTTATAGCGGAGTTCGGTGTGCCACAGGGCACGGTCCTTGGTCCAGTTCATTGACTTCTATACCCTACGGGTAGACCCGGCATGGGCCAAAATTGCCATTATATCAAGCTTTTATCGCAATTGACCAAATACAAGTAAGAATTTAATGAGCAAAATAGGGATGAAAATAGAATTTCGGTTTGGTGAGTCCGGAAACATGCAACATCGCAAAAATATTCTATTTGCTTGTCTTGGATAAAAAAGGGCAGTGGCGGCGCAAAATAAAAATTTTGAATTCCACTAGAATTTTTTTATCAACAATTTTCTGTTTGAATAATAAATAATTCATGAATACTTACTTGTGTGTGTTTACAAAATTCTCTTCAGTAAAAAAAAGAGTAAAAAGAATTTCTAAGCATGCTAAGTGCAGTGGATGTATTAAAATTATTGTTTTCATCTTAGAACTTTACAAATGTTGTACCTTCCAGGTAAAATATTTTCTTTCTTTGAACAAGGGTCTTCTTCAACTCTTCTTTTCTTGGGTGGACTACAAGTTATGCTCGAGTCAGATGAAATTTCGGAACTAAAAATTTCAATTCGAAATGGGACAACCGGGCGCCGGGCCAACTCGGCGCCGCCAACAGGACGCCACGCCGGGCTTAATGGGCGCCGGGCCAACTCAGCGCCGGACTATTTTTTTTTCGATAAAATGTGCAGATAAAAACAAAATAAATATGTTATTTATACAAAACTTTCAACATCTATTAAGTCGAGTGTTGAAATTTGGTAGGTGTAGTGTTCTGCGACTTGAAACACCGCCAAGTTCCATATTCGATACATATCGATGCATAAATAAGAAAGTCCGCCATTTTGGATCCGCCACTTTAATTTTTTTAAGGTTGTTTTTCATCTGCACATTTTATCAAGAAAAAATATTTTAGTCCGGCGCCCAGTTGGCTCGGCGTCAAGTTGGCCCGGCGCCCAGTTGGCCTGCCGCCCAGTTGGTGGCGCCGAGTTGGCGGCGCCCAGTTGTCCTAGACTGCAACACATTTCAGGGGTCTGGTACGTTTTACCACCTTTCTTAAAACTACGAAGTTTTTTGAAAAATGATAATTTTAGACCATTTTATAGTGATTTCTAAAAAAAAAATTGCGGACTATCGTTGATTTTGTTAAAAAAATTGAAATTGAAACATTCTTAAAACCCCATTAAAACCCATACAAATTGCTACAAAAGAAGCATTTTCTCATTTCAAACTGAAACAAAACGGTCCCTGACGTCTATCAGCTGTCAACAAAAACTTGAAATAACTAAGGTCACTGATCCAAATCGGGTCAGTTTTTTTGGTCCTTTTATGAAAATGCACAATTTTTAAAAAAGCATGAAATTCAAAACAAAATCAAGAAAATTATGATTCCTACATTTTTACAAATAAAAATTAGTTTAATTGAACATTATATCAATTTTTATTCCTTAAAACACTAAAAATTAATAATTATTTACTTTTTTAAAATTTATCGAAGGTCTAACTGAACAAAAGCAAACTGAACCCATCCGTATCGAAATGAACCAAATCAAACCGAATCTAACGGTTCGGTTTGGTTCGGTTCGATTTGCTTAAACTGAACCGAACCTAACCGAATATAGCTAAACCTAACCTAAACAATCCTAGCGGAACCTAACCGAACATACTCAAACTGAACCAACCTAACCCAACCTAACCCAACCTAACCGAACCTAACCCAACCTAAACCAACCTAACCCAACCTAACCCAACCTAACCCAACCTAACCCAACCTAACCCAACCTAACTAAAACCTAACCCAACCTAACCCAACCTAACCCAACCTAACCCAACCTAACCCAACCTAACCCAACCCAGCCCAACCTAACCCAACCTAACCCAACCTAACCCAACCTAACCCAACCTAACCCAACCTAACCCAACCTAACCCAACCTAACCCAACCTAACCTAACCCAACCTAACCCAACCTAACCCAACCTAACCCAACCTAACCCAACCTAACCCAACCTAACCCAACCTAACCCAACCTAACCCAACCTAACCCAACCTAACCCAACCTAACCCAACCTAACCCAACCTAACCCAACCTAACCCAACCTAAACCAACCTAAACCAACCTAACCCAACCTAACCCAACCTAACCCAACCTAACCCAACCTAACCCAACCTAACCCAACCTAACCCAACCTAACCCAACCTAACCCAACCTAACCCAACCTAACCCAACCTAACCCAACCCAGCCCAACCTAACCCAACCTAACCCAACCTAACCCAACCTAACCAAACCTAACCTACCTATTGTTAATAAATATAGTAAAAGTTGTTAGGTTTATGTCCAGGGGGTAACCATTGTCCATAATCGTCGGAAATCGAGTTAGGATTAGTGTATGCGACCATAAACATTGAGTGGCGAGTGAGTGTTTGGTCTTCAATTTTTTTAGGGAAATTTTTCAAAATCTTTTTTTGCGCACTCTGGGCACCCTAATAAACCGTAATCTGGTCACCCTAATCCATCGCAATCAAAGAAAATGGGTAATCGAAGTGTCACAAATTTTTTGTTGGTTTCTATTCTTCTTTTATATTATGTAGGACAAAATTATTAATTAAACTAAGTGACCTTATTAAGTAAGACAGCATGATAGTCAAATGACATTAGAAGGACATAAACATATGATACCGGCCTGTAGACCGGTCGCGGTGGTCATATAATAATAAATATATACTTTCGCGATGAAAGACCAAAATTTAACTTAAAATTACTGTAAGGTCCGCAAAAAACATTAAATTTATCGAAATTTATAAAAACATAGATCAGTGTGTGTAACAATTCATCAAGATGTATGAAACTCGACCATGACATGTCAAAAGTTTGGTTCGAAAAAACAAAAACAACTGGATAAAAATCGGTATGTAAGAATTTAAAAAGAAATCATTTTTAAGAAAATCAAATACTTTTTGTTAATTTTCATGCAATGCAAAAAAAAGTGACAGTTTCTGAATCAAAATGTGTGAGGGTAAAATCGCACGGTCGCAGAAAAAACTATCTATCGTGACGCTACTGAACTTTCTCGTGTTTTAGGAAAAACTATCTGTCAAGACGACTTACCCATGAAATGTTGTTTTTTTATGGATTTTTTTTCTTCTTTTGCACAAAAAACAATTTTGGACCATGTTTAAACTCAAATAGTTACTTCTAAACTTGTTTTTAAACGTTTTAAGATTTCTTTTTGTAATATTCCCGCACAAAATTAAAAAAAATCATTTCCGTACTTAGACAACATTGTCTATCAGTTTTCCCTGTATACACGGACTAACAGGTAGAATCACTCAAAATACGGCAGGTGGATTAAAGGTAGCCAGCTGCTTTTCTGTCGCACTTATGCCGTCAGTGTGAAAGAGATAAAAGTACCCTTATATTATCTAGGGTATTATTAGCATGCAAAATCACCCTATCTTTGTCCGTTTCACATGTTCAATAATGTCTATCTCTGTTTTTATTGTAAAAGAAATACCCGACCATAGGAACCAAATTGGATAGGGTCAATAAAAAATGCCTTGTCTTTCCGTCTCTAACGCCCTTTTAGGGCGTTATACAACTCAATGGTCCAGTTCTATTTACAATTTACATTAATCAAATTCTAAAACTCTCAAAATATGCTAAAATCATTTGTTTTGCAGATGACACTGTGCTACTAATCAGTGCTGAAAGCTGGAATGAACCTTATGAAAAAGCAGAGATAGCACTCAATGAAATAAAGACATGGTTGGATCAAAGCTTATTAACACTAAATGCGAAAAAGACCAACTTTGTTGCATTTACTAAAACAGCAATCACGCAACCGCAACAACAATATCTCACAATCCATGATGAGGGATGCAATAAACGAGAATGTGAATGTAATACAAGGATTGGCAAAACAGATACGGTTAAATATTTGGGAGTCTATCTTGACCAAAATCTCACATATGAAAAACACATCGAATATGTAACTGGTAAACTAAGGAAGCTTCTGTATAAATTTTTACAACTAAGACAGATCATAAATCGCAAAACTATGAAAATGGTGTACTATTCTCTTGTTGAGTCAATCATTAGTTATGGGCTGGTGGTATGGGGTCTTGCATCTAAAAAAGCTTTGAAACCTCTAGAGGTTGTTCAAAAAACACTTATAAAGATAATGCTCTTTAAAACCCAACAGTATCCCTCCAGGATACTTTTTGAAGAAGCTGAACTTTTTTCTTTAGCTGTCCTAACGACGAAGGTTCTTATTAGGTTTATGGTTAAGTATGAAACTTATAAAAACCCAAACAATACAAATCAAATTACAAGAAATGCAAATAAAATGTCAGTACCCAGAATGCATTATACTAAAACTCAAAAACACATACTTTATGTGGGTCCTAAAATATTCAATACACTTCCTGATGAATTAAAAACAGTCAATTTTAAAAAATTCAAGAAAAAAATTAAACTCTGGATTTCTGAAAATAGTTTATTGTTAACAGAATTAATTACATGTTAGATCAAAATTTTCATATGCATAATTGATATACTTTTTGCTTTCGGTTATATGTTAATTTATTATTTAAAAAAAAAAATGTAAATATCTTTAAGAAGCCTTTCTTAATAGTTTCCATTACTGGATTAGTCTCAATATATAGAATGTTAAATTGAATTTAAGTTAAGTTTAGAATTTAGGTACATACACACACAAACCTTATTTGGTTCATTTGTATGTACCTAACATATTGCCTAAAAAAAATTGTATTGCCTTAATGTACTAAATAAATAAATAAATAAATAAATATTTTCGAGACCTAAAAAAAAAAAAAAAAAAAAAAAAATTTGGTCGTCGTGTGAGGTCCGTCCTACATAGGTACAATAAGGTACAAAGATTAAGGACGGCTCTGAAAACGTACCCTTGGAACAAAATGTAATGTAGATTTGATAGCAAGACAGCAACAGATTTTTTCTAGAAGCGTGCAAGAAATTTCACTTTTTTGCATGTATATTAGTTTTAAAAGTGCCAATTACTTTTTCGCACCCTTTGAAAAACCTAAGAGTCGGTACCGTCCTTAGTATTTATTACCTTTCTAGCCCGCATAGCAATGGCTAGAGAAGGTATTATTTTCGACAAAGATTTTTTTTTTTAGATGAAACGAAGATTTATTATTTGGATGCATATCTATCTGTATCTATGTGTGTGTGTGTGTTCGACCCAAAATAGCTCCTAAACTGCTGAACCGATTTTCATGAAATTTTCAGGCAATATAGCGTACAAGTACAAATCTGTAAAGAGCTGCTTGGATGTTGGTCAAAATTGATTAATATTGACAGTTAAAAATGTTTTAAATGTTAACTTTTTAACGTAGGATTGCATCAGTATGTGGCTTTCGGAACCCAATTTTCAAATAGTTCTCAAGAACCGTAGATGTCAAAGAAAGTGTGTTATTTTTTTCGGTGTCCTTAACAACTCAACTTTTAAATAGTCAAGAACCGACCATGTCAGGGCTTTGTCAATATTTTAAGGCTTTCAATTTCATTCTATAATCTTTACTCTACCCGCATGGCAATGGTCTGGCAAATAAAGTGTCCAGTTATAACCTTCGTGATGTGGTGTGGATGTTTAGCCATACAAAAATTATAAATTTAATAAACGACTTATAAATCATAAATCATTCTTATTTTTTAATGTTTTTCGTACACTCGGAAACAAGATAGTGTTCTAACTCTTGCCGAAAGTTTTTTTTCCGCAGTTGATTTCTGGCTGAACATAGCTATGCACTGGTCGACCAACTGTAATCGCGTGTGGAAAAGTGACACTTTCAGCACTTGCTAGGAAATATACTATAATACGTAATCTTTAAGTCACAATGCAAGATTATATTGACAGTAAGCAGTACTGTTTGTCGCACCAACGTCTACAAGGTGGCGTATAGGGGTGACCCCTCAATATGGGGAACAAGAAAATTTGTAACTAAAATTCCAAAAAATTTTTTGATATTAGTTCTGATAGTGAACCTAAGTTCGTAGATTAAAACTGGCAAAAATTTTTGCCTGCATCGCCACAATTATATCTAAGTAAGATACCTACATAAAATTTAGGACACCTAGTCTCTTAAATTCCCACAGCTAGTTTCGAAAAAATCTAAATTTGTTAGTTCTTAGAAAGTTTGGTTCAATGGTCGAAGTTTACTCAAATAATTCCAAGCATGTAAAACCCCAAACTAAACTAAATATATACCGCGCTTCTTTTGATTCGAAATTACTTGTTAACTTATCCTCAGTATGCCTAGGGTCACTAATAACGCCGTTTAACAAAATTTTATAAAAATTATATCACCACAGTTATCGCTAGAATTAATATATTTTTCGATGTTGGAATATATTTTGTTTAGAAAATGTACAGGATGTTTTCATACAGTTCAACCAAGTTCTGCTGCGCCTATTGTAAGAGATCGAAAAAAGTGTACAAATGCAAAATTTGTAGGGCATATGTTAAACAACCAGAAAATAATGAATGAAATAAAATAAATATATATCCCAAAGCTGTAAAAAATAGAAACATGATAAATATCTTACGGAACATTTTTTATACAGGGTATCTCAGACCACCCATCCAGCCATTTTAAAACCCAAGGAATGGATTTTATTAATGATCTTAAAGATTATTGTGGCCATATCGAAGACACTCTTCCAATTCGTGGTATTTTTAAAATCCGTCACTGACCAGACGTGGCCTATTCAGGCCTAAAATCTGTTTTTTAGATAAAGGTGGACATAATTTTGCAACGGATTCGGATTCTACGCAAGAAAATACGTTCTTTTTATTTAACACATTTTGTTTCTGAAACGTCATTTTTTTTAAATTTATGCCCATCCCTATTCGAAAATGAATTTCATGAATAAATAGGCCACTTACGGCACCGGGAGTTGAAAATAGCTACTATTAATCGAAAGAGCCTATTCAGGTAATTTTTTAGATCATTGAAAATATCGAAGCACTAGGGTTTGAAACGGGTGAACGGATGGTCTGAGATAGCCATGTATATTTAACACTCAATTGGTTCAGCCGTTGATAAAATATTTGCATTTTATTATATATTTTTTGAGTCAGGAGAAAAATATCTATAAACACAAAATTATTAGAAAATTTTAATATGTTGACATCTGATCCAGCCGTTGTTGAAATATTTGCATTTTATTATATATTTTTGGATTCAGAAAAACATCAGCAAGACTTGCAAGTTATTCTAGACATAGAAAAAATTGACGTCTGTCTTGTGTCAGAAACGCATTTTACTAACCAGTCTCTCATTAAATTTAAGGGTTATAAAGTGTATCATACAACTCACCCTAGCAATACTGCACATGGGGGAAGTGCTGTAATAATTAAAGAAAATATATCACACTATGAGGAGATGGGATATAAAACCATAGAGATTCAAGCTACATTAGTAAGTGTAAAACCAAAACATATACACTAGTCATAAGTGCTGTCTATATATCACCAAGGCACTTACTAAAGAAAAATCAATATCTTAATTTTCTCAGAAAATTAGGAAACCGTTTTATAATTGGAGGTGACTTTAATGCAAAAAATACCTACTAGGGATCTAGACTGACGAATTCTAAAGGAAAAGAACTTTTGCAAGCTATTAGTGAATATCAATGTGAGCCAATATCAACTGGTAAGCCCACATACTATCCAACAGATCCAGGAAAAATTCCAGATCTAATTGATTTTTTTATAGTAAAAAATATATCTTTAAGTTTTGTAGATATAGAAGAAAGTTTTGATTTACACTCAGATCATTCACCTATTATACTAACTCTTAGTAAAAACATAATAAAGAAAAAAGCAAATATCTCACTAGTTAATAAACTAACTGACTGGATTAGTTTTAAACAAAGTCTGTCAGAAAAAATAAACCTATCAGTACCATTGCAAACGCCAAAACAAATCGATAAAGAAGTTGAATATTTTGTTACAAATGTTCAACAAGCAGCTTGGGAAAACAGTTCAAAACCAAAGAGAATTTTTAAGGGAAAAAACTATCCAAAGGAAATTAGAGACCTTATATTGGAAAAAACGAAACTAAGAAGAAAGTGGCAGCAAAGCCGTGATCCTCGGGACAAAACAAATCTCAACAACATGACGCAGCGCATTAGGCGAGAAATACTAGTAATTAAAAATGAATCTATTAACCATTTTCTTAATGAACTTACAGATGATAAAAATACCGACTATTCCCTTTGGAAAGCAACCAAAGATTTTAAAAGACCAATTATCCAAATTCCACCCATACGAAAATCTAACAACCAGTGGGCAAGGAGTAACAAAGAAAAAGCAGGTATTTTTGCAAGTCATTTAGAAAAAGAAAAACTTTCAATTAAATGAACCCCATCAAATCGAAGACCATATTAAGCTTACATCATTAAAAGAAATATTAACAGAAATCAATAATATCAATTCGAAAAAAGCCCCAGGGTATGATCTTATTAACGGGGTAGTCATAAAACAACTCCCCAGAAAAGCTATCGTAAAACTATGCAACCTAATTAATGCCTCCTTTAGGCTTAGGTTTGTACCTAAACTGTGGAAAGTTGCAGAAGTTATGAACCCAAAACCGGGAAAACCACTCCATGACGTGTCATCTTACAGGCCAATATCTTTGCTGCCAATTATATCCAAGCTCTATGAGAAATTATTGCTTAAAAGAATAAAACCCATCATAGAAAGACAAGAAATTATTCCATCTCATCAATTTGGTTTTCGAGACAAACATTCCACGATAGATCAAGTACATAGAATTACTAATATAATAGAAAAAGCACTAGAAGAGGGAAAAGTTTGTTCTGCAGTTTTTCTAGATGTAGCACAAGCATTTGACAAAGTGTGGCATGAAGGCCTTACTTTTAAACTAAAACAGTTTCAGCCAAAACAATATTCGGTTCTTTTGGAATCATACATATATGATAGACATTTTAGAGTAAAACAGGAAGACTCATACTCAAATTTAAGAGAAATTCAAGCAGGCGTGCCCCAGGGTAGCGTACTAGGCCCTTATCTATACTTATTATTCACTTGCGATATCCCAAAGCCAGAAAATTATCACTTAGCAACATTTGCAGATGATACTGGTTTATTGACGGTAGAAAAATCTGTTGAAAAATGCATAGAAAAACTTCAGGATGCAGTCACCGTAGTTCACAGTTGGACCACAACGTGGCGAATAAAATTAAATGAAACCAAATCAATTCATGTTGATTTTACAAACAAAAATATAAATCACATACAAATAACTACTAACAACATTCCCGTACCATATTCAAATCAGGCAAAATATCTCGGTATAACACTTGATGCCAAATTGCGCTGGAAAGCACATGTTAAGAAAAAAAAAGAAGAACTAGAGATAAGGTATAGAAAAATGAACTGGCTAATTGGAAGGAAGTCCAATTTAACAATTCATAATAAGCTACTGCTTTATAGACAAATACTGAAACCAGTATGGACATATGGTATTCAACTATGGGGTTGTGCTGAAGAGAGTAACATTCTAGTTTTACAGAGATTTCAAAATAATGTATTAAGAAACATTGTGAATGCACCTTGGTACGTTCGAAATAGTGATCTTCATCGAGATCTAAAAATCGAAACTGTAGCAGAGACTATAAAAAAGTACGCAAAAAGCCATGAAGATAGACTTCATCGGCATGTGAATATGGAAGCAATTCAGCTTCTAGACAATACTATGCTAGTTCGAAGACTAAAAAGAGTGAAGCCGTTTGAGCTAGTAAACTAAGTGAATTATATAAAACAAAATAATGCTACAAACACAACACAATTGTGAGTTACAGACTAAACAAAGCGAGGAGAACTGTTGAGTGAACCCTAAGTTTAAATCTGACTTTCCTAGTAAATTAAGTTAAAACAAAATTGCTAATTAGTCTTACTGACTAGATTGTAATACAATAAACACAGTGTGTTTGACAAATAAAAAAAAAAATAAAAAAAACTTCTTTTTAAGTTTAATATATTTTCTTTTTAAGTTTAATGTATAGGTTGTTTCGTAAAAATTTATCATGTTGCTGATTTTTTATAACTTTGCGGCATTCATTTGTTTTGTTAATTAAAATTTTCTGGCAGTTTGTGACTTTAACTTTTGTAGTTACACATACCCAGGAATATGTCTTTGGGGGGCCCTAGTATTTTTGTATTATTGATATACATAAATGTAACTAATAAGTAACGTAAAAAAATATAGAATATTAACTTAAAAAAATATGGGGTGTTGCGTTAACGCATCAATGGCCTAAAGGGTTAAGTGAAATTGCCGAAAACAGTCGGCGTACATATATACTGTGCAGAGCACTTCCGAAAGTCGCCCACTGATATGAGAGGTGATCTGATGGGACACGTCATAAGCAAAACTGACTCCAGAAGAAGATGTCGGGCGTGCAAAAGTTAAACGACTTACATTTGTAAGCGTTGCACAGTATATCTGCACGCCGACTATTTTCGGCAATTTCACTTAACCCTTTAGGCCGTTGATGCGTAAAAGCAACACTATAATTTATGACGTATTTAAAAAAAACCTGCTACAAATAAACATAAGTTTTCGGTTTGATATTGTTACTGAAAATTCACTTGGTAAGATAAAAGTACTATATCTTCGGAAATATAAATATAATTGTGCTTTTTTGAATTTTGAAAATTTTGGAGCCAAAAGAAGAAAAGATGAGGTTTTTCAAAAATTTTTCAGGCAGACGGAAACAAAAAAAATCTTCTAAATCCAGTTTAATTACCTTTGTCTAACCTTACATAAGTGCGATTTGTCTATATCTCATGCCTAAAAGGTTCCTATTTTTGTAAAAACAATATTACTGTAGTGTTGCGCATACGCATCAACGGTCCAAAATGGGTTAAGATGCACGCTATAATAATTTTAGATAGAATTTTTGTGATATTTTCAAGATGTATGCATGTGGCGTAATGTTATATTACAGGATCTTAGAAAACGCCACATTTTTAAAATTAGAAAACTAAAAAAATTAATTTAAATACACGTATAATTATGATTAATAAAATATGCTTTTATTTTTAATAAAAAGTTAATTAAAGGATCTTTCAATAATTATACTTTTTTGTGGCATGCATATTAAGGGATTTATGGAGGAGTGACATTTTTGATGGGACACCATGTACATACTAAATAATGTATTCGTATATATAGAAATTTAGTGGGTCACGCTGTCTCAAAAGTTTGGGCAACTGCCTGGGGATAAAACTAGATTGGGTGTATGTTCAGCTATATTTGTTTAGAAAGTCTAGACCAAGCACTTCATGTAAAGCACATTGAGTTATCTTGAGAAAATCTTTCGATAAAATTGTTAAAGTTTGAAACAAAAAAAGTATAAACTTTTTAAAATTATACCAAACTGAACCACACCAAACCTAACCAGATGTTGTCTTTCGTTTCTGCGGTTTAGAAATTCGCTTATAAACTGACCATTAACTTCACTTTTTTAGGGGTGACATTTTGAAAAGTTCTTCTATCCTTTATAATTATAGCTTTAAAAGTATAAGCAATGCGCTGATGAAAATTTACAAATTTCATATTTTCTTGAAATCGTGACGTCACAATCACGACCGATAAAATCAGCGAAGAGTGAGTGTCCACCATTAAACTAGTATGAAACTAGTTCATTTACGCTCGGTTCAGTCACGGACACTTTTAGATACCTAATATGTTCTTATGCGATCACTCGCGATCACTTCGGAAGTCGCATAGCTTAGACCACACAGATCACTTCATATACATAGAACTTTTTGATTAAAAAATTAATCGGTTTTATTAAACTTAGTCAGATAAAGATATAACCTATTATAAGGATAAAAATTTGTCAGTATATTCCGATATAGTTTCAGCAATTGATAAAAAGTTGGTTGCGCATCAAAAAAAATAATAATAAAACTTTTTCATCTTCTTAGTACGCCGGCCGTCTCCTTATCGAAGGTTGGCGATCCATCTGCCAATTCTAGTTCTAGAAGCCACTGCTTCTCAGGTCTTGTGACCAAGAGTGTTGTCGTCTTCGAACTGATCTTCTGCCTTGTAACTTTTCCTGAATTATCAACCTAAGCAGCTCATTTTCTCACCTCACATGCCCAATGTATCTAATCTTTCTTTCTTTGATTGTAACGAGAAGTTCAAGTGGTTTGCGCATTCGATAAGGTACGACTTCATTGGCTATTCTTTGTACCCACTATATCTTCAGCATGCGTCTATACAAGTACATCTCAAACGCCTCAGGTCTCTTCTCTGTATTTGGGTCGAGAGTCGATCTTTCACCCCGTACAACAAAATGGAATTAGGAGGACCAGGTTGATGTCACGGGAGGTAAAACACTGTTTCATGTTGCTTGTTCAATTCGGGACCTGATTTCTATTTTCGGATCACACTGGCATTTGACGTTTGTACCCAAATATATGAACGTTTTAACTTCTAAAATGCGTCCTTTACTATAAAATTGGCAACATAAGTCATATTCTTCGCTGTATTGAACTATACGGTCCATCATAAATTGAAGGTCCTCTATATTATGTGCAAGAATTAGAGGATCGTCTGCATATCGGATCTTGTCTATTACTATTCCTATAACTTTTATACCTCCATAGCTTTCTAAAAATAGTTTCGGAATAAATATTAAACAGCAATGGAGACAGCTGTGAGATAATATTAATTTCTTCCTTGACAATTCCCGTCTTACTAAGAATTTCAATAAGTTTGTCGTGTTTTATGCAGCCGAATGCAATGAAACAAGCATACACATTAATATACATGTCTACACATTTGAGTCAGCACATTTAGAAAGAAAAGGGCCTCACGTTTGCCATAACCATTCCCGAATCCAAACTGCGCCTTATCCTCTTGAATGTCATATTTTCTGAAAATACGTGATTGAGTGATTCTCAAAAATTAAGAACGTCTGACATCAGACTTATTATTCGATATTCATCGCAACTTGAAGCGTTATTCTTTTTAGGTAAAGTTATAAAGGTTGATCTGAGCCAATCAAATTGTATATCTGTTTTGAGAATAGCCATAAATAATTATGTGTTTGTAAACTTCTATGCTCGTGTAATAAATCTTCTTCATTTATTTAAAGAAATCACTTCCTTTTAAACCATTCAGTGACGGCGTCCTCTTTTTTAAAAATAAAATGCAAAATAAAATGCAAAAAAAAGCCGATAGCTTCAAGAAGTGGTGACGTGTCGTCTCCAACGCCAAATCGAACTAATGCGCATGGACATTTATGTGTAGGTATCGTGGTTACGACAACATCAAAGTATTAATTAAAGCAAATTTATTTATTGGTATTAGATCTAATTCTAGAGAATGAGTTAACATATTCCGTCGCCCGTAGCGTAGCAACATTTGCTTTACACCCTCAAAATTTAGAAAATTTTTACTTTTTGTGATTAAACGACAAAATCAGGATAATTTAAAAAAAAAGATGCATAAACAAAAAAAGAAGTGATAAATTTAATTTTTTTTATTATATTTGCATTTTTTATAAAAAATTCAAAACGATTTACTTCCTGAACTTTAAAGAGATTACATTTCACACAATTTTGAATTTCATATTTATAATACACGTTGCAAAAATAATTTTTACGTAAACAGTTCGTTAAAATCAGTGGCATATAAATCTATATTTAATTAAGAATTACTTAAATTTAACAAATTAAAAAGTTCTACTTTGAGACTTGTCGCGTAACAGAAAAATACAAAACAAAAATGGAAAGTGTCGAAATGGGTGCAATAAGAAGATCAATGAGAATATCTAGATTAGATCACATAAGAAATAAAATCAATCATCAATCGAGGGAAGCATAACGGATGACATCACTAAAAGGCAAATGATATGGTACGGCCATGTACAACGGATGAACGACGAAAGATTACCAAAACAGGTGCTAGAGTGGCAACCAGTAGGGCGCAGAAAAAGAGGACGTCTTAAACTAGAATGGCAACAGTCAATCCAAAGATCAATGAGTCAAAAGAAGCTGACAGAAGATGATTGTCAGGATCGAAGGAGGTGGAGAAAAGGCGTCGGACGTAGAAAAACGTTCTAAACCGACATAGTAGTAGTAGTAGTAGTAGTAAAAAGTTCTATGAAACATGAAAAAAACTTAAGAAAATTTAAAACTGGTCTAAGAATTACCTGTTTGATAAACAATTTTTTAAATATTAATTATTGTTATTTTTAATATTTGTATTATATTGTAGCAATTTGCTAAATAAAAACTAAACTAAACTAGTTATTATTTTATTTAGGTAATGCCTGCCAAAATTTGATGTTCAAATGAAAAAATTTGTATAAGTAAGAACTTGAAATACACATCAGTTAAAATTAATTTTTTGAGTTGTGTCACTTTCATTCAAGAGTGCGATTTATATTAAATATAAAACATTTTTTGAACTCATTGAAAAAGAAAAAAAACAAGGACACTGTTGAACTAAATATTTCACACGTTGTAACTCTAATGTTAAAATAAGAAAAACTATGAGATACATTTGTTGATTATCATGCAAGGAAAAATACTCGTAAATGATGAAAAACCCAATATATATATAAATCGTAACTTACGCGAAAGCCAGCAAAAAAAATACAGACCACGGCCCTGAAAAATCAGCTGTTATCGTGGGCTGAATTTTATATTGAGTCTTAAGGCAGAATAGAGGTTTATTTGTGATATTTTTTAAAATGGCACTACAAATTTTTGCGAAAATTCAGTGAAATATGCTTAGACACCATCCCGATATTCCACCAAACTTTAGTTTGGATTAGAGATGATTAAAAGGTTAAAATGTTCAAGATTTAGCATCCCTTATTTTGAATTAAAATTTCCGCAATGCACCGCACGTCAACGGTTAGATTTGACATGGATTTGACTTTGTCATGGCATTTGTTTATTTGTTTGTATTGAAAAACTTGTATATTTTTTTAAGTTCAGTTAAAAGCCAAAAATACTAGTTTTAATCCTTTTAAAACAAATTACACTACAAAAATTTGTTTTGATGTTGTAACACATGTAAATAACTATATTGTTTTAAAAGTATGCCGAGTAAAAACAAATAGGTGTAGGTGACCCGATTACTTTCCACGCAGAAACGAACACATTCACTTCTGCTTTAAATTAAATTTTTGTGTGAGCTAATGAAGCGGTTCTAAAAAACTAAGGATTACTATACATTTAGAAAAAATTGTTTTACAAGAATAAAGTAAAAACAATCTCAAAACCGGTTTTATGTTTAAAAAAATCAAATACTTATGAACCGTCATTCCAATTTCAATATCTAAGTGACAATCAGGTGTGGCGTGACGTGAACATCAAAAAGAAAGTCAGCCTTCGTTGTAACGTCAAGAAAGTTGTAGATCGGTTTTGATAACACTACGCCAGTAATGTGAAAAACTTCAAGCACTCTGTTTAAAACTGTCGTCAAAAAAATCAGATATGTCAGAATGATATGGACAGCACCTACTTAACATACGAAAGCAGAAACTAGACAACAAACAGTATTTTTAATTGATTTATTTAAAAAAAGTTAAATCTTTCCTTACGACATGATTGTCTAGTTCTTTTTATTATCAAGCCGGTAGCGCCGCGCGAGGCACGGTTGCATTTCACCCGTTTTTTAGCGGTGTATGGGTGGTTGCTCTCGCGCGAGGGCGGGAGGAATGTTTGTTGACGTTGGTCATCATCATCGTGCGGAAACGTTCGTTGCCCTTTCTAATGTTGCCGGTTCTATCCTTAGTGAAGACGTATGAATTTGTTTTGATTTGGGGATTGTCAGTAGTAAAAAGCCTTGCCGGTCGCGTGTCATTGTTTGTTTTTGTTATCGTTTGTTTATAAAATGGAAATAAATACCGTCGATTTACATAATTAACTGTGCAAATTTAAATACCTTGACATATGAACTTCGATTACAAAAAAAAATCTTTAGGGCCACATAGACCGGACCTAAAAATTACCCAAAATTTTAGTGTAAGTAATGCCGAGGGTGTCCATAAAAACTTATAATGGAAAATTTTAATAAAAAATTATACGATGCTGAAAACTGGTTGTGCCGCTGTGAAAAAAGAAATGTTTGTTTTTGCTTTATTGGTCTTGTTCTGAACAATTCATGAAGTGATCCTGCGTGCAAAGGGAATGTGTGATATCAGGAAGTGAAAAGTTAAAAAGACACAAAGTAAGTAGTATGCTAGGCGAGACTGATATTAGGTGCCAATTGAATAGTACCTATATGCAAAACATTACCGAACATAATGAAAATGTGACAAAAATTAGACATATACTTAGAAGGTTAATTAACTGTTTAAAATTCTGTGGGATTTTTGAGGTTGCTCTACGGGGCCATAAAAAAGAAAGGCGAATGGACTTTATCTATAAAGAAATAAACTAAAAACTACACCAAGTAGCTCCTTGTTTGGAAAATACTAAAATAAAATTGTTTCGGTAAGTTTTTTATCTCATTTTTCATGCAATTTAAATTTCTGCCCCCATCCCCCCAACATGGGCGTAGTCAGGGTCTCGCTCAGGGTGGGGCAAAAAAGCAAAAAAATGTACAATCAAATAACCTAAACTTAATATAATATTAACTTGCGAGGATTGCGAATAAACCTTGATAAAACGTTTCCTAAATGAGCTAAAGCCAAAATAGGGCCGGTGACAAGGCAGGGTGGGTCAAGTGCCCCACCCTGCCCCACCCTGACTATGCCCATGCCCCCTAATTTATAACGTCACCAGCCGCCACTGATTGAAAGATTACTATGCTTTTGCTATTAGGTAGTATTTTTTTACTTACCGTTTGATAGGGTGGAAAAAGTATAGACTTCTTTCCTATCACTGTATCCATTTGATGTAACAAAGGAAGCTGTTGTACTGGTAACAGTTGTTGCACGAGACCCCTCTGTGCTCGAGGTTACACTCGAGGTGGAATTTACTATTACTGTTGTTAAAACGGCTGCCGTACCATCTCGGTGGGGCTGCAGTTTTTGCGTTGGCATGATTGTTGACGCTGGCTATAAAACGAAAAATGTTTAAGCTACTTATTTTTAGAAATTATTATGGCTTGGCACTTTATTAAAAAGGAATTAAGCTCGCGTCTCGCTTGATAAAAATTGTTTCCTTATAAAATGCGAATTTGTTTTAAGCCGTGACGCAAAAATGTCGCTAACGAAATCCAAGGTTTAAACGTTAAACCAAGTAATTAAAAAAAATATATGAAAGTACAAAACAAAATATCCGCTAAGCACAAAATTGTAAAATAAGTGTTGCAAAAAATAAACGTTTTTTTTTTTTTCTAAACACAAATTTGTGTTTAATTTAAATCAACTCTGCTAAAAGCATGAAAGAAGAAACCAACATTTAAAGAACCATAATTTTATTAACATTAAAAACAGCAAGGGCGCACCCAGGGGGGGGGGCCCCGGGGCCCGGGCCCCCCCAAGCCTATGTTTTTTGTATATATTTTCCACATATTTCATGAATAAACACATAAAATAGCATGAAATACGACATTATGAGGCCTCGGGCCCCCCCCCCCAAGACATATTCCTGGGTGCGTTACTGAAAACAGTACGAGGGTTGTGTTTCTAAAAGTAATTTAAATGTTTTTGAAACACAACGACTGGGATTTGAAAATTGTTTTAGTAAATTTTAATCTGTTTTTGTGTATTTTAACGTGTTTTGTATTTTTATAACAATTTGATCAATTTTATATAGACTTAAGGAACTAACCAAAGATCAAAAAAACATAGAAACTGATGATTGCCACAAAGTGGTCGAAAGCGCTCTGTCTATGACCGAATAGACAAAGATTTTTTTTGCACAAAATCCAAAATTCCTTTTTTTTATTTAAAAAAACATGCAAGCCCTTCTTTGCTGCAAAATATGTCTCAAGATAATAATCAAGACCACGAAAAAATAAATCTGCGCGAAAAGGCATTCTATCGAAAATCACTACGCAGCAGGGTGATAAAATTCAATCGATCAAAAATTTAATATTACTCAACAAAATTCTTTCGGGAATAAAAACTAAACCATTAAAAATTATTATAAGTGAGATTCTAGCGTAAAGCGACTGCAATGGCTGGGCCAGCGAGAGGAGCTCTTCCGGACGGTGCAAGGTGAGGAAGGAAAATTTAAAATTTTTATTCCGATTTTGCGACAAGATTTTGTAAAAACGACCATTGTGCTTATGTCCCCGCGTTTCTACCAATCCTCAACCTCAACTTCAAAGTAACAACAGTTTATTAATCACTTTTCTCTAAAGCTACTTGTTTTAAACGTATTTAGGGATCTTGAAGTTTTATGAACACACTGTATAGTTAAAACCACTGAACTAAGTCTTAAAATGATAATGGCTCAGCAAGTAAAATAGCCTGCCAATATATGGGCCCCTAAGCTCACACTAAGTACTATAGTCATAGTGTACGTGTGGGCTAATATAACAAAAAACTGAAATATATTTTATTCAACTCCAGACTAAATTACCTTATTATCGTTTGATACCACACAAGCCATGTTTCGACTTAAACTCAAATTTTTGAAATCTACCCCCACCCTTAAAAAAAACAAAACCTAAAATGTATTTTGTTTAACTCCGGACTCAATTACCTTTCGTTTGATATCACACACGCCATATTTTCACATAAACTCAAATTTTTGAAATCTTCCCCCACCCTTTTCTTTGGCTTGTGTTCGGTGGATTTTGTTCATTTTTAAACACAACCATCTCGACGGTAGACCCAGCCTAGGTACCAAATTTCATTAAAATCGGACAAGCGGTTTTTAAGTTATGCGCGTTGGTCGTTACAGACAGACATACAGACTGACAGACATACAGACGGACAGACAGACGGCGCAACAAAAAAGTTTCAAAATCATCTGAAACGCAAAGATAAATAAAAATTTTTGAAATCGGAGCAACTTTTTTTTTCTCGAAAAAATTAGGATCAGCATAGCTCACACTACTATAGTATAGTATATGTGTGAGCTAACACTACTATAGTATAGTATATGTGTGAGATAAAAAGAGACAATAAGTGCTAATAATATATTTATAGAAATATTTAACAATGACAAATAAATAAAAAATGAAGATTGTAGTAATGGAGACTATATTAAAATACTCTGCCAATATATGGGCCCCTAAGCTCACACTAGGTACTATAGTTATAGTGTACGTGTGAGCTAATATAACTAAAAACTGAAATATATCTTATTCAACTCCAGACTAAATTACCTTTTGTTTGATACCACACAAGCCATGTTTTGACTTAAACTCAAATTTTTGAAATCTACCCCCACCCTTAAAAAAACAAAAACTAAATGTATTTTGTTAAACTCCGGACTCAATTACCTTTCGTTTGATATCACACACGCCATATTTTCACTTAAACTCTCATTTTTAAAATATACCCCCACCCTTTTTTTTTAAATAAATTAAAATTTATTTTGCTTAACTGCAGACTCAATTACCTTTCGTTTAATATCACACACGCCATATTTTCACATAAACTCTAATTTTTTAAATCTACCCCCACCCTTTTATTTGGTTTGTGTTCGGTGGATTTTGTTCATTTTTAAATGGGACCATCTCGACCCAAGACCCAGCCTAGGTACCAAATTTTATTAAAATCGGCCAAGCGGTTTTTGAGTTATGCGCGTTGGTCGTTACAGACAGACATACAGACACACAGACAGACAGACAGACAGACAGACAGACAGACATACAGACAGACAGACAGACAGACAGACAGACAGACAGACAGACGGCGCAACAAAAAAGTTTCAAAATCATCTGAAACGCAAAGATATATAAAAATTTTTGAAACCGGAGCAACTTTTTTTTTCTCGAAAAAATTAGGATCACCATAGCTCACACTACTATAGTATAGTATATGTGTGAGCTAAAAAGCATCAAAGAAGTTGTCGTGGCTAATCTGGTAAAAAGAAGTTTTTATTTCTCTCAAATTTTTCCGTGGGTAGCTCAAAAGCTTATTCTCACGGAGGTCCGAGATCTAATGGACACCAAATAAGTTTTGAAAGTTGACTGTTTCCTTATGGGAGTCCTCAGATTACTGCTTGGTCATTGTGACAGCTTGGCGAAGTTAATCGGACTGTTTTGTTTCTCATGCTACGTCCATAGTAAGAAAAATTTCGCAACAAACACCATCTACCAAGATACGAGAGAAACTAGAACATGAGCAGGCGAGTATAAACTGTTATACATAAATTATAACCATCGATGAAAAGATCGATTGCAACGAAAAGAATTGTGTGTGTGACCTTTGACAGCACTTTTGTCTTTCAGGTTAGATCAACGCTGGTTAGCGTTTTTACTCAACTTTAAGAGGGGAGAGTCAATCAGCGGAATTTTTTCAGCCAAATAAATAATAATAAACGTAAATTTTAGTACTTGTGATTTTTTTGTGTTAGTATCTTTTCTTGAAACATTTCAGCCGATATTTGACCTATCTAAAACTCTACTTCGGAATAAGCTACGAATCTCAAACTTTGCACAGTAGTAGACCTTCATGGAGTTAACATAGTATTCCATAAAGTAGTAAAGTAGTTACGAAATTTCAAAAAACGTCGAAATTGCCACTCACTCATTCACTCATGTATAGATCATCAATATTCTACTGTACTTCCAGACATGCTACAAAGCTGAAATTTGGCAGGCTGATAGAAATTATGACCAAACTCCAGGAAAAAATCAAAAAGCCCCAAAATTCTCATTTACTCCCCTCCCCTATACATATAAAGTTATGTAAAAGTAACATTGCCCATTTCCAGAAATGCTAGAGAGTTGAGCTTTGGCAGACTGATAGGAACTATGATAAAACTATGGGAAAAAATTACACACCCCAAAATTCTAATTTACTTCCCTCCCCTATAAATGTAAAGTTAAGTTAAAGTAACATTGCCCACTTCCAGACACGCTAAAGAGCTGAGCTTTGGAAGACCGATAGTAACTATGATAAAGCTATAGAAAAAAATTAAAACACCCCAAAATTCTAATTTACTTCCCTCCCTTATAAATGTAAAGGTATGTAAAAGTAGCACTGCCCACTTCCAGAAACGCTATAGAGCTGAACTTTTTAAGACTGAAAGACACTATGATAAAACTATATGAAAAAATTTAAAAACACCAACATTTTAATTTACGTCCCTCTCCTATAAATTTAACTTTATATAAAAGTAACATTGCCCACTTCCAGACACACTCGAGACCTGAATGCTGATAGAAATTATGATGAAACCATGGGAAAAATTTAAAAAGCCCAATATTTTCATTTACTCTCCTCCCCTATAAATGTAAAGTTATGTAAAATTAACATTACCCACTTCCAGAAACGCTAGAGTGCTGCGCATTGGAAGACTGATAGGAACTATGATAAATCTATGGGACAAAATTTCAAAACACGACAATTTTAATTTATTTTCCTCCCCTATACATGTAAAGTTATGTAAAAGTAACATTGTGCACTTTCAGAAACGCTAGAGAGCTGAGCTTTGGAAGGCTGATAGGAACTATGATAAAACCATGGAAAAAAATTTAAAAACCTTAAAATTTTAAGTAAGGCATTGCAAAAGTTTTAATATTATCCAATTCCTTTAAAAAAGAAGTGAAATCATAACAAAAACATTTTATGTAAAAAAAGCCAAGTACGCGAAAATGGCATTCCGTAAAAAGAATTGAGATAAAAGTAAAGCCAAGTTCTTCAATACAAATTTCAAAATGAAAGGTTCTTACTAGTTTGGAATTTTTTTTCTAAACTTGGCTATTACGGCGGTAAATGATGCTTAGGCACAGTGCTAAATTGACCATAAAAAAGTTTGGCTGTAATAGCAAAGTTTAAAAAAACATTTCCAAACTAGTAAGAACCTTTCATTTTGAAATTTGTATTGGAGAACTTGGCTTTACTTTTATCTCAATTCTTTTTACGGAATGCCATTTTCGCGTACTTGGCTTTTTTTTACATGAAATGTTTTTGTTATGATTTATTTGTCTTGAAGGTGTGTAAAAACTGTAATCATCGTTAATCTGACCTAAAAGACAAAAGTGCTGTCGAAGGTCACGGATGGATTATTTTCTTTGCAATCGATCTTTTTATCGATCGATATACATAACAGTTTATATTCGCCTGCTCTTGTTCTGGTTTCTCTCGGTAGATGGCGCTTCTTGCAAAAGTTTTCTTACTATGAACGTAGGATAAGAGACAAAACAGTCTGATTATTTTCGCAAGGCTCTCACATTGACCAAGCATTGTTCTGAAGAGTCCCAGAAGGACGAAATAGTTAACTGTCAACACTTATTGGGTGTCAATTAGATCTCGGAACCCCGTGAGGTTAAGCTTTAGAGCTACCCACGGCAAAAAAAATGTGAGAAAAACAAAAACTTTTTTTTACCCGATTAGTCACTTGTTTGAATTTTAAATTCACGGGTACTAAAATTTACGTTTGTTAGTATTTAACAGAAAGTATAATAACCTAATAGGGTGTTTGACAGTAGTAAAAAATAAATATATATATTTATTTTTAGATATCTCTTTAGGTCTTGGGAATGCTAAAAACAAACTTTTTTGTTTAATTTTTTCTCAAATTCATAGTTCTTTTAATTAAATAAATTCATTGAATTAAAACAATTAGCCACGTTCCTCGAAACAGGCGGTCTACCAATCAGCTGCGAGTGACGTCACAAAACAGTAAAGGCCTCGAACGAACCTATTTTCTGTGTTATTTTCTTATGTATGGTATTAGGTATTAGATTTTATTTTGTGTTTCGCTTATAAAAAACATTTTCAATGGAAAACGGATTCTCCAAAGCCGATAGCTCCAACTTGCCAATGCTGAATTCCTTTACGGTGCCAGGCTTCTTTGCCAACAACAGTGATTTTTGTTCTGCGGAATTTAGAAACGTTAAAATGGGGATGTAAGTATTCGATGAGTTGTTTTGTATGTAACTGAAAGTTTTTTTACGATATTCTTCACCTACTTTTACTCATTTAGATTTTGAGGTTAGGTTATATGTTTTCCATATCATTGAGCAACTGTAATAATAAATTATTTTACAGAAAAAAAAAACAAAAATAAAAATCATGTAATAAACCGAGGGGGGGACAGGTAGGCAAAAAGTATACAACGACCAGCAATACTTGAAGTACTGCATAGGTTACACTGCATAGTCCTGCGTAGGTACTGCCTAGTCTTGCCTATGGACTATCTAGTCTTACATATGCACTGCTCAGTCCTACATTTAGCCTGCATGTGCACTGCCTACTCCTTAGTCCTGCCTAATAACTGCCTAGCACCGCCTAAATATTTGTACACATTTCTGCCTATTATAGTTGTTTACCCCTTGTAATAAACATAACCTCATAAATGTAATCGTTATTTACGAAATAGTTATGTATATTATAGACAACGTGAGAAAAACTAATAGAAACAATTTAGTTATACTCACATCAAAGTGATCTTCACAAATCTAAATAGAAGATGTATTAAATAAGGCCCTTGGGTCTCTTCGAGCAAGTTCTAGCCACTTTTTTTATTCTTTTACTGCTGTAGGCACATGAGTAAATAGTTTTTCAGGTGTTTTTATGCTAGAATTCGAACACTGAGGCACTACACACCACCTATAGCACATTTTTATAAATAAAAAACAGTAAAAACACAGACCAAAAACAAATAAAAACTTGAATGCCGTGTATCTGTCCGCGAGTTTTCTGCGCTGTGACGTCATTGCAACGCCATGCTAGAAATGAGTTAGCGTTTTAGCGGCAAATTCAAATCGGAAATTAGAAGACTTGATTTTAAATGTAGTCATGATAAAATATACTATTTTAATAATTTTGCGTAGCAAATTAGGAATCTATGTATCATTCTAAACTCTTTTATAAAATTTGTCAAATACCCTATTAAAAGGATATAGGTAGCTAAATGGCGAAATTGTGCTGACTTTTGATTATGTTGATGATACCGGCACCATTCATGATTCGTTTATAACTTAAGAAGCAGAAAAAAATCTATATCAAAATCAATATTTAAGGAGGGCTTGGAACCAACCAATTTCAAATTGTAAATCTTCTTGTCCTTGGTACTGTTTTCTTTTTGTAAATCCTTTGATAAAAGAAGACTCTTTAATAGACGTGTATTCTTTCAAGAACTTTCTTTAATTAATTATCTACTTACTTCTTTAAAAGAGCTTCTAGTCGAGGCAACTGGAATTAAAGTGCGCTCGGTCTCCCTTCTGTGTCGCGTCGGAACGCCATAGTCGGCGTCGATCGTGTTGGAAGTCCACAGCCAAGTTTTCGTCGTTTTGTCATCGCTCAAAGAGTTATCGAGTTCGTCATTTTCAATCTGAATAACACAGTTAAGTTAGACCACAAATTAAGATAAGTTTGTTTTTGGTTAGACCTCTAAGCATCTAGACAATACTATGCTAGTTCGAAGACTCAAAAGAGTGAAGTGAAGCCGTTTGAGCTAGTAAACTGAGTGAATTACGTAAAACAAAATAATGTTATGGACACAACACAATTGTGAGTTACAGACAAATCAAAGCGGGGATAACTGTTGAGTGAACCATAAGTTTAAATCTAACTTTTCTAGTAAATTAAGTTAAAACAAAACTGCTAATTAGTCTTATTGACTAGATTGTAATACAATAAACACAGTGTGTTGGACAAATAAAAAAAACTATATATAAAATATTATAACGACTATAAGTTCCTAATAAATATACATTATCACCCCAGGATTTCCGCGGGAACCAAAATATTTTTTCTGTGCTGTTTTTAATAGACCTGAACTTGAAATTTAGAACTATTGGAAGATTGAATACGCTGCAGATGAAATTTTTTGTAAATATGGTAGTTTTTGTGAAAAAACTAGCATTAACACAGAATTTAAAAATAAGTTTTATGTCTGGGAGACGGGAGACTGGCCCACTCTGGTCCCCCTGGATCTGCCCAAGCTAGAATACACTGGTTTCTGTTGCAAAGCATTTTTTTTTTCGAGTACCCAGTGTTGCTAATTTAAAATTTAATTTTTCCAAAAGATCACTACTAATGCATAAAATATCTAGCGCATTAAGATTTTTTATTCCTTTTTTAAGCACAAGATAACTCTAAAAATAATCTCTCTCCTTCAGCCCACCTAACTCTAACGCCCGGGACTTAAAGTCCCTTAGTCCGCCAGTGCCGAGAATTACTGTTTGCCTTTAGGTTTTGCTTACGTTAGTATTTATTATTCTGGCTGTCAAAGAAATGTTCGTATTTTAGTTGTTTTTTTTTATCACACCACTACTGTTTTAGGAAATATCAACACCATCACGATTATACAAAATTTATTAGTTATGTAGTCATTTATACTCATATGTTGGTTGCTAGTTTATTTTAATTCTAAGTGGTTGATGCATATTTTTCTGCGCCGTGAGCGGTACCGGCCCATAAGGCACCGGCTTATAAGCCTGATGGTCTTGGGTACAACATCAAGGGTGATAATGTAAATTTATTAGGAATTTAAGTCGTTTCAATAAAAAATGTATTTTGATTAGCGTTGTTGTAGTCTTTCATTCGTGTGATGGGCCAGTAGCCTATTTTTCGCAGGTCCATTTACAGTTGCCTATTTACCTGTGTATAAGTAATGTTTTAAATTGACGTGACCTCTACAGGCCCATAAGGCACCGGTCTATGAGGTACCGGCCCTTGAGGCACCGGTCCATATGGCCCATCCACCCCTGAACATCAGTTAAAATACTAGGGATGGGCGGAACAGCGTATTTTTAATAACAGGTACAAACTGTTCCGGTTCCAGAAAACACCTGTTTCGCAAATCCTGCTCCTGTTCCGAACTGGACTTGTCAAAATAGCGTAGCGTGCCTCACGGGGCAGGGCGGGAGGTCGAATGTTGAAAAGGGCGCCCATACAAAAATTTGCGACCAAAAAAAAAGGGTCATCAGGTCTTTCCTGTGCTTTCTTTGTTCATCGACAACCGATTATTTCTGTTATCTGACCACCGGAACAACTTGAAAAACCTGTTCCGACCTGTTCCGAGTAAAAACCTGTTCCGAAATGAACAGGTACTGCTCCGAGAGCCCATCCCTGATACATACAGAACCAGTCCGATTGTCAGCTTGCACGAACTTACACATTAACGTTATTATGGTAAAGTGTAGGAAGACAATTTCAATTTTCATTTCGAGCACATACTAATTTTTATATTGTTCTTGTTGGTTAAACTTACCGAAGTAGTAACAATCTGCGAGAAATCCGTGCTAGCTGAATAAGGTGCAGCACTTTTCGTCGATCTGTCATCGAAATTTTCGTTCGCAATCGGGCAACTCAGCAGTCTGAGAAGTTCTTCTCTGTTCTGTAAAATAATTGGAATTTCAGAAGGATTTTAAAAGACGCGACGACGATTAAGCGAATAGACAAGTCATTAGTGGAAGGAGAAAAAGAAATTTAACGAGGAATTCCTTTTTTACTCTACTTTTAAAGATCTAGTTTTAATCAGATTTTGAATTTGGGTTTGAATTTGCAGATTCTTTTGTTTTAATGAGTATACAGGATGTTTTCTTAGCAACCGCAAAAAAATATGAAGAAAGTTTTCCTTGGTTAAAAATATTGCCCTTTCATGAAACATGTACATTAACCAAAGGAGGAGGCACTAAATACATTGTTTACCGGGATGCGTCAGATGAGCTGAATTTGAGATATGTTGAAGGCCAAACCTTTCTAATATTTTTTCCAAAAAAAATTGGGGTGGTCATAGAATTCGTTTTCAAGGTATTTAAATGCGCGCCACTGAAATATGGAAAAATGTGACCTTTTGTAGTTTTTTGTAATAACTTATCGCCTAATAATAGTAAAAAACCTATACTAGTCTTATTTTATTAAAAAAAGAGTCCTTTTAGGAATTTTATCAATTTTTGATCTAAAGTTTGTCTCACATACCTACAGAAGGGTTCAAAATAATTATAAAAAAATACAGGAAAAATATCTAAAATTATTTAAATGTCCGCCACTGTAATATGGAAAAATGTGAGTTTTTGTAGTTTTTTTGCTATAACTTCTCGATCACCCGCAATTTTTTTGAGACAAGTTTGGGCCCTCACATATCACAAATTCACCTCATTTGACGCATCCCGGTAAACACACTAATCTGTAGATCATTAACATGCTATGATCGAATTTAATTTTTTCTTGAAATACCGTGTAAGTTTATCACATGACCCATTATGAAAACATCACTTTAGAATAGCTAAAACGACTCACATGAAAGCAAGTGAAGTTAATTTTGACCCTGCATTTTCAGTTTCCTTTCTTTTTATTTAATAAATCTTAGGTATTTTTCCTGTATTTTTTTTATAATTATTTTAAGCCACTCTGTAGGTATGTGACAGAATTCATATGTCAATAAATGATAAAATGCCTAAAAGGACTCTTTTTTTCAATAAAATAATACTAATATCGGTTTTTTGGTTTTATTTGGCGATAAGTTATTACAAAAAAACTAAAAAATGTCATATTTTCCATATTTCAGTGGCGCGCATTTAAATAAGTATAGCTCGACAACGAATCTTATGACCCCCCAATTTTTTTTCGAAAAAATATCGGGAAGGTTTGGCCTTCAACATATCTCAAATTCGACTCATCTGTCGCATCCCGCTAAAGAATTTATTTAGTGCCTCGTCCTATGGTACTATAAAAACCAAAATTTGGCACTTTGGGTCGTGTAAGGCCTACTATTTTGGATCCAATTTTCCTAAGGTTTAATTCAAAAATAATAATCAGCGACCTTTAACACTTCAAAGCTCCATATTTAATACATGCCTGTTAAAAAAGGAAAATTTTGAAAATTTAATTAAAAATTCATAATCAGTAACCTTGGACATCCCGAAGTTCCCAATTGAATACATATCGGTTCATAAAGGAAAAAACTCGTCATTTTGATTTTTTTAAAGTTTAATTTAAAAGCGACCTTACACACTAGAATCTTCAAAATATATTCATATCGGTTCATAAATGAAAAGTCGACGGACTTTTTTAGTCATTTTGATTTTTCGAAAGTTTAAATAAAAAAATCGTAATCGTGCAGTGACATGAACCAGAGTAAAGTTCTAAAATGTAGTACACTTGCCCACTTTTTTACTGTACTCGTCTTTTTTCCTCGTTTGTAGAATACCACAGGTTAGCACCAAATGGCTTTAAATAAGAATTTTGATTTAATAAACAATTGTGTTTGCCGGTTTTTAAAGCCCGCTGAAACTCCGGGTTTTCCAGACGAGTTTTGGCAATTCTAAGATGACACTAAAAAAGTGAGAGACCGTACGTATTAGTAAGTAAATGGAAACAGCCGCCATTTTGGATCCGCTATTTTAATTTTTTAGGTTTAATTTAAATATCATAATCAGCAACCGTTAAGACCCAAAATATATTAAATATCGGTTTTTAAATGAAAAATTCCGCCATTCTGGATTCGCCATTTTGCAAATAAATAAACACCCTAAGTTCTAAATTTGATATGTACCAGGTTACAAATGGAAATTTCCACTGTTTTGGAAGCGCCATTTTTGATTTCTTTTATGTTTATGTCAAAAATTGTACGCGCGGCGACGAAGTGACTGGGTGGCATTTGAAGGGGAGGGGGGTTTCCTTCCCCCCACCCCCGTAGATCCGCCCCTGTGTATGCCAGCCTGGCTACGTGACGGCAATTTACGCTGCTATTGGTCGAAGGAACATTTCTGTGATATGTAATTATGGTCCTAAAGACTGTACATGATGACAGTGAAGTTCAAGAATTTGCTAAATTATTTATTAGTGAACATAAGGCTTATTGAATGCCCTTTCATGGATCTCCATTTTTTACCTTCCTAGCTCGCCCGGCAATACTAGAGAAGGTATTGTTTTCGACGAAAATTTATTTTTTGAGATAACGTCGAAAATATGTTCTTTAGGTGTATTTTGACCTATTTTAGTCATATCGTCGTGACCGCAGAAAAATGTGGTCGTCACGTTTGTCTAGGTGTGTGTGTGTGTGTGTATGCCTCTCCGTAACGCGATAGCTTCTACACCGCTGAACTGGTTTTCATGAAATTTCTAGGTAAAATAATGTTCGAGCTGGTTAGATTTTGGTCAAAATTCATTAACGCTAATGACAGATTTTTGACAGTTAATTTTTTAATAAATGCTAACTTTATCACGGAGCATTGCATCAATATGCTTTTTTCGGAATATAGTAAAGCACATTGTTGTAGAAAGTTTGTTATAACCAAAAACTTCCAGGGAGCTTTCGTGTCTGAGATATTTGCTAAACAATGTTTTCACGGTTTATATAGCATGGACTGTACTAATGGGCTAGGATTCGTAATAGATCCATTTATTTTAAATGGCATTTAGCAAAAATTTTGGTGTTTACTAAGGAGAGACCAACTGTCAATTTGCAGCTTCGGTCAGGGTTGCCTCGGTTTTGAGGCTAATTTTGACGTCGCGACGGTTCATTGAGTGAAATGGCTGAATGAAGCCTAATGAGGCAGAAACGCGTCCCCGTAGCTACCTTTACCTCTGAGGTCTTGCCCGTGAAACTTTTTTGTTAAGACTTTATACCTCGTGAACTTCCTTTAAATTTTAAAAATTTTGGATGGTATAGTATTTTTGTTTATAGGAACCGAACCAAACCTCAAATTTTAAACCAATCGAAAAAAAAAAATCTCCTTTGACCATCACATATTGTATTTGGGTACCCATGATCAATTATTTATTTTTTCTGTTTTTCTACAAATATTTAAATAATTTTTTTTTCCCATAGCTACTTAGCTACCTGGTTTAGTCAGTCCGATGCATTAAAGCATTTTCGTAAAAAGAAAAAGTTGAGAGTCCCGGCAAAATAAGGCTGTTTACTAAAACTCAGCCTGTCACATGGGAACACCCAGGGGAGGCCTGGAGGCCCGGGCCCCTCCTCCCCAAGCCTAAGATTTTTTTTGGACATTTTTTACATATTTCATGAATAAACACAAAAATAGGCATGAAATACGACTTTATGAGGCATCCCCTTCCCAGACACCTCTGTCCGTCCCAAGACAAATTCCCGGGTGCGCCACTGCTTATCACTTAAATAATAGACCGGTGTACTATTACGCTTTTATATTGAATTACCCTAAAACTTTTTTGGTATATTCTTTTATCCTTCTACATTTGAAAACCATCCACTTGATTTTTTATGTATGGTTTGATTTATACTCCACAGTACAGCGGTCTATTTTTAAGTGATGATATCCAAGCTGAATTTTTGTACGTATCTTTATTTTACAGAAACTTTTTCCTCTGTGAAAATTCTTGGAAGTGATTCCTAACAGTGGGCAGGCGCTGAAATCTTTCGAGCTTCGGACTGACTAAACCAACCATGCAATATTGGAGAAAATGTTATTATACGCTTTTAAACTACATAAAAAAAATTGCTGGTTACAAATTCTCTGTGTGTGACAGTAAATAATTAGTAGCCGGATATTTTTTTTCTATGGCCTAAAAAATGTATTCGAAAGTGAATTTGTTCCCAAAATCGCATGCTTGGTTTACTGCAATTTCTGCAACCGCGCACTGTGTTAAGAATCACTCTAAAGAATTTTCACAGAAGAAAAAGTTGAGCATCTTGGCAAAACAGAGTTATATACGAAAATTCAGCCTGTTTCTCATTACTCAAAAAATAGACCCGTGTACTAAGGACTATTTGTAATATAGAACTTTTTAAATCTCCCAGAAATTCCCTATTTTTTATTAAAAGATTTTTTTGTCTCTTCCACATGTTGAAATGGTCGTATTATTATTTACGTAGCTATATTGAATACGGAAAACTACCATTTTACGAAACTTTATACTCCTTTAAATTTCTTAGTAGGAATTGGTTTCCATAATCCATAGGCGTCCAAAAAAAATGATCTAATAACGAGTGAATCTTTGTACGCTGAAAGCGGTCATTTATTTAGAGGATGTACTAGTAAGGATGCATGGCTTTCATGTTTAAGGATAGTCCGCTATTATGAATCCGCCTTGATAATTTTTTTGTTTTGAATACCAACCAAAATTTCTACATAACTGCTTCAAGTAGAAAATTCCGCAGTTTTGAACCGACATTATAATTTTTGTTAAGTTTGAATCAATAACTGAATTCAGACAAATCGTTTTAGTAAAAAGATCGTCCGTCAGGTTGATTATCATTGTAAAAAATAATATATAATATATATATTATTTTATATTCATCTTCGCACTTTTGGCAGAATAAAATTCACTTTTATTTCGGCATTTTAGGGATATATAAGATATAGGGCATTTTAAAAAAGTATATTAGGGCCCATCGCACCGACTTTTTTCAATTTCTTAGCCTAAAGAATACCTTATTTCATATAATTTCGTTGCACCAAAATTAAAGTCAGACTTATTTCTTCCTTAGTATTGTTAAAATTAAGTCCCTTTTTTTCGTGACCTTACTGTTCCTTAAGGGCTGCTTAAAGATAAGATGCTGGTCACATAATGTTACCCATCTGGCATAGCCATAGCAACTGAAAATACCTACAAATGAGCACTGTTGTGATTAAAGTAAAGGTGTCTTTTTGTGTTTTGTGAGTAAATTAAATAAAAAACATGTTTTTTTTTAATGAAACTTTCAAACATAAATAAAAATGATTTTGAAAACTTTATTGCAAAAGATAAGGCTAGATTTTCATTCTTTTAGCACAATATAATTTAAATAAAGTTAGATCTGCTTTTTGTTACACAACACCAGATTACAGTATTTTTATCCGATTTGCGGATTAACTGTTGTTCACATTTTGGTACCTACAGCGGTAAGGGTAGGATAGTAAGAAAACCCTTGCATTTAAATTAAACTGCACTGCTTGATGTAACAAGACAATTTTCCCTTCTGCCTTTACACTTTACCCTAATTTCATTATAAATTTTAGTCCTTTGGTTGTACCGACGAGCACACAAAATTCAACAAAATCGAGTATTCCCATCTCAATTTCATTCTTCCAAATATTCTCTCAAAAATTCAAGATCTTTTTTTTAAAATAAATTTTTAAAGGCAGCTTGACAGAGAAAAATTGATGGCTTTTGACAAAACTATTTTGGGAAGTACTGGGTGCTGTTGTTGTTTAATTACCTCCCGCAGAAGCCAAAAGAATATATCAAGGGCGACCGGCTACTACAAGTAAGTTAAAGGCTGAAAAAAATTCATTTCTCATGGAAGAAATCGCCTGTACACGGAAAAAAGCGCACAGAGAAAAAACTTAAACAATAATAACTCCGGCAAATAAAACAAAAGAAAGTAGTCTCTTCATTTCGATGCACCCTATCCATACGGGGTTTGTAGTGCCCGTACACCCCCAAAATTTCGAATAAATTGCAAAAAACATGATCAAAAAATTGCAATATTCCACAGTTGCGAAAATGGTACATTTTCAAAGCCATCAATTAAATTTACTTCGGAGAGCTTCCTTATAAAGCAACGTTGACATCATTCAAAATATTTTCTATATTTTTTTCAGCGGTTTTGTATTTTAACATACGAGGTTCTATTATAAGGACCCGGATAAGCAGGTTTGATCAAATATACAGATCTATTTTTATTTTATCTGCGAGTGTAAATATTACCTGCGACGATATTGTCACGAGGGGGTTGTCGTGACTATTTGTGTACGTGTTGCGCACAAATAAAGAGGATCGTAAGATAGTTTAAGGGTTTATTTAATACTAGTACAAAGATACTTACTTACTAATCACTACTGTCTGGCCCAGTTTTCTGATTCAAATATTATTTATGTGTAGGTCGGGTTCAGCTCTCGATCAGAATCTCTTTACTGTTTCTATACTTGACTATTAAGAACTTAGGTACTTAGCGTACTCACTGAACTGAACCTCGACTATCCGTTCTTGATTGGTTTTATAGAAGCATGTGATTACAAACGTGTTTCAATCTTAAACATAAATCGTTTGCACCACATACTTCCTAGGTTGACGTCCTAATACTTTTACATCAGGTCAACCAACCAAGTTCCGGATAGCATGCCCAAATTACATACATGACATATGCCCCTCTTCGAAGAAAACTGGACCCACAGTTTTAAACAAAATAATTTAAAATCTGATTTAAGCAAAAAGAAAAGAATAAAAAATTAACAATTTAACAATCCAATCGACAAATTAATAAATTAACGAAATAATACTCTGATTCGCGCAGCTTTACTTGCTCTTGAATCTTCTTTCTTCTTCATGACTAGTTACTGGTTAATGTTACCGCAGTCTTGCTATGTCAACGGAAATTGCGGGTTGCATGCTGCCTTATTCTTCCTCGACGTTTGCAGATCGCTCTGTAGCCATTGCCCATTTACTATTTGCTTATCGCCATAAATACTCTTCATCTCAAATTAGTTTCATGGGAAGATTTTGCTTCGGATTGCTAGGTTGTCGTATTGATTAGCTACACGACAAATTGGAGGGTTGACGTTGACTCCCCCCGCTAGATACGTTGCTGGTCTGGTGTATATGGTTTGTTATGAGCTTGCGATAGGTTGACGATTGACTATCTGTGCTTGAGCATGATGCTATCCGGTCAGCTTTGCTCACCCGCTTATCCGTCGATTGCATAACTTTGGTTAAACATAGGCCGCTTTGCTTGACCTTTAGAGATATTGCTTAGACATCATACACATACAGTCTTCATTGGATTCTTCTCTTCTGGATTCGGAGCAAGTTAGGCTGGCGAATCTAAAACATACATTACGAGAGCTCATTAGACAAAAATTATTAATTTAAATACACATTTAATTTCATTTAAAAATATTAGAAAAATCTGGGCTTTTTGCCACAATAATTAAAAAATGGTATACCTAAGTAAATTATATAAGGGTCAACAAAAGTAACAAAAAAATATATGGGTATAAAAAAATAACATAAATAATCTAAATTTTAATTATCATAAGTACAATACGTATATAGGACGATTTTCATTTAAACAGTTAGATGTTCACAAATCATTTTTTTTTTTTAATGTGAATATAATAAATTAAAAATATTAATTACAATTGAGTCCAGTTTAATAAAAGTTATGAAAATATATTCAAAGTTCAATCTATTTAAACTTATTCACAAAAGTACTAGTTTAGATTTAGATATTTATTTCTTACATAAATTGTATAAATATCAAGTGTAATTTAGAGTAAAAAAAAACATTTTTAGCAAAATGATAAAGAAAAGCTAAAACAACAAAAAAGTTAACAAAAATGCATTAAACATCTTTACTATTTACTGCCTTAACGTTTGATTGTTTTATTTATGGGTTGACCCATTTAATAATGAAATTACAGTTTCTATTATCAAGCAGAATTTTGGAATTTTAGTATGTATATCCTAAATGTAATAGATATAAATATTTAACTAAAAAAAATACATATTTTTCAAAATATCATATTGAACAAAAATAACCTTATCGGATTACAAAAGAATAAATCCTATGGTATAATATAATTAAAATGCGCATACTAAAAATATCTTGTTTAGCTTATACCCTACATTTCTTAACAAACATTTCCAGCTCATTCACATACACTTTAAATTAAAGCCATAATTTCATTCTTACCTACATACTACATCTTATATCTACTTCTATTTACATTTATTCATACATCTAAAAGATTACTGTATTAAACACTACTTTTGAATCCATGCTTTAATAATTATAGGTACCTTTATATCATTTTAAGTCGACTTAATTTTTTACCTTATTATTTATCCAATGCCTTTTTTGGGCCCTGATATTGGCGTAAACAAAAAGATAAATTAAAGTTTTGTGATCACTCTTAAAAAAATCAACTAAAACTCCTTGCTAAAACACTAAGTATAACTATATCCGTTAAACTCAATAAAATTATATTTGCTGTATCTTGTAATATACATGTCTTACACCAACTATCATTCTTATCCATATATGCATTCTTACTACTTGGCTAGCCAATTCAAAACAGTATTTTACTCATTTAATCTCTTTTATCTTTAAAGACATAAGCACAAAATAACAATTAAGATTCCTGAAAAGTCATGACGTCATTGGGTAATAAATACATACCATCAAAACAAAATATTCATCTACTATAATCATAATTTTTTCATACTTATTTCTTTTGAAGGACGGAGCTCCGATGTGTTTTTAAAAATCAAAGGCTTTTAAAGCCTATATAAACTGAGTTTTTACTATCGTAAAACTAAATAACCTGTTTAGGCGTTAAGCCTTTTGCTAAGACCAGTTTGCATACTTACGGATAATACCTACGACTTTTGTTACCTCATTGGCAAATTATTTTACCATAAATCCATCATGATGATGACAATAATTATTATTGACAAGTTCTTTTTGTTTAGGCCTTGAACTTCACTTTGAATAGGGAACATTTTCCCTTGCTATTTTTCAAATAAGGCCCACTTTGTATTTCTTAGCCTTAGTCTTACTTATTATTTTTCCTAAAAATTACCTAAAACTCAGAAAATATGTTATTATTCAGGTATTTAACATGATATGGATGTGTGGATTAACAAACCACAGTACTGAAAATTAAAATGCGTACCTAATTATATTGTAAAAAAGAAAGACTCATAGTATGTGTGCCCTATCTATACGTGTATCCTATCCTGGCATCTGAATACCGATATTACTTTTAGAAAGTAGCGTTCTGGTGCTTTTTTAAAATATTCTTCAGATAATGAAGACATCTTGAATCATGGAAGTAAAAAATTCAAGCAAGTCTCAATTAGTCAAACTTATAAAAAAATTATTTAAAAGTATGTCTTTAGAGTTAAGGTTAAGGCCCTGGGGGGTCACACCTAAATTAAATTTTAGTCTGAATTGAAAAATATAAACTTACTTCGATAGGCAAATTAGTTTTATTTAATTTTGCATAGGTGACCATAACATAGCCAAATTATTAGAGGGACTGTTTTCCTAAAGGTTTATTCGAGAAGAGTAGAAATATTTATCCAGATAATTCGACAATTTAATTTGGGCAGAATGAAAAAAATATTAAAAATATAGATTAGGCAGATTAGTAGATATACGAGATATTCCCAATCACATTTATAAGTTGAAAAGATACAAATGTTCTCTAATGTACTTGAAAATTAGGTACTTATGGTAAAAAAATAAAATACATAGAATGCTTCAGTATAGAGCTAAGCTATTTCTTTAAAAATTTTAAAAATATGTATATTTATATATAACCACAGCAAAGAAAAAGTACTAATTTTTATTTCTAACTTTAGTAATAAAACATTTCTGCCATACAGTGGTCCACAATAGATCCAATTGTGACTGCATTAAAACACTGCATCCTTAAAATTCTTTAAAAAAATTAGATAAAAGCGAAGGCTAAAGTAATAGGGATAAAATACAATTGCCTAATTCTTATCTCATTGATTTGGTTTTCTAAGAAAATATGTTGCCATATCGAAATCTATCTTGTATAATTTTCAGAAGGTGGCGGCCTAAAAAGGGCATTCCTTCATAATGTAAAAATATACATAATTAATTATTTCAATGAATCGGTAAAAGAAAACTAATTAAGCCTAATAAAAACTACAAGAAAAGAAGAAAGACACTTTCTCACTTAAAAAAAATGATGTATGGAGGATTAAACTAAGAGTTAGTTTAGCTTTAGTTGTTAAGAAAAAAATGTGATAGGTACTTCCAGATGCCAGATTTAATATTATTTAATGAGATTTCTTTAGAGACGCAGAAAAAAACAATTAGTTAAGAGGCACTGAATATTGGCCGTCATCAATATTGATATCGTTGTCATTATCATTATAAATAAAGGCATCTTGAGTAAACTTGTTACATAAGTTTTCTGAGGAACTATTCTGAAAAGCCGAGAAGAACCTTTGAACTGAAAATTCCAAATTATTTAAACTATTTTGAGACAGGTAATGGTCATTTTGCTTGTTTATATTTAACATCGGATTTTGACTGCATTTTTGTTTACAATGTGAAATTTCATACTTGTTATTGCGATAAAAATTTCGTAAATGTTTTGTTTTTCTTTCGAGGCCAATGTCACTGGCTGATGTTTTACCTATTTGAAAATTATGATTGTTGATATAAACATTTCTATTAATTTTAGACTTTGATTTTTCATTTTTAAAATACAGATTTTGATTATTACTTTTGGTAAAAAAGCCTAAATTTGCACCCCTATAAATTTTTACTAACTTATGGTGCCTGGATAAAATTTGAAAATGGACAAAATCTTTTAAAATTGTTGGTTGTGAGACTAACTCCAGATGCTTAGCTTTAAGGCCTTTAGTAAACTGAAAGTTAGGAAAATTATTTAAAATCTGACTTGTAACTTTACATGGAATTTTTATATTTAGTGTTTCATTTGAACCTAAATAAAATATTTTTGGCGATTTCAAAAAAATCTTGTCATATTTGCGTTTAGTAAATTTATCTGTGACGGAGAGGCAAGAATCTAAAGGACCAGAATACGAATTATAAAAATTAACTGAAAAGTCCTCCCCTATTGTCACCTTACTATTGCAATAGTCAATAATGACTTTACATTGTGTAAGAAAAGAAGTACCCAAAATTAGAGGTACTGGTAGTTCTTCCACTACAAGGGCAGAAACCCTGTGTTTGAAATGACCAAATTGGATTTCTATGTTTGTTTTCCCTAATGGGTTAACAAAATGACCACCTGCTGTAGATAATCTACTATTCCCTTGAATTTTCAAAATTTTTCCAGCTAAACTTTTATGTACTATGTTTTGTGAAGATCCGCTATCTAATAAAATATTTAAATTTTTTCGGTGATTTATGGAACCTTTGATTTGCAAGATATTTGAATTTGAACTAAAACACGACAAGTTTATATCCTCCTCAAAATTTTGATCCGATTTGTATGAATTTTGCAATTTTGTTTCCGCTATATGCTGTAACAAAAGTACAATGTCTTTAAGTTTGTCTTGTGTCATGTTATTTGTACATAAAATTCTAAAATTTTCATAAAATTCCCTCAAAATTCCATCTTCAAATGCCTCTAAGAAATCGAGAAATTCTATTTTAGGACTAATTACATTTGACAAAGATAATAGTGAAAAATAGTAGCTTTTAATGCTTTCATTGGATAACTGTTTTCTTTGCCTAAATTGTTCTCTGAATTTTTTATATGCAAATTTGCCACCAAAATAGTTTATAAAATCTGTTTTGACGTCATCCCATGTCTTATTTTTGTTTGAGTTTGTCTGTGTATAGCTTGTGTACCAAAAATTTGCGGGCTTTTCCAAATAGGACTTTAAACATCTTATTTTAAATGTGTTCGGCCAAAAATTTTTGTCACAAATTCTGTCGTATTCATTTATAAAATTAACGGGGCAACTGCAAATCGGATCAAACGTAGGTGGTTCTGTAAATTGAGGCACGATTGGAGTCATATTAAGTGTGTTGCAAATTGGTTCCATATTTAAAACAATAAAAACAAAAAATATCTGAAGAGAAAAAAATAAAATAAGATAAACTTGTTTGTCTTAGAGGCCTACAAAATGTACTGCCCAGCAAAATTAACGACCTACCAATATTCAAAAACCCTTAAGAAATGCTAAAATCTCTACAAAAATAACTTTTTAAAAAAATGACAAAAAGAGATAAAAATCTTTCGAAAAAGATAACGGCGCCTCCACCATATGTCACGAGGGGGTTGTCGTGACTATTTGTGTACGTGTTGCGCACAAATAAAGAGGATCGTAAGATAGTTTAAGGGTTTATTTAATACTAGTACAAAGATACTTACTTACTAATCACTACTGTCTGGCCCAGTTTTCTGATTCAAATATTATTTATGTGTAGGTCGGGTTCAGCTCTCGATCAGAATCTCTTTACTGTTTCTATACTTGACTATTAAGAACTTAGGTACTTAGCGTACTCACTGAACTGAACCTCGACTATCCGTTCTTGATTGGTTTTATAGAAGCATGTGATTACAAACGTGTTTCAATCTTAAACATAAATCGTTTGCACCACATACTTCCTAGGTTGACGTCCTAATACTTTTACATCAGGTCAACCAACCAAGTTCCGGATAGCATGCCCAAATTACATACATGACAATATGACGAAGCTGGTCGCATGTGTATTTTTTTAACTTTTATTTATTAAAAAAAATACTTTAGTTAGAAAAGTTTAGAAATTTTTTGATTCAGGAATAAATACTTTGTATATTAAAAAAATAAAAAAAGAAGATTTTTGAATACTAAAGAAAATACATACAGTTAAAGCTAAAACTTGTAAAACGAAATCCTTAAGCTGACGAAATACCCCCCGTTTACCTTATTTTTAGGTGCATTCCATTTTTTTTAGTTTATATTAAAAAATACTAAATTTATCTAAAAAAAAATTGGTAACCCTAGCCACGGTACATGTTGTCAAGGAAAGAATATAATAATATGACAATTTTTGCATACCTTTTATTTAAAAAAACAGGACATAAATATCAGCTTAACTCTATAATAGGTCAATACGAACAGATGATAAATCATAAAAATTTATAAAATTAACCATTTTTGCTCGAGAGAACGAGAGAAACAAGAATCTCTCGACGAGAGAATGTCTTATTCTCGTCTCGAGCTTTCATTTGAGAGAAAATATCTCTCTCGTCCTGTCGAGAGAGGGCGAGTCGAGACGAGAAGCGAGAATCTCTCGTCTCAGCGGCAACACTACCCCTCGCAGAAATCTGATGGAAAAATCAGTATTTTCGTCTAACACTAAGTTATATTATGGTTTTAAATCATCCGATTAAATCAGAAAAATTGAGGTAAAATTCATACGTTATTCCATCCATGCCTGGACATTTTTTTCTTTTGTGACGATTTTAGTATATTGAAAATTTCCTATATAGAAATTTCCCTGTTCAAGGAAACATTATCATTGCCTGTTATTTTTTTTGTGTGTGCCGAAAACTTTTTCTTATACTCTTATGTATTTCATGGTTTTTGTCTGAGTTTATAACAGGTTATTTCCATAAGAGTTAAGCGAAGATAAACGAAACACTGTTTTACCGCTTTATTTTGGTGTCTATTAAACTTTTAATTTAAATGTTTTTCTTTTAACAAAAAAATTTTGTTCTTTATATCTCGGTACTAACCATAATAGTATTGTCCAATATCTCCTCTCTTTTGGCTTCCATTAGAGCAGAGTAGTAAAACTCTAGATTGTCTCTACGTTCTATGGCTCGATTGATTTCAACTTCTTTATAAAAGCGCTTTAAGAAAAAAGAAAACCACCAGTACAAAAAATTATTTTCATAAGAAGAATGCCTTTTTATTTTTATTATTTCCTCTCCAAAATTTTCAACAAGCAATTTTTGTTAAACACCACAGAACTGTACCTGTTAAACACACGATTTCAATGTCCAATATTCAAACCCGTGCTTTACAAGATTGATTGGTTCTTGATTTTTTATCGTAAATATTAGGGAGCTATGATCGTAAAAAGAGGTAGGCTTTACTAGGGATTTATGCATTAATCCAGAAGCGGGTTTCGAAATATATATGCTCTATCTATTCGACTTGCTGCGTTACACCTATAGAATGTAAATTCAACGTGATCTTTATAAGTTATTTCCCAAACATCTTTAAAATTAAAATTTTGTACAAGATTAAATAAAGTCTTTAAAATTGGTGTGAACTTCTAGAATCTTTACGTTTTATTATGCAATTAAAGTCTCCTAAGAGAATTAATGGTAAATTTAAATTCAAATGTATGGTTAAATCATTTTGAACAAAGTTGTTTCTTTCTAGTTGTTTTTGACATCCTAAAGCCTCGTATGCAGAATTCGCATGCCTGCGAGACTACACAAATGGCTCGTTCGCATTTGTGCTCAAGTAAATACGAGCCTTGAGGCGATCCATATTCAACTGAATGCTCGTTTGTTTTACTATGTGTTTTTTTACGTGTGCGCTATTTTCCGTCTGCGCTATTTTCCGTATCCGCTTTTTGATGTACGCTTTTTGACGTGTGCGCTCTTTTCCTAAGAGGATCGTTCCTGTTCGCTTTTGTCATATAAGCGTTTTTCCTGTGCCCTAATTTACAGTCATCGCTTGAACATTACCCCCCCCCCCCCCAGAATTTGACTTCAGACCGTCCCTTGCCCCCCACGCTTGTTCTTAGGATTCTTTAGTTTTAGGGTTGGTACCTTTTTATCGTCTTCACTGAAAGCAGTCAGTTCCAAGTGAAGGCGCTTTCATGCCTAAGAAACTCAATGCAATTTGACAGGTCGTTAGGTTAAAGTTCTCACTAAGCTCAAAAGAGGCGCTGCGGTCGCGCGTTTATTCCTTATTCTATTTTTTTTGAGAATTATCTGTGGTTTGGATTTGCCGTCCCCCTTTTTTCCAGGTAGAAAATCCTCTTCCACCGCATTTTATTTCGGGTTCATTTTAAATCTATCTTTTTGGCTTATATAGGTAATCTTTGCTGCTCTGACGCATTAAAATTAAATGTTGTTAAATTTGTAACTTTTGCAATTTTTAAATATAAAAGAATGAGAATTTCTAGTTGCTTTTCTGGGTGAAGTGTCTAAAGTTCTGTTGAGTATAAAATGCATAGTTTTCCGAAAAATTTTAAGGTAAGTTTTCTTATTTTCTTATTTGAGGTTAGATTGATATTTGATAAAATTTGTATTGGTAGTGTCTTTTTACCTTCTTATCGCTTACTTTACGGAACTCTGAATACAGGTTTCCAATGCCTGGTAGGTGCCTTATTTGCCCATCAATTAAGCACAAATTTAGTGTTAATTTTATGTCTATCCCTTTCTTTTGATATTAAGTAAAAGGGAGACACATACAAAATGAACACTAAATTTGTGGTTAATTGATGGGTAAACGAGGGATTACCCAGCTGCGTAATGTACTTTAAATAAATTTATTCCTTAATTTTAAATCTTTATTAATCTATGATTAATGTGGTTATAAGTTTTTTTTTATTGTTTTCAGCTTTTGGATGATATGTGCGACCACTGATAAGCTATGTATATACTGCTTTGAAACTTACCCTACACAACTTACAACCAAGGTGAGGAGGTACTTTTAAATCATGTCAGATTTTCGTCAAGCTGTTAAAAAGTAGGCATTTAAGAATGATTCTCTTCACGAACAACTGTTTTATTATTTATTCACTCATGACTTACCAGAAATGTTAAAAGCAAACTTAAATATTCTAGATAGTGTTTGGTTTTTCATTATATTTTATTTTACCAATCAATTAGACTATGTATTGTTTCATCAATAGTTAGTCGTTAATTTGTAGCTTTTTTTATAATAATAAAAACTCATTTAAAAATTGTTTTATTTATTGCACTTTATGTATCATTTTCAATCTGTTTATATCTTATAAAGACAGTGTATGTCTTTATAAAATATTGACTGATTAAAAATTTCAAAAAAACTTTAAAATTAAAGAAAATTTATTATAAAAGGCGATTCAAATTTCCCGCCTCAACTTTTAGTTCGTCATTAAGCTCAGTAGTGGGCGCCTAAGAGTTAGTGATCTGTCAAACAGCCGGAGTTGCCTATCTAATAAAAGCTGACTGAACCGCAGCAAAAATCTTTTATCTATGGGCGCTTTAAGCCAGTGTTTTCTTTTTATTGCGTAGCCTCAATAACATATTCACTGTCCGAGTTCTCAATTACAAATAAATTTACACTGGAGAATAGCAAACTCTCTGCTTAAACGTGCTAAATAATAGACACATTGTTGATGCGCACTTCATGACGCACGGCTGGGTATCGTAAAACTACGCTTCTTCGCTCGTACGTATTTCAGGCAGCCTCGTAGTCGCGTTATCCAATGCGATACTGATCAATAAAATTGTCGGATTTACCTTTTTAGGAGAGCTATAACGCTATACGAAGTGCGTAACCAGTTTAATTGTCTTATAAAATGGCCATATTAACGTAACTAATAACGAGTGCTACATATAAATAGATTTGTAGACCGTTTAAAAAACCACCAATATAAAACTTCATCTGCCTAGGTACAAAAAATATTAGTTCGTTAAAATACCAATATCAAAAAATATTGCCAAACTTAAAAGGATTCTTATACAAATCTTATTCAGATGAAATATTAAAGAAAAATAAACGGTTTTTCTACTTTTTTTCCCAAGACCTGCTGATTGCGAAAGACGCTCTTTTAAATGAACTGAAATATAAAAATTTTCTCTTTTTGTCATTTAATACAATTTTCTTTTCTAAAATGTTAAAAGGAGTTGGGGATATACGTTTCTATTTATATACCGATTTCAATCTCCAGCAGATGTGACCCGTTCCATGTTTATCTACGCTAAAAGCATTGGCGTACGTAAAGGTGCGTATTTAAATAGCGAACGAATACAAAATAATTTGGCTAAATGGCTTTTCTAAACATAAAAAAGCGCGCAAAGAAAAAAGTGCACATAGTAAAACAGCGTACATGGAAATCAAACACAATAATTTTTGACGTATAAAAAAATCAAAATGAAATAAACCTACTGTTACAGGTTACTTGATCATCTCAATTTTGCTCACAAAAATAGGGTGGTATAAAAGGTGTGTATATGGACCATAGGGCATCTTTCTCGAGATAGAGAGCATCAAAGTTTTTTTTTGATAATAACTTTAAAAGTGGTGTATTGGGACAAGATAAACAAGTGAAGACAAAAATATTTTTTAAAAAATTATGCGGTCAATTTTGTTCAGGAAAAACTATTTCTTTGAACATACTTTTATAATGACATATTAATAAAATATATATTTAAATAAAAAATAAGTAAGCAAAAATAAAATGTTGTAAAGCCTTTTATTTTTTATACATTTGTGGAGGTTATTTTGACAGCCTATATCTCCTAAGCTTTTAATTTTATGAAAAAAGGAAATAATACATTTTTGGATTACAATTATAGTTAAGTATTCAATTGACTGTGAAATATTATCTTTTTATGTTTCACCTTTTTTCCCCCACTCTAACTTAAAAAATCCTATATCTTAAAGACGGATAAGTGTTGATCGACTCCGCTATTATATACACTTTTCTGCTGCACTATAGCTCCTAAGTTATGGGACACCCTGTATATATGTAAATTTTGAAATTTTTTAGAATTTTGGAATTAATTGAAATTTTTTTAGAATTTTGAATATATTTGAAATTTTTTTTATTGAAATTTATAAAAACTTAAAAAATTGTCAAAATATTTAAAACTTGAAGATCTTTTATTATTTGTAAACTATTTTAATATTTTGAAAATCCTCGTAACTATGATTAACGTCAAGGTTCATAATTATCCTAAGAGCATACATAGGCCATTACACTAGTATTATTGGTAGGTCGTAGGTCTAGAGTAAGATTATGTCATGTATGTAATTTGGGCATGCTATCCGGAACTTGGTTGGTTGACCTGATGTAAAAGTATTAGGACGTCAACCTAGGAAGTATGTGGTGCAAACGATTTATGTTTAAGATTGAAACACGTTTGTAATCACATGCTTCTATAAAACCAATCAAGAACGGATAGTCGAGGTTCAGTTCAGTGAGTACGCTAAGTACCTAAGTTCTTAATAGTCAAGTATAGAAACAGTAAAGAGATTCTGATCGAGAGCTGAACCCGACCTACACATAAATAATATTTGAATCAGAAAACTGGGCCAGACAGTAGTGATTAGTAAGTAAGTATCTTTGTACTAGTATTAAATAAACCCTTAAACTATCTTACGATCCTCTTTATTTGTGCGCAACACGTACACAAATAGTCACGACAACCCCCTCGTGACATATGGTGGAGGCGCCGGGTATCGAATTACATACATGACAATATATCTGGTTCTATTTTCGTCATGGTTATGAGACTAATTTCGTCGTGCCCTAGAACATGCAATTATATCGAAAAAAAAAACAAAATTAAAGCTGTTTCTACTTAAAAGAAAATTATTTTGTTTATTCAATATTTATTTTTTATTAAGCCAAATAATTTTTTTTCAAAATATAAACGCTAGTAACCAATTAAAATTTGGTAAACTTAAACAAGATAAAATAGAACATTTTTTTGTATTAGAAAATTCTTGAATCTAATTAAGGTACCTACATTAATATTATTTAAATAACAATAAAATGTATCTTTAAAACTAAATTATTTCTTAGGCCGCTTAGTCTGGTACATTAATATTTCTTTAAGGAGACATTACCGTGCTTAGAAAGCTTTGTAAATTGTTTTGGTATTCCAATCACTTCGTACAGTTTCTTGTCTTTGTCGATCAGTTTTGGTTCTGTGACAGAAAATATAATGTGTTTTTTGGGATATAACAAAATATCATCATTTTCTGGCCACTTCCATAGAGCCCCATCTTTCTCTATACATTTAACTCTAAAACCTCTAGTCTCGGCGTTTGCTGAAACAAAAATTCCAGGAAATAAGTTGTCTTTATGATTTACAACCAAGTATTCTCCTACTTTTAAATTTAGAACCTGTGTCTTTGATTACATGTTATATTTTTTCAAGTTAAAATTTATTTACTTTACTTTTTGCTTTTCTATTCTTTTTGCTTGCTTTCTTCTTTTTCTTTTATTTCGTTTAACTTTCTTTTCTTGGTAATGCTGCCAATCACCAGATGAAACTACAAGCTTTCGTTTCTTTTCTTTACTTTCGCTGACTGGTGTTTTCCAAAAAATATATTTTTTAAAGGGAGTTCTTACATTTGAATTGTTTTCTTTATCCTCTTATTTGGTGTTGGGCGTTTTTCTAGAACTTCGTTATCAATTTCTCTATTCTGTTTTTCTTGCTTTCGGTTTTTCTTGCTTTTAGTTTGATCTTGTACATCTACCATTGTTTTTAACTTTTTAATTGGTTCTCTGCTTACCCTAGCAAGATCTGTTTCTGAAGTTCTTACTTTCGAATTGTCTTCTTTATCGTCTTTGTTTGGAGTTTTTTGAGCATGATCGTAAAATTTCTCGTTTTTATTATATATCTATTCTGCTTCAAATCATTGTTTATATTATATATGTTGTTTAGATATTTTGGTGTTTTTCTGGAACTTCTTTATGAATTTCTCTATTCTGCTCTTCTTGCCCTCTGTTTCTCTTTTTAATTTTGACGTTGTACATTATATAACTTAATTCTAAACAAAAACGCCATAAAAGTAGCTAGGTATAGAAGGACCACAAATACAGCAAAAAATGGTAAAAACCTTAACATCAACGCTACCCTGCAGGCAAAAATTTTTTTTTAAAAATATTCTAATTTAAATTTATAATTTTTTTAAAAAAAGGTTGTTTTGGTTATTGCAATATTTATAATATAATAAATGGGTTAAGAACAGTCAGAATTTAAGAAATAGTGACGCTCAAACTTTTTGCAGGTAAAAAATATTATCGGATTTAATAAAAGGGAACGTTTGGTAGGCTAATTAAAAAAAAAGTTTATCTAATTTTTGGTCTAAAATTACCATTTTGGCAATTTCGGCATTTTATTTATGGTAATTTCGTCACCTTTTTTATTGGTAATATATTACATAAAGCAGGTAAAAAATTGTATGACGAAGTTACCAGAGAAAAATATTTTTGATTTTCCCTACAGACTCGTTATTATTTTTTTTTAATTGGTATTGAAAAAAAGGCTCTCTAATTTAGGGCAACTTCGTCAGTAATGTAATTTGTATTAAAAAAAAATTTTCTTTTATCAATGAACACTTGGGATTTTAGGTACAGTTTTAAATAAATAAAGCGACGCAAAATTTTTCCACAGCTATTATTTCATCGTCATCAACGAGGTATTTTGGTACGTACATTATTGTATTTACTTCTTTATTGTATGTTTATGTATATACAGAGCATATCCCAGAACGGACTTAAAACTTTATTTTGGAAAAAATTAAATACCATAAATAATAAGATTCACCTTGAAAAAACACTTTTACACAGAGTGTCCCAAAAACTTTTTATAGCTAATAAAAATCACGAGCGATAGAAGAGTCCTACCGTCGAGACGAGAGACCCATTTGATCTCGCATAACGAGACGAGACTAGAGAAGGCCTCCTCTCGTCTCGTCTTGTCTCGTCTCGCGGCAACACTAGCGGGGGGTAACGGGGTAATTACCCCCCCTAAAAATAAAAAATATGCACTTTTTCTTAATAAAATAAGGGAAAACAGGAAAATTTGTAATTATATTACAAAAAAAATTGATTGACTATTACCGCCCCCCCCCCCCCCTAGATTTTGACCCAAATCCGCGCTTGGCGAGGGGTAAGTTACTTTGGTAACCAAAAAAATCCTAAAGTACTAAATAATTTAAGACTAATAACACTGTTAAACTGCGATTATAAAATTCTTTTTTATTTTCTCTGAAAAGATGAAAAACCTTACATATAAAGTTTTTGAAAAATACCAATCAGCGGGAAAACTCAATTTTTATTATTCTTTTGATAATTTGAGGGGTTTAACTGCATTATGAAAATCACAATACAACACTCGGTGCAAAATTGATCATTCGATTTAAGTCATGCTTGTGATAAAGTTAAATATTAGGTTATAAAAAAAACTGTATTTTCCAGTCAATTTCAGAAAGGCTTTATACAAAAGCAAACTTTAAGGTTCTGGTATAGCTTCTCAGTTAAAAATTCTATTCGTCAATTGTTACTCTTTAGCGTCAGTTTCGAACCGTTTTCAAGACCAATAAATTTCTCAACTCAAGGGTTGGAAATATATCATCAAAAATTAAAGGTATCAGCGTTGCCGATGACATTGTTTCTGTGAAAACGTTTTGATTATTTTGATTGAAAACGTAATAGACATTTCTCAAAAGGGGTCCAATGCTTAAATTAACTGAGACAAACCCAATGTGATCCTGTTTGGATGATTTAGAAAATTTAGAAATATTGTTGTTTAAATGTTTTGTTTATTCCTTAATTTTTACTTTCGCCTCAACGCATACCATGAATAAAGTTCATCTCCTACTGCCAACACGATTAAGGACGAATCCAGGATCGATAGGTGTTCGGGTCCATTCTGGTCGCAAGTCATCTAGCGGCCCGCGTTACCATGGAAACGGGGCGGTGGTGTAGGGGACGCAGGCTGATTCATATAGCATGATAAGACGATTGTTTTGTACCTTATTCATTATGGTTTTAGATTGAAGTAAGTTCATCTATTTTTTAAACGTTACAAAAGTAACATTAAAAAGAATATAAGCAGTTAAATACCTACTGCCATGCAATGAGTATGTATACTTGGGTGTCATATTTATACAGGAACAGACTGTAAAAACTGGAAAAAAGAATAGTAAAAGCAAAAAAGGTTACCGAATGTCTTAACAGTATTTTATGAAGCAAAGAGATAAAAAATAATGTAAAATTTAACATATATGAAACAATGGTGAAAAGCACACTGTTGTATGGAATAGAGACTTTTCGCGTAACAGAAAAATACAAAACAAAATGGAAAGTGTCGAAATGGATACAATAAGAAGATCAATGAGAATATCTAGAACAGATCACATAAGAAATGAGATCATAAAAGAAAGAATGGGAATCGAGAGCAGCATAACGGATGACATCACTAAAAGGCAACTGATATGGTACGGCCATGTAAAACGGATGAAAGACGAAAGATTACCAAAGCAGGTCCTAGAATGGCAACCAATAGGGCGCAGAAAATGAGAGCGTCCTAAGCTAGAATGGCAACTGTCAATCCAAAGATCAATAAGTCAAAAAAATCTGGGAGGTGGAGAATAGGCGTCGGACAACGTAGAAAAATGTTCTAAACCGACTAAATAAAATAAAAAAATACATAGTTTTGTCGATTTTTAAGGATATTTTTTTACAGTAAGAAATAAATGAAAAGAAAAATAAAAAATCCATAACCTCCACCCTTATGCCATTAGCGCCTTCCCCCCCCCCCTAGATTTACAGCTCACGATCGCCACGGTATATAAACATTTGTATCTGAAGTAACCCCCTCTATCACCTGCAGCACTATGGCTTCCGAGTTATGGGACACCCGGTATATATGTAAATTTTGAAAACTTTTTAGAATTTGGAAAATACTTGAAATTTTTTTAGAGTTTTGAAAATATTTGAAATATTTTTATTGAAATTCATAAAAACTTTAAAACTTGAAGATTTACTATTCTTAGTAAACTATTTGAATATTTTTGAAAATTTTCGTAACAATAAATAAATTTTGTTTAAAACCTCTTTTGATTGACATCTAGGTCCATAATTATCCTAAGAGCAAAAATGGGCCATTAGACTAGTATTATTGGTAGACCTAGAGTAAGATAGTTTTTCTTACCCTAAGGTCGTAAGTAATATTTCTAACGGCCCATAAAATAAAAAAGTCATCTGTATATTTAATCAAACCTACTTACAGGGTTAATAACGTTTTTCGCGCAGGCACAAAAAAATGTGAAAACAGCTGCAAAAAATACAGACAATTTTTTCAATGATGTCAACGTTGCTCTATAAAGAAGCTCTCCGAAGTAAATTTATTTGATGGCTTTGAAAATGTACCATTTTTACAACTTCACCGTGTAATATTGCAATACTTTGATCAAGTTTTTTCCAATTTATTCAAAATTTATTAAGTTCAGATTTTCCTCTGCTCGCTTTTTTTCCTGGACACTTTTTTTCACAGGCGATTTCTTCCATGAGTGCTTTTCTGAGAAAGCAAGCCAACAAAAATATTAATGTTTTTAGCCTTTTTTTTACTTTTAGTAGCAAGCCGCCCCTATATTTTGCATATTTTTTATGGTTTTGGGTGGGGGTAAAAACCCCCTTTACCCCTCCGACCCTTAAAATCGCCATTGAAATGAGCCAAAAGGATTCTTGTAGCCGTTGTCACTCCATTGATACCATTCCTTATACACTGTGTAAAAAAACGTGGAAATGTATTGGTTATTTCAAAATAAATTGGGTAAAAAATTTACTAATCGCTTATTTAAAAAAGACTATAAATGATGCACAGTGTGGTAAGTAATATAACTCGAGACCAACGACACAAAATTATCAAGGAGAAAGGGCATTTAGTATCGCGAAAAATGTATAGATTCTAATCTAATTACTAATTAATATTCATTTAACTGTGATATTAGATTTGTAGCAGAAATTATTATAGATAATAAATTTAAATTAAAGAAATAATGCAGTATATGCAGTTAGTCTCTTATTATTAATATATTTGTTGATTATGTTATGAGGTAAGTATTTAAAATGTCAGGATATGAAAAGTGTTATTATTTTTTATTTTTATTTAGGATAGGCAACGCGTTAAGGGCGTAGAAATGATACTTGGGGGCGATAGTATAAAGGTAACCTTGTCGACAAGATGAAAAATAGGTATTTTTCTCATTTTTCATTCCTACCTTCCGCCTACATTTTACGCACGCTACTGTGATTTTAAATAAATAGTTTATATCAATAAACTCAGAATCTTTATCCAAAACCAGACTGTAATTCAAAGGGCAAACCGCCCTTAATCGGATAAAATTGGTGATATCAAATCCTGTTCAAGTAAAGCTGATTATGTCAACAAATTAACCAGTCCTAATTGGAATTTACCAAATTTACTCGAGCGATATTGGTTATTGATTTGTACTTGAATACTTTTAAGCATATGATTATTTATTTTTACCTTCTTAGCAGGCGCAGCAAGGCTACAGAAGGTATTGTTTTGGATAATTTTTTTTATTGATATAACGTCGAAAATGTGGTTTTCCTACTACCACATATGAAAATGATGGCTTTACAAGATTTGCATCGTCAGAAAGCGTTAAATTTTGCACGTGTGCAAACATTTTTCCGCACATGTGTGAAAAAGTACTTTTCTGCACATATATGGAAAAGTGTACGATGACGTTAACTGTCCCCATAATTTTCCGCACATGTGTTGCCAAGTACTTTTCCATACATGTGCGGAGAAGCAGTGACATTTGATTTATGCAAAATTAAAAACCAATTTTTACAAAAATTAGTATTGTTCAACAGTGTTCGTTGGAAAATAATTTTCTTACATTCGCGTGTTGGTTCAATCGGCTAGCACCAGCGTGTGGAAAGTGTCACGCATCTCAGTTTTGAAAGTGCAACTTTTCTGCACTACTTTTCCGCCCTCTCCCAAAAACCTAAGAATCGCTACCTTAATATTTAGTTTTTTCGATGACCTCGTATTTCTTAAAAAGAAATGAGATAAAAGTAAAGCCAAGTTATCCAATACAAATTTCAAAATGGAAGGTTCTTATTAGTTCGTAAATGTTTTTTTAAACTTTGCTACAGCACAAGGTTGTTTATCGATGGCCTAACTGCAATACCCCGTATCTAACATTTTGATAATTTTTAGATTATTTTGATTTAGGCAAAATCAGCTGGTTACTTTCATGGTGTATAATGATATAAGACATATATCCGTGGGAAATCACAAATATAGCAAATATATTTTTTTATACCCCATAACCCTATATGTGTTACCTAAACTGTTTTTCGCTTCCCCTGTAAAGTTGCATTTTTTCAGATACGGGATATTGCAGTTAGGCCATCGTTATGTTCAATTTAGCACTGTGCCAAAAACATTTCCAAACTAGCAAAAATATTTTATTTTGAAATTTGTATTGAATAACATGGCTTTATTTTTCGCATACTTGGCTTTTTTTACATGAAATGTTTTTGTTATGATTGTATTATTGTTTTACAGTGACATTATTATTTTTTCCTATAGTTTTGTAATAGCTCCTATCTATCATTTAAAATATTTAAAATTCCAATTTTATAGCTACGAACTTAATTATTATATAAATTATATATAAATTTCTTGGAAACAATAAAGAAAACTTAAACTTGAAACTTGAATAGTTTCTATTAGCCATCCAAAGCTCAGCTCCCTAGCGGTTTTGGAAGTGGGCAATGTTACTTTTACATAACTTTAACTAAACTAGTTTTTTAAAATATTTTCCTATGGTTTTATCATTGTTCCTATGAGTCTGCGAAAGATCAGCTCTCTAGCGTTTCTGGAAGTGGGCAATGTTAATTTTATATGACATGTAATAGCAGAGGAGATTAAATTAGAATCTTGGGATTTTTGATTTTCTCCAATGGTTTGGTTATAATTTCTTTCAGTTTGCCAAATATCAGCTTTGTAGCATGTCTGGAAATACAGTAGATTTTGATGATTTATAAATAAAACTTGGGGGGATTGTTAACTCTATAAAGATCTGCGACTGTGCAAAGTTTGAGTTCCGTAGCTCATTCTGAAGTAAAGTTATAGATAGGTCAAATATAGGCTGAAATGTTTCAAGAAAAGTTGGTAAAGCAGTTGCGCGATCTTGGCGGGGTACTGTTGTGTCCCCAGATCTACTGCAAAACATAATTTAAGGCAGGTAAAGTTAAAACAAACGCCAAATAAAAACAAATTTCCTACATAAAAAATTTAAAAACATGGTTTTTCATGATGAGAATTATTACACGCACCAGTAAACAAGAATAATCCGCCATGAATATGCCTCATGAAAGAGGATGATTATAATACCCAGTAAATAAATAATAAAAAAAAAGTAGCCGTGGTGGCTCAGTGCGTTCGCGCATTGAACACGAGTGAGTTAAGGAATCTCGCTTGCTACAGTGGCGGGTTCGATCCCCGTCGGTTGCCGAGGTCGGGTGCGGCAGACATTTATAGGATTCCTGGAGAGTGTAAAATGTAATATTGTCCTACCCCTTCATTCACGCCGGTAACCAGGCCGGATGAGGTCGGATATCTCGTGAAGGCGGACTTTGTTACACACTCCTTCAGTCGGTAGGCCATTCTAAGGGACAAAAGGACCGGATAAAAAAAATACCCGGTCTGGGGTTCCAAAGGTGGCCGATGACCCGTGCAATTAGGCGTTCCGAAATGGCGGCTTTAGTGTCGGCGAAAGTCACGGTTACCAAATGAGGGAAAAAAAAATAATAAAAAAAAATAAAATAAAATAGATACCCAACTGTTAAATGTACTTGTAACTACTAGTCGCAGTTGGGTACAAAATTGATAGGTGCACATGCTCAACTTTTAGTTTTGATGCCCAAAGCGCACTTACGAAATTATACAGTTTTGTATTTTTATGAATCAGGTTATTGGGTAATTTTGTACCCAACTGCGACTAGAAGTTACAAGTAAATTTAGCAGTTGGGTGTTTTTTTATTTAATTTTTTTTATTTCCAACTTTTAGGTTTAATTCTTATGCTGCCTTATAAAAAGCACTTATCATTTACCATGCATTTAGCTTTCCCCAAAAAGTACGTATAGATTTTCTACGGACGGGAACTGTGTAACCTTCCATTGATTGAATGTGTCGAAGAAAATCTTAAAGCATGTGCAGAAAGAATTTTTGAAATCGCTGTATATTTATGAAAAGTATAGCTACAACTATTACTAATTGAGGGAGATGGAGAGGGAGGGGGAATCTGGTAAAATGATGTTAGAAAAAAAGTCTTGTAGCGTGGGCAGAATTAATTTTTGATCGCTCTATGTTTTCGAAAGGTATACCTACAGCTATTACTAATTAAGAGGGTGGGGAGAAGAAAGGGAAAGGGAGAGGGAAACTAGTAAAATGATGTTGGAAAAAAGTCTTAAAGCGTGTGCAGAAAAAACTGTTAAAATCGCTTAATATTTGTCTTTCACAAATAGCAACAACTATTACTAATAAGGAGGGTTGGAGGAGGGGGGGGGTGGGGGGTAACTAGTAAAAATCTGAAAGCGTATGAAGAAATCATTTTTGAAATCGCCCTAAATTTGATAAAATTATGCGAATATGGTTTTGAATAAGGGGGGGGGGAATGACAGGAGGGGAGATAAGTGGAAGCAGGGAGGACTACAAAGTATTTACAGCAAATTAGAGGACATTTGCAATGGGTGATCAAAGGAAATCGCCTGAAATTTAGATAATTTGTATGCCTTAAAGCCTACATCATGTGACAAAATGCCGTCTGAAGACCGCCATGTTAATTCCTGCTTAAAAAATATAGCCTATAGTACCTTCGGGATCAGAAACAATTTAACGACACCTTTTTTGTCAAAATCGGTTCAGCCGTTTAGCCTCTAGCATGACACAAACATACTTCCTTTCGCCCTGCTGCAGTTGGGTAAAAAATTGGACATCGACCACTCCGACGCCAAAGCGACCGACACGACCCCGATGGACAAAGAAATATCTTAAAATGAATGCCTCATAAATAATTTAAAAGTTTTAAATTGGGTCAGCTGCTTTTTATTAAATACTGCTCTTTCTCGAGAATTATTTTCAGTTTTATAAAATTGGTTCAAAGTGGATAGGAAGTTGTAATAATCTAATTTTCCGACGAGAAAAGAAGAATTTTTATTTAATTACAAGGGCTTAGTCTAAAAGTGGAAATTAATAAAACGATGTAAAATGTATAATTATGAATTTTTGACAATGAAGGTCACAAAATTCTTTCCTTCAATCTTTTAAAATATGTTTTTACGTATATTAATGTTAATGATTTCTGTCCTATTACATTTTTGCAAAAAATATTTTGCTACGACTGACCGCAAAGAAACTACTTTACGCACAATTTTATATATGCAAAGGGACACTTTGCTTGCCGCACACTTGCAAAATAAGCATATCATAGAGGTGCTTTTATTTCAAATGCGTTTTGTTCCTATTAGCAACCAAAATACATCGTTATACAACACTTTCGTATTAGTCTAGAATTTCAAGTAGATCGATGGACTGTGTGTGCGTATATGTTTTGGTTTATTATTTTTTATATAAAAAACTCTGCTTCAAGTCCTTTGTCTAACGGCTCTCCCATGCGGAAAGATATTACTCTGTGCATTGATTGGTAAAACTACTATTGTAGCAAAAACCCCCACCACCAGTTAACGCCTTAGATCTTTTCCATATCTTGATTTATTTGAGGACTCTCAACCTGAAGCAAGCTCTACAGGAAGTAAAGCCTCACATTGATTTTTTATGTTTTGGTTTTAATTTTTAACATGTTTTTCTCGGTTTGTGCTCTGACGGATCTTCAGACTTATGACCATTTTTAATTGAATTTTCCTAAATGATTTAAAGAATAAAGCACGGCTAACATTGGATCTTGGGGCTCTATGGATTGTGCCAGTTTTTTACATATCGTAGAGAATTTAATTGTAAAGCAACTTTAAATTGGGCAAAGGCTTGTACGGTTTACAAGATATAAGCGTTGAAAGATGAACTTTTTCGTAAAATTTTTCCTGAAGATTAACCGATTACTGATTATTTTTTCCATTAAAATATTGTCAGGTATGTAAATTACCCTTAACTGTGCCACTGTACGAAACCAGATTTGAAAAACGAAAAGCGCAAACCATGGTTTTGCAGAGATAAGAAAGTGGTTGCGCCTCCCTCCACAATGGTAAACATAGGTAGTTGATGCGAGAAAACTACTGAAAAGTTAAGAGTCGGCGTTGTAATGGTTAAGCGAGAGGAAACCTCAAGTAAATAGAGGTTTTTTTTTTCAACGTGATTGGCTATGGAAAACCTGTGAGATTGTTGTCTACAAAATGTTATTTTACCTCTGTTTTCCTTTAGGTTTTCTTGTTTAGCTCATTAGCTGGAATGTAAAGTAAACTTTAGGATTATCAGCATCGCCACTGATTTGATTCCTCCAAACTCTTTAAAGAGGGGATAATAAATTACTTAGGTCCAACTTACCTACCTAATAAAAAGCTAAACTTTGAGGAGACAAGTTGCTAGTCACTTTCTAAGTTTTGTTGAACCTAAACTAAAACCTCTAAATTAATTGTCAGTAAAGAAACATAAGATTTTGTTAAGTTTTTATTTTAATATTTTGGGCGTTGTTTGTGTTGTTTGTAACGTTTATAAAACTGTTTTATATTTATTTTATACACACATGAGATCTAGTCATTAGACATAAAATGGTCTCCCCACCACTACTACTATACGGTACCCTCGTTTAAGGGCTCGATTTAAAACAAAATCGTACCAGAAATTATTGTCATATTCCTCTGGAACATTATTTTGGAATGTTTTAAAAATTGCGGTTAGCCTATAAACGTTTGTGACTGATGTAAAATCTGTAAAGTTTTCGATATTTTAAAGGTATATCGTATATTCTTAGGAAAAATGTCGCGAAAAAGTCCATCTTTCAACGCCTACATAGCATAATAATTATTTACATAAAGTCGTGCATATAGCTCACAAACCGAAATACGTAAAACATTTTCGCCCTTTAACCTCGGTGATTTTAATTTTTGTGTTGCTATTTCAAAGTCAAAAGTCAAAAAAGGTCAAAAATCAAGATTGAAATGAATGGCGCCAAAATGTAAAAAATGCAAATGCTTTTCAATACAATATGATTAATTAAAATTAAAAATCTCACATTACATACCTAATTACATAAAATAAATTTAAAATGTTTAACTACATGTATCTTAAAAAACAATTGAAATGTATAAGTCAGTGAAAACCACTGACACACATACTAAAAACACAAAAATCTAAACACAATCTAAAAATACGAAAATGTTAGGATTCCTTGAAGAATAAAAAGAGAGTAAGGCTCTACTTTAACTAATAAATGAAAAATAGCTTTTTCAAAGAAGTTTAAGTTTGATTCTATCTTTATCTCATTTGGTAGAGCATTGAAAAATTTTATTGCCAGAGAGTTTGGCCCCTTTTCTTCACTGGTAAGTCTGTGTGTGGGCTAGTTATATCCATATGATCTGGTGGGTGTCAAAGCAGTGTTATTTCTCAAACATTTTAAACTTCTCTCGGTTGTTAAATAAGAATAATAAACAGTCATAGACAAATAGTCCCGGTAGAGTGAGAATATTCAAGCTTTTGAACTTACCCTGGCAGGAGTCCCTAATGCCCATACCGCAGAGAATTCGCACAGCTCTTTTCTGACCTTTAAAAACCATCTCGGCATCACTTCTCCCTCCCAAAAAGATCAGACCATAACGAACAGCAGAATATATGTTTGCCAAATATACAGTCTTAAGATGTTCCTTTGATAGATATTTTGACATTATCCTTAAGCTGTATGTAGCGCTGTTGACTTTTTTGCAAACTTCTGATATTTGTTTTGACCAGTCTCTGTTTCCTGTATGAGCAAACCCAATTTAAAGCTGGCCCTCGTATGCCATACTTTTCCAGTATCTGAAGTAAGATCACATGATCCAGGCTGTCAAATGCCTTTGACAGATCTAAAAATGTCCCCATTGACAGGTTTTTACCCTCAAGGTACCTTTCAATTCTTTCGATAAAATCATAGATTGCTGTATTGGTAGATCTGTCTTTAAGATATCCATGTGGTGCTAGACAGTTGTTGTGAGTCAAAAAACTTCAACAACCTGGAGCACATTGCACCTCGAAAATCTTCGAAAAAGCTGGTAACAGGCTTACTGGTCCGAAGTTTTGAAGCTGACCATGATCAGGGAGATCATCATTGTAGAGAGATGCCATGTTTAAAAGAATTATTCATTATGTAGGTTAGAGGCCCCAATAATATAATTGATGTTCACATTTTTTTATGTGGATGCTAGAGATGTATATTTTAAAAATTAGAGTTTAAGTAAAAATATGGCGTGTGTGATATCAAACGAAAGGTAATTGAGTCCGGAGTTTAACAAAATACATTTTAGTTTTTGTTTTTTTTAAGGGTGGGGGTAGATTTAAAAAATTTTGAGTTTAAGTCAAAACATGGCTTGTGTGGTATCAAACAAAAGGTAATTTAGTCTGGAGTTGAATAAAATATATTTCAGTTTTTAGTTATATTAGCTCACACGTACACTATAACTATAGTACCTAGTGTGAGCTTAGGGGCCCATATATTGGCAGAGTATTTTTTGTAGTTAAAGATAGAAAAATGGAATTATTGGAGATGGACTTGATTACCAATAGGAGCTGGAGATTGACAATCAAAATGTAAAAATACGGTTTTTTAAGATTTGCTTATTTTAATTATTGTTTATTTTATTCTATTTTTCTACTTAAGTTATTTTTTAAAGACCATTCAAGTATATACTTTTCCTTAGTTATTTTCTTAGAATAAAACCAAAAAATAGAGAAAATATATATTCCTGGAAGAAATTATTTAAAATTTATTTTGTTCCTGAGATAGACTTGACTCGTGCTTTTCAAGAAACATGCGTTTTGGGTTATATATAGGGTTTTTACCAAATATATATTATTCAAAACACGCACGTTTTGCCAGGGTCTAGGTGACACTTTAACTTTAAAAATTTGACTTGTCACGTTAACAAATAGCAAACTTTAATAGGTTTTCAATATTTAGCATTTAATATATAATATATAATTATTATAAAATTTTGAAGTTAAAAAAAAAGTAAAAATGAAGAAGAAGCGAATAGTTAGACGATTTAAACAATTAAGCATTTTATATTGGAACATGTTTAATATCTTTTGTATTTAGAACTAACTTAGATATATTTTGACAAAATGGCAACATAAAAATAGTAAGTTTTTAAGTGAACTTTCTGACTGTTATTGTTTTGAATTGTATTGGGCCAGTTTGTGCACAAATCCACAATTTTATCTCTTAGTTATATTGTAAAACTGGATAAACAAAAATTACTAACCGATCTAAAAATCGAAGAATTAGTATTTAAGCTTGCTTTATTGCTTTCCCTTTCTGTAACCCTTAATTAATAATCTTTCCTTATCTTATGCAATACAAGATGAAGAAGGGATGCCAGCATACCTATAAACTTCTCTTGACAATCGAGGCTGCAACTAGAAGTCATTTTTTTTATATCTCCCCTATAAATACTAAATATATTTAGTTTATGGTTTAGATCAAATTTAAACTATTTACAAAAAATTATATTATATTTTATTTAGTGAAAAAGATATAAAGTTTCCTGACGTGGCCCTGACCCTTTTCTCCCAAACTTTATTAGGGTCGTAACCGTAATTTAACCCTATCTGAGTGCCTTTAGGCGTGAAGCAGACACACGCAAACATGGCTCGAATTTCATTTACTATTTTCCAGACACTTTGTAAACCTTTATAATATAATAAAGTTACTCTCTAAATGTTAAAATATTTACATTTCAAAGCATAAAAGTAGGAAGAAATAAAAATTGAAAGGGATATTGCGAGGAGCTCTCTTTTTCATTTGATTACGCTTGTACTGAAGTCTCCCAATAAAAAAGTGTCTACATGCCATGCTTACTCTTTCTGAGAGTTTCCTCGAAAACTTTTTTCTTTGGTCTTTTAAATGTTTTCTCACAATATCTTTTTCAATTATTATTGAGGCTGATCACATTATCTGTCTCCAAGGTAACGTGACATTTTTGACTTCACACGTAGGCTACGGTTCGGTTCGGTTTATTGTGACTGATGGTGCATTGGGCTTTTTTACCTTCATAAGCCGCGCAGCAATGGCTAGAGAAGTATTATTCTAGACCATTGACTTCTATACCCTACGGGTAGACCCGGCATGGGCCTAAATTGCCATTATATCAAGCTTTTTTCGCAATTGACCAAATACAAATATGATTTTAATGAGCAAGACAGGGATGAAAATAGAATTTCGGTTTGGTAAGTCCGGACACATGCAACATCGCAAAAATATTCTATTTGCTTGTCTTGGATAAAAAAGGGCAGTGGCGGCGCAAAATAAAAATTGTGAATTCCACTAGCATTTTTTTATCAACAATTTTCTGTTTGAATAATAAATAATTCATGTATACTTACTTGTGTATACTGTGTTTACAAAATTCTCTTCAGTAAAAAAAATAGTAAAAAGAATTTGTTAGCATGCTAAGTGCAGTGGATGTATTAAAATTATTGTTTTCATCTTAGAACTTTACAAATGTTGTACCTTCCTGGTAAAATGTTTTCTTTCTTTGAACAAGGGTCTTCTTCAACTCTTCTCTTCTTGGGTGGACTACAAGTTATGCTCGAGTCAGATGAAATTTCGGAACTAAAAATTTCAATTCGGAATGGGACAACTGGGCGCCAGGCCAACTCGGCGCCGCGAACAGGGCGCCACGCCGGGCCTAATGGGCGCCGGGCCAACTCAGCGCCGGATTATTTTTTTTTTGATAAAATGTGCAGATAAAAAACAAAATAAATATGTTATTTATACAAAAATTTCAACAAAATAGGTGTAGTGTTCTGGTAACCTGGTAAAAATACCATTTACGTTTTTTATTTCAAGAATGGCGGATCCAAAATGGTGGATTTCTTTATTTTTAAACCGATTTTTCTCAAACTTGAAAGTTTGCAGTGTTGGAGATCACTTAATACAGTTTTATCCTCTAACTTAAAAAAATTAAAATGGCAGATCCAAATATAGAACTTGGCAGTGTTTCAACTCGCTGAATATTATTTTTGACTCAAACTCAAAATGGCGGATTTCTTTATTTTTAAACCGATTTGTCTCAAACGTGAAAGTTTGCAGTGCTTGAAAGCACTTAATTTTAAATGACGGATGGAAAATGGCGGATTTTTAATTTATGCACCGACATGTATCAAATATCAAACTCATAAATAATTTAAAATGGCGGATCCAAAATGGTGGACTTTGCTGATTATTTTATTTTTTTTTATTTTTTTTATTTTATCATTTTTGACATAAACTCATAAAAAAATCAGAATGGCGAATCCAACATGACAGACTTTTTTCTTTACAAAGCGATTTGTTTTAAGCTTAAAATATTATATTTATTTCTTTAAACTTGAGTCATATTTTGTATTAAGCTATAAAAGTCCGCCATTTGCAAGTGTGAGTCACAAATTGTATTAAGTGACCTTAAGCACTGCAAACTTTCAAGTTTCAGACATTTGAGACAAATCCATTGAAAAATAAAGAAATTCGCCATTTTGGATTTGCCATTCTTGTAATCAAAAACGTAAATTTTATGTTATCAGGTTACCAGAACTCTAGACCTACCAAAATTTCAACACTCGACTTAATAGATTTAATTCTAACAAAACCAAATTTCAAGAATATTACGTAAAGCATTTTTTAAAGATATTTTTGCATAAATCATAATATATCTATTTTGTTTTTCATCTGCACATTTTATCAAGAAAAAATATTTTAGTCCGGCGCCCAGTTGGCCCGGCGTCCAGTAGGCCCGGCGCCCAGTTGGCCTGCCGCCCAGTTGGCCCACCGCCCATTTGGTGGCACCGAGTTGGCAGCGCCCAGTTGTCCCAGACTGCAACACATTTCAGGACAAATTATTATTAAAAAATAATCTTATAAGTGCGGGGAAGTGACACTATCTGAATCAAAATGTGTGAGGGTAAAATCGCACGGTCGCAGAAAAAACTATCTATCGTGACGCTACTGAACTTTCTCGTGTTTTAGCAAAAATAATCCGTCAAGACGACTTACCCATGAAATGTTGTTTTTTTATCGATTTATTTTCTTCTTTTGCACAAAAAACAATTTCGGACCATGTTTGAACTCAAATAGTTACTTCTAAACTTGTTTTTAAACGTTTTGTAATATTCCCGCACAAAATTAAAAAAAAAATCATTTCCGTACTTAGACAACATTGTCTATCAGTTTTCCCTGTATAAACCGACTAGCAGGTTGAATCACAATAAAGCTTTTCTTCTTTTGCACAAAAAACAATTTCGGACCATGTTTGAACTCAAATAGTTACTTCTAAACTTGTTTTTAAACGTTTTGTAATATTCCCGCACAAAATTAAAAAAAAATCATTTCCGTACTTAGACAACATTGTCTATCAGTTTTCCCTGTATAAACCGACTAGCAGGTTGAATCACTCAAAATACGGCAGGTGGATCAAAAGTAGCCAGCTGCTTTTCTGTCGCACTTATGCCGTCAGTGTGAAAGAGATAAAAGTACTCATATATTATCTAGGGTATTATTAGCATGCAAAATCAGCCTATCTTTGTTTGTTTCACATGTTTAATAATGTCTATCTCTGTTTTTATTGTAAAAGAAATACCCGTCCCTAGAAACCAAATTGGATAGGGTCAATAAAAAATGCCTTGTCTTTCCGTCTCTGACACCCTTTCAGGGCGTTATATAACTCAATGTTCTAGACCAAAGAAGTTTTTTTTAAAACAGCACCGAAAATGTATTATTTGGTTATATTTTGACTTATCTTAGTAGTATCGTCGTGACCTCTGTAAGTGCGTGCGTGTGTGTGTGTGTGTGTGTGTGTGTGTGTGTGTGTGTGCATGTCTGTCCCTTACACCGTTCTTTGATGAATCAAACAGCGGTAACACGATAGCTCCTTAACCGTTAAACCAATGCTCATAAAATTTTATGGTAAAATTTTAGTCAAAATCCATTAATGTTGAAAATACGCTCGCTCTTGATGGATCATCCCATCGATATGCGGTTATCGGAATATAGTAGAACACGTGTTCCTCAATAATTAATTTTATTACTAAAAATTTAGCAGAAGCTGTGTTCTAAGCTTTGGCCAATGACAAGCTTTAGGTTAGCTCTGAGCTGTCACGTGCTATGCGAAAGGTTCAGTCGGAGATGGGATTTCACTTCAAATGCGTAAAATTTACTAACCCTGAAGCGCCTGTAACCTCGCTGCGACTATGCCATTGGTCGAGACAGAGTGATTTCGCACAACACACGATCACTCAGAGTTTGCTATTGGTCAAAGCATATGATGTGGATGGTCACATCGTTGAAGTACGAGAATGGAGCCCCCAAAGACCGCAATGCCTATATGGGAACCAATCAAGTTTCCAGCAACCATTTGAATCATAAATTTAGCATATCTTGTTAGTAATCAAACAAACCGCCGATAATTTAAAAATATGTCTATTTTTAAAAAATATTATGTAAACATTATTCAAATAAACAGATTACAAAATTAAAATAGGGTGTCATGAACCTACGATAATTTTTCCCCTACCCTGTCTGTACACCAAAAGGAAATACCGAGCCACCCCTCGGTGTCACCATACTTTTACAATTCTGAAAGCCTTAAAGTAGAGTAATGAAATTTAGCACGCATATCGGTTTCAAAGTCAGATGTCATAAAAAATTACATAAGGGGCATAAGAGGGCAAAATGTAATTTTAACACATGTACTTGTTGCTCACAGATCGCATGGCCTGCAGGTGAAACTATTTTTTTCTTTGCCATTTGCCCTACACCAACATCAATATGCGGTTTTCAAGATATAGTAGAACACGTTTTTCTCAATAATTTATTTTATTACTAAAAACATAGTAGGAGCTTCCATTTCTGAGATATTTACAAAACTGTTTTCAAGGCTGGTAAAGCGTGGAGTTCACTTGGAGTGTATTAGCACCGATTATTGTTACGAAGATATTAAATCCATAATGGATCCATTTATTTCAGTCAATTTCCGCATGTAAGCGTTGAGTGGTGACGTGGGAAAATATTACAGCTTAGGTGACGTCAGTCCATCTGGTTACTTATATCATATGCTGTGGCCAATGACAAGCTTTAAATTAGCTCCGAGCTGTCACGTGCTATGCGAAAAGAACTCGATTGCGCAACCTTCGCCTACGATGGTTCAGTCGGTACGAGGCAGGAGATGGGATTTCACTTCAAACGCATAAAATTTACTAACCCTAAAGAGCTTGTGACTATGCCATTGGTCGAGACAAGTCATTTCGCACATATACATACGTATATGATTTCGCACCACACGCGACCAGTCGGAGTTTGCTGTTGCTCAAAGCGTGTGATGTGGATGGTCACATCGTCCAAGTACGAGAGTCCCATGAAGACCGAAATGATTATATGGGAACCAACCTAGGTTCCAGCAACCATTTGAATTACAAATTTAGCATATTTTGTTATTTTAATAATCAAACAAACCGCCGATACTTTAAAAATATATTTATTTAAAAAAAATAATACGAAAAGATAATACACAATATTTTTTTAGGCTTAAAGGTATAAGTTCGTAATCTACCATAAAAAATAAATAAATATTTTTTAAAATTTTCTGTTTTGCCACTATTTGTAACTTAACAAATAACATAAATAAACATATTTTAGATGAAAATACATGTATTTTTTATAAGTAAACATACCAGTATCAAAAAAATTAGATTACCTTCGTAATCCACCCACCTAACCGTGTGAGAAGAATCCACCCGCCTAATGGAGGGCTAAACTATGTTTTTCTTTGTCATTAGCCTCACACCACAATTGTAAATGAATAGTAACTTTATCGGGACCTAAAAATCGAAACTGTAGCGGAGACTATAAAAAAGTACGCAAAGAGCCACGAAGATAGGCGACATCGATATGTAAATGTCGAAGCGATTAAGCTTATAGATAATACGATGCTAGTTCGAAGACTAAAAAAGTCGTTTGAGCTAGTGAACTAAATAAAATATAAATATTGCTGTAAACAGTTACAATTAAACCAAATCAGCCGGAACTGTTGAGTGAAGCCCAGTTTAAATTTAACTTTTGTAGTAAATTAAATAAAACAAATTTGCTAATTGATCTTATTGACTAGATTGTAACACAATAAACACAGTGTCTTTAAGAAATGCGTGCGTCACCGGTGAAGTGTTAATTACTCCTTTTCAGATATCATCAATTATTTCATCTCCTTTCCATATGGATACCTTCGTACTGATGTCTTCCAATCAAGATGAAATACGTGTACGAGCTCTCCTTACTATTTTTAACCTTAAGATAGAAAAGTTTAGAAGAACAAAACACCATATTCAAAGACGCATCATCTTTAAAATGCACATAGTGCAGGCGCCAGAAGTAGTTGGGTAAGCAAGATATGAGGAATGAAGATTGACAATGGATTCTAGCTGAAGATAGGTCACAAATTACTCATGCGGATGTTGCCGAGCCAGTTTTTGGTCCATTTTTTTTAAAATCCCTAATCCTCTTATAGTTCTGTTTGAATTTCTGAAAATTTTCCCAAGTTGCCGCTCTAAAACCACAATAACACAGAAAAAAGTTGTTCGTAACGTCAAACGTTATTTTTGGTCTAAAAGCCCTTTTTTGATGACTTGAAGTTACCTTTATTTACGGTAAAGGTAAACATAGCAGTAAGGACATTCGCGGATAAAGTGCCCGAACACATTAATTCAACGTAACGTCTAGCAAAAAATAATAGAAATTTATTTTTTGAAGTTTGTACCTATTGTAAATTTCACAGGGATATGTTAATATTTAAATAAGGTAAATCACCTTGTGCATTAATTAAGCTCCTTTAGATTTGTGACAAAACCTATAAAGCATACTAATTTAAATTAAACTCAAACTTGCGGAAACTTTATACTAAGTATCAGTGGCGTGCAGTGTTAATCAAAGCAGGGTAGAAAAAAATTAGCATTTTTTTGCCACTTAAAAAATTGCAAAAAAACACCTTATTAAACTTTATTATTAAATATTATAACAGAATAAGCTTACACAAATATCGAAGCCCGTAAATAATTAAACAAATTTATTATAATTATTATGATATCGAGATGACTCTGTCCAAATATGGAAAAAGGCAGTAACTAGCAAAAAAACCAAAATACGCTTAAATTCAACAAAAAAAAATTATTTGTTATATACATTCAATAAAACATTTACTGCGTTCTGAAAAAACTGAACCTTTGCTAGATAAAGTAGATTTTCCACAAATTTGTTAATTTGCAGATTCCATCTTTCTTTATAGTGGGCAGAATTAATTTAGACCAAGCAACACATGCATGGGCCACATGAATGTTTGTGTGCAAAGGACGCAGACCGAACGCAAATGCAAAAAAAATGCGCGATGCATCTTTATTTCGTCTCTGTCATTCTTTAGCGCCAGCGCGCAGCGGTCCCGAGAATACAGCGCCTTTAAAGAATCGTAAAAGGCACAGTCTTTTTTGTCCCATTCACGATAATAGGAAAACTGCTGACGATATTGCCTTAATAACAGATAAGAAAGAAGAACAACTCATAAAAATGCTGGAAGAACTGGATACAGCAGCTAACAATATGTGCTTGAGTATGAACTACACTAAATCCAAAATAACAACAAACACAGGTGAAGATATCACGATGAAAATAAACCAAGAGAAAATAGAACAAGTAGAGGAATATATAGATATATACCTGGGACAAATTATTAAACTAAAAAAAGAAAACCAAACAGTTGAAATCAAGAGACGAGTAAGATTGGCCAAATGCTCCCAATTTGGTAAATTAAGCTACATATTGGAAAATAAAAAATATCCTTAGTATTTCAAAACGAAAGTGTATAAGGAATAGATAGGAAAAAGTAAGGGATGTCAGAGGAGAGGTCGCAAAATTAAAATGGAAATTTGCCGGTCATAATATCTGACAGAGACGATCGACAGAACAAATGTATTGTAAACTGGAGACCTTGGGAAAACAAAAGAAGTAAAAGAATTCCCCAAATGAGATGTGCCGACTTAAAAAAATATGCGGGGACTAGATGGCTGAACACAGCGAGAGAGAGAGAAGAGTGGAAGATATTGGGGGAGGTTTGTGTCCAAAAGTGAATCGAAGGAGGCTAAATAGATAGATAGCAATCTTTAGAATAAAAATTAATGAAAAAATGCTTATTATATTTTTGTTGAATATGTCAAGAGGTAAGTTATTTAAAATATGATGATATGAAAACAAAGTTTTTTGAATTTTAACGTCTTTCCGCCTACATTGTTTACACGACACTGGTAAGTATAGTATTTAGAAATACCTTAGCCGTTTCACCTTTACGCAATAAATAATAACAAAATATAAATGGAGGGTGTGTTTCTAATGCTCATCCTGCGTGAAATCCCAAGACATTACAAAAGGCTTGATTCTGTTGATAATGCTTTTAACAGTGTTCCGTGCGTTAAAGAGGCCTATTTATTAACGGTATTGTTTCTACTTCTAAAGGTTTACCCAAGCACGGTAGCAGCTAACTTGTTTTAAAAGCCTCTAGCTCCAAAATATATTAACTTTTTTTTTTGGAATAGAAATAAAGAATAACAGTCTTTTTTTACTTGTTTTGATTATTTTCTCACTTTTATCAACACAGAATGGAAAAGATACTTAAAATCTAGAATTTGAACATTAATTTTCTGCCAATAAATAAAAAACATTAAATGAATGAAAACAAATATTAACATTGGTGGTTCTACGGGGGAGGGGAGTGGGGAAGGGGGTAATTACCCCTCCCCAGAACTCGAAATATAAAGCTGTAAAGCTACTACACATAAGTTAAAGGCGGAAAAAAATTATATTTTTGTTGACTTCCTTTATCAGATTCCAGTAAATAGGCACACAAGAAAAATAGCGCACAAAAAAAAAGTCTAGATGGAAAAAAGCGACCAGAGGAAAAAATTAACAAACAATAACAACTCTGCATATAAAACAAGAAAAAGTTTGTTTTGCCTATAGAACCCCAAAATTTAGAATAAATTGCAAAAAAGTTGATCAAAGTATTGCAATACTACACGGGAAGTAGCGAAAAAGGTAAATTTTCAAAGCGAAGAAATAAAGGAGGAGGCACTAAATACATTGTTTACCGGGATGCGTCAGATAAGCTGGATTTGAGATATGATAAAGGCCAAAGCTTCCTAATATTTAAAAAAAAAATTGGGTTGTCATAGGATTCGTTTTCGAGCTATACTTATTTAAATGCGCGCCACTGAAATATGGAAAAATTTTACCTTTTGTAGTTTTTTTGTAATAACTTATTGACAAATAAAAATAAAAAACCAATATTAGCCTTGTTTTAATCCAAAAAGAGTCCTTTTAGGAGATTTATCAATTTTTGACATATAGTTTACGTAACATAGCACGTAAGTGGCTTAAAATAATTTAAAAAAAATACAGGAAAAATACCTAAGATTTATTAAATATAAAGAAAGGAAACTAAGAATATATAGTCAAAATTAACTTTACTTGCTTTCATGTGAGTAGTTTTAACTATTCTAAGGTGATGTTTGCTAATTCAACGCTTCAGATGTTTACTAATTGTCCACGGAATAGTGTGTTTATCTGGATGCGTTAAATGAGGTGAATTTAAGATATGTTAGAGCCAAAACCGTCCTGATACTGATACAAAAAAAAGAGCGGTCATCGGTTTCGTTTTCGAGTTATAATTATTTAAATGCGCTCCACTCTAATATGGAAAAAAGTTTTTGTCGATTTTTTGCTATAACTTTTCGTCAAATAGAAATAAAAACCAATATTAATGTTATTTTCTAAAAAATGAGCCTTTTTAAGTTGCTCTTAATTTTCAAAATATAGTTTTTGTCACATATCTACATAGTGACTCCTCAAATTTTGAATAATAGAAATACAGAAATAATACTCTGCCAATATATGGGCCCCTAAGCTCACACTAGGTACTATAGTTATAGTGTACGTGTGAGCTAATATAACTAAAAACTGAAATATATTTTATTCAACTCCACACTAAATTACCTTTTGTTTGATACCACACAAGCCATGTTTTGACTTAAACTCAAATTTTTGAAATCCACCCCCACCCTTAAAAAGAACAAAAACTAAAATGTATTTTGTTGAACTCCGGACTTAATTACCTTTCGTTTGATATCACACACGCCATATTTTCACTTAAACTCTAATTTTTGAAATATACCCCCACCCTTTTTTTTAAATAAATTAAAATGTATTTTGTTTAACTCCAGACTCAATTACCTTTCGTTTGATATCACACACGCCATATTTTCACATAAACTCTAATTTTTGAAATCTATCCCCACCCTTTTATTTGGTTTGTGTTCGGTGGATTTTGTTCATTTTTAAATGGGACCATCTCGACCCAAGACCCAGCGTACGTACCAAATTTCATTGAAATCGGCCAAGCGGTTACAGTTACAGACAGACATACAGACAGACAGACAGACAGACATACAGACAGACAGACAGACAGACAGACAGACGGCGCAACAAAAAAGTTTCAAAATCATCTGAAACGCAAAGATATATAAAAATTTTAAAAATCGGAGCAACTTTTTTTTTCTCGAAAAAATTAGGATCACCATAGCTCACACTACTATAGTATAGTATATGTGTGAGCTAATAATAAACTTAAACGGTAATTCAAAAATAATGAGATGCGTCAGATGCGATGAATTTGAGATATGTTATAACCTAAACCGTCCTAACATTTGTTTCAAGAAAAAGTGACTGGTCATCGGTTTGGTTTTCGAGCTATACTTAGGGGATGAAAAGGGGTTTACTCATCCCTTTCCGGGGGTTCTACGGGTTTTGCATCAGAAAGAAAGCCTGTGAACAAACTTAATTGACAAAATTTTAAATATCGACTTTTTATCTCTATAAGACGATAGAAGTTCTGGCAAAAATCCATAGAGTATAGCTCGAAGACGAAACCAATGACCCCTTCAATTTTTTAAAGCAACTTTCAGGATGGCTCAGGGTCTAACATATCTCAAATTCACCTCATCTGACGCATCCCGGTAAATACAATATTCCGCTAGACATTTAGTACAACTATCATTTGTTTAATTTAAAAAATGTTTGATATACCCTGTAAATTTACGACATAAACCATTATGTATGTGCAAGGTATGCTTGACAATTACACTTGCTTAACTCGGCATGGTTAAGCAGCGGGACTAAAGTAAAAGTTTACTGCCAGGGAGCAGCCTCACTCCCTGCAATGACCAAGAAGGCTAATGGTACAGTAAACTAAGTAGGTATAGTGAGAACAACTATCAAATATTGAATCTGCTTTATTAAGATAAATCCTCTCTTTTTATATTAACAAATTGTTATAGTTCGTGATAAATTATAAAATATAAAATTCTATAAAATGTGCAGATGAAAAACAAAATAGATATTGTATTATTATTTATGCAAAAAAATCTTTAAAAAATCAATATTTTCTTGAAATTGGGTTTTTTAGAGTTCAATACATTAAGTCGAGTGTTAAAATTTGGTAGGTGTACAGTTCTGGTAACCTGGTAACATAAAATTTACGTTTTTGATTACAAGAATGGCGAATTTCTTTATTTTTGAACCGATTTGTCTCAAACTTAAATTTGCAGTGTTTGAGATCACTTGATACAATTTTATCCTCAAAGTTAAAAAAATTAAAATGGCGGATCCAAAATGGTCGTTTTTCTTATATAAGCACCGATATTTCTCAAATATAGAACTTGGCGGTGCCTCAAGTTGCTGAGTATGATTTTTGACTCAAACTAATAAAAAAATCAAAATAGCGGGTCCGAAATGGTGGATTTCTTTATTTTTAAATCAATTTGTCTCAAACTTAAAAGTTTGTAGTGCTTGAGAGCGCTTAATACAGTTTTATCCTGAAACTTAAAAAAAATTAAAATAGCGAATCAAAAATGGCGGACTTTCTTATTTATGCATCGACATGTATCAATATGGAACTTGGCGATGTTTGAAGTAGCTGATTATGATTTTTGACTCAAACTCATAAAAAGTTCAAAATGGCGGATCCAAAATGACGGATTTCTTTATTTTTAAACCGATTTGTCTCAAACTTAAAAGTTTGCAGTGCTTGAGATCAGTTAATAGATTTTTATCCCCAAGCTTAAAAAAATATAAAATGGCGGATCCAAAATGGCGGCCTTTATTATATTTGGATCGATATGTACCAAATATGAAACTTGGCGGTGTTTCAAATCGCTAATTACGATTTTTGACTCAACCTCATAAAAAGTTCAAAATGGTGGATCTATAATGGCGGAATTATTTATTGTTAAACCGATTTGTCTCAAACTTGAAAGTTTGCAGTGCTTAAGATCACTTAATACAGTTTTATCCTCAAACTTAAAAAAAATTAAAATGGCGAATTTAAAATGGCGGATTTTCTTATTTATGTACTGAAATGTATAAAATATAGAACTTAACTGTGGTTCAAGTCGCTGATTATGATTTTTGAATCTAACTCAGAAAAATTTCAAAATAACGGATCCAACATGGTGGATTTCTTTAATTTTAAAGCGATTTGTCTCAAACTTAAAAGTTTGCAGTGCTTAAGATCACTTGATACAGTTTTACCCTCTAAACTTAAAAGAATTAAAATGGCAAGCTTAAAATATTACATTGCTTTTTTTAAGCTTGAATTATATTTTGTATTAAGTTATAAATTTAACACCGTCAAGTTTTAAATTTGATACATATCGATTTATAAATGGAAAAGTCTGCCATTTTATATCAGCCATTTTGATTTTATTAAGTTATAGTCATAAATTGTATTAAGTGACCTTAAGCAATACAATCTTTCAAGTTTTAGACAAATCGGGTAGTAAGTAAAAGAGTAGTCTGCCATTTTGGATTCGCCATTTTAAATTTTAGCTCACACTATACTATAGTAGTGTGAGCTATGGTGATCCTAACTTTTTCGAGAAAAAAAAAAGTTGCTCCGATTTCAAAAATTTTTATATATCTTTGCGTTTCAGATGATTTTGAAACTTTTTTGTTGCGCCGTCTGTCTGTCTGTCTGTCTGTCTGTCTGTATGTCTGTCTGTCTGTCTGTCTGTCTGTATGTCTGTCTGTAACGACCAACGCGCATAACTCAAAAACCGCTTGGCCGATTTTAATGAAATTTGGTACCTAGGCTGGGTTTTGGGCCGAGATGGTCCCATTTAAAAATGAACAAAATCCACCGAACACAAACCAAATAAAAGGGTGGGGGTAGATTTCAAAAATTAGAGTTTAAGTGAAAATATGGCGTGTGTGATATCAAACGAAAGGTAATTGAGTCTGGAGTTAAACAAAATACATTTTAATTTATTTAAAAGAAAGGGTGGGGGTATATTTCAAAAATTAGAGTTTAAGTGAAAATATGGCGTGTGTGATATCAAACGAATGGTAATTGAGTCCGGAGTTTAACAAAATACATTTTAGTTTTTGTTTTTTTTAAGGGTGGGGGTAGATTTCAAAAATTTGAGTTTAAGTCAAAACATGGCTTGTGTGGTATCAAACAAAAGGTAATTTAGTCTGGAGTTGAATAAAATATATTTTAGTTTTTAGTTATATTAGCTCACACGTACACTATAACTATAGTACCTAGTGTGAGCTTAGGGGCCCATATATTGGCAGAGTATTTTATTAGTTGGAGTCACAAATCATAATCAGCTACTTAAAACATAGTCAATTTCTATATTTGATACATATCGGTGCATAAGTAAGAAAAATCGGCATTTTGGATCCACCATTTAAACTTTTTTAAGTTTGAAGATAAAACTGTATTAAGAGATCTCAAACACTGCAAACTTTCAAGTTTGAGACAAATCGGTTTAAAATTAAAAATTCCACCATTTTGGATCCACTAATCATGTATTAAAAATAGCAAATGGTATTATTACCAGGTTACCAGGACACTACACTTACCAAATTTCAACACCCGACTTAATAGATTTAAGTCTACTTAACAAAACTAAATTTCAAAAAAATTGCGTAAAAGATTTTTTTTTAATGTTTTTGTATAAAAAACGTATTTATTTTGTTTTTTATCTGCACATTTTATCGAAAAAAAAATGAGTCCCTCGCCGAGTTGATTTTTAGTTCCAAAATTTCATCTGACTCCAGCATAACTTGTATTCCACCCAAGAAGAGAAGATTTGAGAAAAACACTTGTATAAAGGAAGAAAATATTTTACCTGGGAGGTACAACATTTGTATAGTAGATGAAAATAATAATTTTAATACATCCACTGCACTTAGCATGCTAACAAATTCTTTTTACTCTTTTTTTTTTAGTGAAGATAATTTTGTAATACACATTTAACGTTAAGTAAGTATTTATGAATTATTTATTCTTCAAAGATAGAAAATCGGTGATAAAAAATTCAAGTGCCACTAAAAATTTTTATTTTTCGTTGTCATTGACCTTATTTATCCAAGACAAGACAATAGAAATATAAAACCGAAATTCTATTTTTATCCCTGTCTTGCTCATTAAATTCTTACTTATATTATTACTTACCCGTAGGGTATAGAAGTCAATGGTTGAAAATTATAATTAATGGAAAAACAAATTTTGCTCTTACTAGGAAGTTAAATATAATAATTGTATAATAATAAAATTAAGTATAATGTTAAAACTGGAGATCGTAACTTACTACCTGCAAATAAATAGTTCTATGTAAGCGTATAGCAAAAGAAAATTTAGCTAAATGTGTTTATTTATATTGATTTTGTGATTATTATTGGCATAATGCTCAAAAAATACAACAAATTGTCATCCTGTTTGTTGACACAGCTATAGGGATCAATTTGAATGAAGTGAAAAAAAAAACACACATAATTTCCATAGTCGCCCTACAGAGGACAACATATAGTTTTTTACGCGACCGAGATTAAAATTTCATTTTAGAACCCATTTTTAAGAGCAGTACAAAACTATTTTAAGGTTTTTATTTTTTCTGGCAGTACAAATATTTTTCATAAAAACAATGTGAAACATTCATATTTATAGTAAATTTATTTTAATCCGATCCTGAGATTAACTCCGAATGACATGCCATCGTTGATTTCACCGAGATCAGCCGGCCTATTTATCTGTTTGTTGGGTAACCTGTGGTAAAAATATCTCTACATTTTTATTTACAATTTAATATATCGACTGCTTGCTACCTCCTCGTCGACGCGCCATCGGTATGCATCAAAGAGCTATTTAGTGGTTTTGCCCAAAAATGTACATTAATACAATGATTTATTGCTTTATTTTTAGGGATTTATATAATAGGCAAAACACAAAATAATCTTTTATCAACAAACAGATTTTGGGTACAGTTTTAAATAAATAAAGCGATGCAAAACTTTTCCACAGCTTTTATTTAATCGGCATCAGCGAGGTGTTTTAGTACATGTATTGCATTTAGTTCTTTATTTATTGTATGTATATACAGAGTATATCCCAGAATGGACACTTTATTTTGGAAACAAGTAAATACCATAAAAATAAAAGACTTGAAAAAAAACTTTTACATAGGGTGTCTCAAAAACTTTTTATAGCTGATAAAAATCATGAGACACGAGAGACTAGACGAGACAAAGGCTCTCTCGAGCGATAGAAGAGTCCTATCGTCGAGACGAGAGACTCATTTTATCTCTCATAACGAGACGAGATGAGAGAAGGCCTTCTCTCGTCTCGTCTCGTCTCGTCTCGCGGCACCACTGGTTGTGGAGTGAGAACGTGTTTTCTTAAGATTCGTTTCAAATTAAAAAATGCTTCATGTAGGAAAGTTAGAATCACAATTAAACGATATCTAAATCATGTGTGTGCATGTAATAAAGCTGCTTTATTTATTTAAATAAGGCTATTTCTTTTGGAACGTTCAGTTGCTTTTGCCGGCGCACCGTGTTTCGATCAGTACACGCTAAATTTTCATTCGAGGATATCTGATTTGCCGGCTTCAGAATAATTCTTGATGACTGCTGTCAAATTTAAGAAAAAAATTAATTCCCTGTTTTCGGAAAAATTAACTTAATGGCTTTACTTTAAGCGGGACCTACTAAATTTAAAAATGTCTAAAAGAATTAACACAATTCACTTTAAAAAAATGGCGGCTTATAATTTAAAACTTACTTAGGGTAAAATAAAATTAATTTTTTTAATAAAAAAATTTACAAAACTCAAAAATATATTGTTGTTTTATAATAGACATATGTCATTTATTATGAAAATTTGAAAATCAGCGAACCTTATAGCGGAAGAACTGAACCAAACCCAGGGCGCCAAGCGCCAGGGGGCGCTAAAATGAATATTTAAAATTAGACCCCCAAAAAAATTAGCATAATTTATCAGAGGAGAACTGACCAATTGCGGCCTTATTATACTTTTTAAACTAACTAAAACTTTTTCATTTGGCACCATTCTTCCAAAAAATTCTGACCTGCCGCGGCTTTTTTACGATTTTATACTCTAATATTTTTTTTACCAAATATGATTTCTTTCAGCGTCATTTTTTTTCAAAAAAAGATTCATTTTTCTGAAATGTTCACCTGCGCCATTTTTTTTGCTATGTCAACAAATATTGTGGCGCAATTTTTTTCAATCCACCAAGAGTGGTTTTTATATTGCGGAATTTCTCTTCTGTGGCGATATTTTATTCCGAAAAGTACTTCCCTTTTCTAAATTTTTTTATTTTTATTATAGTGGACTGTAATTAATTTAGATGGAATTTTCTAATTAATTATTTCTTGTTCGCGCAACCATAAAGGAACAAGATGAAAATGGCACCTACCTTTTGCTGTATTAGTTCTCGGATTGCGGATGTGTTTTTAGGTTCAGTCTTTGTATTGCGGAGCATTTTTAATTATAGAAAGACAATTTGGGTCTTCGAAAGAAGAGAATTATTTTTCACACGTTCACGTGTTTTTTCGCTTGATAGACTCTGTTGATTTCTGAGCATGTCCTTGTGCACCTGTGTTGAATCGGCTCATATAAATAAAACTAAAGAAAAGTGCAGTTGCATTTTCCGCCACCGAAAACGAATTTGATTAAGTTAAAAAACGCAGTTAGGCATTTTAGCTCACACTACACTATAGTAGTGTGAGCTATAGTGATCCTAATTTTTTCGAGAAAAAAAAAGTTGCTCCGATTTCAAAAAATTTTATATATCTTTGCGTTTCAGATGATTTTGAAACTTTTTTGTTGCGCCGTCTGTCTGTCTGTCTGTCTGTCTGTCTGTCTGTCTGTCTGTCTGTCTGTCTGTCTGTCTGTCTGTCTGTCTGTCTGTCTGTCTGTCTGTCTGTCTGTCTGTCTGTCTGTCTGTCTGTCTGTCTGTCTGTCTGTCTGTCTGTCTGTCTGTCTGTCTGTCTGTCTGTCTGTCTGTCTGTCTGTCTGTCTGTCTGTCTGTCTGTCTGTCTGTCTGTCTGTCTGTCTGTCTGTCTGTCTGTCTGTCTGTCTGTCTGTCTGTCTGTCTGTCTGTCTGTCTGTCTGTCTGTCTGTCTGTCTGTCTGTCTGTCTGTCTGTCTGTCTGTCTGTCTGTCTGTCTGTCTGTCTGTCTGTCTGTCTGTCTGTCTGTCTGTCTGTCTGTCTGTCTGTCTGTCTGTCTGTCTGTCTGTCTGTCTGTCTGTCTGTCTGTCTGTCTGTCTGTCTGTCTGTCTGTCTGTCTGTCTGTCTGTCTGTCTGTCTGTCTGTCTGTCTGTCTGTCTGTCTGTCTGTCTGTCTGTCTGTCTGTCTGTCTGTCTGTCTGTCTGTCTGTCTGTCTGTCTGTCTGTCTGTCTGTCTGTCTGTCTGTCTGTCTGTCTGTCTGTCTGTCTGTCTGTCTGTCTGTCTGTCTGTCTGTCTGTCTGTCTGTCTGTCTGTCTGTCTGTCTGTCTGTCTGTCTGTCTGTCTGTCTGTCTGTCTGTCTGTCTGTCTGTCTGTCTGTCTGTCTGTCTGTCTGTCTGTCTGTCTGTCTGTCTGTCTGTCTGTCTGTCTGTCTGTCTGTCTGTCTGTCTGTCTGTCTGTCTGTCTGTCTGTCTGTCTGTCTGTCTGTCTGTCTGTCTGTCTGTCTGTCTGTCTGTCTGTCTGTCTGTCTGTCTGTCTGTCTGTCTGTCTGTCTGTCTGTCTGTCTGTCTGTCTGTCTGTCTGTCTGTCTGTCTGTCTGTCTGTCTGTCTGTCTGTCTGTCTGTCTGTCTGTCTGTCTGTCTGTCTGTCTGTCTGTCTGTCTGTCTGTCTGTCTGTCTGTCTGTCTGTCTGTCTGTCTGTCTGTCTGTCTGTCTGTCTGTCTGTCTGTCTGTCTGTCTGTCTGTCTGTCTGTCTGTCTGTCTGTCTGTCTGTCTGTCTGTCTGTCTGTCTGTCTGTCTGTCTGTCTGTCTGTCTGTCTGTCTGTCTGTCTGTCTGTCTGTCTGTCTGTCTGTCTGTCTGTCTGTCTGTCTGTCTGTCTGTCTGTCTGTCTGTCTGTCTGTCTGTCTGTCTGTCTGTCTGTCTGTCTGTCTGTCTGTCTGTCTGTCTGTCTGTCTGTCTGTCTGTCTGTCTGTCTGTCTGTCTGTCTGTCTGTCTGTCTGTCTGTCTGTCTGTCTGTCTGTCTGTCTGTCTGTCTGTCTGTCTGTCTGTCTGTCTGTCTGTCTGTCTGTCTGTCTGTCTGTCTGTCTGTCTGTCTGTCTGTCTGTCTGTCTGTCTGTCTGTCTGTCTGTCTGTCTGTCTGTCTGTCTGTCTGTCTGTCTGTCTGTCTGTCTGTCTGTCTGTCTGTCTGTCTGTCTGTCTGTCTGTCTGTCTGTCTGTCTGTCTGTCTGTCTGTCTGTCTGTCTGTCTGTCTGTCTGTCTGTCTGTCTGTCTGTCTATGAACCGCTTGCCCGATTTTAATGAAATTTGGTACCTACGCCGAGTTTTGGGTCGAGATGGTCCCATTTAAAAATGAACAAAATCCACCGAACACAAGCCAAATAAAAGGGTGGGGGTATATATCAAAAATTAGAGTTTATGTAAAAATATGGCGTGTGTGATATCAAACGAAAGGTAATTGCGTCTGGAGTTAAATAAAATACATTTTACTAAAAAAAAAGGGTGGGGGTAAATTAAAAAAAATTAGTGTTTATGTGGAAATATGGCGTGTGTGATATCAAACGAAAGGTAATTGAGTCTGGAGTTAAACAAAATACATTTTAGTTTTAAAAAAAAGGTGGGGGTAGATTTGAAAAATTAAAGTTTAAGTCAAAACATGGCTTGTGTGGTATCAAACGAAAGGTAATTGGGTCTGGAGTTCAATAAAATATATTTCAGTTTTTAGTTATATATTAACTCACACGTACACTATAATTATAGTACCTAGTGTGAGCTTAGGTGCCCATAGATTGGCAGATTATTTAATTGTTGATAAGAGAAAAAAAAACATAATTCCAAACATTGTTTGAATAGAAGAAGAGTATAACAAATTTTTTTGATTTTATATCGAAATTGATTACCAAAAAAATTGTGTATTTACAATTAACAAGAAATTAAATAAAATTAAAATTTTATATTTTAATTTTAATTTAAAGCTTAGGTTGGGCGCACAGGTTAAATATGTGTCGCTTAATTAACCCGGTTTTAGTTTTTAGCGTAACAACCCTTACATTCCCCTGTCATGTCGGCCGAGGTGTAACTTAACTACGCCTCCAAGAAACGAATGGATTGGTGGCTCATTTTCATTTTTAATGAGTACCAATGTATTCAATTCTGTATTAGGGTTTGGCCCGTGCCATCAAGACCTTTGTTGCAGAGTGTTTAAATATTCCGATTTCCATATCTTCCGGAAATCTGCGTTCAACCTTTGTATGAGTTGCCAACGAGATAAGGATTCTAATTGTAAATTTAGGGGGCCACGCATACACATACACACATACGTATGTATCAAGAAAACTTGCCTACGCTATATTGTGCACCATTTGATTAAAATATAGCAGTCCAAGTCCGCTCTGGACGTGTTCTGAGGTTCAGTCTTTGTATTGCGGAGGGTAGCACTTAATTTACTAATGGGTTTAATTTAGTTATTAATTTTCAAAAAAAAATTAAGGTCTTTGAAAGGAGAGAATGTTATCACAGTTCACGTGTTTTTTTGCTTGACGGTTGATTTCTGCGCCTGTCCTTGTGCACGCGCATTGAATAGGCGCAAGGTGCCACAATTTAAATTTGTATGGCTATTTATTTTTTGAGGCGAAAATATGAATTATAAAATTAAAGAAAATAGCAGTAATACTACAGAAATATAATTTTTCTAAAATCTTTATCTATCTTTGTTTCCAGTCGTTTGCAATTTTTCCCTTCACCTTGAGGTGTGTTAAGAAATCTTACACACCCCACTCTTTCTACTGTAGCAGTTGCTGCGCCCCTGATCTTTATACATACTTATAAAATGCAAATCTTTTTTGTCTTTGAAGTAAGGTTCTTGGAAACAGAATTAGAAAATCCATCTCCCTTCCTTGACAGAGTCTATATTTGTTAGTTCCAGTGAAAAAACTGCAAATTATAACTTAAAAAAAAATGGCTTTAGAGTTATTTGACCTCATGCGATCTTCAAAAACCAAAATTTATTCTAAAAAATATGATTTTTCACATTTCTATTTAAAAAAATTGCCCAAAGTCGACGTTTAACAATATCAAATTAAAATGGCCTTTGAATAAAAATTACTTATAACAAAAACCCAACGTGGATTGAAGCAACTCACATACTGGTCAGACTTAAATCTTCAAAATGAAAATTTTGCTGTCACAAATTTCAACATGGTGGAGATTTTCACAAAATTTTGACAGATTTTATTAAGAAAACAAATATTAATAATGTTCTAAATAAAGTTAAATTACGAAATACCCAAAGTAAAGTTTGATTATGATATGATTTTATAGTGGTCTTTAAGTTTGTGCGTCGAGAATTTGAAAAAAAATGCAATTGTTTTAATTTTGGAAGCATTCTGAAGTCCCAGCAGGGTCATATCAAAAAAAATCTGCGTATTTTGCAAATGCAGGACATTTTGTCGATTATGTTTTTTATAAATTATGTAAAAATTTGTTGAAAAATACAAGCTATTACATGGGGATTTCGGAAACGGTAAAAGATACAATTTTTTTAAAAAAGAAAAAAGTTACGCTATTCCAAGCCCAATTAGATGCTGTATCGAAATTAAAAATATCTACACGGGTTTATAAAATATCGAGCAAAAACTAAAAGTTGTGTTTTACAAAAAATTAATATATCTCCGCCATCTTGTAGAAAAATTGTATAAAATTTGATAGTTTTGTATTAGCAACGACGACCAATCGAATTACGTTAAAAACTGGAAAATGTGTGTTTATTAAAATACAGTTTTTCACTTAGTTAAGGTTATACCAACGTAACTATCTAAATGATTACCAACGTAACTATCTAAATGATTGGTTATTCTTTGATTTATGTGTTAAGAATTTTAGTTTAGTTGGGTGTTTTTTTATTAGGAAAATAATTTACGAAAATCCGACTTGTCCGGCTTTATCCGGACGTATCGTCACCCAAAATAATCCCTTATGGGCCGAGTCAACCGAATCGTGATGTGATGTGTGAAAATAATTTCAAAACACTTGTCTGCGGCTATTTAGTTTCGTTCTTGCCCACAAATGCCAGAGTATAATTTGAGGCCTCTAAGTTTAAAAAGGCTACAAGTTGTTTCATAGACGTCTCCGTCGCGTCATCTATTTGACGGCTGTTGACTGTGTGACTTAAGTATTATAGCGATTTCAATAGAAACTCTTGACAAAATGGTTTTGTAATTTAAGCAAAAACGGATGAATGAGTGCCGAAAAAGAGCATTTTGAGGGGTTGAGGTGCGATTTATACTACACGTCACCAGTGGCGGATCCAGGATGTCGGGGGAGAGGGGCCACGAAGGGAAAAACACAAAAAAAATTTTTTTGCGGGATTTAAAAATACTTAGCTTTAAAATTTGTCACTACGTGCAATCAAAATGTACCGCAGGTGAAAATTTGAGCAAATTCAGTTAAATTTTGCGTCAAAATTTAAAAAAAATACATTTTAGCGAAAAATTTTAAAAAATTTTATATTTGGTAAAAATATGCGGCCTATGCATTGGTTCTGGAACTAAACATTATAAGCTTGATGTAAAGGACGGGGATGGGGGGGCCGAGAGAATAGATACATACTAAATACCCCCGAGGGATAAACCAATATTAAAATTGTGTACACTTCCTGCAAAAATGTTTCAAATTCTGGATCCTGCCAAGTCCTTTTTGGACCCGACAGGTAATTAGTTACCTTCTGTCGGATTTCTGTAATAACTTTTTTACTAATCAATTGCAAAAAAATAGTACCTTTGTTTTAAGAGATATCAGAAAAGGTTATTAAGAACAGTTACGACTTATTCTCAATTTTTAGAAAAATCAGCTTAAAATCGTTTAAAGAAGTTTTAATACTCGAGTTATAAAATCAGAGTTGGCTGATCTTTCTGAAAATTAAGAATCTGCCGTAACTTTTAAATCTTAACAACTCTTCTTAATAACATTTTCTGATATCTTTTAAAACAAAGATATTTTACTCTTAACACTTTTTAACAAATCAGCCAATTAAACCACCCTGTAGATCAATTGATTAAATATATTTTTTTAACATCTTGGTTTGAGATCAAGCAGGACCAATTCTCAGAAAATCAATATATAAATCATACATTTTTTGTCATTTATACCTTACATCATCAAATCAGCCTGCTAAACCACCCTGAAGATTTGGCTCATTTTTTTAACATCTTAGTTTACAAGCAGGAGCAATTCCCAGAAAATCAGAATCTAAATCGACATTTTTTTGTTGTTTGTATAAATCACTCAATCCGTGGACACACTGTATATCGCCACAAAAATTAAAATTTATCGATGTTAACTTAATGTCTCATGGTAGCTGAAGAGCTAAGTCATCACATTTATAAACGAAAAATATGCAGCTGTTACATTTTCAGCAAACGATTTTAAAAACAGCGAGCGTGCTAACTGTCGACTAACGGAAAATACATTACAGGATTTTTGTAAAAACTTTTGCGTCACGCTCGAACTAAAAGAGTTCTGCAAATATCATTTTGACAGTTACACACACAAAGTTTAAAATAGGTGCTGCCGTGTATTTTACCACGTTTAGAGAAAAAGTTTATAGAACAGAAGTGCATCACACTCGAATCATAAATTGCATGGGTTTTCGGTCCAAAGTGAAAGTTAACCAAACTACCCACATAGCACAAAAATTACATCAACGTTAAATTAAAGTGAACAAATATAACAAAGTTTTTTTTTACTTGAAAACAACCTCATACCATGTAATATTTATTTTGTTAAATCTACATGCTTAAAGATAACTTAAAAACAAGGAGAAATCAAGCTATAAAAATGTACTTTTTGCTGAAGTTTCTGGTGCTGTGTTATACCGTGTTTTTTGCCCTCGTTATTTTCATGTACCAAATTCACACTTGAAAAGCCCTCCCAACATGTTCTAAAACGCCACTAGATTAAGACTTGAACCTACTAACTTTCTGCGTCTTTTTTGGTCACGTTTTTTTAATAACATTTTTTTAACTTCAAAGAGACGCAAAAGGAAGTTATTAAAGTTCACTAGTTTAAGACTACAACACAATTTTAAAGATGGCGCTTAAGGCCAGACAAAATATCTATATATCTATCTATATACATTCTGTTTTTTTTTAAAGTTTAACAAGATTTTTTAACAGTAAACACTTTCACAGAATATGTTATAATATGTCTATAACAGGTTAATATCAGATGCGTCGTGATCGTGAACCAGGGATCAGTTCCTTAACAGGATTTTGGGAGTTTAGAGGCCAAAGCACTGCCTGATAGATTTCGTCAAAGTGAAAAATCCCGACAATAGGTGGCGCTGCTGCTAGTAAAATCTCAAAAATATTTGGTAGAAAAGCCATGCAATGTTTTGAAATTCGTGTAGAAAAGGCGTGAATCTAATGTGATAATGGCGTTATTAAAACGCAGTTTTCAGCAACGTTATTTTTTATAACGTTAATGAATGACCTATTGTTTTCATACATGAAATAAACGTTTTTTTCTAGAAGCTTTTAAAATCAACGTTTTTTTTTCTCACGCCTTTTTTACGTGCTAAACACGTAATTGTGCTATGTGGGTAAGTTTGAGTTCACTGCTCGAGCAATTATCTTAATAAAGAGAATCGTATGTCGAGGAAAGTGTCCTAATATGAGCAATTATCTTAATAAAGAGAATCGTATGTCGAGGAAAGTCGCCTAATATGGGGATAGTGCCTAATATGGGGTGGGTCGATTTTCTCGCTATTACTGATGATTACGTTATCGATTGTATATATTATTTACTAAATCCGACTTGCCAGGAAGTCACAATTTTCTTTTTGGCAAAAACTTGTTCTTTGTTTTGACGTTTGAGGTAGAAATAATTTTGAGTGGTAAAAAAAGTTTTTTGGTCGTACTGCATTTTGGGTGTTTCGCGAGACTTAAAATTGAGTTTTTAAAGTTTTAATAATATATTTAATCATATACTTCATGAATATAGTTTTGTTTTTCTAAACAAAAACAATTTTTTTTTAAATCGCACCTTTCAAAAGGCTAGTATGTTCCTAATATAAGGTATCTGTTATTCTTGGATAAGTCATGTCTGTTTTACCTAGCAATGTGACGCATAATGGACAAATTTAGCGCTTTATTTGACAAGTGGAGACAAAGATAATAAAATTAAGCATAAAGTTTTTAACTTCATATAAGAAAAAGTACTTTTTAGATATCTTAGTATGTATTATTTATATGCAATTTTTATAAATAAATACTTTTGATCTAAAAAAGCCCAAAATAGTTTTATTGTGATTCCAACTCTACTATGTGGAGCATTTTTCAATTTGAAATGAATCTTAAAGAAAAACGTCCTCACTCCACAAAAGAACTGATAATGGTGGCATTATAATAAGTGTTTGTTTGTTTTCCAAAATTTTAGTTTTAGAAATTTCTATAACCCTTGAAAATGTAAGTAAAGCCGAAACGCGTCGGGTTAATGGTTTTTAGAAATAAATTAAGCATAATTTAATCCGAACTGCGCTTTTTATTTCTCAGCCTATCAGAAATTTGTGGAGTGAGGACGTTTTTCCTTAAGATTACTTTCAAATTCAAAATAATTTTAGCTAGTTGAAATTTTACATTAAAAATGATACCTCAAATTACGAACGTAGAGTACCCCATGTTAGGATACCCTATGCTCCTTATATGGGGTAGCAGTGGCGTAGCGTGGGGGTGGGGGTTCATCGCCCCCCCGCCCCGAGGGTACTGGCGCCCCATTGGTGCCCGAAGCGCCCTCAGCTTTATTAAGTAGCAGGGCCGGCAACCGCAAATTGAGAGGGCGGCAAAGGAAACTAAAGACATGATGACCTTTTCTTTTTTTTTTTGGTCGCAAGATTTGTGATGGGCGCCCTTTTTAGCTGTCGCTTCCCCTTCGCCCCTTTAGGCACGCTACGCCGCTGTGGGGTAGGAAACCTTTTTTTTAATGCTACATATTTTCTTTTGTAATTGTTTTTTAATCCATTTCTTTTTACTAAATCCTTCAAAATAGTCTAAAAAAAGAAAAATAATAATAATTACTTACTTATTACCTAAACTTATTACGTTTTTATTTAATAGTACATTAAAAAAAAAGTGCCCCATATTAGGCGACTTTCCTCTATATGACCAAGCGTGGATCTGGGTCAAAATTAAGGGGAGGGGTAATAGTAGAATTTTTACCTTCCTAGCCCGCACAGCAATAGCTAGAGTAGGTATTAGTTTCGAGGATGTTTTTTTTGAGATAACGCCGAAAATGTGTTATTTGGGTGTATTTTAACCTATCTTAGCAATATCGTTGTGACGTCTGTGTGTGTGTGTGTGTGTGTGTGTATGTGTGTGTGTATATGTGTGTCCGTAACACGATAGCTTCTATACCACTGCACCGATTTACATAAAATTTTCTGGTAAAATAGTGTTCGACACTCGAGCTAATTAGATTTTGGTTAAAATTCACTAATGCTAATACAGTTTTTTGGCAATTAAAAAACTTAAAAAATGCTAACTTTTTAACGAAGCATCGCATGAATATGCGGTTTTCGGAATAGAGTAGACCACATTCTTCTCAATAATTTAAATTAAAAAATTTCGTAGGAGCTTTCGTTTCCGAGATATTAAAAAAAACTGTTTTTTTCAAGGCTGATATAGCACGCATTTCACTTAAATTATGCTAATAGGCTAGCTAGGAAGGCATCAGATCAGTCATGGATCCTTTTATTTTTTTTTGTAATTTAATTTGTTTTCAGAGGGAGTAATTCTTTTGTTTTCCCTTTAATTATTAACAAACGGTGCTTGTTTTTCTAGGAAGGGGGGGAAATAATTACCACCTTACTCCCCCCTCAGATTTGCGCTTGTATATGACTATATGAGATGCTACAACTAGAGACCCTGTATGTATGATATCTATTTATCTATTTAGCCTTCTTCGATCCATCTTTGGACATAGGCTTCCCCCAATATCTTCCACTCTTCTCTGTCTGTCGCCCGGTTCATCCATCTAGTCCCCACGTGTTTCTTCAAATGATCCGCCCATCTCATTTGGGATCTTCCCCTACTTCTTTTATTTTCCTAAGGTCTCCAGTCTACAATGCATTTCCAACGAACGTCTTTCTGACATATTTTATAGAAATAGAGACGCAACAAACCCATCAAAGTCATTCAAACACAAATTTTTTAAAAAGTTCTTTGATGTTTCACAAAAAAAATTATGTTGTCGGCGCGGCGGTGAGTGCCATCAATTATCAGGCAACATCATCGAGCTTTATTCTACCTTGATGGGCAACATATAAACAAACAGGTTTGTCCGCCACCCCCTGTAAATGTGTGTGTGTGTCTCTCTAAACAAGGCTATAGTAGGACCGATATTTCCCTGCTTTGATTTTGACTTATATTAATTTGACTTTGATAAATTTGCCGCGTCTCTATTTCTTTAAAATTTGTCATACATACAGGGTCTCTAGCTACAACCAGTTAAAGCATCTACGTTCCGAATATGAAAATATGATATCTTTCCACTTTGTTTGATATCGTAGGAAATGTATAGATATTTTACTTGCAAACTGGTTTATAATTTATATACAGGGTCTTTGATATATCTGTATTTTCCTATGCTTTGGATTTTCGTATAAATAAGGAGTAGTTTATTAAAAGAAACTCAGTTTTTACCTTGCTAGCGCACGAAGCAATGTCTAGAGAAAGTATGGTTTTCGTGGAATTTTTTTAAATTTTTTGAGATAACGCCTAAAATGTGTTATTTGGGCGTATTTTGAACAATCTTAGCAATATTGCCGTACCGTCTGTGTGTCACACGATAGCTCCTAAACCGCTGAACCCATTCTCATAAAATCTCTTTTGGAAATGACAGTTTTTTTGACAGTTTAAAAATAAATATGCTAACTTCTTAACGGAGCATTGCATCAATATGCGGTTTCGAAATATAGTAGAACACATTTTTTTCAACAATTCATGTTCATTCATTACTTAAAACTTCGTAGGAGCTTCCATTTCTGAGATATTTAGAAAAACTATTTTCAAGACTGATATAGCGTGGAGTTCACTTGGCGTGCACACACACATGGGCTAGGAAGGATCATGGATCAATTAAGATTTGTTTATAAGTAATTTCCGAAATTGTAAACTCTGTTCCACAGATTAAAATTAGGTGTAGGGTCGACCGGGTAAATGTAAACGATTTTGACCATTTTGGGAAATTTCAGATTTGAAATAAAAAAATAGACACTCCCGATTATAAGAAAAATTATACAAAAATTTTGTGGTAATATTTCGACATTATCCTTTGTCCTTAGAACAAAATTAACAAAAAAACAAAAGCGCTTTTAAGAAAAAAAATTGTTTAAAAAACTGTCATATGTTTACATTTATCCCAACAAACCGGGTAAATGTAAACTGGTATTTTAGCTTATCTTTGTCCCACAGATATCTTACCCTGGCCAGTAGGCAATCTACAATGTTGGATTCTACATCTGCATTAAACACCATTTTGCGACCGGGACCAGTGGAATCTAAGGAATTCCTTCGACCATTAAGCCGATGGAATATTACAGATATCGGAACTTTAAGCTTCACACTACGTTTTATTCCTGTTTTGCACATCAGCTATAGCGTTCAGCAAATCCTCCTTTTACTGTATGATGGCACATTTTCCTCAAAAGTGTGTTTACATTTACCCCTAGGCAAATAATACTGGGGGTAAATATAAACATGATAATAATAATTTATTTTGTTGATATTATGCAATTAAACATGTTTAAACAAATAAAATAATGCATTGTGTTACTAACAATTACTTTAGTTTAAAACTTACCTTGCTAACAAAAAAAATACTGACAGATTTCAGTGTCTCTGAAAAAATTACATACAGTTAATTTGGTGAGGTGCATCTGAACTTATCACCACACTAAACCAAACTGATCTGGAAGGTAATTTTCATTGCCGCTAACTGTCAAGGAAGCGTGGTATTAGAATTGGCACCAATATCGAATGTAGAGGCAAATTTAAATTTTTTATTATGACTGTTTACATTTACCCTTGTTTACATTTACCCCGGTCGACCCTACTGGCTTTGGAAAGGAGAGGAGTATATTTGTTGCTTTTGTTCTGCAATTGATGTATATTACACGACGAGATGCAGTTTCAAAGTTAGAATTAGAAAATATCTTAACTCCCAAAAATCTCCATCTGATAAACATTTTTCATCCGATATGCATTTCTTAGAGTCGGGTGATACTAGTAGGGGAGTCATTGAATATTTTTGGAACTTCATTTTTTAGTGAGAAAACATTGTTTTAGTGGTTTTCACCCCTAATACTGAATAGATATACTCTATTCAGTATTAAGGGTAATCAAAAAATTTTTTTTCAAATTAATTGGTAGAAAAAAGCCAGAATACATTAAAAAAAGATTTAACGGACCACATCCAGGCTACTCATCCAGCCCTTTAGTGGTACGGCCGGCCGGGTGTTCGGGGGTTACTTGCATAGCCCTTAGGGTATGGAATAAAAACCATGATTCTTGAAATAATTCCTTATACTCGAATATGAAAAGAAAATATTACTAATTATTTTTCGCTAAACAGTAAATTTAAACTAAATAAACTAAATGAATTTGTAACATGAATCCAATTTAACTCACCGACTATTCATCAGGGATCAGACCCATTATTATGTAACAATTCTTGATTTCCAACTGCATAAAGAGAAAACATGTTATTCTAAGCTGCAGGATGAAAATAACCAAAACATTTGACTAATCGTGATCAATACTAATAATTTACCGAATTAAAAAAATAAATTCCAAATATATTTTTTAAGTCTCTGCCAAGCTCAAAAACACTAAAAGTCACACAAGCCGCAAAACGCAAAACAACAATGAAAACTAAGGCATTATTAGTAAACCCTGAAGTTTTTAAATAATCGAAGGATCAGCTTCTATCAAACAAGAGCTATTAAAGTCTTTACAAAAATACTTTGAAAGAAAATTAGCAACATCGCCTATATTTAAAGAAATGAAAAAAAAAAAGATAATTTTTTGTAAGGAAAAGGCAAAAACAAACTAAAACAAGAATTAACAGACCACATCCAGGCTGCTACCGAATATGAAAAGGAAATTTTACTAATTATTACTGAATACAACAGTATTAAATTAGTGAAACTAAATATTATTTAGAAAAAAAGACATAACCCGTTACCCCCCTAATTAAAAATTGCCTGAATCACTCCACACAGATCAAAGCAAATTGCTTTGAAGTAAAATAATTTTGCTTTCCTATTCACCAAAAGAATATTTTCTTGATATAGCACAAAAAATGTCTTGCCTCTTATTTTAATGAGAAACAGATTTTATTGTAAATTGGAACTGAATTAATCTAAGGCACCGTTTTTTCCGGAAGCGAAATATTACTTATATGAAGACAATTTGCTTTGTTACAAAATGGAATATACTGAAACAAAACAATTAAAGAAAAAAAATAGTCTCATTTCAAGATTAAACGTTGCGTTGAACTAAAAATAAATATTTTAATTCAAAACAAATTGTTTTAAGGTAAAGCAATTTATTCAAGAACATAACATGTTTTCATTCTAGACAAAATTTTTTACCGTGTATTTGACTACCCCCAGGACTTTCAGGGGGGAGGGGCCAAAGTTGCAGTAAACATCAAAATATTTTTTATTAGCGGTTTTTGATAGATCTGAGGTGTGAAATTTAGTATCTAAAGGAGATTTGTCGCGCGATTTTTTTTTTAAATAAAGAAAATTTGTGACAAATTTTTAATAAGTGATGCTGCTAAACTAAAAAATAAGTTATATGTCAGAAAGGGGAGGGGCCCACTGCTTCCCCTCTGTAGGTAGATTTGCGCATGCGGAAGTCAGGAAGCCAAAGTGGACTTGGTAGGGCTAGCGTCTTGTTTGTTGGTATCGAATGGTAGGTATCGATATTGGTATCATTTGATATATTTTTTTAAAAATGTGTCGATTCTCTTCGATACTTAGCTTTAAAGTATCGATAGGTTTAAGAATCGATACCTTTTTATTATTATTAGGAATATTTTCTTTATCAAGGAACCAATGCCAAACTTTAAACTAAAGAAAGATAAAGGAATAACGTTGCCGATCAAAAATAATGTAGCCGTCATCGTTTAAAAATTTGTTTGTTTAGGTAACACATTACATTTGAGAACGTTTATCTCTAGCGATCCAAACGCGATGCGATATTCTCTTCTAAGCATCCATACCTTAAATAATCGATGTAAAATATCGATATTTTTTAACCGATATATCGATACTATAATAGTATCGGGTATCGATACCACAACCCTAGTTATTTCTTGTACTTATAATTAGAACCTACACCTCTATCTTCAGACAGCACATGTCCTTCAATCTCCGTTCAGTGTTCCCAACCTTTCGAGATAAAAATTTCCTACCATAGTGTTAAGAATTTCCTTTTTGGACAAAAAATTCCCTCAACATGGAGTTGTTGATTTCAAAATATTTTATTGTATATCAACAGATAAAAATGGTCCTTAAATTTCGCTCTATGTAAAAAGTTTGTAAATCGATCGCAGCGAGGGCTACATTTTGCCAAGGCATAAAAATACACATTTTCGCACTTCAGGAACAAAAAGTTGATTTTTTATCGCCGGGATGCAAAGTGACGAATCAGGGATTAGTTAGAAATCGGGATGAAAAGTGACAGATCTGGGATAAAAAGTAAAAATCCTAAAAAAACGTAAAAACTCCTCTCGCTTTGGTCGAGATTCATACTTTTCGATTGGAGGTAAAATGTGAACCACTTTTATCCGTTGTTATATAATGTACTATTTTCACGAGGTTTATACGCTATTTTTTACAGTTTTATTCACGTTTTGTTTTCTACTTTCTTGAGTTTTGAGATTTTAACTTTCTATTTCTATTTTTATTTTTGTCTCTGATCTGTTACTATTTCCCCCGGGGTAAAAAATGATATATTTACCCCCAAAATGAGGGATAAAAAGTGCACCATTTATCGCTATTAAGGTGCGATAAAATATCGATATTTTTTTATATTTTTAAAATACAGTCGAACCTCTCTAACTCGAACCTCTATAACTCGAACCTCTCTATAACTCGAACTTTATTAATGGCCCCTGCACTTTTTACATGTATTTAAACCTCTTTAACTAGAATTTCTATAACTCGAACTCTCCATAACTCGAACTGTTTTGGTTGTACCTTCAGGTTCGAGTTATAGAGGTTCGACTGTATTGACGTTTCAAAATTTAAACTGTGGAATCGTTATAAGACCATCGCATTGCCTAAAAAATTGGATAATTCTTCACTTGCCTAAAAAACTGCGAACTTTTGCACTTTGTGCCGTGTTTACTTTTAATAAATGGTATAAAAATACCTAATTTAAACTCTTTTATTATTTTTTATCGCTCAGTCCTAAAAATCCCCTTACTTGAATAAAATTACAAAAAAATTCCCGTTTTTCCTTTCAGGTTTGAAAATAGCCTTAAAAGAAAAAATCCAGTTTGGAACACTGGATTTTAAAACTTCAATACAAAATATGTCCATAGGACCCCTTTATGGCGTGGCGTGGCGTATATCGAAAAATGTTTCGGGGGGGGAGGGGGCCCGAACAGTTTCGGCGGGGCCCGAGACTCCATGAGTCCGTATTTTATGCAATTTTATGTTTGTATTCATAAAATATGTGGAAAATATCCAAAAAACCATTCGGGGTCGGTCCCCCAGGCCCCCCTTATATACGTCACTGGTCGTCTCTCTGAATGTCCAGAAATTAACGTCCATTGGGCGTACAAAGGGTACATTGTGTATCGTCAATTAGACGTCCGATGTCCAGCTATGTTTTTGCGTTTTTGCTGTCTGGGGTAGAACCATATTGAAAAAGCAATAAAATATATACCCTTAAATTGCAAGAAATTGAAATGAGCCCGTACATCATTTTTCTTTCGTCTTTGGCTGATTTCAACAACTTTAATAATAGATTCCAGTATTTTCCTTACCTTAGAGCTAGCTTTTTGACATATTACTTCCTTTTTATCTGCTTAAAAACTTCTTTGATGTAAAGTGGTTTATTTACTTCCTTCTAATACCCTGTTATTTTGTTCTATATATAATATTTTTTTCCGACTGTCATTTTAATAGCAAATTTTTAAAAATAATATTTTTGTACACAAAAACTAGTAGGCCTAAAAAGACAGAAACTATACATTTTTACAAATAAAACTTGATCTGGGTATTACGCCACTACTAAAAAAAAAAATTAATTAAGAAACCACTGCGTTTCTCTTAGAAAATAAAAATCCCTATTTTGTCAGTGGTTTATACGAAAAAATAAATATTTGCCTAACAAAATTTGCGACGTTTCGAATGTTCTTCTACAATTATTTTCAAGCACCACAAATATACAATTTTTAAAATATTTTTTTATCAATATTGTTTAGTCTGCTTTATGTTTATTATTGAATTATTTATTTATGACAAATTTTTAAGATTACCAAAGGTAGTTATTATGTCAGTCATTATTGTTTTGACAATTTAGACAGAAAAGGAGGATTAATTAAAATACAAATTATTAAGGGGGCAAACTTTGCCCGAAAAATGATATCCCATTTTTTGGTCAAATCTTTGTCCTAATAGAAATGGAAAACGAGACAGCGGAATCCGACAAAATTTTGCGGGGTGGTTTTTGAAAGCATTTTTAGCAAACTTATCTTAGCAGTTTTTTGCTAAGATACAGAACAGAACACAGGTTTATTGATAGTGGTAAATGGTTAACATAAAAACAAATTGACAAACGTAGCAAATAAAACTGTAAATATAGGGAAACATTACTTTTGTCCAAACTGAGATTTAAGTGTCTGGTATAATTTAGCGGTTTCGGGACCAAGTTGAGGTTCCGGGACCTTCACTGAGTCCCGGGACCACTTTTTTTAGGAAAACTCCCGGGACCGCCCCGGGACCATGTCCCGGTACTGGATACCCTACTCCTGACTGAAGCGCCATCCCATATAACGGAGGCGAGTCAATTGGATTGAGAAAATTTAATTAAAGTCTCGTGACCTGTATTTTCAGATTATTTTCAGTTATTTTGAACACATAAAATATTCTTTAATATAAGTTAAAGACTTAGAAGTAAGTATTTAGAGAGATACAATTTTTTGGATTTGAACAAAAAGTTTTTATGAGTGCCACGGGATTACGAACCGATCCTTAAGATAGTTTGTGATAATGATAAAAATAAGTGCGGAAGAGGCACTAAACACAGACGTTAGGTATGTAGGTACAGTTAAGGACTTTTTAAATTGCCGATGTATTTTTCTCTGTCAAAACTTATAATGTAAAAATATTAGAAAAAATATTTTTTTTTATAATACGCATGAATAAAGAATAAAAGTAAAGTTCCCTATTGTTTTGGTTTAATTCAAACTGGGTTTCCTAATTTCATATAGAAATATTTTTTATTTTCCAGCGCGGTCAATTAAAAAGGCCCTGCCTGACTGTACAATATTAGCTCACACATATACTATACTATAGTAGTGTGAGCTATGGTGATCCTAATTTTTTCGAGAAAAAAAAAGTTGCTCCGATTTCAAAAATTTTTATATATCTTTGCGTTTCAGATGATTTTGAAACTTTTTTGTTGCGCCGTCTGTCTGTCTGTCTGTCTGTATGTCTGTCTGTCTGTCTGTCTGTCTGTCTGTCTGTATGTCTGTCTGTAACGACCAACGCGCATAACTCAAAAACCGCTGGGCCGATTTTAATGAAATTTAGTACCTAGGCTGGGTCTTAGGTCGAGATGGTCCCGTTTAAAAATGAACAAAATCCACCAAACACAAACCAAATAAAAGGGTGGGGGTAGCTTTCAAAAATTAGAGTTTATGTGAAAATATGGCGTGTGTGATATCAAACGAAAGGTAATTGAGTATGCAGTTAAACAAAATACATTTTAATTTATTTTAAAAAAAGGGTGGGGGTATATTTTAAAAATTAGAGCTTAAGTGAAAATATGGCGTGTGTGATATCAAACGAAAGGTAATTGAGTCCGGAGTTTAACAAAATACGTTTTAGTTTTTTGTTTTTTTTTTAAGGGTGGGGGTAGATTTCAAAAATTTGAGTTTAAGTCAAAACATGGCTTGTGTGGTATCAAACAAAAAGTAATTTAGTCTGGAGTTGAATAAAATACATTTCAGTTTTTAGTTATAATATCTCACACGTACACTATAACTATAGTACCTAGTGTGAGCTTAGGGGCCCATATATTGGCAGAGTATTTTTTCTACGTGGTTGTGGAAACAAAAATAAAGCACAACAATACAAAAAACTGAGTTATTTTGTCACATAGAATGACATTTGACAACATCTATTAGGGCCGTATCTGGACCAAAATTTTGAGGGGGGTTAGGCCAGTGGAATTTGAAAAATTGTGGGTTTATTGAATATGAAAAAAAGGTTAAACTTAAATAACACATTCCTATTTAATTTTCGGAGGGAGTTTGAACCCCCAAAACCCCCCCTTAGATACGGCCCTGACATCTATCATATGGTTTAAAACGCTTTTCACATTTAAACATTTTTCTCTCATCAATAATAAAGGCGCTAATCCGAAATTCAAAATAATAATATACTGAATCTCGTGCAGATCTCGTACAGAGTGAGGTTAGTTTATTTGTTTGGTTTTGCAGTGGTGGTATTGGGTTGTGTGTTGTCCGTGTTGGTGGTGTTACAAGTGTATGGCGCTAGTGTTTTTCGTTGTAAAAGTGGCGTTTTGTCCAAAAACCCTTAGTTTGTCCACCCTGTGTACCGCCGTTCGTAATTGAATTAATGTTTCCAACACTGTATGATGTATAAAAAAACAAACTTGACAAACCAACACTTCATTTTAAACCAAAACTTACCTGCAATTATTCCAAAAGAAAAGTTTACTTTGTCAATTTAAAACAGATTCAAAAGGAGCAGCGCTAGCGTTAGGAATGCAACTTTAAAAATAAACTTTACAGGAACAAAACTTTTATTAAATTTAAATCTGAAGAACGACAGCGTTAAAAAAACTGTTAAAAGCAACATCAGAAAAAGTACTGATTTCGGTTTCTGTTTCTAGGTAGGGGCTGGGTAATAATAATTTTTCATTTATTAGGATGGATATACGAGTAGTGAAAAGTATGAAAATATAGAAACTTTTTCATCAAAAGCCGCAGTGTTTTCCAATTGAAAAAAGAAAATAAATAACAGACACCTATACCTTCGTAAAATATGTGTTCGCAATATGGAGTGTTGACGCTTCAAAACGTACAGATAAGGATTTGGGTTTCAAAAGTGAATTGTACTTACTGCAACGGGGCACATAAAGGCGCTTCCACACTTAGACTCTTTTATCCGACACCACTAAAGGTTGTCGCACTTGGCCTTCACGCCCTGTCCCGTCAAAATACGGATAGGATTAAAAGCAAGCAAATGAATAGACAACCGCACGTTAGTCCGTCATGGCACGGAACGGTGAGTCCGTCGACGGACCAGATTCCAGTTCTCCGTCAAACGACGGTTGGTGCCGGAACGGGCTGGCCAAGTGCGTAACCGACCAGCGCAGGCCACCATCAACTTTTGTTCGGCGACATTCTGAAATATTGAAATGGTTATTTACCTAACAAGTAATACTTTACTGCACGCGACGGCAGTTGGCCGAACGACGCCGAACGCATGTCTTAGGTACAATATTAATTTATAAATTTACATCGACTGATATGTTTACATGTGTATGTACAAAGAAAATAAGTATCCTATTTCATCACAAACAGTAATGAACAAGATTCTTGAACTTTTCGTATCTTACGAATATCATATTTCACGAATTAATAAATATGTTAGATCTGCAAAAATATATTAAAATATGATACACCGGGTGGGCCAAAAAAAACCGGACCATTTTTTTTTATTATAACTATATTGATATAATTGAACTATACAATTAGATTTTAAAGGAACAAACTTCACGTGGCAGAGAATTAATCAGAGTTTTGACTAAATATATTTTTTTTCCACCATCACAGAATTTATGATGGCGGAGGAAATTAAAAGCTACCCTTCAAAGATGCTTGTTTATTCTTGTGTTGCGAACATGTTTTCATTATTATTTAAATTAATAAAAAAGCCGCATTCTTGCCGCGCATAACAAGGTACGACTTAGCAAAATTAGTTTGGTGGTTCTAAAAAGAAATATTTTTGTTTCAACTGTTGTTTTGCATATTACGCGATTGCCCCAATCATGTCTGCATTTATTTTCTTATAAATTCATTACTACAGAACCGATTTTAATGAAATAAAAAATATCTTGGAAAAATTGATTTCTTTTTAAAAATCATGATCAAAGGTTATGGCCATCTTAAAATATAAGATGGTGGACTGAATCATACTTGTTTGTTCAAAATGGCGTATTTATTCTTATTTTCCGAAAGTGTTTTAGTTCTTTTTTTAATTTATAGAAAAGCGCTACTTTTTCTTCACACAACGAGGTAAAATCAGTGTGATGGTTCTTAAAAAATCTTTTTTTTTTCATCCATTGTTTTACAGCTTATACAATTGCATTGCTAATCCTATCTGCAAAAATTTCCTTGTAAATTCGTTATTACTAAACCGATTTTAGTTAATCTTTAAAGATCAATCAGCTTGCACTATGACGTTTTTTATATGACTAATCGGTTCAGTTATAATGAATTTCTAAAGAAATGCATGCAGACAGGCAATGCAAACGTATAATTTATAATAAAAATGGCAGATTTTGTGAGAACTACTTTACCGATTTTATTACTTTGTTATGCGAGAAAAAAGTAGTGTTTTTCTGTAAATAACAAAAAAAACTAAAACATTTTCGGAAATAAGAATAAACGTGCCTTTAAAGGGTCAAGTACAATTAACTTAACTTTTAAGATGACGGCAAATTTCGATTATAATCTTTCAAAAACAATCAATTCTTACTATGATTTTTTTATTTTACTAAGATCGGTTCAGTAATAATGAGTTTATAAGAAAATAAATGCAGACAGGATTGGCAATGCAACGTATAATCTGTAAAACAATGGCTGAAACAAACAATAGATTTTTTGAGAACCACTACACCGATTTTACTAATTTGTACCTTGTTGTATGAAGGAAAATAACTGATTTTTTTATAAGTTAAAATAAAAACTAAAACATTTTCAGAAAATAAGAATAAACACGGCATTCTAAATTTTAAGATGGCAATAAATTTTAATCATGATCTTTAAAAAGCATTCCATTCTTACCAGGATGCTTTTCATCTGATCAAAATCGGTTTAGTAGTAATGAATTTATAAGGAAATAAATACAGACTTGGTTGGCATGTATAATATGTAAAAGAATGATTGAAACAAAAATATTTTTATTTAAAACCACTAAACCGATTTTGCTGATTCATACCTTGTTGAACATGGCAGGAACGCAGCTTTTTTACTGATTTAAAAAAATGATTCAAACATGTTCCCAACACAAGAATAAATGAGCATCTTTGAAGGGTACAATTTAATTGTATTCACCATCTTGGATTTTGAGATGGCGGACAAAAAAATATATTCAGTCAAAACTTTGGTTAATTTTCTGTCAAGTGCAGTTTGTCCCATTAAAATCTATGGTTTATTTCTAAAGTTATAATGAAAAAAATTTGTCCGGTTTTTTTGGCCCACTCGGTAAGTCAAATAATTGGGAAAGTAATATTATTTTGGAACTTGAGTTAATATAATTTTAATAACTAAAATGGAGTGGAATGGAATCAATATGTACTAAAGGTACTTTCGGGTGTGTAAGGCCGTTGATTGTGATAATTAAATTTAATTTCAAAAAAATTGAAATGGACGAAATTTCCATTTATGAGCCGACATGTATTAATTTTTAAATTTAGGGTGACTATGATGATTAACACATATCAGTTTATAAATGAAAAAGTCCACTATTTTAGATCCAACAGTTTGGTGTTCCTAAGATTCAAAAATGATTATTACTGTAATTCCGCTGTATTCGATCGTTATTTTGACTTTTTGCAAGTTTAATTGAGGGCGAAATTTCAATTTATGAGCCGACATATATTAATTTTGAAATTTAGGATGACTATTATGACTTTATGATTTAATACATATCAGTTTAGAAATGAAAAAGTCCGCATTTTAGATCCAACAGTTTGATTTTCCATTGGTTTAAAAATCATATCAAGTGACCTTTAAGACTTTAAGTTCCAAATTTTATACAAATTTTAAAAAATGTAAAATTTAGTACCCGTAAATTAAAATTCAAACAAGTTTTCGTGGCTAATCGGGTAAAAAATACGGGTTTTTGTTTCTCTTGTATTTTTCCGTGGGTGGCTCGAAAGCTTAACCTCACTGGGGTCCAAGATCTAATGAACCCTAATAAGTGTTGACAGTTAACTGTTTCGTCCTCAAAACACTGCTTGGTCAATGTGACACCCTTGCTAAATTAAGTATAAGGTTTTGTCTCTTACCTTACATTTCTAGTGAGAAAACAAAATCATGTACCCAACAAGAAGCGCCATCTGCCGAAGTACGAGAGAAACTAAAACAGCAGCAGGCGAGTAAAACTGCTATATCATCGATCAATGAAAGTATCGATAGAAAGAAAGAATCCATCACGTGACCAACACAAAATTGCCTTTCTAGATCAGGTCAACGAAAATTGCGTTTGTTTCGCTATCAAGACGTCGGCATCGCGTCTGTCAACCATAAGCATAATTTAAATAAGCAACTTAAATTTGCGTGCAAAAAGAAATGTCCTTAAAACTGCGACTTAATGACCAGACAGAACACGAACTGACTCGAACTTAACGTTAAGTTAGGGGAACTTCTTTTTTTTCTTCTTACATTGACTTTGACCTAGCGACAGAATGTAGAACTAGGTTTACACGAGAAAAGTTTTAAACGTGTTTTGTTTTAATTACATAATATATTTCGGACATTGCTCAAAACCCAGTGGGTATTACTAGACTTATCCGGCTTTCTAACTTTACCCCTAACATAACGTTTCTTATATCATGGCTATTCCAAAAGGAAAGGGCAAAATTTTGCACTTTGGCACTTAAATAAAAAAAGTTATCGACTTAAACTAGCAAAGGATTAGTTTTTCAAAAATCTGGAAATGTTTTGTCGAATATTAATGTTAAATTACTTCTATTAACTGGTAACAAAAAACTCATTTTGGTTTTACTTACAGCTATTGCATTTTTCCATATTTGGGCAGAATTGTCTCGATAGCTGTAATAAATTTATTTGATTTTTTAAGGACTTTGATGTTTATGTTAGCTTATTTTATTTTGATAATAGATTTTGTGAGGGATTTCTTCTCGGAAATTTTTAACTTGCAGTCTAGTACCTGTGTGTGCACTAGAGTGTAAGTGGCAAAACAATGCCAATTTTTGCTCTCCTCGAACCAGGTTAAGTTATGTATATTAAACCAACCAGGTTAGTGAAACAAGTTTTCGTGGCTAATCGGGTAAAAATAAGGGTTTTATATTTCTCTCGTATTTTTACGTGCTCGCCCTTATACGACTTTTCGTAATACTGCTTGGTCAATGTGACACCTTTTATAAGTTAAGGATACGTTTTGTCTCACACCTGATGTTTCTAGTAAGAAAGCAAAATTATATACTCTGCAAGAAGCGCCATCTACGGAAGTACGAGAAAAACAAAAAAAACAGCAGGCAAGTAAAACTGCTATATCATCGATCGATGGAAATATCGCTTGAAAGAGAGAATCCAGTGATCTACAGTACACATTGTCTTTTGATTAACGCTGATTGCGTTTATTCTGTCATTAAGTCATCGGCATCTTGTCTGTCAACGGAGTTTAAAGCCAAATATTTTTTTATGTTTGGCTTTAAACTCCGTTGACAGACGCGATACCGACGTTTTAATGGAGAAATAAACGCAATTTGCGTTGATCTGACCTAACAGACAATGTGTGTCGTAGGTCACGTAATGGATTCTCTCTTTCCATCGATATTTTGAGCGATCAATGATACAGCAGTTTTACTTACCTGCTGATGTTTTAGTTTCTGTCGCACTTCGGTAGATAGCGCTTCTCACTAGAAACATAAGGAGAGAGACAAAACCGTATATTCGTTCTAAAGAGTTCCATAAGGACGAAACAGTTAACTGTCAACAATTATTAGGTGTCAATTAGATCTTGGACTCCCGTGAGCTTTCGAGCTACCCACAGAAAATACAATGGAAACAAAAAACCTTTTCTTTTACCCGATTAGCCACGAAAACTTGTTTCATTTTTAATTTACGGTAGTAGTATATTTAGAAGCCTTGTATGTTGACATATTTGGATATATATCCAAACAGGTCAACATATAGGGTCTGTAGGAATATTAACTTAACCCAGATAAGTTTAATATGACAACCTAACTAAGTTAAGGGCGTAAGTTTGGTATACTAACCTAACTTGTACTAATAAAGTTAAGGTAGTGAAATACGCTGTTACAGAGCCGGATGTAGATTTCAAGGAATATATTTTCAATAACGAGCTTTATTTTCTCGTTGCTCTGTCAGCATTCTTGATCGATTTGGCATCGCACGTTTCTTGAACCTTAAAAGGCGAGAAAAACTTTTGGCAACTTCGAATATTTCTGATTGTTAGGAACTTTTTTGAAGCAAAAAGAAAGTATTTTGTATAGTAGTTATATTATTGTTAAACTTCTATCTCTGTGCAATTTTGGTGGTCAATAACGCATGGGCACACCCACAGAGGCCTCAGCCCTCCCGCTCCCAAGCCTAAGATTTTTTTAGATATTTTTCACTTATTTTATGAATAAAAAGATAAAATACGACTTCATGAAGCATTTAAATAGATAAATACCATAATTTATACAGTGCGGATCTAAATATACCCCCACTTCTAACTTTTGAACAAAACGAGATATCGATTTTTGGTGAAAAGTCTATTTAATGGGACTTTTTTTCAAGATATAAATGGCAAACTAACCTAATGTCAAAAATGATTATATACCATCAACATTTTTAAATTTAAAAGGGGGGCATGTAATACCTCTTTTGAAAGGTATTTTGATTCTCTATACAACAAATTTTTAAAATCAATTTAGTATCCTAAGAGATATGTTTATTTTTCTTCGCGATCGACTAAAAAAGTGAATTTTTTAAAGTTGCAAAAAGCTTTTCTCGATTTAAAAAATTTAAATGTGTTGTTGAGAGAATCAAAATACCTTATCAATTTAAAAATTTTAATGTTATGTCTAATTTTTGACATTAGGTTAGCTTGACATAACTGTCACTGAGCTCAAATAGCCTCAAAAAAAGTCCCATTAAAAATGCTTTTTACCAAAAATCGATATCTGTTTTTGTTCAAAGGTTAGAGTTATATGTTTAATAATAGGGACCTATTGCAATAAAGCCAGGCAATAATTGTGCCGGGCACTATTATGACATTTTCGCATAATAAGAACAGCTGTCTTCTTTCAAAATTAGGCCTTTGTGTTTTATAAGAGCCAAAATTAATAGTGTCGCCACTATTAATGGAAAATAAACAACTGGATTTATAAATTCGACTTTGGTGTGTCAATTTTGAAAGATCAACTGTCAGTTCTCAATGTCAATCTGTGAGAATAGTGCCCGGTACAATTAATGCCTGGCACTTTTGCAATAAGTCCCCTATTTTTAACAGCCTTATAATAATAAGCTTTATTAAATCAGTGTCAAACAATAACAGACATCTGACATTTTTGATTTGGTCTTTTAAGTCAGCTTGTTAAGCCTTCAAGAAACCGAAAAACAAAATGTTGCCAACACCAATAAAAATGTTGACCGATGTTAAGAACATATTCGTTGGATATATTTAGTTGTCAGTGATAGGGAAGCCCTGTCGTGGATTCATACTTCTTAATTTCCATTTTATGGGGGGCTTGGTTGTATGAGGGGGGCATCGTACAGCGGTGACCGTAAGTAAGAGCACAAAAATAAGTGGAACTGGAAATATGCACAGGAACAAGGAGTACGTGGAAAATATCGCAGACCGAAAAGCACACACTGAAAAAAGTGCACACAGTAAAACAGAGCACAGGAAAATCAAAAATTATTTTTTATTTAATTTTAAAAATGCGTAAAAACTTTATAAAGTATCTAAAACTAGACTAAAACTTTAAAATTTTTTGTAAATATTCGTTACTATATATAATTTTTATTTAGGACATCTAAGGATCATTAAACTCTTATTTGGACGCTTGTTAAACTAGTATTGTTGGTTGGTTTAAGGTAAAAATTGGAGTTGTAAAAATATTGAATTTTTTTTTGGATTGATGCCAATGTTACTTTATCAACTAATTCTGCGCAATGGCCAAATAGTTTCAATTATTTAAAATTTGGTTTATTCTTATCGAATCTAATCTAAATAATAAGGTGCTGACTTGTGACGTAGCTTTAAATTTATGGCCCGATATAAGTTTTAATTTTGGAACATACTCATTTGCATCTATTTTTAATGCACAGCTAATTTTTTATTGATGTCCAACAGATAGCGCAAGGTGGACTCTTGGACCTGGTTTTTGACCGAAATTGGAAGAATAGGTTTTGTAATAATATTTTGATTTAAAATTTAAAAAAAAGTAATTATGAATCAAAATGGCGGATCCAAAATGGCAAAGTTTCTTATTTATGAAACGATAAGCATGTTTAGAGGTTTGGAGAGATAATAGTCGCTAACTATGATTTTTGATTTAAACTTAAAAAACTTAATATCTATTAAATTTGGGACTTTGGCGTGTCTAAAGTCGCTGAATATAATTATGAACTTAAACTTAAACAAAATTACCACACACCGACGGATCCAAAAGGACAGAATTTTCTATATATGAACCGATATTATAAAAATTAGTTTGGTTCGATAATTAAGAGTTGTGACTCGAACGTAAAACAAAATATCATTGCGATATGTATTAAATCTGGAACTCTTAAACTTTTCTTAATCTTGTAATATTACAATACTTTGATCAAGTTTTTCGTAAATTACTCGATATTTTGGGGGTATACTGGCAAAGCGGACTTCGTTTTGATTTTAACGCACTAAAAGACATACAGGTAGATGGTTTGATGAAATGTACAAGTCATTTCTTTTTGTTTATTTTTCCTCTGCGAGCTTTTTGCCTGTGCAAATATTTGGTCTGCAGTTTTTTTTTCAGTACACTTTTTTCCTGTGCGCTTTTCTTGGAGACTCTAGTAAAAAAGTCAACAAAAATATTATTTTTTCACCTTTTAACTTATTTTCACAGAACGAAAAAGGTACTTAATATCAATGAATTCGTTCGTTGACAGGACAAAAACTGCGCCGAAGCAAAAACGCGCCCAAAACAACTAAGAGCAGAACCGCGCTGAACCAAAACCGCGCGGAGCAAAACAGTGCCGAAGGACAAAACCGCGCCTATAGGAAAAAAAGGTAAGATTTTTCGAAAACCCCCCAAAGGCTTATTTACTTAAGCACGAATCCGTATGCCTCGCTAAAAGGCCGTTCGATAAAATTAGGTTGCATTAAATTCTAATAAAAATTGAAAAAATCTTTAAATTACCCCTAGTTGTGAAGACCTGCCTTAATACATTTCGAAAGGACTCTGGAGACAATAGTTTGAGGCTTGAAAAAGGAAAAATATATTTCGAAACGTTGCCAAAAACTTGATAGTTTCTTTTTTGGTCCTGTCCTCTAACCCACGTCAAATACTACCAATCTAAGTTTATTTTTATATTAGCTTTTTTATGCATTTCTGTGTCATTCTGCCTTTACGTCGTCAACTTTAGGTAAATTTTCAGAAATTAGAACATGACTACAACAGGAGGGGGGATAAAAAAATTGAAAAACTGGCCCGGCAACATTCAATTGTTAATCTGTGACCTATTCTCAGCTGGAATCCATTGTCAAACTGCGGTCATCATATTTTGCATACTCAACTACCTCTACCGCCTGCACTATTAAAGCAGATAAAAAGTTTGGATTTTAAAGCCGCTTTTGAGATTAAGGTTTTCCTTTTTACGCGAATTAAATACGAAGTCCGGTGACGTAGCTTTTAAAAAACTTTTTATTTGAAAAGACTACAAAAAATACTTATAACTAAAATGACCAATACAACTTGTAAAAGTATAATGATACCTAATTAGACCATTTGGGTGCATATATAAACTTCAATGTACGGCGTCAGCAATATATTTGTTATTACAAACAAGATGAGATGTTATTATTCCAGGGATATTACTCCTCCACCCTTAGTTTCGTCAACGTCCTCGTTGATGAGTTTTTGGAGAACCCTTAAGGGAATATTTTTTTGTCTTTGAGGTTTTTTGTTTTCGCCAAAAATAGAAAATAAAAATAAATATCAAGATTACTGCCAAACATAAAGTTAAGATAATGTAATTTTGGCTTTCAAAATTAAGTTCCTGTAGGACTAAAGGATCCAAAAGGTCTTCCTGCATTTTTTGCGGGTTTTCTAAATGTCTTATCTGCAAATTGATAGACAAGTTTGTTTCAGGAAGCTTTATTATATCTGGCAATGAAACAGAAATGTTATTTATTGATAATGAATATTTATTTTGATTAATTATTATGTCACACTGGCTGTTAATAAGATAACAGTTTTGAAGTGTGGTTTTCTGAAACTGGAAGCAATTTTCGTAAATTGTTTCGGAGTTTTTTGTACAGAAAAGTAGACCACTTTTATAAGTTAAAGTGTGAATTTGAAAATTATTTTTTTACTGTGGCGAAAGGGCAATTTTTTTGGTAAAAGGCAACTATGTGCAATGGGGTTGAAACAAATCCAATTTGAGTTAATTTCAGAGCATTGCTGATACCATAAATTGTTACAATAGTATTTACTGGGGCTAATTAATATTTTTGATTCATTATTAGGTATTGGATAAACTATCTTAAGACTACAAGAATATTTTTCAAAGATTGGTATTTTCACTACAATGATTGACATATCTTTTAACAGAATAAGGCCAGTTTTACATATAAGAGTTAATTCTGACAGGTGTTTTAGTGGCCATAGAGAATTTTTTGGATAATGAGCTGTCAAATATTGCCAAATTTCCCTAATTTCATTGACATTCAAAATTTCTAAATCTAAAGTTTGCAGATGCGCAAAAGATATCATTCTCAGCATTTTTTCCAAAAATTTGTTTAGTTTTGAGATTTGTAAAATTTGGTTTTGCATACTGAGTAATAACGTGATTTCATTATTCAATTTTAAAATTTCGAAGCGAATGCATTTTGCGTTTTTATTTATAATGTTTACATTTTCCTGGAATTTGTTTATAATATTCCCGGCAAATGAACTAAGGTCATTTATCTTGTGCATCGTGTTAATTTGATTTTGTTTCAGTATTTGTAAGTTCTGCGTTATTGTGTCTAGGTCGGTATTATCTAGGTTTCCTGTGACAAATTTAATACCGCTTCCCAGTAGGTTGAATAAACCACGTTTCTTTCTAAGTTCATTGTTTTCTAAAGAATTTAGTTTTTCATAAGTATTGTACGTATCGTTTAAGCATGATTCAAGGAATTGAAATTGTATTTTTAATAAAGTATTATTAACTTGATTGACTAAAGGGGATAAAAATAGGGAATTAGTAGTAAAAAGTTGGCTTAGAGACGTTTTAATTTTTGTCATATTAAAAGGTATGTACATAGTATGATAATGGCTTACAACTAAAGAAGGAGAGATTTCTTCGGTGTAGAATCCATTATTGTCCAATCTATTGACCTGAAGGGCCTGGTTGAGGTTCGTCAATGTCAGGAGGGACAGGATCAGGAACCTGGAATGATTTAGGTTTTTTCCTGAGTCTTTTTATTTTTCTGACATGTGTGTTAATTGGTTTAGTTTTTGAGATACCAGTTATAACATTTTTATTGACGTTAGTTACTTTGGTAGGGATAAATTGGGGGTTCATTTTATTTCGAAGGGTGTTTTTTCTAAAGATAGTTTGATCTTTTTGAATTTGAGGGGGCTCTTCGGTGTTTTTATTTTGTTTTTGTGTGGTGTGTAACTGTTTTTGATATGCTTTTTTGAAAACTTGATCGTGAAAAGGTATTAGTTCTTTCTTTCGTTGTTCATTATATTGTTCAAAAAGAGTGAGGTCGTTATTTATGTTTGGTTCGTTCACATAAGGCTGTATAAAATTGAAAATTAAAAATGATCGGTAATAGAGTGTACTCTCTGATTAAGTATATATTAGTATGGCTGACGTCATAATATTTTGAGAAGTTTCTTCAAGATGTTTAAATTTTTAAATTTCTTAAATATTCAAAATGTGTAGTCTAGAGAAAGTTGTTCGTTGCAGAATATTTGACATAAATATTTTAAAAGGTTGTTATCAATTTTGTTATCTTTTTTTTTTTTTTAATTTTATTTTATTGTTTATTTTATTATCTTTTGTTTATTTTTTTTTGTGTTCTTATAAGAAAAGTGGTTTTCAAAAATCGTTATAAAATTTTTTGTGTATTTTGAAACAAATCTATTTAAGTTCAAAATTGACAGTTTATAAATTGAAAGATGTCTAAATGATACAAATGTTTTAAATGGTTTTTCATCTAAAAGGGGTCCTTTATAAGCAATTTTATAAGAATGCTTTTTATATGAGTTTTGAAGACATATTTTAAAGTTGTTTATGAAGATGGTAATCGGTTCTCTTAGTTTGGGCCAGTAATATTTTTGTTTTATTTCATTGAAGATCTCTGTTTTGTTTTTATGATTAGGTCCATAGTATTTTAATATTAATTCTTTTTGTTTTTCTGCGTTTATCACGTCAATTAGGTATTTAGTCGAAAATATGAGTTTTGCACATGGGTTAAAAATAGAGTTAACTACTTTCTGAAATTCTAGTTTAAGTTCATTGTTTGGAATGTAAATAGTAAATAGAGAGTCAGGTTTCACTATCTCTTTTAGAATTTTAAGAATGTGCTCTTGTTGTTTTTCATTTATTGTCACAAAATTATGATTTCTATTAAATGGTTTAGAGAAAAAATGTTTATATTGTTGTCCATAATTAATAACCAATCGATTGGTTGTATAATTAAGGGGCAGTTCGGATGTAGATAAATGTTTTCTTTGTGTCTCATTATTTGAGTGAATAGTGACGTCAGAGGCGTTGTCTCGGGCGTCATTTTGGAGGGGCACAAAATACTCTAAATTCATTTTTGGCGGTTTTAATTTTTCATTGAGTACGGTTACATTAGCTTGGGGTTCTTTGTATTGCTCGTTAATTACGTGTTCCGTGAGATTAAAATCGGTTAAGTTGGTAACAGAGTTACGCACGGTGGGTGCATTGGCTTTATTTATTTCATGTATGTTAAAATTTATCTTCAAGAGGGCGTTAGCAACGACATTTACATTTTCTTTTTCGTAATTTGTATCTTTTTGAGTTTCTGGAATTAAGTACCGTTGAATGCAGTCGATTTTTATTAAATTTGGTTCAGTACCTTCCGGTGTTATGATGTAGTCTGATTTTAATTGTGTTTCAGGGTGAAAATATTGAATAGGTTGTTTCTTAAATCTTTCTTGTGGGATTACTTTTATTTGTTGGTGAAAGTTAATGTTAACGTTTGGACTTGGATAGGGGATTTTACAAAATTATTTAACTGTTACTGGACAGTTAGGAATGTATTGTTCTTTGAAGCTAAAAGAGGGTGTGAGTTCAATATCTTTTTGGTAGTTTACTTGATAATTTTGGATTGGCTGCTTAACAGGGTTATTATAAGCAATAGAAAGAGGAATTTTTACATTTTTATTTAAAGTTAATATACTATTTTTTAAATCGAGCATACCCTTTAACTTTTCAAGGTCTCTTAAGCCTATTAATGCGTCAAAGTCTTTATGCCAGTTTACAACACGCATTTTAATATTTTCGTTTATTCCTAGTTCTTGTAATAAATTTATTTTTAAATTATTATTTTCTTTATATGTGTTTCTGCAGCTGGTTACTTCAAAGGGTTCAAAAAATAGATATTTGGGGTACATTTTGGCTATTTTTGGGGAGATTATAGAGTCTGAGGCTCCTGAATCGATAAGAATTGTTATTTGCGTTTTTGGTAAATAAAAATATGGTAGTTCGATTTGTCGGGCAACGTTATTTAAGTCGACGGGGGATCCAAGGCTGTTTCCTGAAAATTTTCGCTTGCGGCGTTTGTTTGTAAATTATGTTCGTAAGAGCAGTTTTCTTGTTGGCTAGTGGGTTCTTCGTTATAAAAATGAGGATCGTAAAAATAGTCAGGGTTTTCTTCACTATAATTATTGTAAGTTTGATTTTCACAGGTTTGTTCGTAGGTTTGTTCGTAGTTTTGTTCGTAAGTTTGTTCTGGGTATGTTTCTACATTTGTCAAAAATCCTGAGGGTTTAAAAATTCCTGAAGGTCGATTGTATGGGGGTCTTTGATAGTGTTGCCTTGACGGACCAATTGTTGATGTCGACATAGGGGTTGGCTTGTCTAAAATGGGTTTATTTTGTGGGGCGAAGGCGTTAGTTGGTCTTCCAAAATTTTGAAAATTTTGAGGTTGATTTTGAAAAGGTCTAGGTTGATTAAAATTAAAGTTAGGTTGTCTAAATTGAGAGTTAAAAGGTGGATTAAAATTAAATTGTCTGGTAAACTGAGGGTTCGAAAAAGGTTGCATAAACGGGTTAAAACGTTGTTGGGGTGGTTTTGGTCTTATTTGATTAGTTTGGGGGTTGCGATTAAAATTTTGGTTTTGTCTAAAGTTATTGTTGGGTTTTAAAAATGAATTATTTCCTTTGTGCAAGTTCGAGTTATTACTTGTAAAATTGACTTGCGCTTCTACTATGTTATTACTCATGACGTCCTTGTAGGCTTCGTCTAAAGTTGCAGGAGTTTTAAGCATAAGAAGCGTTTTTAAAGAGTCTGGGGAGTTTGCGGTCAAAATTAAAACAGATACTTTTTCTACTTGAGATATAAGCAGTAACTTTTGTGCGTTATCTGCTACTTCACATTGAATTTTTCCAAAAATTCTTTGGCAAAAGGCCTTAAGTCTATCGATAAACTGCAAAATGTCTTCGTTTGCGTCAATTTTAATGTACTGAAGTTCTTGCATCAAAATTTCGTGATTAATTGGATCACCAAATTTTTGTCTTAAAGCTAACTTAATTTTTTCAAAAGTATTTAAATCTGGCCTTTCTAATAGAAAATTTTGAGCTTTGCCTACCAGTTTCGATTTTATGGCAGACAGGACCAATTTTTGTTGCTCAATAGAATTACCAAAATAAAGTTCATAAAATTCTTGTACAGAAATCAAAAAACTTTCTAAATGGGATTGACTGCCATCAAATGTGGGCAACAATGACGTGTAAAATTTAAGATTTTCCATTGTGTTAGAAAGTTCTTCGTTTTGTAAAGTGTTATCTAATTGGTTACTACTAACGCTACTTAAACTACTGTTAAAACTAGTGTTTAAATTTGCAAAATTTAAAGAATCAAAATTTTCTAAAAATCTATTTTCTAAATTATTTTCAGTATTTTCTTCTAAACTTTCTTCTATACTTTCTAATTGCTGTTGAGTGTCTAGTCTCGATGTCGACTGACCACTTAAATTTCTTAAACTACTTTGCAAACTACTTATTTGCTCAAAATTTAAATTTAAAGACGGTTTCTTCAAACTTGCTAGATAGTTTTCAATTTCAGTTTTAACGTTTTCTTTCTTATTTTCTGCTCCTAATCCTAGTTTTGTTTTGTTCTTTTCTAAAATATTCTTTAATCGCCTAGGCATCAAGAAAGTCAAAAAAACTTACATAACAATCGAGGATAAATCCATAAGGCTTGTTCTGTAGAGGTTACGCCACCAAAAGGAATCCTATAAATGGGGGTTGACTTTAGCTTTTCTGCCTATGACACCGGGCTCAGTAGGGATGTGTCGTTGGTTAGGCTTTTGGCTTCGGCGGGACTCATACAACACGGTAGACGTCACTAGCTTCAACTCCAGGCTTTATTCCACAACACTTCTTTACGTTCGACGTCGTAAAAGGTATTTTCTTTTAAGAAAAAGTTCACAATTCGTACGGGACGTAAAGTTCGGTTTGAATAGCGCACTAAGACTTAAAAGTCACTTTCGTACAACGGAAAACCGATAAAGGACGAAATCGCACTATCCTGTTCGCAGCGCCAATTAAATACGAAGTCCGGTGACGTAGCTTTTAAAAAACTTTTTATTTGAAAAGACTACAAAAAATACTTATAACTAAAATGACCAATACAACTTGTAAAAGTATAATGATACCTAATTAGACCATTTGGGTGCATATATAAACTTCAATGTACGGCGTCAGCAATATATTTGTTATTACAAACAAGATGAGATGTTATTATTCCAGGGATATTACTCGCGCTAACCAAGTGTTAAAGAAAAATGCTATTATTCCCGATCACGTAAAGCATCTACATAAATTTAAAATATATAAATATTTCAAAATTCTTCTTGTTACACTTCCATTCTATAATGGTCCCCATAGTTCATCATAAAGGACAAATAAAAAATCGTCTAAGATCATAAAGGAAAATTGCATAACAGACCTATGTTAAAAACGGAATTATTTATAACCGGACATTATCAAAAACGTCATTCAAAAATTGAAATTCTGTATAACGTTTTTTATCAAAACCAAACAATATCAAATCATAAAAAGGGTTCGGGCCTACCTTGTGACGTTCACCTAAGGAAGAGCGGTTCTCATATTGCTATGCAATTAAAGTGGCCTCTAATGTAATTTCTTTACTGCAATGCATAATGAAAACCATGTATCTACATAGGGATTGCCATAGCACATAAGCGATATTTTCATTAAGCAAGGCCCATCCTTAAAAATGGTCAGGTGTTGGACTCTAGTTTAGGATTAATTTGCAATTAATTGACCAAGAGGTTCGGTTCGGTTAACACCAATTTCGACCTCTCAAAAGAAGGACAGGAGAGCTAATTCAAGGAAAAAAACAGACATTTTAATTTTTTAATGTATTTTTGGGCTATCAAAAAAAAACAATATTATTTGCGGTCTAAGACAACTGGGCGCCGCCAACTCGGCGCCGCCAAATGGGCGCCGGGCCAACTGGGCGCCCAGTCAACTCAGCGCCTAGCCAACTCGGCGCCGGGCCAATTCGGCGCCGCCAATTGAGCGCCGGGTTGGGCGCCGGGCCAACTGGGCGCCGGACTAACAAATTTTTTTTTGATAAAATGTGCAGATGAAAAACAAAATAAAAAAAAATTTATGCAAAAACATCCTCGAAAAATCCTTTACTCAATTTTTTGAAATTTGGTTTTGTTAAGTAAAGTTAAATCCATTAAGTCGAGTGTTGAAATTTGGTTGGTGTAGTGTTTGGTAACCTGGTAACACTACAATTTTCGTTTTTTATTACAACAATGGCGGTTTCAAAATGGCGGGTTTCTGTATTTTTAAACCGATTTGTCTGAAATTTGAAAGTTTGCAGTGCCTGAGATCATTTAAAACCGTTTTATCCTCAAACTTAAAAAATTCAAAATGGCGAATCCAAAATGGCGGACTTTGTTATTTACTAACCGATTTGTCTTAAACTTAAAATATTACATTGTTTAAGGCCATTTAACACAATTTTTTACCCAAACTTAAAAAAATCAAAATGGCCGATCGAAAATGTGTTAGGTTACCAAACAGTACACCTACCAAATTTCAACACTCGACTTAATGGATTTAACTTTACTTAACAAAACCAAATTTCAAAAAAATTGCGTAAAGGATTTTTTAAAGATGTTTTTGTATAAATATTTTTTTATTTTGTTTTTCATCTGCACATTTAATAAAACAATTTTTTATGAATCCATGCATTTTATCCAAAAAAATTTTTTTAGTCCGGCCCCGAGTTGGCCCGGCGGTCAGTTGGCGGCGCCGAGTTGGCCCGGCGCCCAGTTGGCGGCGCCAAGTTGTCCCATTTCGTATTATTTGTTGCCGATTTAAATTTGCCACCAAACTTTAATGATACCTATTGTATTGGAGGAAAAGTGATGGAACCAGTATACATGAAAAGAGAGAAGAGAGTTGCTCATGCTAGGCCCGGCCGCTTTCTATGATTGTCTTTTTTGATTTTGTCCAATTTTGATAGTAGACGTTATACTAAACTTCGATTTTGCTCTTGTCTTGTTTTGATGAATGACGTTATTGTATATGTATTAATAATTCCGTTTTTGCCATTGGACAGTTATACCATTTTCATTTAGCATCTTGGACGATTTTGCTTTTGTCATTTATGACGATGGATAGAGATTTAATATGATGATGAAGCCATCATATATCAGCCTTCAAGAAAATTTTTGTAAATATCTCGGAAACTAAAACTCCTACGAAGTTTTTAGCAAAATTATTAAGCAAACTGTAGTCTACAATATTCCAAAAACCGCATATTGATGCGATGCTTCGTTAAGCTCGTTAAGAATTTTTAACATTTTTTAATTGTCAAAAAACTGTCATTAGCATTAATGGTTTTTGACCAAAATCAAATCAGCTCGTTGGAGTGTCGAACACTATTTTACCTGAAGATTTCATAAAAATCGCTTTAGCGGTTTCGGAGCTATCGTGTTACGGACAAACATACACCCACCCACACAAAAAGACATCACGACGATATTGCCTAGATATGTCAAAATACACCCAAATAATACATTTTAAGCGTTATCTCAAAAAAAAATTTCGTCGATAATAGTACCTTCTTGAGCCATTGTTGCGCGAGCTAGGAAGGTAAAAATGAACGGTTTTCAAGATAATGTCAAACTGAAACTAAAATAGCTGTCTTTATTTTAGGGCGAAAAATTCCAAACTTACCGCATTTCCTTGGCAAGCAATCCTTTTGGTACCGTCTAAGCCACAATCTGAAGTTAACTCGATTGTAGATTGTTCCGGAAAGTAGAGCACGGTCAGCGAGGGTAACTTGGTAAACAAACAACCCTTAGGTCCTTCTGCCCAGAAAGGAACTGTAATTAAAATTAAAATAACTTAATTATAACTAAATATTTTAATCCAGTAAAGTTTTTGGAAATTAATTATGTATTGAGTCCATTTAGCACAAAAGGAAAAACCACGTCAAAGTAATGTAAGTAGTAAGGGGCTATTTATATTATTATTTTGAGTATACAAAACGTTGGAAAAACGTATTTAATAATAATGTAACCAACCTTATTTGTTTGAAACTCGTAGACAATTATTGAGCAAAAACAAAATTTTAGACTTTCATTGGCTTTATTTATTTTAAACACGACGTTTCGGTTAGTAAGTATCTCTCACCGTTTTTAAGTGCAAACTAAATAACTCAGTTGCAGGCTACTGCTTATACTACTATGTGTGCAGTCAGGTGTGACGGTCCGCTCAATTTTAATCCTAAGATGGTTGTTTTCCTTAAGGAGTGGTTTTCATATGTTTGGTAGGTCCGTAGTTGGTTGACTGAAAACTTTTTTATTCTGCATTGTAAATGCAGCTTTGATAAACTTTCGTTTTCGCCAATGCGACTCCTTATGCAAGAATTTTGCTTCTGACCACTGAATCCTGTGATCATTTGACCATGCATGATCCGCTAAACCGGATTTTTCAACAGATCCTAATTGCGTCCTTTTTTGTTATTCATTAACTCTAACCTGAAGGGGGCGTTTCGTTTCACTTACATATGATTTCCTACAATCACACGGGATCTGGTTAATACATTCCATATTATTTAAGGGATTTTCTGATTTTGTTTTAGTTACAAAACTCCTTATCGTATTTCCCGATGAAAATACTCTTTTTATATTATAGTGTTTGGCTATTCGTCTTATGTTTTCTGAAATCCTTGAACATATGGAAGGTTAATGACACTCAGCGGATTATTATTTTGAGAATTTGCTACATTTGGTTTGCTTTTAATGTTAGAGATCGTTAAGCCCATTAATTTCTCGGAATAACCATTTTGTTCCAAGTCCTTTTTAACGTTGTTAATATCTGTTGTTAATTCTTCATTATTACAACAAATATTTACGATACAAACTTCTAATAACTCGTTGTTTTGTAGCAACAGAATGATGACTTGAAATTTAAGTACGATAAAGACAATGAAAGTACGAAATTTTGTTTCTAATGTAATGCTAAATGCACAACGATTTCTTCAACAGAAAGTGGATAACTGCCTAAATCGTCCATCACATTAATCATTATTACAAGAGTGCTTTTGATCAGGCTTTTTGCCAGTCTTTTACCCTAACCTTTATCCTGCGATGGCGCAGCAGCACTCTTCCATCCTGCTATCCTTATTAGAGTGCTTTTCGTCAGGCCTGTTACCCTTACCTTTATCATGCTATTACCTATACTAAAGTTAACGACATGCGCTAATTAGAGCCGAGTAACGATAACCTTTACCGTTAGAGAGTCAGTTAACCAAAATCCACTTATCGCGTATCAAACCAACCAAAATATGGTGATGTTTGATTAGGTGAGAGGAGATTTATATGTTCAAAAGTTTGTTTTCTTTTGATTTTTTTTATTATTTGGATAGAACAGCACGGAAGAGTATTACCGCGCCCGCGCACAATTAAAGTAAGGGTAACAGGCAATAAAGCTAACCAAAAGCACTTTATTCAAATAAAAAAATCTTATGCTGAGACTACATACGATTTTTTTTGTTAAATTAAGGCTACATACGATATAAATGTACATAGTCTCCTTAAAGTGAAATCCCCCATACGGGAGATTTTTGTACTTCGGCGCTGAAAATTTAGCGGCCTTAATCTCTATTGCTATAGAAAAAAAAGTCTCGCCATCTTTTCGCGAATTTCTGAACTACTACACGGTAAAAAATTTTGTCTACAATGAAAACACGTACTTTTCTTGAATAAATTGTTTTACCTTAAAACAATTTGTTTTGAATTAAAATATTTCTTTTTAATTCAACGCAGCGTTTAATTTTGAAATGAGACTTTTTTTTAATTGTTTTTTTTTTCAGTATACTCCATTTTGTACCTCATATAAGTAATATTTTGCTTCCAGAGAAAACGGTGCCTCAGATTAATTCAGTTCCAATTTATAATAAAACAATTTCTGTTTCACATTAGAATACAGAGGTAAGACATTTTTTGTGCTATATCAAGCAAATATTCTCTTGGTGAATAGGAAAGCAAAAATTATTTTACTTCAAAGCAATTTGCTTTGATCTAAGACAATTTTTTACCTCTACTAATAGCATAGCAGAGCACTGCTACGCCTGCGCAGAATAAACGTAAGTGTAACAAACTGGTAAAAAACCTGAGCAAAAAAATTCTATTATCCGTAAGAAAATCTAATACTTATATTGTTAGCTAAAAAAAGTTAAAAAGCAAAGGTATAAACGTTAAAGATCAAAGACCGGCAACCAACTCTGCCATCTAAAGTGAAATGGAAGTAACTGTAAAAAATTGAAAACTTATTGTTATTGACACTTTGGACTTATAGGTTTGTCTTCTTAAAAGTTAGAAATTATAGAGAATCACTGTAATTCTTAAACTGACATTGTTACTAGTAATTGATTTACATATTTCTCGCAGGTTACATCAAGTTCAATTTAAATGGTTTGGTATAGCGTCGGAAAGCCGTCCAATGCCGTCCATTATTGTTAGACTCCATGTAATATAAGTCCAAGATAGTTTAGTATCTTAAGTATTTCTCAGTTTTTGGTTTTGGCTCATTCGCGTATATACCCTTATATCGTATTTAGGTACTACTGGATAAAAACACTAGGGTTGCTTTAACTTTAACGAAATGTGTCTATTTAAGGGTAATTTTAGACCAGTCATTGAATGGCCATTGAAAGGTTGTAGAGTGCATGAAGGGGGTAAGAATTATTCTGTCCAGGAATATGTTTAGGGTAGTTAGGAACTTAACATATCAAAAGTCCACACCCCAAGCCCTCCCGCTTCAGTGGGGGGTGGGTGGTGAAAATGTGCAATTTTTCGGATGTTTGCCTACAACTCGATTACGTTGCGTTGTACAATAAAAAATGTACTATTAAAAATAAAATAGCATCAAATTCCCTATAAAATTGTTATGCTTACCTTATCTGTAAGTGTAAACAGATTATGCGATAGTGGCCACCAAAACCGTTGTTTTTAAAAACACGTTTCTGCCTCTTATTTTTTATTAAACTTATTTATCTAACACATTTGTTTTTAATATTAAATGAAATTTATCAAGGTAAAAGTATTAGACCAATTAATTAACTCTAAAAATATGTAGCATTTACTAATTTCTCTATAACGTATCTTAGTTTTGAAAGCTTTTCTCTTTGGGGTATAAATTTAGCTTTCATTTTATTAATAGTTTTAACGTGGGATTATTTGGGGAAAAATAAGAATTCTTTGAGTTTTGTTCAATTTCATAACTTAAAATATCGCGTTTACAGCTTGGACCAAGATTTAGAAAACGTGTAGGAAAGTTTGGGAATTTTAAAATTATCGATCGAGAGATCGACTTCAGATCATCTCTTTTGTATAACCCAAGTTATTGAAAAGAAAATGGCATACGGACAAGAGCTCCATCTGCTTTACGTAGATTTGCAGAAGGCATATGATAGTATACCACTAAATCTACTTTGGAAAGCGTTGGAAAAGACAAACATAAGCGTACAACTAATTAAGGCCATCAAAGAGTTATACCGCAATAGTAAGGCAAAAGTTAAAATAAAAGCAAAACTAACCAAAGGCTTTCAAGTAAATAAAGGTCTTAAACAAGGTTGCTGTATCTCGCCTACGCTCTTCAAGATATATTTGGAACAGGTCCTTAAAGTCTGGAAGAGAAAATGCCAAAACATGGGAATTCCGTTGAATGAAACCACCTTGTATACTTTATGTTTCGCCGATGATCAGATAGTGGTGGCTCAGGATTATGACGACCTCGAATATATGACACGAAAACTAATAGACGAGTACAATAAGTGGGGACTAGAGGTTAATATCAATAAGACAGAGTATATGTGTATTGGTGGAACGAAACAGGATCTAATCTTAAATACTGGGCAGCGAATTCAGTCCTGTGATGAGTATAAATACTTGGGTCTAAAAATTACAGCTGACGGAACACTAGACAAAGCTATAAAAGATAGAAACGTACAAGGAAGAAAAGCAATAACTTTATTAAATGGAATAATTTGGGACCAAAGTATATCAAAACATAACAAAAAGCTTATATATAACACCATTGTAAAAAGTATTATTACATACGGCTCAGAAGTATGGCCAATCAAAGATAGAACAGAAAAAATGCTTTCCGCTACGGAGATGGACTATTGGAGAAGAGCAGCAGGGAAATCAAAAAGAGAAAGAGTTACCAATCAAAAAATAAGAGAAATTATGACAGTGGGTGAACGTACTCTAGTGGATGATATAAGAACAAAACAACTGGTGTGGTACGGACATGTACAAAGAATGGATGATGGAAGACTACCTAAACAAATATTACAATGGAAACCAACTGGCCGAAGAAAACGAGGAAGACCAAGGAGAAGCTGGAGAGAAGGAATAGATAGTGAAATAAGAAACGAGTGGAGATTGGGTATCGGAAGACGTAGAACGTTGTAAAACCGATAAATATATATAAAAATAGAATTAAATTACTAATATTATTAATATGTCCCTCGAGCATTTATAATAGATATTATTGCATATTACAGATATAGATATTTTTATAGTTATTTACCTAACAAATGCAGAAAGTGTTACTTTACCGCACGCGACGGCCGTTGGCCGAACGACGCGGAGCGAAGTTCGGTCAAACCGTCAAGGGTGTGTTAGGTACAATATTTTACCCATGAGTACCTTTTGTTTTTAAATTTTAATGTAATTTATAACATGTCAAATTAGATGAAATTGAAATGTAAACAAATATTGAAGCTGTCTTATTGATGCGTTGCTAAGGTTTCTAAGTGGTGCGCGTGCGGTAAAGTAACCTTACCGCACAGTGTGCGGTAAAGTAATTACTTTACCGCACGCGAGTGGGTAAAATATAATACAGTACGTAAACAGCAATATTACTTATTAATACCAATATTCGTCAGACTAAAGCCTAATATAATGTAGGTATAGATTTTTTAACTCGAAATAAATAAGTAACGTATTTTCATTTCTTTCAATTTATAATAATTTAATTAAAACAAACTTAATTAAAATACTCTGCCAATCTATGGGCACCTAAGCTCACACTAGGTACTATAGTTATAGTGTGAGCTAATATAATCAAAAACTGAAATATATTTTATTCAACTCCAGACTCAATTACCTTTCGTTTGATACCACACACGCCATGTTTTGACTTAAACTCAAATTTTTTTAATCTACCCCCCACCCTTTTGAAAAAAACTAAAATGTATTTTGTTTAACTCCAGACTCAATTACCTTTCGTTTGATATCACACACGCCATATTTTCACTTAAACTCTAATTTTTGACATCTACCCCCCACCCTTTTTTTAAAAATAAACTAAAATTAATTTTTTTTAAGTCCAGACTTAATTACCTTTCGTTTGATATCACACACGCCATATTTTCACATAAACTCTAAGTTTTGGAATCTACCCCCACCCTTTTATTTGGCTTGCGTTCGGTGGATTTTGTTCATTTTTAAATGGGACCATCATGGCCCAAGACCCAACTTAGGTACCAAATTTCATTAAAATCGGACAAGCGGTTTTTGAGTTATGCGGGTTGGTCGTTACAGACAGACATACAGACAGACATACAGACAGACAGACAGACAGACAGACAGACAGACAGACAGCAAAACAAAAAAGTTTCAAAATCATCTGAAACGCAAAGATATATAAAAAATTTTGAAATCGGAGCAACTTTTTTTTTCTCGAAAAAATTAGGATCACCATAGCTCACACTACTTATAGTAGTAGTGTGAGCTAAAAGAATAAAGATAGAATAAAGATAAAATTTAATGAGGCCTTCCAAAAAATGCCTTTACAGGGTGTCCCAGATAAAAGTAACTCTATGGGGATTTCGTAAACGGTAAGAGATACAATTCTGGATTTTTAAAATATCGAACGAAAACTAAAAGTTGTATTTTTCGAAAAACTGAAATATCTCCTCCATCTTGTACACGAATTTTATAAAATTAGCTAGTTTTGTATTACGGGAAATCGAATGACGTTAACAAATTTTTTTCTGTGCCTGCTAGTTTTTTGTAGTCATAGCCAACTTTGTCCTTTCTTATGGCCGCAATATTAGATTTATCGTTAAATAAAGAATAAAAAGAGCCTTTCAACCATGTATTACAAGCCGATCTTTGGGTGATGAAAAATTTGTTGCCATGTTTGGTAATTATTTGATCTTTTTATTAACAGTTTTAAAGTATCTTAATTAATTTTGATATTTCTTTAGTTAAACTGGTAATTAAATTTTAATTGGCTGGTTTCTAAAACGGAAAGATTTGGACTTATGAGTCTTTCTTTATGTGCCATTAAAACGCTAAACGAGCTCAAGATATTTATTTTGTTACGATTCATACCTTTGTTGGGTTTGCTGGCTCTAGCCCAAATGGAGTAGTAATTAAAATTATAAATTTAATCAAAATATGAACCTTAACTTTAGTTTTTTCAAAGCTTTGTCATCGGTTTTTAGTTTTTGGTCTTGTTTTGAGATTTGATCATAAATATCGTTTCAGTTATTTACTTTAGTATCATAAACAAAAGAAATGTCATAATTGGTAAAAAACGTAAAATTAAAAATCTTTACAGATATATCAAATAATTGGCAAAATTTTGTTAGATAGTTAGGTGTGTACAGTGGCGTATATAAGGGGGGGGGGGGCTGACCCCATGAGGCCGTATTTTATGTTTGTATTCAGGAAATATGTGGAAAATATCTAAAAAAATCTTACTTTCATGGGGAGGGGCCCGGGCTTCCCAGCCCCCTCCCCCCGAAGGTAAGATTTTTTTAGATATTTTCCACATATTTCCTGAATACAAACATAAAATACGGCCTCATGGGGTCTCGGGCCCCCCCAAACTGCCTCGGGCCCACCCCGAAACTTTTTTCTATATACGCTACTGGGTGTGTAGCTATGACAACACACAATTACGACATTTGTTTTACAGTCAACTAAGCGAAAAACTGTTTTTTATTAATCCAATGATAGAGTTGTTGGTTGAAAAGTTCTTATTGGTTCTGTTTTTGGCGTATATCCAATATGGCGGATACGAACTAGAAAATTTGGCTATGGTTACAAATAAATCTAGAAGGCCAAGAAAAAATTTGATAACGCAATTCATTGGCCGTAGTTGCTAATACAAAACAACCAAATTTTATAATATTTTATTTACAAGATGGCGAAGATATTGAAATTTTTTTAAATTCAAAACTTTTGGGTTTTGCTCGAAATGTCCTGTCCTTAAATTTGTGATCTAAACACTTAAAGAATATTAAACATAGCAGGTCATCAAAGATATGTTTAATGTGCCGAAATGTTATGCCATTGCTATACCTATGTCAGAGAAATTCTGGGGTATCTCGGCTCGGGTTGGGTGGGTTTGGTACCTCTGCATTTTTCTGCTGGACTGATTCTTGCAAATAGTGATATTTAATTGATACGGATATCTTATCGTGCTAACATCGTCAAAATTTCCATCAGTCGACAATAGCTTTTATTATTATGATAATATTAGAATGTTAGAAAATTATTTTTTAATTTTTAGTGCATTTTATAAAAGCTTGTGACTTAAAAATGTTTTTTTGCCATTTTATTATAAATTTTGATTCAACATTTGATTGGACTTAAAATAGCACAACTTTTTTCTCATTTAATCAAAATTGTATTTGCTACTGTATATAACTAATAATCAAATAGTACGACTAATACAAATATTCCCAAAACAAGATTTAAATGAACTTTAAATTATTAATTAACGATTAATTATATTTGAGTTAAATTCTAGTGGGCGATTCTAATTCGATAATGTCCCTGATGAATTCCCTAAATGTAAATAACATATATAATTGGGTATTAACTCCAAAGCTGGACAACAAAATAACTGGGCTATTCAGCAGTTTAATCGAGAGTAGGGCCCTAAGTATGTACTGGGTGATGTGTTATATATTAATTATCTCGAAATCGAAATCTTTGAAATAAGCAAAACTGTAGAATATTTTCTATTTTGCTGGAATCTAATGGAATTTTTTACATATTTTAGATATTTTAATTGGAACCCCTTGTATTTTAATTTATTTTCTTTTTATTTTTTGACTAGCGGATATATTTTAAATATAAAAACATAACGGATCACGTTGTATAGTGTGTTTTGTTATAAATATCCCCACTCACTGTACTCCGTTCTTATTTAAATTATAGGTAACCAACTGAAAAAAGTTTGATATACTAAACTTTTTACGATATTTTTAGAGACGTATGCCTTAATAGTTAGAACGAAGGCCAGTATAGGATATTTCTCTTAAGGACACTCATCCTATAGCAAGCATTAGGTATAGGTAGAGTCCCTGTATGTTGACATATTTGGATATATTAGCTTGTCTAACGAACTGTCACGATCAGCTGTTTTTCGATCCAAGATGATTGCCATAGGACAAACAAAGCGTTTTCCCATAAGCCGCAATGTTAACAAAAACGTAATTTTTAAAAAAAGTGAAACGATTTAATTTACAACAAAGATGCTGTTTTAAGTATTGACCCTTTGTACACATGGGAAAAATGCGTTTTTCTTTAAAAAAATCAATTAAAGCCAGTAAATCTCAAATAAAAGGGACCATGTTTTGTTCAAAAAGTCAGGTTATGTTTTTATTTACTTTTGTTTTTTTTTAACTTTTTTTCCAGTTTTTTACTCAGTTTGAATCATTATTATTAGTTTCTGTGCCGTTATGAATTGTGGCAGCTGGGGAGATCTTGATAATGTTAATTTTGATGGAATACCAAGTATTTTGACCTTAAAAAATCATCTTCATTTAAATGAACTAGGTATCAGCTCAAGGAAGGGAAAAGACAGTGGATAAGTGCTCTATTACCTGACTTAACAGAGGATAAATTGAAATATTCGAAAGTTTTTTGTCAGGTTTGTTTTGAATAAATATGTAACTGCCATTTTGGCAACATTTTCTATTGGGATCTTTTTTTGTGCTCGAGTGAAGCTTTTGCAGAAGTATAACATAGAATTGTGTTAAACTGTAAGAAATTCTTCACTATGATTTTTTACTATTCTAGGCAAGCAACTTTCAAAACTAAAATACAGCAATGATCCTGACTGGGTCTCTCCTGAATGGATTGTTGTTTCAAACTGGTTGAAAAATTAAAAAAATTAGGGTTGAAAAAAGGGTCTAGAGAAGAAAGAAAAGGCAAACAATATAAGGTTAAAGTGTGGGTAATGAGCTGAACCTAATTTGTACACCATCCTACAGAACTCTTAAATAAACTCTTGGTAGTGTAGCGTCCTGTATAGTGTCCAGTGGAGTCCTGTATCATCAAAGTTTCTTTTTCTATAATAAATATTTATTTTACAGACCTCAAAACAGTTTAGAATAAACTGGTGAATTTGACAATCTCCCTAACTCAAACCTCTTTTTATCTTAAACTATTTTGGTGCAAATTTTCCTTTCTTTCCATGCTTTTTGACACCTGAAACTTGTACACCATAAAATTTGTATAGCATCTGACTGGACCTACTATGAGTCCTGTTGTGAAATTTCTACGGTACTGTTCTGACCTTATTACCAAAAAAAAATTTTTCCTACTTGCGTGCGTAAAAGTGCACTTTTACGCACGCATTTGCGTGCGGAAAGTTGAAAGTTGAACATAAGAAGATAAGTCAAGTGGCTAGGGTTTTTATATATTATATATCTATCACAATCATCTATCACGGCGCGTTTTTCGAAAATCAATCAATTTTTAATAAAAAAAAAACTAATGAACGATTCCCATCAAAACAAGGCGATACTAGAATTATATTCCCTATCTATATAAGCGCTCAAAAGATCTCCCTCACGCAAAGAAAATCGACGTGACCAAGGGTTTTTTAAAAAATTGCACAAAATATTATATATATATATATATATTATAAACTTAGTTTCGTTTTAAAAGTTACAAGAAAACCCCCAGTATAGCAGCGATCGGAACACTTTTGTTATATAATAGGATGCTTTATGTTTATGTTTTACGCATGCAGATGTACTAAATTTAATAAATTTCAAACCGGCCAAAGTGCTCCTTTCATTTCAAGTCCTATTGTTACTTTTGAAAAGCTACACTTACCTCTCAAATTTTGGTATTAGATCAAGCTTTATTACAACAACATATTGTTTAAAATACTGGATTGCTGGGAAAACTAGAAAATCGATGTCTCTTATTTGATGTATTACAACAGCTAATTAGGAAACAGGAATAGGTACATAATTATTTTATTAAAAATTTATGGTTTCGAAATAAAAACTTGGTTTTCTGTTGTATAATTTCCCTGACTTTTATTTGAAACTTTTTCACAAATAAAAACAAACATGACATGCTTTGTCAGTTCATTTAAGGTCGCTTAATCAGCGCGGATACGTTCTGTTTCTAACAATTGTTAGAGTATAGACATCCGATGTTTTGTCCTTTTATTTTATAAAAGACATTGATGTCTTTGCTTGTCGCGACAGGGCTATCAAAATGGACGGGCCACGATCCTCCACTTTGTTGACGTCACATCCGGGGCTGATTTTCTTTTGATGGTCACGTTACGACACAGCTGATTGTCTTTAGAATATTGAAGTTGGAATGACGGTTCATGGATATTTCATTTTTTTAAAATAAAGCCGTTTTTGAGATTGTTTTTACTTTATTAAGGCAGAACAATTTTTTTTTAATGTATAGTAAGCCCTAATTTTTCATAGCCGCTTTATTAGCTCACACAAAAATTAAGTTTAAAGCAGAAGCGAATGTGACAATCACATATGGCAAAGTCAAATACATGTCAAATATAACAGTTGGCATGTGGTACATGGCGGGTAATTTGAATTCAAAATAAGGAATGCTAAATTTTTAAGATTTTAACCTTTTAATCATGTTGCTTCCTTACAAACCTTTGGTGGAATATCGGGATCGTGTCTGAGAATATTTCACTGAAATTTTGCAGAAATCTGTAGTGCCATTTTGAAAATATCATAAAAAAACGTCTGACCTCCCATAAGACCCAATGTAAAATTCAGCCCCCGGAGAACAGCTGATTTTTTTAGGGTCGTGGCCTCTATTTTTGTGTTGGCCTTGGTCGCGACTCTAATACATCCAAATATGTCAACATACAGGGACTCTAGGTATAGGAAGGGAATTCTGAAATTAATTTTCTATTTTTTTTGTTATTATTTTTATTATTTTTTTCTCGGCTTGGCATTAACGTGATGTTGTCATTTGAATGAAGTGGTTTTAACACAGTCTAATACAGTTTCAAGATAGTATTTCTTGTAGCTTTGTGTTTCTAAATAGGTAGGTATTCAGATTGTAAAAACAGGCGCCAATGTCAGATCGAGGAAAACATGGCAAAAGTAATAATCAAAAAATATAAAATCAATGTCAGGCCAAGGCCAACACAAAAATAGAGGCCACGACCCTGAAAAAATCAGCTGTTCTCCCGCGGCTGAATTTTACATTGGGTCTTATGGGAGGTCAGACGTTTTTTTATGGTATTTTCAAAATGGCTCTACAGATTTCCGCAAAACTTCAGTGAAATATTCTCAGACACCATCCCGATATTCCACCAAAGGTTTGTAAGGAAGCAACATGACTAAAAGGTTAAAATCTTCAAAATATAGCATTCCTTATTTTGAATTCAAATTACCCGCCATGTACCACATGCCAACTGTTATATTTGACATGTATTTGACTTTGTCATATGTGATTGTCACATTCGCTTCTGCTTTAAACTTAATTTTTGTGTGAGCTAATGAAGCGGCTATAAAAAGTTAGGGCTTACTATACATTTAAAAAAAACTGTTCTGCCAGAATAAAGTAAAAACAATCTCAAAAACGGCTTTATTTAAAAAAAAATCAAATATCCATGAACCGTCATTCCAACTTCAATATTTTAAAGACAATCAGCTGTGTCGTAACGTGACCATCAAAAAAAAATCAGCCCCGGATGTGACGTCAACAAAGTGGAGGATCGTGGCCCGTCCATTTTGATAGCCCTGGTCAGGCTTCACTTCTTATAAAGCTTGCTCTACGATGAGTGTCCTTATTACCTTCCTCCTGAGCAGCATTGTAATTTTGAGCACGTTTATTTTCTTGTTACTATTTTTAGGTTTTACTTGTTTGCTATTTGTCAATTACAGCATATACACAGGGAGGAAATGGGCGGGGGACCTTCCAGGGAAAAGTCGTCAAAGTAAAAAGCTCATTACAAAAACTTATAGGAGAATTTAAGGCGGGTGCCCACGCCGAGCGATGCCATAATACATAGTACAAATCTTACAGGGCTATAACTATTATTATAGGGTGGCTCGTGTAAAGCTATATACCTGTAATAGGTAAGATATAATGGCAACGCCCCCGCTTTTGTAAGATATATTATAGCATTGCTCGCCGTGGGCAACCGCCTTAAGATTTTTTTAAAAAATGACAATTTGAAAAAGGTTGGTTCATTAGCTACCGGGATATTTACGTTTTCTTTTCAAAAAGCAAACGCTTATATCACGAAAGATAATCAACTGATTTTCATAAAAGTGACATTCTTGTAGAGAAAAGGTAATCTTCTATTAAGCTTCCTTAATGAGGTTTCTACTTTGACTACCTTTGCCCCCCTCTACCCCTAGGTATATGCTGTAATTGGCATGTGGCCAATAAGTAAAACCTGAAACTAGTTTCCAATAGTAACAGAAAAATATATCATACCACAAACATGTCATGTAAAAAGAGTCCAAGTACGCAAAAATGGTATTTTGTAAAAAGAATTGAGATAAAAGTATAGCCAAGTTCTCCAATACAAATTTTAAAATGAAAGATGCTTACTAGTTTGGAAAAGTTTCCCTAAACTTTGCTATTACAGCCAAACTTGTTTATGTTCAATTGATCACTGTGTCTGTGCAGTCGAGAGGTCTGCTAATAAGGAACATGTGGTTTTAAAAAATGCGGTTTTATAAAATGACCAGTTTAAGGGTATTAGTAGTAGTAATAGTAGTGTGGGGTAGGCTCTAGGCCTGGCGACTAGGCACATGAAACGCCCTTTTCGCCAACCCCCGGGCATCCCCCTACTGCGTCCTTCTTTCGCTAAGGAATCTGCCCGTCTTTTGTACAAAGGCCAGAATATCGGGCCACCTCAGATTCAGAAGGTCCTCCGTCTCTCTTCGAATACCTCTCTTCTTGCCTTCTTGTATGCTTCACATGATGAGAGAAAATGCGCCGAGGTCTCATCCTCGGCCCAACATCGCTCGCACGTCGCGTCCTCCTTCACTCTCATCTTTGCCAGGTGTCCTTGTAGGACGCAGTGTCCGGTCAGGATTCCCACTATGGCTCCCACCTCTCTTCGTGTTCTACGGAGCAGCCAGTCCCTACGGGATTTGCTGTAGCCTGTCACATACTCCTTCGCCTGTCTGGCGTTTCCTGTGTTGGTCCACTCCATTTGTATCTCTTTCTGGGTCCACTCTGTTAGGGCCGACTTCATTTGCCTTCTTGTGAGCCCCAGGAACGGTTCTGGCCCGACGCAATACTGCTGGGATCCTCCCCTGGCGAGTGTCCGCTTTCTCGTTTCCGGGGACTCCCACGTGGCCTGGGACCCATACGAGCTCTACCTCTCTTACGCCGGCCAATTTCTGAAGTGCGTCCGCACACTCCGGCACCAAACCTGCGGACATGGTTGGTTTACACAGTACTTTCAGCGCAGCTTGACTGTCTGAACAGATGCAGAGGCGTTTTCCTGTTTTGTTCCTAATTTCGTCCTTCCATGTTAACGCCAGTATAGCGTAAACCTCTGCCTGGAAGACTGTTGCATTGGATCCCAGCGGGTAGCTATTTCCAATGCTCTTGCTTTCCACGTACACTCCTGCACCGGTCGAATTCCGGTCTGTCAGCCTTGATCCGTCTGTATAGCAGATCGTGGCGTCGCTAAGGAGTTCAACTCCGTCCTCCTTCCATGCATCCCTTGGTGGTATAGTTACACGGTATCTCCTTTTCTCCCTTAACCGCTTTTCTGGCATCGCTAGCCTGTACGTCGATAAAGGAATCTCCTTTTCCGTCACAGTCGCGATCTCCGAATGTCCTTTTTGTCCACCGCTCCTTCTCCACACGCCTGCGTCCCTTATCCTAAGGTATGCTGCCATCGCTTCCTTCTTTATCCAGGTGGACAGCGATGGGAGACCCAGGATCGTATTCAGGGCTATGTTAGGAGTAGACCTTAGAGCTCCGGTAATGCTCAAGGTCGCTCTGCAGTTTAAGGGTATAAACAATACCAGTGGCGTATATATGGGGGGGGCTGGGGGGCCCGCCCCCCCACCCCCCCGAAGCTAAGATTTTTTTGGATATTTTACAAATACAGCCTCATGAGGTCTCGGCCCCCCCCAAAACTGTCTCGGGCCCACCCCGGAACTTTTTTCTATATACGCATTTGTGTAGAAAATTACAGTTATATTTACTGTAAATATGTCATATGGACGCTCCTGCTTTGGTAAAAAATGTGTGTTCCTGTTTTCTACAACAACAACAATATTATTTTACAGAGAAACCACCAAAATTTTTGAAAAATTTTGTAAAAAAACTAGTGAGCAAAGTTGAACTGTGTATTGTGTAAATTTTTTTGGACACAACCAGTAATATCTGAGACGCATCTTCCGTCCTTATTTATTCAAAAGCGTTGGAAAATAAAAATAAACAAATAAAAAAAAAAATAAAAATATGTTTTTTTACGGTTATGCGCACTCACAAGGAGATTCCTATCACGCTCGAGAAGCGGCAAGTGCGCGGATATGTTGGTGTATGTTGGTTTTGAAACGGTTCAGGTTGTAACCTGCAGGGAAAACTGTCGCACAGAGTTTATTCCACAGCGATGCTGTTCTCCAGAGATATGAATTCTGATATAATGAGGTTCTTGGTGCCTCTATTTTGACAGTGAATTGATGGTTACCGTCTGTTTGACGTGTTCGCCTAGTAGGTGCTACTCCCGGGGGGATCATACGTGCCAAAATATACTGTGGTTGAAGGACAAACCTGTTTGTTTTTAGTTTGCATGATGATTAATGTCACTCATCGCTGACAACTTAAATTATTTTTATAAAGTGCCAAATCACTTGACAAGGGAATAAAATTAGTATAAAAATTTGAGTTTAAGTGACTTTGACGGGATTTTTCAACAAAATAGCACGGAGAAAACAGCGAGTGACAAAATAGCGCATGGATAAAATAGGGTTTGACAAAATATCGAATGAAGAAAATAGTCCGTGAAAAAATAGCGCATGAACAAAGTAATGCTTGAAAAAATAGCGCATGGACAAAGTAATGCAAGAACAAAATGGAGCGTTACAAATTAACACATAGACAAATAGCAGATGGCCGTATAACGAAATAGCGCATAATTTTTCTTTAGGTTAAATTGTCTAACCAAGTCAAACTGTTCTATGCAGTCTAGATGGACTAGGAATCAAGGATAGCTAATATTTTACCTGGTAACCTGACCAGACCTATTTCCATTTTAGTACACTAACCTAACTATTGTAACGAAAATTATCATGTGGATAAAAGAAAGTACATATTTCTTTTTTTTGTAACGTTTTTTCTTATCTTGGTTTTTTTTCTCGCAGCCGCGTATTCCGAATCAGGTGGTCACTTTGTTAAAAATATATTGACAACTGGTAGTGTACACGAATGGTGCATTTTAATTCTCCAAAAAAGAGTGTTTTTTGTGAAGGATTTATACTGGTGTTACATTTTAGGTATGTACCCTTTAGATTTAATTATATTTAGGGTTTTCTCTGTCACCTATTTTGCTATTTTCGTTTTTGTTATGATAGGGCATTACTTCTTCTAAAACCGGTTGTTTTGTTACATTTTAGTTGTCAAAAATACAAAAATCTGAAAGCTACCCTGGCCTGTTTTTGACGATTTTACCCACCCCGTTACATCTGGCGACCAACCTAGGGCAGAAACAGAGCTACAAAATGGTACTAAACAGATCACCTGTTAGAACAAGGTCAATGACACGCGAAGCCGAGCGTGCCATTCAACAACCCTCGTTTGACAATCGTCAGCAACCACCTCAACGAGTACTCACGCCATTGACATCAGCTGCGTTTGGAATCCCCAATCGGCCTCCAACCCCCTACGTATCCTGGCCGCAGTCGTCAGGGACACCATTATCCACTAGGGATCAAGGTAGGATCAATCCAAACTTATATTATCCTAGGGCACCCCTTAGGGGGCAGTATCAATCACAAACGGTGCCCATATTCCACCAACAACGCCACAGAATGCGGACATTGCATCTAGAACACAGCAGCGGTTTTTCTAACCCTACGGGTGCTCCGGTCGCAGCTACTGGCCCTTCGGAAATTCTCCGGGCTCCACACGTATTATTTAACCCCTCTGTGCAGCCAGTTGGGGTAAATCCGTTGCATAACGTCTCAGTTCCAGCTTTTCAGCCTCAGAACTACGACGAGCCACCGTACGCGCCCTTTATGCCGCAGCCGCAGACTTCAGGTTTTCAACCGCCGGCGCCGGCGGCGCCGTCAAATACACCAGCGCCGGAGGTGCCACAAATATCTAGCGATATAAATAATTGTAATATTAATGATAATATTTGTCAAAACCTTCAAAACTTAAGTGTCAGTAACAGTTGTCAAAACGGTCATAGTTCGGGCGACAATAGCCATGCTAATATCCATTTAAGAGGCTCAAATATCTCAAACTCTTTGGCTTTCACAAATATACCTAATTTTACTTTTAATGGTGGGATTCACCCTGTGGAATTCCTAGAGCTAATTAACATTTTTCTTCAAACGAATCGATCTTCTTATGAAAATATTCGTTTTCTTTTATTAGAAAAATTTTTGGATAGGGCAGAAGCCTGGGGGCAAGCATTTGTTACCACATTTTCAAACTTTGATCGCTTTAAATCAAGTTTTCTAGATTTTTTTTGGAATGAGGACGTACAGCAAGACACCTTAGATGAGATTAAAGAGAGTGTTTATCGTGAGGGGTCGTATGTTAACCATTTTTTAAAGTACGTAGGGCTGGCCAAGTATTTTAACCCTCCTCTAAGCGAAAAATACTTAATAAAAATTATTTCTTGTCATTTTCCCGGTGAAGTTTCCTCCCCATTAATAGGGTTATCCTCAGTCGCAGAAGCCATAAGCAGACTCCAACACGCGGACTACATAAAGAGTCGTCGCCGCAACATATCTACCAGAGGACCTCCTCAAATGCGAAATTTTCGAGATAATCGTCCTCCCAATAAATTTGGTACTAATTATAAGACCGTATCCGCAGTTGGCTTTCCCGAAGAGGCGAATACGGAAGAAGCGGAAAACGATCTGCCTCACACTCACTAAGTCCGTTGAGACGTGAGGCAAAACGCGACTTAAGAGCGGCAATAATAATTAACAACCCCTCGGACGACCTTTTAAATGAGTGTGACTCGGAGTTACATGTTACAGAACCTCGGTTGCCGGTGATTTCGATAACTCTTTTTAATTTTTCTTTTCCGGCCCTTGTGGACTCAGGGGCGGAAGTTTCGTGCCTTTCTGGAGATGTGTTTAATCAATTAGGGCCATTCCAAGATAAAATCCCCTGTTTTCCCGTTTCGGGAGTAAGGATTACGGGGGCGTTTCGCGCAAAAGAAAGAAAGATAACACACCAGCTTATGCTTTCCTTTTCTATTTCGCAGGTTTCTTTTAATCACGAATTTTTATTAGTAACTGATTTAATTTTTCCGGTAATTTTAGGGGTAGATTTTTTAAATCTTGCCTGTGCAAAAATATGCTTTGACAGCCAAAAGCTACTTTTGAACGCCTTTTTGGAACCTAATAAAAAAATCATAGAAACCGAATTTCTCCCAAATTTTCATGACTTTCGTGCTCCTCAAAACCTCCCCAAAATTAGGGTTACCGCGGTTAAACAAAATTGCCTGACCTCAAAAAACTTTTTGCAGAATAACGCTACTATAAATAGTTCCAGTTCTTTGACCCTGGACTTTATTGAGAAAATATCGTACATCAATGAAGAACAAAAAAAGCGATTAGCTCGACTGTTGTCTTCTTATCAGCACATTTTTTCAGACACGCCCGGGTGCACGAATTTATATCAACATAAAATAATTTTAAATGATTATACGTCTTATAAAAAAAAGCAGTATCCGATACCTTTTGCGCACCGTGACGCGATAGTCGCGGAAATTAGAAAAATGGAAGCGTGGGGAGTGATAGAGCGGGCGCCCACTGCTTTTATAAATCCCTTGGTTACCGCGGTGAAAAAAGATAAATCAGTAAGAGTGTGCCTTGATGCAAGAGCCTTGAACCAACGGCTGGTACCCGAGTATAATAGTCCTAAGCCAATCGAAGATATTCTTAAATCGTTCTCGGGGGCGCGTTATAAAACTTGTTTAGATTTGAGTTCAAGTTATTTTCAGATACCTTTAAGGGCCGAAGATAGAAAGTTTACGGGGTTTATGGTTGAAAACGAAACTTGGCAATTTACGCGGTTACCTTTCGGTTTATCGACGGCTGTGTCTTCGTTTACCAGGTGTATTTCGCAAATCCTGGGAACAGAATTGGAAGAATTTACCATTCCGTTTATAGATGATGTCCTTATCTTTTCCAGCACTTTCGACCTTCACATGGAACATCTGGAGAAGGTTTTCGCTAAATTATCAACCGCCGGGTTTACTTTAAAATTTAAAAAATGTAGGATTCTTCCTGAAGAGCTAGAATACCTGGGATATGTGTTATCTTTTGACAGTTATAAACCCGACCCTTGCCGCGTGGAAAGCGTCCTCCAATTTCCGCTGCCTAGAAATCCCCGTCAAATTCAAGCATTTTTGGGATTATGCAATTTTGACCGTAGTTTTTGCGAGTCTTTTTCGGCCAAGGCCGAGCCTCTTACGCGCTTGCTTCGAAAAGGTAATAAATGGAGTTGGACCGAGGATCAACAGGGTGCTTTCGAAACGCTTAAAAAGACTCTCGCTAGTGACGTATTTTTGTATCAACCCGATCCCATGTTAGAGTATTACGTCCAATGTGACGCTAGTGAGTATGGGTTGGGAGCACAACTTTTTCAAGAAAAGGACGGGAAAAAACGCACGGTGGCCTACGCGAGTCGCTTACTTTTAAATAGGGAACGAGTCTATAACTCCTTTGAAAAGGAAGTGCTATCGGTTGTTTTTGCACTTACGCGTTGGCGTAAATATCTTTTAGGAAACCGGTTTCATGTTCTTACGGACGCTAAGGGTATGACTTACATTCAAACGTGTAGGTTGCTTACCCCTCGAATCACCCGATGGGCGCTCGCGCTGCAAGAGTTTGACTATACTATATCTCACGTGAGTGGTAAAGAAAACGTCGTAGCCGATGTGTTATCACGGTTTCCCGGTGAGAGATTACCTACACCATCGGACCGCTGTTTTCATCTGGCTAACTTTGCAATTAAGCCACCGGAATCGTTGAAAAAATTATTGGACTCTTTTAAGGACCTTCAGTCTCATGATGAAAATCTTTGTCTTATCCGCGATGTCCTTGAGCGCGGCCAAGAAAATAAATTTCCGAATTACGTCATTTTTGAGGATTTGCTGTTCTATAGATCTTCCGATGACGAACCGTTTTTACTTTGCGTACCCGATAAGTTGGCTCATCAGTGCGCTCAAATTTACCACGAAACTCTGGGCCATTTCGGAGTCTATAAGACAGTGATGGCAGTTAGGCATGATTTGTATTGGAAGGGTATTTATAGAACAGTTAAAACGGTAGTAAAACACTGCGAGGTCTGTCAAAAAGCTAAGACTTCTATCTTGCCCAACCCTCCATTACATTCCATACTTCCCACGAAACCAAATGAGATGATTTCTCTTGACCTTTATGGGCCCCTTCCTAGTTCACGGGCTGGCGCAACTTTCTTGTGTGTCATTATTGATTTGTTTTCGAAATACATTACACTCTACCCCTTAAGGAAGGCGACTTCGAAGATCATTTTAAATCGTCTGGTTATGGATTATTTCCCGAAGTTCATCATGGTAGCCAATTCACCAGCAGCTCCTGGTCTAACACTCTTGCTCCTTTAGGGGTAAAATGCATTTTTTCTTCCGTACGTCACCCGCAGTCGAACCCAGTGGAACGATCGATGCGCGAGTTATCGCGTCTTTTCAGAACCTTCTGTGGTCAAAAACACACTCGGTGGGCATTTGAGGTTAAGCATTTTTCCGAAATAATCAATGGGGCTGTGCATGAATCCACTGGTTTCTGTCCAAAGGAAATTCAATTTAACGAGCCACCTACTACATTGATTCGGAGTATATGTGACTTTCCGGATACCCCCGAGGCGCGCACCCATGACGAAAAAATGGTTTTGGTTCGGGAAAACTTATTGGGCAAGGCTGAAAAGCGAGCCGCTGCTAACCCAGGCCGACCCTATCGGGATTTCTCCCCAGGAGAGTTGGTCTTGCTTCGTGCCAATCCTACGTCATCGGTTTTAAATTCAGAAGTTAAGAAATTTTTGCTTCTATTTGAAGGGCCATATAAAATTGAAAAAAAGGTCAGTTTTGCAACGTACGTTCTTAGCCATCCAAAAACCCAACAAGAACGCGGTACATTCCATGCTAGCCATTTAAAACTTTTTTATGAACCTTTTACTAATAACTAAATCATCCCTTAAGCAGGGTATCTTTAGTTACGGGGGCGGATGTAACGAAAATTATCATGTGGATAAAAGAAAGTACATATTTCTTTTTTTTGTAACGTTTTTTCTTATCTTGGTTTTTTTTCTCGCAGCCGCGTATTCCGAATCAGGTGGTCACTTTGTTAAAAATATATTGACAACTGGTAGTGTACACGAATGGTGCATTTTAATTCTCCAAAAAAGAGTGTTTTTTGTGAAGGATTTATACCGGTGTTACATTTTAGGTATGTACCCTTTAGATTTAATTATATTTAGGGTTTTCTCTGTCACCTATTTTGCTATTTTCGTTTTTGTTATGATAGGGCATTACTTCTTCTAAAACCGGTTGTTTTGTTACATTTTAGTTGTCAAAAATACAAAAATCTGAAAGCTACCCTGGCCTGTTTTTGACGATTTTACCCACCCCGTTACACTATGTCAGGTTAAGATACTTATCTACCCAGTTGGAAAGAGCAATTCAAATTGGTTAGTTTATTTAACTAAATAAAACAATACCAATTTTATCATGCGCTATTTTGTCTAAGCTACCTTAGATGCGCCATTATGTCCCTGCGTTATTTGGTCACCGGCCATTTTGTCCGACATGATTTGTCCATGCGCTATTTTGTCTATGTGGTTTTTTGTCACGTGCTATTTTGACCAAGCGCTATTTTGTCACAAAGGCCTTATAAAAGTTTGTCATACATACAGGGTCTCTACCCTAGATGAAATAAATGAGCTGACTTACGGGGCAATTCGCATACAAAAGCCGCAATTTCCGGTCCACCGCAAGGCACAGGGAGCCACAGAAAATCTGCCGCCGGATCCATAATGGCACAAAGAGAGTCACCCTCTCCTTCAAGCGGAATGGCCTCCTGCCAATGGCCTTCTCCAGTTAGTGGTCTGTAGTTTCTGAAATAAATAAGTTATTTAATAAAGAAAAGTAAATATAAATCATTGAGATAACAAAATTAATATAACTAATCGTCGAGGAGCTTGACTTGCGCGGGTCATAGCGTAAAAAAATTGCTTTAACCTAATAGAATATGTATGTCAATTCAATTTAATGGAAAACGTTTGGGTAATTTTTGAGGTTAGCGGTTAAAACAAAAAAGTCCTATTCTTTTATATGTATAAGCGGTTATGCGTTTGCCTTCGCAACATAGAAAAGTGACAGTATTTTCCTCCCTATACCGATTTTAATATTTTTTGATTTAGCAAATTTCTGATAGAAGAAATACTGATAAATATTACAATTTTGTCGTCATGTTTTGTAATTTTCATCATACTAGTATTATGTTTATCAACGCACTAAACTAAGGATCTGTATTTATTAATGTACGGTTCTAAACTATTTTCAACACAACGATACATTGCGTAAGCAAACGCATAACCCGGTGTGTAATAATGAGAAAATTGAAATCAGTAATTGTTTTAATATTATAGTAAGAAAATACTCTAAGGTTGTAATACAAAAGTTACGAGTGGTAAAAAGTGGCCGCACACCAGAAGGCTAGACCTAACCAACCTAATTAGGTTGCGCCCATAAGGTATAAACGAGCCCCGTAGGAATCAAAGGCATTTTTTAGGTATAGTCAAAGACTAAAAAAATCCCGTTGTGTAGTGGTATAGCAATATTTGCTTTACACACCGGCGCGGCGGTCCGAGTTCGATTACTGGCTGGATACTGGGATGTTTGTGATTGTTTGAAATGCTTTAACCTTGCTATGACTTTGCGAAACTGGGCGATTGATCCTTATTGGATGGAAAGTCCCAGCATAAAAAATACTCTGCCAATATATGGGCCCCTAAGCTCACACTAGGTACTATAGTTATAGTGTACCTGTGAGCTAATATAACTAAAAACTGAAATATATTTTATTTAACTCCAGACTAAATTACGTTTTGTTTGATACCACACAAGCCATGTTTTGACTTAAACTCAAATTTTTGAAATCTACCCCCACCCTTAAAAAAAACAAAAAACTAAAATGTATTTTGTTAAACTCCGGACTCAATTACCTTTCGTTTGATATCACACACGCCTTATTTTCACTTAAACTCTAATTTTTAAAATATACCCCCACCCTTTTTTTTAAGATAAATTAAAATGTATTTTGTTTAACTGCAGACTCAATTACCTTTCGTTTGATATCACACACGCCATATTTTCACATAAACTCTTATTTTTGAAATCTACCCCCACCCTTTTATTTGGTTTCTGTTCAATGGATTTTGTTCATTTTTAAATGGGACCATTTCGACCCAAGACCCAGCCCAGGTACCAAATTTCATTAACATCGGCCAAGCGGTTTTTGAGTTATGCGCGTTGGTCGTTACAGACAGACATACAGACAGACAGACAGACAGACAGACAGACAGACAGACAGACAGACAGACATACAGACAGATAGACAGACAGACAGACGGCGCAACAAAAAAGTTTCAAAATCATCTGAAACCCAAAGATATATAAAAATTTTTGAAATCGGAGCAACTTTTTTTTTCTCGAAAAAATTAGGATCACCATAGCTCACACTACTATAGTATAGTATATGTGTGAGCTAAAAATAGACTAAATAAATACATTTTTGGGCTCGCCTTCAGTTGATAACCCAACTAACATTTATAGTAGCGGCTACACATTCCAAAGACTTTGCTACTATGTTATGGTTGAAATGTGGTCCTTCCAACAAAAATTCGGCACTTTTTAGTTCTGTCTACTATCTAGTACCAAGAAAAAGTAGAGATTTAGTAAAAACGTCCATCTAAACTACTTCTTAGGATTGTTTCTTGATAGCCTATTCTGATAGTCTTCTCTACCACGATAGGACATTGCCAAAGTTTGACATTCGTTTTAGTCGTTATTTAGTAGTCGCCGTGACTTTTATATATTACTTAATTACGACTAGAAAGTTAAGCTTCATTTAGGTTCCAAATAAGTGTATCTGACAACGACATTATAACTTGTCAAAGTTGGTGTCATCACACATCTTTAATGCCGTAAGTACTCTGACTTTCTTTTAGTGTCGATCTTTAAAGTAGACACTTTATCCTATTTCAACTTTGGAAACATAGACTTTTTGCAGTCGCACCTTGGTCGCGCTCATTGTTAACCCCACTTTTGTGGCCCCTTTTATAAATGAAGAGTAATTTTTTGGATTTCCAACCGATCTAAGAAAGTTCAATTTTTACTTTTTTTAATTATAGTAACAAATATTAAAATCAAGATAAAAAGAAAGAAAATATAGAAAAAAGTGTTATTTTTGTTCCGACAGCATTTATTTTCTTTCTTTTTATCCTAATTGAAATACAACTTCACATGGATACCATCCAACATACATTTATTAAAGATATTGTATGCGAAATAGGATAAACAATAACAAAATAAAACTTAACAAAGTGCAATAATTCAAGGTTTTACACAAAACCGTATACAACAATTCCAAACCACGGGTAAAAATGGTGAAATTATAAAGAACAAAAAGTCATAAAAATTTAAATTTTTCTGTGCCTTGGCCGTGAATCGAACCAGGAACCTATTTGGATATGTACGCCAATAGCCAGGTTGTTTACTGTTGTGTTCACCATATTGTATAATCATTCTACCAAAAAGAAACGATAATATTATTTGCAACTACATCGCTACGTTTAGGCCATTACGAAAAAAAAACAGCCTTTACGACGTAGTAGGTACTTGGCTGTGACGTAATAGTGTAGTGGTTATTACAGTGATTTTAAATACGTGGCTAAGTAGTAATACCACTTTGTGTATCTAAAACCAATCAACGATTTGATTTGATTTGATTTAATTTAAATAGCCGGAAATTGATTCCCCACAAGGAATTACCACGTCGCTAAATGGTATACTGAGACGTAGTGGTTACTTTTAGAAAATTCTTACTGCTAGGGTGTCGTCGCAAAAACTTTAAATGTTAGTTGGGAACTGGCAGTTAGTTTTCTAAAGTGAATTTGTATATTTCATTTTTTCTTTCAGATTTTCCTCATCTTTATTTCATCGCCTTTTTATTTTGGTTTTGCCATCCTGATGTAATCTAATAATCGATTTTTTTTAACGAACCGGAAAACAAACACTATTTGTAGACTTTGTCATAGAAAATTAACAGGGACCGGTAATGAAACAAGAGACCGAAAAATCTTTATACCGGTCACCCTTTTAGTCAAGTTGCACATGACTTAATATGACAAAATGACAGTGATATTGATAATCTTCAACTTTTTTTTATTTTGATAGGATCATATTTCTATTAAATTAATTTAAAATATAAAGTGAAAATAGCCAATTATAGCGTACAAAATAGTTTTTTTCAAAGATATAAATTGCTAGCTTTGTAGGACCTAGTGAATATGTCGTTTCCCCTTTGAACTGATTAACTAATTATATTATTAAATACCATCGCATCGGTGGGTACGGTGTGTTTTGAAAGTCCAAATCCAGGAATTTTATTTATATTATTTTTATTTTTTATTTTTTTTATTTTCAACGGTCATGCCATTTACAAAGAAAAATCACAAAAGTATGAACTTACATACGTTTTTACATCTTATAGCTAACATTATTATGTGTAATAATAACTATTGAGCAAGGTTTTTCACAAACTTGTTGAATTGTAAAGTTATATTAAATATATGTACATCAATTTTATATAAATTATTTGCCATTCTAGTAAGAGGAGAGTTTATCCCATGTGCAGTTCTATGAAATTGCACAAACAATCAAGAATAATTTCTAGTTGGTCTTTGTGGAACTTGAAAAGAGATCCTTTCTAATAACTTAGGACAATCATCATTAGTATCTATTTTCTTAAACAGTAACCTGGTATCCATCATAAACCTCCGCTTTTCCAAAGATTGAATGTGGAGATATGTAGTCAATATGATCTTTTGGTATTTTTAGTTTGTAGTTTATTAACCTTAAAAACCTACGCTGAATTTTTTCTATATATTTAATGTAGTGTGGATTCCAAATTTGACTAGCATACTCAATCAATGATCGCACTAGAGAACAGCACAACAATTTAAAGCAATAAACGCTATTAAATTCGACTTTTGTTGCAAATATTTTCAATGTGCAAATTAAATTCAATTTTTTGGTGAAAAAAACACCTATGTCCTTAATCTGATCCACACTGCCTAAAGTAGTAGAATTTTAAAGATACTCGAATATTATTGGTTTACGAAGTCTGAAATATCTCGTGACACTAGATTTGTTTAAGTTTAATGATAACTTGTTATTTTGGCACCACAAATTACAGCAGTCTAAACCTTCCTGAATTAATAAGCAATCTTCATGGCATCTAATTACTAAATATAATTTAAAATCATCTGCAAATAGTAAAAATGTACAGTTTTTTATACAGGAATAGAGATCAGTGGCATATATACGCCCCCCCCCCCCCGAGGCTAAGATTTTTTTAGATATTTTCCACATATTTCATGAATACAAAGCATAAAATATGGCCTTATGAGGTCTCGCCCCCCCCCCCCCCCCCGAAACTGTCTCGGGCCCCTCCGAAACTTTTTCCTATATACGCCACTGATAGAGATCATTGATAAATATATTAAATAAAATTGGTGACAAATGTCCCCCTTGAGGCACTCCTGAGCAAACCTGAATTTGAAATGAATGAATACTATTTAAATTATCAATTTGACTTCTTTTGCTTAGGTAGCTCATAATCCATCTAAAGAGGCCTCCAAAGAAGCAATGATGTTTTAACTTACTTAAGAGTATACTGTGGTTAATTTTATCAAAGGCCTTAGAGAAATCCGTGTAGATTGCATTCACCTGACAACGGCTCTCCAAAGCCTCCGATATATATTCTGTGTAAATAAGAAGATTGCTTACTGTGTATTTACCTCTCTGAAACGCATGTTGTTCTTGGCAGAGAAGAGGTGATAATAAAGAAGTTATTTTATTTGTTACTAATATTCAAATATTTTGCTAAATAAACTTATTTTAGAAATTTCACAATAATTTTCGATTTTTTCCTTATTACTACTTCTAAATATGGGAGTTAAAAAGCTAATCTTCCATTTTTCTGGAAATTCAATAATAATAATAACCTAGTAAATATTTTGTGTAAGATTAGTGCCAAAATAACTTACAGTTATATATAAAATCCCGAGGAATAGCTGGCCATACACAGAGAGGTTGATCTGTCGGTTTGGAACGGCATAGATAAGTCTGACCGTTTTGTCCGCAATGGTTTAAAACTGCTGCAGTCCACTAACACAAAAAAAAATCTTTCGAATCGATCCTTCATATTGGTCTGTGGCAGACATAACCGCGCGTTAGTGGGCGAAAACTCAAGATTTATCGCCGGTTAAACCAAAACTGTGGAATTTCGTCAAGTCGAAAGATTTATGCGGTATTTTAAGCATAGTGTATGTCAAATGTTTCGTGCTAAAAAGAAGCAGGCTCTGTGTATGGGAATGATTCTTAACATGGAAATAATTCATAGTGGTGTAAAAAAGAGACGTTCCAAGTGGGTTCAAAGTTATTTGCTTAAGAGGAAACTATTAAGCCATGACCTTCTATTAAAAGAGATAAGAGAAAATGATCTAGACGATTTTAAAAATTATTTAAGAATGGATATTAACACGTATGATCTTTTATTAAATTTGGTAAGAGAGGATCTTAGGAAACAAGATACCCAAATGAGAGAAGCCATTGGACCAGAATAGCAATTAAATGCTGCCCTTCGTTTTCTTGCCACGGGAAGATCATATGAAGATTTTAACATGTGCCATAATATTCAATAAATTAAAGAGAGACTATATGAACGGTCTGTTATCCCAGGCATAGTGTAAACCGACAGACAAGTCTGCGCCGCTTAAAATATCGAGCGCGGAACCCACAAGTTTCGCCCGCCGGTCTGAACTCACAGATAAATCTATACCGGCTATAACTGGCGCGTCGAATGTCCACTAAGTGAAAGACAAATCCAAACCGCGCCGTTCCAAACCGACGGATCAACCTCTGTGTGTATGGCAAGCTAATGCCATCGGGGCCTTTTCCTAGAGATCTTTTAAGTTTTTCTATTTCTATTTATTATATACATCAATTATCACATAAGTTTAAGTCGGAGGGTATACCATGTTTAACCTTAAAATCAATGTCAATGTCTAAATGAGATTCATCAACATCACCAAAAAAAGTGGTAAGCATGTTGACTATATCTTGTGCATCTGAAGATGTTTTACTAGTTTACTGATAAAATAATTAAGCTTAGTAAGCTACACTACACCGGTCTATTTTTAAATGATGAGTCAAGGAGGAATTTTTGTTAATAGCATGTACAGATTTATCAGTTTTTTGCACAGGCGTCAAATCGAATCGACATTTTTCCAGCGTCGCGGACTGACTGAACCAAGCAAAAAAATTGTAATACAATATAAAATAAATTAGCCTGTTACTAACCACTTTTTTAATCTCGTTATTTCGACATGAATCTAGCAAGCACCTGCATTAGAGCTCGTAGAACAAACGATGTTTTCATATTTAATATTATAAAATCTTTAGATTTAAGCAAAAAATTCTTAATTGCTACCTAATGAATGCCTGCGCACTTGTAATTAAAAAAAGTAGTATATTTATTTACTTCTAACTAACATGTAGTATTTTTTTAAGTAGTTGAACCACTTTTTACAAAACTGCAGCAAGGCGAATGGAAGGGTAATGTTTTTCGATTGGAATATGTTGTTTGTGTCACGCTAGAGGCTAAACGGCTAAAGATTTTGACAAAAAATGTGTCGTTGAATTGCTACTGATCCCGAAGGTGCTATAGGCTATATTTTTTAAAACAGGAGTCAACATGGCGGTCTTCAGACGCCATTGTGTCATATGATGTAGGCTTTCAGGCATACAAATTATCTAAATTTCAAGCGATTTTAATGAAATTCCTTTGATCACCCATTGCAAATGTCCTCGAATTTGCTGTAGTTACTTTGTAGTCGTCCCTGCTCTCACCCATCTCCCCTCCTATCATTGCCCCCACCCCATTCAAAAACCATATTCGCAAAATTTTATTAAATATAGGGCGATTTCAAAAATTCTTTCAGCATACGCTTTCAGATTTTTTTTTTCCAACACCATTTTACTAGTTCCCCCCCGCCCGTCTCTCCCTCTCTCCTCCCCGCTCTCCTTATAGGTAATAGTTGTAGCTCTACCTTTCACAAATATAAACCGATTTCACCAGTTCTTTCTGCACACGCTTTAAGACTTTTTTCCAACATCATTTTACTAGTTTCCCGTCCCTCTCTTCTCCCCAGCCTCCTTATTAGTAATAGTTGTAGCTATACCTTACACAAATATAGAGAGATTTCAAAAATTCTTTCTACGCACGCTTTAAGACTTTTTTCCAACAATATTTTACTAGTCCCCCCCTCTCACTCCCCCTCTTTTATGCTTACCCTCTTTATTAGTAATAGTTGTAGCTATACCTTTCATAAATATGGAGCGATTTCAAAAATTTCTTCTGCACACGCTTTAAGATTTTTTCGACACACACATGTTACTAGTTCACTCCTCTCTCTCTCGCCTTTCCCACCTTCACTCAGTGGAAGGTAACACTGTTCGCTTCCGTAGAAAATCTACACGTACTTTTTGGGTAAAAAGCTAAATGAATGGTAAATGCATAGTGCTTTTTATAAGGCTGAATAAGAATGAAACCTAAAATTTAATAAAAAAAACACCCAACTGCTAAATTTACTTGTAAATATTAGTCGCAGTTGGGTACACAATTACCAAATAACCTGATTTATGAAAATACAAAACCATATAATTTAAGTGCGCTTTGGGCATCAAAACTAAAAGTTGAATCATGTCGTACATTATTATAGGTATACCTATCAATTTTGTAGCCAACTGCGATCAGTAGTTACAAGTAAATTTAGCAGTTGGATGTTCTTTTTATTTAACTTTTTAAAAATTTTATTAAGTAGTTAATATATAGACTTCACCACTTTTCTCTAGTAATCTGTCCAGCTCTGCTTTTTAAAAACTAATTTTAGATTTTACTATTTAACAAGGTTTAATCTTTCTGACTTTACAACACAGTAATTAAAAACTTGACGACTTTAAGAGGAAATTTGTTAATTAATTAATTAGTTTCCATCCTCAGAGTTGTCCAATTGTTATTTAATGATTCTCTTATTTAATTTTTAGGAAAAATGTTACTTTTAATATAGCTTATAAAAACAATTTTATAGCCTTTAGATGTTACTTCCAATACTGCTTATATAAATAATTTTTAAAAAGATTACTTTGGTTCCTAATTTTAGTGACTTTTTAGTGGCCCTTTTAATACCTAGGGACTGAAAACTTACTTGCCAAGACAAATAGATTTTAAGTTAAATATCAACTAAATAGGTGGTAGACGCTTTTTACTCATTGGGCGTCGACCGGTGAGATACCACCATGCCAGAAGTGAGTAGCGCTAAGTGGTATCACCACGTTCCGCTACTGCGCTGGCAGTCCGGTTCCAACAATGAGTAACAGATAGCATGATGGCGCCTCCAGGATCAAAATATTCCGGAGGTAAAATACCCGACCACTCGGATCTCCGGGCGTCGGGTGATCCTGGGGGTCCTTCATGCAAAGATATTAAAAGAAGACCAAAAACTCAACTCAGAATTGACTTTAGCAATATAAGAGGATTAAGTACCAATATGAATTCAGTTCACCAACATCTTGAAGACCAAAGACCTGACATCCTTGTTCCCACCGAAACTAAAATCAGTTCTGCAACACCTATTGTGAACTATCTTTATCCCGGCTATGACGTACACCACCGATTTCGACATAATTTTGGGATCTGTGTGTACATTAAAAATGACCTTTCATGTCATCGAGAGGAGAAGCTAGAACCAGCGAACCTCGATATCATATGGCTGAAATTCACCTCAAAGTCATCGACCAAGTTCATTTGCTGCCTCTACCGACCGCCAAGTAACACCGAGTACCAAAACTTTTTTGCGACATTATCCGAAAAGTGTGATAGTATACAGTCTAACTATCCACATGCGGAAATTGTTTTTTTAGGCGATTTCAACGTCCACAATATACCCTGGCTAAAACACCACAACAAAACAGATAATGAAGGCAGGGAAGCAGAAGCTTTTGCCATAAGTTGTGGTCTAACGCAGCTTGTCGATGAACCTACCCGTATCTCAGAAAGGGGTGAATTTGCAGCGCTTAGACTTGTTCCTAACTACAAATCCTGACTTGTACACAATTCAAGTAGATCCCCCACTTGGTTCATCCGATCATAAACTTATAAGAACAAAGAGCGAAATGTTCATACCGCCAAGCCAACAATCACTTCCTCGTAAAATGTGGCACTATAAATCGACAAAATGGAATGACCTTAAACAGTTTTACCTGGATTTTCCATGGCAAGAGGTTTGCTTTAAAACAGCTGATCCCACTATTTGCTGTAATGAAATAACAAAAGTAATCTTATCTGGAATGGATGCATATATCCCACATACAATAAAATGCAGAGCTAATGCAAAACCTTGGTTCAACAGCCAGTTTGAAACGGCTGTACAGAAAAAACACAGAGCATATAACCTTTGGAAACGACAACAAACCGCTCAAAACCACACAGAATTTATAGAAGCCAGAAATAGTTGCAAAATTACTATTGACGCCGCCAAAGAAACATACAATCAAAGAATAAAAAACAGGTTGCTGAATTGTCCAAGTAGTTCTAGGTCCTTTTGGTCTCTTGCAAAAGCCGTTGGATCAAACTTCACCAAGTCATCCATACCACCACTTACAGATAAAAATACTCACTTAGCCACAACATCAGAGGAAAAAGCCAATATGCTGGCCAAAATCTTTTCCTCCAACTCAAACCTAACAGTGCCAAATGGAAAAACTCCACCGTTCATTGAAAGGGTTTCCCACAGTATGCCAGAGGTACCCTTTTGTCACAGAGAAATACGAAAATCCCTTAAAAAGTTGGATACAAACAATCCAATGTGTCCAGATGGCATTCCCGCGATAGTACTCAAAAATTGTGCTAGCGAACTCACCCCAACTTTCGCAAAATTATTCAATTTATCTTATAGGCAAGGAGTATATCCATCATCATGGAAGTCTGCCGCAGTACAACCCATTCCAAAGAAAGGAAAAAAGACAGATCCGTTAAACTATAGACCAATTGCTCTACTTCCGGTGATATCAAAAGTAATGGAAAGAGTTGTGAACAAATCACCTAACCAAGTACTTGGAAAAATACAAAATTATCAACGACAAGCAATACGGATTTCGAAAATATAGGTGGCGATTTAATTACATACGTCACTCACTTATGGCAAAAAGCGATTGAGTTGCGAGGTGAAACAAGAACAATTGCCTTAGATATATCTAAAGCATTCGATAAAGTCTGGCATGAAAATCTGCTCAACAAGCTCAAAGCAACGGGATTGTCGCCGAGACTTTGAACTTGGTTTGAAAGTTACCTTAAGGATAGATCCATTTATGTTGCACTGGATGGCCGGAACTCCAACTCTTACCAAATAAATGCTGGTGTGCCACAGGGAGCAATCCTTTCGCCAACACTTTTTCTGATTTACATAAATGACCTCATAGATAAAACAGTAAATCCACTTTATTGCTTTGCAGATGATGGCACTGTAGTCTCCTCAGTCATACCACCCACTCAGTGTCTATCCGCACGTGAATTCCATCATCTTAGACTAACTCAAATATCGCAGATAAATAACGACCTGGAGATAATAGAGGACTGGGGCAACAAAAACCTTGTACAGTTCAACGCGCAGAAAACCCAAGCAGCCCTGTTTTCAAAAAAGACCAGCACCGGTGAGCCAAACATCATGCTATCTGGAAGTGCTGTCACATTGCAGAGCCAGTTGAACATCTTAGGAGTCACTGCAGAGACCAACATGTCTTGGCACAGTCACGTGGCAGATATAGCTAAAAGGGCGTCCCAAAAGCTTGGGGTGCTATTTCGTACAAGACATCTGTTCTCTACAAAGCCCAGATTCGACCAACTATGGAGTACTGCTCACATATATGGAGTGCGGTACCCAAACATACCTTAATGCTTTTGAACACCGTGCAAAAGCGAGCTATCAAGCTGATCAATGACCCCGCACTTACCCGTAGCTTGGATAGTCTCGAACATCGAAGAACTGTGGGCGATCTCTCTCTCTTCTACAGGTATTATCACGGAAAATGCTCTAAAGAGTTGGCACGTATGATCCCCCGGGAGTAGCACCTACTAGGCGAACACGTCAAACAGACGGTAACCATCAATTTACTGTCAAAATAGAGGCACCAAGAACCTAATTATATCAGAATTCATATCTCTGGAGAACAGCATCGCTGTGGAATAAACTCCCTGCGAAAGTTTTCCCTGCAGGTTACAACCTGAACCGTTTCAAAACCAACACACACCAACATTTCCGCGCACTTGCCGCTTGTCGAGCGTGATAGGGATCTCCTTGCGAGTGCGCATACCCGTAAAAAAAAAAAAAAAAAAAAAAAAAAAACAATGTTGTTTATTTGCGTTGTTCTTAAAAAGAACATGGCAAATCCAAAATGGCCGCCGCCGGGCAATCGTTTTAGTTTAACATTTTGATCTCCCGTTTTAAAATGGCAACTGCTTGTCAACGGATGTTTTTGTTTTTTCTTGTTTTTGGCTATTGTTTTTAGTTAAATTTGTGATAAAATATAACTCTTAAAAACAGTTTAGAATCTTAAAACATTACTTTTTCCATTAGAGTAGAAAAATATATTTTTTTCAACAAAAACACATTAAAATTAACAACCACTCATAATCTCCGTCATTTTGACAATGCCGCGATAAAATTAAAGTATAGTCAGTTTGGTTCGGCTGCCTAACTGGTTGCCTAAAGAGTGCCCTTCTATTTTAACCAAATTTTTACCTTTTTCATTAGTAATGTCAAACGCAAAATGTAAAAAAAGTGTTTTTTATTTTGGGTGGTTGTGTAATGCAATCTCCAGCTGTTCTTGAATCCCTGAATTAGCAAATTATAACCCTACACCATCAAAGTACTTATTTAATCCCTAGGTTTATAATTTAACATTTTAGTGGTCGACGAACGCCGGCCGGTCGCTGACTTTTCTCCTTTCAAAACTATCATATAAATGGCTAATGATAAGTTTTTAGGGCCATTAAATTAATCAAAATATTTAATAAATTTTATTTAAATATTCTTGTAACTTTTTTGAGATGTTTTTCTTTAGTGCACGTCGCTAATATTCTCAAAAAACTAAAAGACTTTGCTCGTACATGCGGAAAATTATGCAGAATGTTTCCTTCAGACAATATTCACCAATAAATGTGGATTTGCATTAAATAGATATATTTTTTAAATTATTGTTAATTAATAATAATAACAGTTTATTAAGCAAAAAAAAATACTAAAAAAAATAAATAAATGATACAATGACAAAACATACCAGCTCAGGGAATTAAAAAAATAATTAAAAATTAGGAAAGATAACGAAACAAAACCAAAAACATTCAACTTTCCTTAAATTTCTTTGAACAAAACCAAACCTCACCTTAAGCCTATAGGTGAGATGACACGCCCAGTAATGGTAATAAATGAGATTAAACAGCTGATTAGTTCCTTTAAAACCGGCTAAAATTCTTGAGTCGCTAGGGTAGCTACTCTGGGTCTTGAACGATGTGACCATCCACATCACACGCTTTGACCAATAGCAAACTCGCGTGTTATGCGAAATGACTTCTTTCGAACAATAGCATAGTCGCCCGCTCTTGATAGTTACTGAATTTTATGCGTTTGAAGTGAAATCTATTCTCCCGCCCCGTACCGACTGAACGTTTCTTAGTCGGCTCTTAGGAGAAGCTTGCGCAATAGAGGTCTTTTCGCATAGCCCGTGATGGCTAGGAGATTATTTAAAGCTAGCTATTGGCCAAAGCATGTGATGGGAACTATCATCGTTCAAGACCCAGAATAGCTACCCTGGAGTGCGCGTCGCACAGTGGAACCAATTAATATAAAGTGTAATCAATAAAACATAGTTACAATTTAGGAGTTTTGTAGTTCATGGGTTAAGGGTTGTTAACCATCAAAATTTTAGCTACCGATGTACCGGGTGTCCTATAAAAACTTTACATATTTAAAATGCAGCCAAATCTTTGACTATGTACCGATTTTAAAACATTTTATATATATGGATGTAACGTTAAGGAATGAATTTTTAAATCCAATTAACTAATTTATTTCAGCATATTATGAATTTTTGAAATCATAAAGAAATTAGGAACCTAAAAATGTACAAAGGTATACGGTGTGAATTTTTAAAAAGAAACCTTTTGTCAAAATTTGAAACTGACAATAGTTATAATGATTGGCATTTAATTAATGATGGCAGTATAGATTCTACGGAAGAGGTAAAAGGGGTAATATCCCTCCTCCAAAGCCCAAAAAACAAAACAAAGGTATCGAGGCTGGTAGCTACTATAGATAAGTTAAGGGCTAAACAAAAATATATTTTTGTTTGTTTGCCTTAATAAAATCTCGGAAATAAGTGCACAGGGAACAAGCATACATGAAAAAAGTGCTCACGAAAAAGCGCACACGGAAAACAGTGCACAGAAAAAAGACTTAACGTGAATAATAAGAATATTGGTTCATAAAATAAAAAAGTGGTCTATACATACAACCAAAATGTGTTTCGATTTTTCGCATTTTTTTGTGTTTGCGCGAAAATGTGCAACAATTTATAATTTACTTGGAAATTTTAAGGGGTTTAAGGACAAAACGTACCTCGTATAAGTAGGTCTAATCAAATATACAGATCTTTTTTTTTTATGTGTCTTTGTAAATTTTACCAACAACCAATAATACCAGTTTAATGGTTCATTTATGCTCCTAGTATAACAATAAGCCTTAGACATAAATCATAATGGTAACAAAATTAATTTATAGTTACGAATATTTCCAAATTTTTTGAAAATGTTCATATGTATTTATATACTGTAGAAACCTATGGTTCGTGGGGTAATGAAGCTAAAAATTTAATTAATGAAATCAGCTGTAAACTAAATAACCCAAAAGCACGTAGCTTCATTACCCAACGGATAAGTTTAGCATTTCAAAGAGGAAACGCTGCATCGGTGCTTGGGACGATCCCTTTCGAGTCTGGTTTAAATGAAATTTTTTACATTAAAATTTTTTTTTTCAATTTTTAATTTTATTTTAATTTTAATTTTGATTTTATTTTACGTTATAGTTTTTATTATTAAGTACTCATATTTATTTACAATGTATTTATATCGAGATGTTATTTCTAAAAATCTATTTTCTCTTTCCACACAATAAAAAATCTCCAAATTTTTCTAAAAAAAATTTATAATTAAAAAAGAACGAAATTTTTGAAAACATATTTACAAATATTAAAATTTTATAAAATATATTGATACTCCCCTAATGTTGTGGGAAAAGTTGAGATGATTAAGTAACCTAACCTGTTAATTTTTTACATACATTACATTTTAGTTCTAAAAACTTTTTTATTATTATTATGCTTTTTTAATCAAAAAGTTTTCTTTATATTGCCTATGCGCGAAATGCGGAAATTTGTTGGAAAAAATTTGTTCGAACTTTATAGTTAGAACGGAAAATTGTTCGAAAACATGTTCTTTTAAGGGAATATTCCTCGACAATATTTTTTCGAATAGAAATTTGTTCGAAAACATCTTCTTTAAACGGAAACTCGTTCAAAAACAATTTTTTTTAAATTTTCTGCCCTTTTTTTGAGAGCCCTCTAAGAAAAGGTTTTCAAACAAATTTCCGTTCGAAGAAAACGTTTTCGAATAAATTTCCGTTTGAATAAAATGTTTTCGGAAAAATTTCGCTTTGCAGAAAATGCTTTCAAATAATTTTCTTTAAAATAAATGTTTTTGAACAACGTGTTTCCGAAAAAATTTCCTCGGCCCCATTTGCACTGTTCTGTTATGTGCGCTTTTTTGTCTGTGCTTTTTTCTGTGTGTGCTTTTTTTCTGTGCGACTATTTCCTTTCGATTATTTACGCTTAAGGTTTCACCATTACCCCACCCCCCCAGAATTTTGTGCCATAACCGCCGTTGAATGCTGGAACACCTGGTATCAAAGATAAACATTTCTCATGCATTTAGTTTAATGGCAAAGGTTAAAGATTTTCCAGTTACCAAGAAATTTAAAAATAATACTTCAATTTTATTACTTTTCCACATTTCTGATTTTCTAAGACTTACGTCCAGGTGAAATTCGGTTTTTCTTTTGTTTTTGACAGTCCAATCCAAATCTTGTCCCGGATATCCATTTCAGTCAGATAGGATCGGATGGCATCGTATTGAGATGAAGCGTCAGCTGAAACAACGAAAACTGCGTCAGGATATTTCCACAAAAATGTAAAAACAAAACTTCTCAATTTGAAAAAAAGTAGTAAAAGTCTCTAGAACACCATTTAGCCATATACGGCGCCAAGTTAAATAAAACCGTTTAAAAATAAGTATGGTAAATTCAACTATTAATCTTGGATAATTCCGCCCTACAAGGCTATTGCTTTACAGTTAATTTTCTTGTGAAATATTGCGCATTAAAATTGCAGGGTTGTCTTTTTCTAAAGATATGTAGTTCGGCAACCAAAGAAACGCAAAAGTAAGTTGATCGAACATTCAGACTAGAAAAAAAAAATTATTTGTTTACGTGCCGCGAAAAGATAAGTGGAGTAAAGTGAAAACCTAATTATTTTGGAAAGGATTTGAATCTGCTAGGTTAAGGGATTTCTTAAAAATAATATTCAAATTATATTATTTTGTCTTTTTTTATATTGATATATAGTACAAAGTAGAATAAATATTAAAATCATATATTTTACTGATCTTGGTAAAATTCATTATTATGCAGAATAATAGAAAAATCGTTAAAAAACCACGAAAAATTTCGACATTCTCAAAGTTGTCATAGGAGGCTTAAATTTTGCACGTGAACATAAGTTTTAATTTTAAACAACTTTTTTAGTACAATTTTTTTCTATTTATTTAAATAAGGGTACTTTACTCTTATGCAAAATATGTCTGTTTGTGTTCTACCCTGTATACTGTGCATGTCAACTTTAATTTGACTGATTTATTAAGCACATTTTTGCACGCACTGTATAACAATAAATCTTCTTATAAATTTGTCTCACTGTATCTACAACATTTAAAATATTACATATAGGTTATCTCATTGCGATTAAATGAAAATATATGGCGGTAATTGACAAACCATGGGGCGGTATTTATCCAAACATTTTTGGGTTAGGGCGGTAATAAAAACCTGTTTTTCTTCATACTTTTTAAAGTATTTGTAAAAAATCTTAACCTACAGTAAAATTTTTTACATATCCCTACACAAAATACCCTAGATTATCAAACAAAACAGATATATTTCTCTTAATCTTTGAGTTCAAACACAAATGTATCGAAAATAGGGCGGTAATAGCTGAATTAACCTTATGATGTCTCAAAGTAACAGATAATAAGTAATGCGCTCCTCCTCTTTATCGGTAAGCTTGGTCCCCAGGTCTTCTATACTTTTAACAGGTTGCCTACAGAATTTAAAACGTTATGTGAACTTAACTGCACGACTGTAGTTGCGTCATCGGGTTTCCATAAAACAAATGGTTTAAGGTAATCCGGTGACGTAAACTTTTTAATCTGATTACAGTTGGCCATTTAGATTCAGTGGGCTTTCAAATTCTGTAGATAACCTGTGTAAAGTTATACACAACTTACCTTCGTCTCATCAAAGTGAAATTTTAAACTAGGCTATGAACACTTTTATATCGGAAATGCCATCTTGCGATAAAATGAAATTTACAACGTAATCTCAGCTCTTGATCCATAAGAGCTGCTTTATAAAATTCCAAAGCATCGCCGATGCTCTTTGCTGTAAATCACTTTTGTCCCGTGTTATTAAAATAAAAATGAAAAAGAGGATCCTTGCAGCGTTATGGGTCTGGAAAAATACTATCCCGTCGAGTCTTTGCAGGAAAGCTGATATATGTGTACGCGAGTGTATGTGTATCAGAGGCGAAACTGATAGGGGGCAAAAAGTGGAGTCGTGCCTCAATTTGTTTTAGGGTGTAAAATTAAAGTTTACTCAGTTGTTGTTGTTTGCTTGTTTTTTATTAAGTACTCTTTTAGTTTTGTTATTTAATTAGTTTTGGTCTCAGTCTGTGGTTTAATTACATAATGTTGCTCTGGTTCATTAAATCTATTATGCAACAGGTAAAAGCTTCGCCCACTTTTAGTAGGGAAAATCAAGCCTTTCCCAGCCAGCAAATGCAGTACGGGGTGCTACATTTTTATGGTATTAAATGGAAAACTCAGTTATTATAATAGATAGAGACCTGGAGATTTTACATTCTATCTATTTAGCCTTCTTCGATTCATCTTTGGACATATGTCTCTCCAATGTCTCCCACTCTTCTCTGTCTGTCGCCGTGTTCATCAATCTAGCTCCCGCATGTTTCTTCAAATCGTCCGCTCATCTCATTTGGGGTCTTCCCCTACTTCTTTTATTTTCCGAAAGTCTCCCATTTACAATTCATTTGTTCCATCAATCGCCCCTCTATCTAATTCCACAACCGGCAGACCTCCTTTACTTTGTTACTTTTGTTTTATTTCGTATCTATTCATTTATTTTTCCAACTGTTAGCTCTACATGCAACATTTGTCCCTCCATTGATCTTTGAGCCTTTGTTACCTTGTACGTATTTGATTTTGTAAGTGTCCATCTGGAATCCATTAGTAGGTACAGGAAGGATACATTGGTTATACACTCTCGTTTTGAGGTACTGAGGATATATTTTATTTTTTAAAATATAACTTAATGTACCGAATGCTGCCCAGGCCAATTTTTACTGTCTCTTGAACTTAGCCTTTTGGTTTTCTTTTAGTTTAATAACTTGTCCCAGGTATATATATTCCTCTACTTTCTATTTTTTCCATTTTCTTCTGTTCTATTCTGATCGTGATATCTTCATCTGTATTTTTTATGATTTTAGTTTTAGTGCAGTTCATATTCAAGCGTATATTTTTAGCTGCTGTATCTAGTTCTTCCAGCATTTTTATCAGTTCCTCTTTCTTATCTGTTATTAAGGCGATATCATCAGCATATCTTAGTTTGTTCAAGCATTGTCCGTTCACTTTATTGCATATTTCTTTCCAATCCAAGTTTCCAAAAACATCTTCTAGGGTTAAGTAGTTTAGAAGATATTGTATCATCCTGGCTGACACTTCTTCTGATGCTGATTGGCTTGGCTTTTTTGTGGATTTAGATTGATGTTGCTACTTCGTTATATATATTGGCTATTAAGTCTGTATATCTGTGATCCGTTCGACTATCAATTAAAGATGCTTTCACCGCCCAGTGCTCAATGCTATCGAAAGCCTTCTCAAAGTCTACAAACGTGGTGACCTGTACTGAAACCCTTTCCGAAGCCGGCCCGTTCTTCTGATTGATATCCGTCGAATTTCGTTGCTAGTACATCCGCCAACACTCTCGTGAAAAGACTACAAATTACATTGAGGAGTGTTATAGGTCGATAGTTTTTCGGGTCTGCTCCACCGCCCCTCCTGTGCAGAACAATGGGGATGGATTCCCACCAGTTGTTTGGAATAATCTTCGTTAATAAAATATTTATTTTTGTATGGAGTTTCTTCATGGTTTCTCGCGATGGTTCCTTTTTTGTTTGGTATAAAGATGTATAGAATAGTTGAGTGATTGTGATGTCCTCTTTAACGTGAGTTTCTATGCCGTTCATATTCTTTATTTTAAATATTTCATATCTACCTAGAATCAGCCTTAGACAATTCATATTTCTGTTATTTTGTATAACTCTCTCAACTTTTATTTATTTGCTAGTTCTTTTATCATTTTTCTTATAGTTTTATTTATTTCTGTATATTCTATCGATGTTCTTTTTTCTTCTTTCTGCAGTTTTCACCTTTTTTCCATCAGTTTCTTTATTTTTTTCTGATAAACTATTTTCTTTCTTTTTATCTTTTTGTTCGATATCTTTTCCTACTTTGGTCAAAGCTCTTGTCAGCGTATCATTTATTTTATATATATTTTCATTTTCGCATCTTAAGTTTTAGGTTATCTGTTCCTTTAGCCTTTCTTTGTATATAGCTTTATTTTGTGTAATTTTATTTATGTCAAGTTGTTCATTGTCCTTATTAATTTTTCTTTTCATTTTTAAATTGCTATCAATGTAGATTTTTGTTCTGACCATCCTGTGGTCACTGCCTGTTGTAAAGCTGTTGGGGACTGTTACATCTCTCACAATGTTTTTGTCAGTAGTCGGTATTTAATCATTTTCATTTTTCGTTATTCCATTAGAGCTGAGCCATGTACACGGTCGTTGCGGTTTCTTTCTATAGAACGAATTCATTGCATAAAGGTATTTTTCTTCTAGGCAATAAATTAGGGATTTCACATTACTCTCCTCAAATTTCGAGACCTACAAAAATATAACAAAAGTTTTTTCCAGCCTTTGTAATTTTGGAGCTATGAGGAAATATTCAAAAATTTGGTATCCTAAAAATCGATCTTTGTTAGTAGTGCAGATATTTCAATTTTGTTAACACTTCTCTACAGAAAGTTAATCCTGTTAATTAAATGACGTCACATTTTTGGTCCGTACGTCAAGTTTTAACAGAATTGAAATATCTGCCAAGATGCTGGCCAGTTGGCTCGATCCAGCCCATTAAACCTAAATACACACACACACACATATCTGACTTATTAATGGATTTCTGTAATTCGGAATTTTTAAATTTTCTGTCGTAGCTACAACTACAAGAGCTAGAAAACTTTTGATATATTTTTTCTTGTCTCTAAATTTGAGGACAGTCACGTAAAATCCCCAGTCCGCTATCTTTTATAATTACTGAGTTTCCCATTCAATACAATCAAAAATGGGACACCCTGTACATTATTGGGTGACTGCAAGTAAACCCGCTCCATCCCATTGTACAGCTACGAATGCTTTGTAAAAAGTGTGTAGTTTGGTATTAAGTCTATTATTATTTATCAAAATTTCTCCTTGGTATAGCAGAATGTAACTGGCAAACTAAATATAATATGTCGTTTTTAGTTTTCTAAATTTATATCAAAGTTATTTTTTTTTAAATTACCATTTTTTTTTGATATTCGAAATATGAGTGAAATTTCCTTTAAGATATATCACAATTTATGTTTTTTTTTGTATTTTTTAAATATGTATGTTAGTTTTATTAATATTTATATGTTTCCCTAATTTTTTATTGTTAACTTTCTTGACGCACATTTTATTATAAAAAATTAGATTTAATTTTTTTTTTATTAAAAATTTTAAAAAGTGGTAGGCATATAAAAAAATAACAAGGATAAAAAATAAAAATTAAGAAAATTTAATTTAAATTTAAAATTTAATTGGAACTCTAAAAATAAGCTTACCATAAACGTTACTTTAGTAGTTTCACACTTCTTTAACCTGTTGTTTATTTATATTTGTTTATTTATTATTATTATTAAATATATGGTTTTTACAAACCAAACTACCAAATTTTATTAAAAAATTCCACTGCATAGAAAAAAAAACAATACAAAACTAACCTTAATAATTAACGGTAACATTAAAGGACGACCATAAATAACAATAAAAAAATTTTAAATAAAAAAAACACCCAACTGCTATAACTACTAGTGGCAGTTGGGCACAAAATTAATAGGTATACATACCTATAAAGTTAGACATGCTTTAACTTTTAGTTTTGATGCCCAAAGGGCACTTACGAAATTATACCTTTTCATAATTCAGGTTATTGGGTAATTTCGTACCCAACTGCGACTAATAGTTACAAGTAGATTTAGCAGTTGGGGGTGTTTTTTTTTATTTATAATTTTTTTATTGTTATTGATGGGGTTTTCTTTATTTAATTTTTTTTTATTTCCAACTTTTAGGTTTAATTTTCATTCAGCCTTATAAAAAATACTATGCATTTACCATTTATTTAGCGTTACACAAAAACTATGTGTAGATTTTCTACGGACGCGAACAGTGTGACCTTCCATTGAGTGAAGGTGTGGGAGGAGAGAGGGAGGAAGGAACTAGTAAAATGAAGTTATAAAAAATCTTAAAGCGTATGCAGAGATAATTTTTGAAATCACTCTATATTTGTGAAAGTTATATGCGGTTTTTAAGAGGGTGGGGGGAATGACAGGATGGGAGATGGGTGGGAGCAGAGAGGACTACCAAGTAAGTAAGGCATTTCATTAAAATTGTCTGAAATTTAGGTAAATTGTATGCCTTAAAGCCGACATCCTGTGATAAAATGGCGTCAGACGACCATCATATTTACTTCTGTTTAAAAAATATAGCCTTCGGGATCAGTAGCAATTCAACGACACCTCTTCCGTCAAAATCGGTTTAGCCGTTTAGCCTCAAGCACGACACAAACATACATTTTTATATACATACATACATATCCCAAGCAAAAAACATTAGCCTTCCTTTCGCCGTGCTGCAGTTGGGTAAAAAAGGACCGAGAAGCTGCTAATGCGCAGACTCAGTAATAACAATAACGGTAGTAAAAGTGTGAAATACGCGATCCAAAATGTCCCTACTTACGAAGGCCGAACTTTATTGTTACCGTTATTTGTTAAGGTTAGTTTTGTATTTTTTTTTTAATGCAGTCAAACTTTTTCCTTAAAATTCGGTAGTTTAGTTTGTAAAAAGCCGTAAATGTAATAAAAATATACTACGTATCAAAAAAATTTGTACACCTGCAATATAAAAACCCATGATTGGTGTACAAATGATAGGTGTACAATTTTTTTTGAAAAGCAGTATAAATAGGTAAAGAAAAATAAATAAACAAAAAGTTGATGGAATGTGAGACTACTAACTTAACATTGTATTATGCTTATCTTTAGTGTCCCTAAATCTCTCTTTATTTGCCCTGGAAGTTTCCTTTATCTTTATTGAAAATAACGTCAGCTCATAGTTTTGCTGTTATTTTAAGTGACACAAAAACACCGTATCATGTATCACATTTTTACTTTAATTTGGTTATCCGTGGTTTAATAAGAAATAAGTGGTATTTTACTCCCTAGTTTTGATTTATAGTATACACAAGAGGTAGCTGTTTTTCATGTGCCATGGTCATTATCGCACTAACTACATCTAGTCATTTTTGATTGCGATTAAACTGACGTGTTAACATTTTCTGACAATTACATAATATAATAAAATGATTGTTCTTTAATATCAATAAAGGAGACTTTGTTTAAGTTAACACTCTATGTGTAAAGTAAAAACAAAAGTTTTTTATTTGTTTTTTTTAACGTTTTTATCTATATTTCTAGGTACGCCACTGAGTGTATGAATTATTTTTACTGATTTTATATAATAGTATGGTTAGCTTATCTCTATGAAATTAAAAACGATCAAAATTGTAATTAAGAAAAAAACCGCATGTTCGTATCTGTTTTGGTTCCAAAGTTCTAAATTTCTCCCCTTTATACCGAGCTTTCCACCCCTCACCTACCACTTTATTGCCAATTTTTTCAATCATAAATCTGAAAACCACATATTCGTATCTGTTTGGTTCCAAAGTTATGAATTTATCCCCTTTACACCACTCAAGCACCTCCAACCCCCCCAAGCGCAGAACTGAGCCAAAATCTAGGGAGGGCGGGTAATGCTCGACAAAAACACTATCTAAGTAAGTAATTTTTTTCCTAGGGTGGGTAATTACGTGGTTTGCCAGATATTTATTAACTAAAAGTCTATATATTATTTTTAAAGAGGAGTGACCCACGATTATATTGTATTCTATTGTCTTCGAACCTAAATTAATGGGCCAAATTTCATTAACATCGGTGTACGGGAAGTGTGCCAAAGATGATTTGCAAGGTGTGATAGACAGACAGGCTATAAAATCGTTTAAAAGTAGATAAGAGCATAACTTATGTGAAACAGTATACTAGTCGTTATCTGAAATAAAAAAAAAGTTACTTACATGGTCTAAAAACACATTTTTGGAGATTTTTCGATCCAAGCCTTTAGAAAGACTTACGTTACAAAATTAGATAGTGTGAATAAAAGCATTTCAATTTAATTTCATAGTGCTGATTGATTATACGAGATTTTAAAATACCTACCTTTCGTTTTAGGAAATGTAGATTTGAAAAATTAAATGGTAATTTTAAAAACAAAAATCAACAAAATTAGGCAAACTAAAAAATAATAACCATACTTAAAGGAATTCCTAAGACCTTGTTTAAAATTTTAATTTCAGGAGGGTTTTTTATTCCTTAATTTAAATTGAAGAGCTATGGCGAAGTAGTAAGAGTGCTGTAATTTTTAAATTGCTACTATTTTTGTTTAAAATTTTTCACATTCCAATATTTAAAAAAATATTAAATGAATTTTTAAAATGTCAACTCTTAAGGGGCCTACAGACACGCGAACATTTCTTGAGATTAGTACGCGCGAACTAATCTCCGCATACATGTACGTTTGGTGGAATTGCCTACACACACGAAGACAAAACCTTTTCAACATAAACACGATATTATCAAAGCGTTTTGCCTAGACACTGAGAGATTTGCACGCGTACATCGTGCGCGCGAACAAAAAATTCAAGCGGCGACTGAATACATCTTCGAGAGATATTTTAGGCAGAGATTGTCTACACACGGAGAGATTAGTATGCGCAAACTTGTACGCGCGTACTAATCTCTAGAAATGTTTGCGTGTCTGTAGACCCCTTTAAAGACAACTAATAGGTCTTTTTGACAAAGTACATTTCTCTTTTAAAATTTTATGCACAACATCTACACATCTCAAAGTAGGGGTTGAACTACAAAGACTACAAGATATTTCCGAAAATGTCCTTTTGCTAAATAAAATCAAGAAATTACTAAAAGACAGTATTTATATTGAAAATGAAGGACCTTTGTTAAAAAATTAAGTGGAAAAAAGTATAAAAATCCCTTCTTTTTACTTTGAAATCCGTTCTAAATAGGGACAAAAGTGACACTTGTCATTGAAAAAAAGGCAAAATTAAAATTAAGATAGAAATATTTATTATTTTTTAAATATTTTCTTTATAATTAAAAAAAAAGCGCATTAAGGTAGAAAAGGAGGTTTCTAAAGCTGGATGGTATTAAAGTTTTTAATAAAATCTGGATCCACGAGCATCCATTTTGTACCTCGGGCGACGACGAAGCGGACTGTATATTAAATTAAAATTTATACAGCCTCTCTAGGGATTGTAATATTTCAGAATTTATTTAATAAACTTTATAAAAATATTTTACTGCGTCATCTATTTATAGCAGTGGCAGCCTGGCAGCCTGTTTGATTTAAAAATACGAACAAAATTATTTTATTATGTTATGGTAATAACATAATATTGTCTATGAAATTGTTATTTTTTCTTAATTTAAACAATGGTTACCAAATTATTCCTATTGGTAGTTTATTTAAGTGAAGTTTCAAATTAATTCATTGATAATGTGTTTTTTAAAATAGGTTGCATTGACAAATGTAAAAAACTTGATTATTTATATGAAAATATTATGGAAGACATCCTGCGTACCTCAAAAAAATTAAGAATTTGTTTAAAATGTCAACTGTTTTTTTTCTAACGAGTTGGAAGTGACATAAAACCAAAAATCCAAAAGAATCGCAATACCTTTAGACTTAAAAAAAAAAAACCATTTAAAAGAAATATAGATTTTGCAGTAAGATTTGTAAAATTAACTTTTTGACACCTGTAAAAGTAAATATGGATATTTACCTATCATGCTATGATTTTAAGTGTAATATTTTATTACCAGTTCCATTCTGGTCAATTTGTTTATTGTTGGCCAACTCAAGGTACAAAAATTTATATTTGATTAGCTTAATAGCTTGAAAACCTTAATCAGCGAGACCCCATCAAGGGCGGTTCTGGAGCCAAATTCTGTGGGGGTGGGGGTAATGGTCAAGCTGTGACTTTAAATTAGGGTACAGGAAAAAAGCTCATATGACAAATACACACAGGAAAGATCCTCATAGGAAACGAGCGCACACGTGAAAAAGCGCACGTGCATACAAGCGCACACTGAAAAAGCGCACACGGAAAATAGCGCACATAGTAAAACAGTGCACAATGAAACAAAGTTAGAAATAAAATTTTGGATTTCCATTGTCTTTATTTATTTTAAAACACGACGTTTCGGTTAGTAAGTATCTCTAACCGTTATCAAGTGTAAACTTTTTAAACGTTTACACTTGAAAACGGTTAGAGATACTTACTAACCGAAACGTCGTGTTTTAAAATAAATAAAGACAATGGAAGTCCGAAATTTTATTTCTACACAATCATTGTCTACGAGTTTTCAAACAAAGAGAAACAAAGTTAAACTTCTAGAATTCAATTGTTCCATGTAAAAAAGTATAGGTTATTAGACCATTTCGCAACAAAAACACAAGAGTATTTATATTAAAATTTCATAAAATTTTGAAATTTGAAAAAAAAATTGAACATATTTGTGTTTTAAAAAACTTAAAATTTTGAAAATGTACGAAAGTTTACACCTGCACACGAAATAAGAAATTGTACTTTTGATCAGACCTACCTATCTATATAAGTTCTTCGGTGCGCTGAATCCGAATGCGGGGTTCATTTTGACCGCACACAAAACTTCGAGAACGTTAAATAAAAAAAACGATGCAATTTTTCGCGCATGCAAAATAAGTTACGCAAAACGCTGAAAATTGCAAAAAAATGCAGTTATGAAAATGCGTAAAAAAATGATGAATGATGTAAATGTGGATTTATAAAGTAGTTCTGCGCAGTTGGCAAATAGTCTCTGATTTTTTTTCTATTGAGTCATATCTAGAGACCCTGTATGTATGACATAATTTGATATTTCTTTAAAATATTTCAAACATACAGGGTCTCTAGTCTTATCTTGTAAAATGTAAAATTTTTATTTGTTGACAACATTTAGATAGCTCACTGCAGTGGCGTATATAAGGGGTGACCTGACCCCCCCCCCCCGAAGCTAAATTTTTTTTAGATATTTTCCAAATATTTCATGAATACAAATATAAAATAGCATAAAATACAGCATCATGGGGTCTCGAACCCCCCCCCCCCCCGAAACTGTCTTGGCTCCCCCGAAACTTTTTTCTATATACGCCACTGGCTCACTGAAAAACATATGGATAGCTACATACTAGGTAGGTCTCGTCAAATGTACAGACGACTTCTGTCCATTTTTTTTCGCAGGCGATTTTTTTCGTATGTGTTTTTTCCTTTGCGTATATATTTCTTCTGCGTTTTTTTCCTATGCGCTTAGTATCGGGAGTTTAATAAAGCCAACAAAAATATTTTTCTTAGCCTTTAACTTGCCTGTAGTAGCTACCAGCCTTTATTCCTAATATATTTTTTTAGAGTTCTGGGGTGGGGTAACTACCACCAGTACCCCCCCTGTAGAACCGCCGGTGGACCCCATGTATTTTATGCTATTTTATTATTTTCATCATGGCATATGTAGAAAAATCCTTAAGCTTGGGGGAGGGTGGTCCGCGCCCCGAGCCCCCCCCCCCTCATCTGGATGTGCCCATAAAGAAGGAACTGTTATAAATTATGATCTCTTTTTAGCTAAATCCAATTTGGCAGACGATTAAGATTCCTATTTATAATGAAAAAGGTTATTTGGTATCTTTTGATACATCTGAACTGATTATGACAACAAATTAATTAAAAATTTGTAGGAATATAGATGGGGAAATTGACCATATTTTGACATGAAAATATCTCCGTTATTATTAAAGACAGAAACAGATCGTAATTATACTAAAGTTATATAACTTACCGCAGGCTTTTAGATGTAGAAGGGTCGCAATACCCCAATTAAGGACTACTAAACTAATTATTATAAAATTAATCTAAAATTTTGAAGTGCGTCAAAACAGAAAACTTTGGTGAAAGACAGTTACAAACTGGCAGCTATAAAACCATCTTTTACTTATAAATTTAGTATAAAAACATATACTTTTGAAAACTATTCGCCATTTTGAATTTGTGTGAAATGTCAATTTTAACATTTTACTCAAAACACATTATGGGGTTTTATATTTCTGAAAAATAAATTTCACATATCATATGAATTTTGAGAAAATTATAATATACATATAGTGTGTTATTGAAATTTTTGGGTCAATTTATAAGATATAATCTTCTGTTAGAGTTTTAAAAAATTTTCATATTCATTAAGAGGTATTTTCTAACATTCCCTCGGTATTTTTTAAGCAATCCATAATACGCCCCTGGGTTTTTTAAATAAAATTATTTATTAAATTCTTATTATTTTCTGAGAAATTCTCGATTTTTTTTATGTACAGATTTATATAAAGAATAGAAATTTGTTAATTTGCATCTCGTTAGACAGTTTGCCAGAAAATAAAACTTATTTAAAATAGCGAGAGCGTTTTTTCTTTTTCTTCTTCAATCCATTTTTGGACATAGGCCTCCCAGAATATCTCTTCTCTGTCTGTCGCCATGTTCATTCATCTAGTTCCCGTGTGTTTATTTAAATCGTCCGCTCATCTCATTTGGGATCTTCCCCTACTTTTATTTTCCCAAGGTCTCCAGTTAACAATACATATGGTATAATAGTATAATTTAATCCAACACTAGTTATAAATTTATTTTCAAACTGATCTCAAAAAAAAAATTCTGTGTGACGGACGCCGCTCGTCTGCTGCATATGTTCGAAAAGCTACCATAGAAATAAAAAAATAAATAGAGCGCATGTTCAACTTGAACAGACTGGAGGAAAAAGGGGACGGCATTAAGCTAACTCGTGGTAAAACATCATATGGAGCCACAGATATTTGACAGCGTGACACTCGTTTGTAGGTTCACTTTGTTCTTTAGAACGCCTGAAACTGATGACGCAATTTTCGCGATTCAGTGACCCTATATGCTTGTTTACCATAACGAATCATAGGGATAACCACTTGTACCTGAAATCTGTGACAAAATGGCGGCCAACGTTGCATCGCCCCCATTTGTAGTTGCGCAGTAGTCGAAGAGCTATGTAATTATTTTTCTATATCTATGCTTGCAGACTTTTCTTGCATTGTTAAAATAAGTGGGTAATTTTCCAGAATTTTGCAATTAGTCGGTAATTTTCCAGAATTTTGCAATTTAGTTTATGTTGTGTAGAATTTGTCTGGTTGGCTACACAAAGTAGTAGTGTGACGCCACGGATATTGCCGTCTGCAGCGCTTTCGTTGCTAATTCTAAACGTTTTTACGGAGTATTGGATACATTTTTAATATTATCTTTTTCTTTAAAACCGCAAACCGACAAAAACGATTAAAATAAAAGTTGAGGTCAGCTCCCTCTTAAAAGGTTCATGTATTAAAATACTCTGCCAATATATGGGCCCCTAAGCTCACACTAGGTACTATAGTTATAGTGTACGTGTGAGCTAATATAAATAAAAACTAAAATATATTTTATTCAACTCCGGACTAAATTACCTTTTGTTTGATACCACACAAGCCATGTTTTGACTTAAACTCAAATTTTTGAAATCTACCCCCACCCTTAAAAAACAAAAACTAAAATGTATTTTGTTAAACTCCGGACTCAATTACCTTTCGTTTGATATCACACACGCCATTTTTTCACTTAAACTCTAATTTTTGAAATATACCCCCACCCTTTTTTGTAAAATAAATTAAAATGTATTTTGTTGAACTCCAGACTCAATTACCTTTCGTTTGATGTCACACACGCCATATTTTTCCATAAACTCTAATTTTTGAAATCAACCCCCACCCTTTTATTTGGTTTGTGCTCGGTGGATTTTGTTCATTTTTAAATGGGACCATCTCGGCCCAAAACCCAGCCTAGGGACCAAATTTCATTAAAATCGGCCAAGCGGTTTTTGAGTTATGCGCGTTGGTCGTTACAGACATACAGACAGACAGACAGACAGACAGACAGACAGACAGACAGACAGACAGACAGACAGACAGACAGACAGGCACACAGACAGACATACAGACAGACAGACAGACAGACAGACAGACGGCGCAACAAAAAAGTTTCAAAATCATCTGAAACGCAAAGATATATAAAAAATTTTGAAACCGGAGCAACTTTTTTTTTCTCGAAAAAATTAGGATCACCATAGCTCACACTACTATAGTATAGTATATGTGTGAGCTAAAAATATAGATGACGGTTTACCATGAATTTTACCCAGACGTGCCGGGCGTTGACCGGACGTCCTCTGTCTTTCATTTATCAATTTTGTATTTTTTTTAGGGGGGGATTTGAATCGAAAGCAATTTCCCGCCACTAAATCAGATTTAAAAGATGAACCCACTATTTATGCTATTCTTTGAAGGAACTAAAATTGTACTAGAATTATGTAAGAATAATGTCGGTCGGATCTCCGTGGATTGATTGATTTAACAATTTGATCCAATCAAAGCCTCAGATAAAAAAAATCCGGCTTAAAGAGGATCCTTTTGTATTTGTTTTGACATAATATGGACATATTTAAATTCAAAATATCTTTTATTAACAAATTGCAAACAAAGAAAAAAATATATAATGATAATAAAAATATTATAATACTAATACTGGTAGCTCTTAAAATAATTGTCTGGTATCAACAATAATTAAAAAGTTGATTATATTTCGACATGGATAACATTATATGCGCGGCAACACTGCCTCTAACTAAAAGAACGCAGTAGTCTGCGTGATTTGGCCACAAGTAACGTCAAACATTATTCCTTACTAACGGTTAAATCCAGGTTACTGCGCATGCCTAAATAAAGAATAATGCAAAAATGGGATATGCAAAAGGGCACTATCTCGGTGGTTTTATATTACTCAGCAAGTAAAAACATATTCAACCAGTCAAGATATTCTCAAAATGAAAAACATCTCCTCTTTCCATTGAAATAATAAAATGTACAGTATGTATATTCCTTTTCAACAAATTAACGGAATTTTCAGCTATTTCGTAATAATATTGTTTGTGCATATTGAATCAATGTTTTTGTCCATTTGCTGAAATCAATGTTCACAGTAAGAATTTTTATGAACCCTTTTCCGTTTTGTGTTCAGTATATAATATCTAACGCAAAACATAAAATTTACATATCAGAAAACCACGTTTATTTACAATGTTTTATACAATGATTATAGAATACTGCCGTCCTTAGTAAGACCCACCTATCTGCAAGAAAATCAACATGAGTTAGGACCGAAAATGGCTTTAAATAGGTTACTTTCATCTGTTTTTTAAGAAAAATACCAACATTTTTGTTCGGAAGTATTTTATTTTGAAAAACAAAAAAATATATTACTATGTACTCTTAGCAAGCATTTAAACTTTAAACTCGCTTTTCTCGAAATAGGTGAAAGCGTAGATAGGTGGGACTTACTAAGGACGGCAGAATAACAGTGGCGCACGCAGGAATATGTCTGGGGGGGCGAGGCCTCTTGGGGGGCCCGAAGCCTCATGATGTCCAATTTTAAGCTATTTTTTGTGTTTTTTTATGAAAAATGTGGAAAATGTGTAAAAAAATCTAAGGCTTGGGGGGCCCATGAGAATAATATGTAGTATTGTTTCAAATAATATATCATATTCTAACTTAACACTGCAAATTTTTTTTATAAACTGACAGAATCGCGCATCAGTAGTATATATATATTTATCGGTTTCACAACGTTCTACGTCTTCGGATACCCAATCTCCACTCGTTTCTGTTTGCCGATAATTCATCATCTAGGCCTCTTATTCTTATTTCACTATCTATTCCTTCTCTCCAGCTTCTCCTCGGCCTTCCTCGTTTTCTTCGGCCAGTTGCTTTCCATTGTAATATTTGTTTAGGTAGTCTTTTATCATCCATTCTTTGTACATGTCCGTACCACACCAGTTATTTTTTTCTTATATCATCCACTAGAGTACGTTCATCCACTGTCATAATTTCTCTTATTCTTTGATTGGTAACTCTTTCTCTTTTTGATTTCCCTGCTGCTCTTCTCCAATAGTCCATCTCCGTAGCGGAAAGCATTTTTTCTGTTATATCTTCTGAGCCGTATGTAATAATACTTTTTACAATGGTGTTATATATAAGCTTTTTGTTATGTTTTGATATACTTTGGTCCCAAATTATTCCATTTAATAAAGTTATTGCTTTTCTTCCTTGTACGTTTCTATCTTTTATAGCTTTGTCTAGTGTTCCGTCAGCTGTAATTTTTAGACCCAAGTATTTATACTCATCACAGGACTGAATTCGATGCCCAGTATATAAGATTAGATCCTGTTTCGTTCCACCAATACACATATACTCTGTCTTATTGATATTAACCTCTAGTCCCCACTTATTGTACTCTTCTATTAACTTTCGTGTCATATATTCGAGGTCGTCATAATCCTGAGCCACCACTATCTGATCATCGGCGAAATATAAAGTATACAAGGTGGTTTCATCCAACGGAATTCCCATGTTTTGTAACGATTTTTTTCTTAACCCTCATAGCAAGTAACGTTTTGAACAAAAAAAAATAAAATACTTGTAAGACCCTGTACAACTAAAAATAAATCAAAGAATTATCCACATAAAAAAAAACAGTAACGTCGAGGGAGCGATCCTCCGTGGTCCGCTTGTCGTGGGTTTTCTTTTGTCGCCTTGTCCGCTAGACCACGGTACTTCGTGATAAAATTTGTTTCAACAAGCGTTGTTTAGAGTCGCTGTGCAGCACATTCCCCACTTCGTCGTCGCGCGGCTGTACTCAGACTGATCCAAGCTGCTTTGTTCGGTCAGGCAAACCCGCCGTCTTTTTTCAAATGCACGTAGCCGAGAGAGTCAGTTACATGCGGATTCTTGATGCAGTTTAACTTCTATATGGTAACCGAACTACTTTAGTTTTTGTGATAGCTAGTACTCGGTTTCTCGCAGATTTTGTGTGTTTGAGAGAGCATTTTAACACCATTATAATATGTGCTAATAAAATATATTAAAAACTTATTTTAACCAAGCATAACTGCTACTCAAAATGTTGTAAAACTTACAGAAATTGTACAGTGTTTTGTAACAGAGTTAGTTTCGTGAAAAATGCTGGTGTGATTAAAAAGGTGGACCATTGTTCATTACTGGCCATTCCATTTTATGAAGCCCATTCCATTTTATGAAGCCCATTCCATTTTATGGAGCTCGTTTTCGGGGATCCGTATATGTTTTGAAGCCCGTGCATCACACATACTTTGAGCAGAAGCCCGTAATTGTTTACTGAAGTAAAAGCCATGTTGTACTAGCCGATGTTACTGCTTTCTTTTTGTTTTGCTGTCCCGTTTTGAAATCTGTTTTGTTGAAGTACCAACCACACTACCTACTCAAATCTCTTGAGGACTCAACCTCCAGCGTGGGATTTGGCAGATAAGATTTAATACTTATTTTTACTAACCATTTTATTTAACTGTGATATATTTCTTTTTTATAGCACTGGTTATCATTTGTTAATATTTTTGGTAAACCTATTTATTGCCCTTGTTAAGATCTGGCAACAATGCACCCTGGTTGAGTAGATGCGCATTTACCCTCCCAAGGTATTAATTTTTCTTAGGTCCCAAAAATATATTATATTTTTTTGTTTTTAGCCAAATAGGTACATACTTTTTATTTAGGTACTTCGATAATTTTTTTGTGTGGCTTGATTTTATCGTCCGTGTATTTTCTTCTTACTTTTTATTAACATAAAATAATAAGATAAATTCTTTTATTGAAATAAAAAACCAACTCTTTATAAATAGAAATTAAATTACATTTTTGAGATATTAAAAATAAATAGTTAAAAGTAAATACAACGAACGAAGAAACAAGGATATAAAATAATATTTGTAATCGATAGCTATATAATTAAGTATTTAGGTTAAAAGATCCTTATATATTTATTTTTTTTTGTAAATTTCCTTCTTGCAAGTCGTTTGCTGATAAAAAAAATAGAGACTATTTTTTTAAAAACCTTTTGCGTTTTAATCAAACATTCACCATCTTTATTAATACTTAGTGAATAATACAAGGTTCACTAAGATCTCGATACATTCTTTCTATTTTACTTTTAAACTTGTATTGGCGCCCTTTAGGCAAAAGAAAGTTAATTTATTTTCCATGAATATTGTTGAGTTTTTTTTTTGAGGTGAACACCACGACCTCAGTCCCAACTGAGCTACCGAGAGCATTTTAGTTTGTAACAAAAAACCGTTAGAGTTTTGGCATTTTCTCTTCCAGACTTTAAGGACCTGTTCCAAATATATCTTAAAGAGCGTAGGCGAGATACAGCAACCTTGTTTAAGACCTTTATTTACTTGGAAGCCTTTGGTTAGTTTTGCTTTTATTTTAACTTTTGCCTTACTATTGCGGTATAACTCTTTGATGGCCGTAATTAGTTGTACGCTTATGTTTGTCTTTTCCAACGCTTTCCAAAGTAGATTTAGTGGTATACTACCATATGCCTTCTGCAAATCTACGTAAAGCAGATGCAGCTCTTGTCCGTATGCCAGTTTCTTTTTAATAACTTGGGTTATACAAAAGAGATCATCTGAAGTCGATCTACCCGCTCTGAAACCAGCTTGTTCTTCTGCCTCCATATCTTTATATTCGCTCTCCACTTTATTTCTTATTATTTTGCCATATATTCTGCTTAGCGTACTAGTTACAGATATACCTCTATAATTGTCACATATATCTTTCCTTCCTTTTTTGTGTATTGTGGATATATATGACGTTTTCCATTCAGTTGGTACTACAGCTCCATTTAAATATCTTTGGAAAAGATTCCGTAATCTCCAAAACAGTTCTTCAGTGCCATATTTAATAAGTTCAGCTGGGATATTTCCAGGTCCGGCAGATTTACCGCTTTTTAAGGTTTTGCACACGTTTTTGATCTCAGATATTGTGAGGGGTACTGGAGATCCCATCGTTCTAATGATATTGTCTCTTTCGTCTTCCTTGAATTCTGCTCTATCTTCAGTTAAAAGTTTTTTAAAATGCTGATCCCATTCTTTGTCTGGTATTGGTGAAATAATATCTCTGCATGTTTCTTTTTTGATCGATCTTATAGTTTTCCAGCTTTCGGTACTTCTCCTACCTCCTAAGTAAGAATCTATTTTCTGGCACTTTCATTTTTCTCACCTTTGATTGCGCGATTTTGTATTCTTCTCTGCTTCTATCTGTCTTTTGGGATAAGTATGTGTGATATAATTTGTTTTTTTCCTCTATTTCACTTTCAATCTCAGCATCCCACCAGTATGGTTTTGTTCTTTTAGGAGTTTCTTCCACTAATCCTAGTGCTTCTTTTGCAGCTTGATGGATGCTTAATGTGATACATTCGTATTCCTCATCTGGGGTTTCACCTGAACTTGCATTAAGTTTTTCGTTTAGTCTCTTTTTGTATAAGTTTTTTACGCTGTCATGTTCTAGGCTTAGTAGATTATATTGACAGTGATCAATTTCCTCATTCACTGTATCATCAAGATTTTGTTGATAGAGGCTTCGGCCTTGATAAGGAAAGAGAATTTTGGTCTCCAGAAAATAGTGATCACTTCCGCATGTTGCTCCACGCTTTGTTCTGACATCTTGAATTTTTAGTTTTGTCTTTTGTTTAGTGATAAGATAATCAATGACAGATTTCAGGTTTTGTGAGGGTTTGATCCAGGTATATTTGTGTATTTTCTTATGTTGGAAAAAACCGTTTTGGATTTTTAGGTCTAATTGCTCACATGCTGTGATAAGCCGGTTTCCATTGTCATTAACAACATCTTCTCCATATTGGCCAACTGTCAGATCATTTACTCTGTTACCTGTTCTACTATTTAAATCTCCTAATATTACAATTTCTCTAGATGTACTTACTGCTGATATTTCATTGTGGATTTCTTCAAAAAAATTGTCTTTTTACGGCTACATTTGCATCGTCATTATACGCATAGATTCCAAAAATCGTAATTTCATTCCTTTTATTGTTATATTCATTCTTATTAGCCATTCATTTACTGCTTCCCAGTTGGTGATAAATTTTCTAAATCTTTTGTTGACCAAAATAGATACTCCTTGTTGAGCATGTTTTTCTTTTGCCACTCCGCTATAGAAATGGTCATACTGTCCTAGGTTTTCGGATCCTTTTCCTTTCTTCTTCGTTTCTGTTCGTACAGCAAGGTCAACCTTCATTTTGCTGCACTCATGTACTATTTCATTCACTTTTCGACTCATTCCTTGTACGTTCCATGTACCAAAAATCATATTCCTGTTTCTTTGCTTGGTTCGTCTTAAGTTTTTCATTTCTTTCCGAGGCGTTTGATTGGGTTTTTTAACAGTGTACGTTTTTTCCGGGTATCAGAGAGTTAGTCTAATGCCCCAACCCCCAACCTGGAGGACCAGGTGATTTTTGATCGAGGTTTTCTTCCCCTAGCCTTTGACGATTCCAACGCCGGTAATACAAGGCAGCATCTTCTTCTTTTATAGTATCCCTACAAGAAAGGGTTGCCACCTGCGCTATGATCACCAGGTCCATCCTCTCCGCCTTTCATACCGATGTGGTCTTCTCCCGTAACCCTGGGAATGGGACCCTAAACAGGTGCTAACTCTCCGGGTCAGAGAGTACCTGTTTAGTACCGCATCAGTAGTACACTAGGATTACTATCATTGATGCAACCAATTAAAATACTCTGCCAATATATGGGCCCCTAAGCTCACACTAGGTACTATAGTTATAGTGTACGTGTGAGCTAATATAACTAAAAACTAAAATATATTTTATTCAACTCCAGACTAAATTACCTTTTGTTTGATACCACACAAGCCATGTTTTGACTTAAACTCAAATTTTTGAAATCTACCCCCACCCTTAAAAAAACAAAAACTAAAATGTATTTTGTTAAACTCCGGACTCAATTACCTTTCGTTTGATATCACACACGCCATATTTTCACTTAAACTCTAATTTTTGAAATATACCCCCACCCTTTTTTTTAAATAAATTAAAATGTATTTTGTTTAACTCCAGACTCAATTACCTTTCGTTTGATATCACACACGCCATATTTTCACTTAAACTCTAATTTTTGAAATTTACCCCCACCCTTTTATTTGGTTTGTGTTCGGTGGATTTTGTTCATTTTTAAATGGGACCATCTCGGCCCAAAACCCAGCCTAGGTACCAAATTTCATTAAAATCGGCTTAGCGGTTTTTGAGTTATGCGCATTGGTCGTTACAGACATACAGACAGACAGACATACAGACAGACAGACAGACAGACAGACAGACAGACGGCGCAACAAAAAAGTTTCAAAATCTTCTGAAACGCAAAGATATATAAAAATTTTTGAAATAGGAGCAACTTTTTTTTTCTCGAAAAAATTAGGATCACCATAGCTCACACTACTATAGTATAGTATATGTGTGAGCTAAAATAAATGGATCCATGATGGATCTGATACCTTCCTAGCCCATTTCCACACTCCAAGTAAACTCCATGCTAAATCAACCTTGAAAACAGTTTTTTGTAAATATCTCCAAAATAAAAGCCTCTAAGAAGTTTTTGGTTATAACACAAATTTCTTAAAAAAATGTGCGCTACTATATTCCGAAAACTGCATATTGATGCTGTCAAAAAACTGGCATTGACATTGATAAATTTTAACCAAAATTTAATTAGCTTGTTGCAGTCTCGAGCTGTATTTTACATACACAGACAGACTTCTCGACAATATTACTAGGAAAGGTCAAAATACACCCAAATAACACATTTTCGGCATTATCTCAAAAAAATTTTTTTTGTCAAAACTTATACCTTCTCCAACCATTGCTGCGCGGGCTAGGAAGGTAATAAATAAATTAGACTGACGCTGAAAAAGAAATAACGGTCCCAAATGCCGACTATATAGTAGATCGTAAAAACATATTGGAACTAGATTCAATTCCATGTAAACACATATTAAACAAAGATAATATTAATAGTTTTAGTTATAAACTAAGGTTTTGCACTTTAGTGATAAAGATGCTTAAACCGATTAAAAAAATATTTTGCGTGTGTGTTGCATAAAGATTGCAAGTTAGGCCTCGTTATATAGTATGGTTTTTGGTGACGTTTTCTATCCTCTTCAAAACGTACAACATCTGATCAAAATTTTGTTAGCGTATTCTATGTAGAACAGCCGTTGAAATATGGAGCCGGAATTCCTGCATCAAGAAAGCAATAAAAATATTGACTACTATCAGCATCTGTCACAACTCAATATACAGGTAAATAATTTGCCTACTTTACACGGTGAGCTGCCAATAGGAAAGGTTCAGCATGACCAAACTTTTTCCAGATTACATTTAATAGGCCAGTCATTAGAGCGAAGAAAATACCCCCAGCTTGCAAAAGATGTTGTAATCGCAATTTTGGCATATTAAAATTTGAGTTTTCGACCTTGGATGGGGAGCTCCCCCCGCCTTCTTGGATTCGGTGTGCAGGAAAAGGTTTTTGTTTTTTAATTACCTGGCCCCTGTTAAATTAACGTAAAACCATTTTAATTTGCTTAAAATTAAATTTTTGATTTATATTTATGTTGGTAATTTCCAGGTCCGGACTATTTTTTTTTTAAATTAAATATTTTTTTTTAATCTTAAAACAAAAAAATATTAGTTTTTTAATATTTTGTAATAATAATAGCATAGAACCAATCAAAATAGTGATAAAAAAATCCATGATAAATATTATATCTCAAAAACTAAACAATATTTTTAAAAATTGACAGAATAAAAATATCTTCCAAAATTAGCGAGGTATAAGAGTTTATTAAAAATGCATTTTTTCAGAAACTCCCTGTATTAGCGAAACTACGGGGTATAACAAAAATCTGATTACACCATTTTTAAGGGCTCAAAAAAACAGTACGGTAAAGTGCAATCAGAAAATCGATATCTTTAATAATAACCGAGTTTCCCATTTAATCCCATCGAAAATGGAACACGCTGTACTGCTAACACTTCAGGGTTCGTATCTCAGCAAGAGTACTATCCAGAAAACTTAGTGATACCTTTTAGCTCACACATATACTATACTATAGTAGTGTGAGCTGTGGTGATCCTAATTTTTTCGAGAAAAAAAAAGTTGCTCCGATTTCAAAATGTTTTATATATCTTTGCGTTTCAGATGATTTTGAAACTTTTTTGTTGCGCCGTCTGTCTGTCTGTCTGTCTGTCTGTCTGTCTGTCTGTCTGTCTGTCTGTCTGTATGTCTGTCTGTATGTCTGTCTGTCTGTCTGTATGTCTGTATGTCTGTCTGTAACGACCAACGCGCATAACTCAAAAACCACTTGGTCGATTTTAATGAAATTTGGTACCTAGGCTGGGCCTTGGGTCGAGATGGTCCCATTTAAAAATGAACAAAATCCACCGAAAACAAACCAAATAAAAGGGTGGGAGTAGATTTCAAAAATTAGAGTTTATGTGAAAATATGGCGTGTGTGATATCAAACGAAAGGTAATTGAGTCTGCCTTCAAACAAAATACATTTAAATTTATAAAAAAAAAGAGTGGGGGGTATATTTTAAAAATTAGAGTTTAATTGAAAATATAGCGTGTGTGATATCAAACGAAAGGTAATTGAGTCCGGAGTTTAACAAAATACATTTTAGTTTTTTGTTTTTTTTAAGGGTGGGGGTAGATTTCAAAAATTTGAGTTTAAGTCAAAACATGGCTTGTGTGGTATCAAACAAAAGGTAATTTAGTCTGGAGTTGAATAAAATATATTTCAGTTTTTAGTTATATTAGCTCACACGAACACTATAACTATAGTACCTAGTGTGAGCTTAGGGGCCCATATATTGGCAGAGTATTTTTATAGGCTATTGGTTGTTCCTCAATTTATGGTATAACAAATTTTCTCAAAAATAAGCAGCTTCAAAGTTAAAGGCAACTAAATAAAAAAATTGGTCAAAATCCAAAATGGTCGCGAAATGTTTAGCGTCATAACTCGAAAACCATCTGACAAAAAATGTATGAAAACGTTTTTGTGACAAATTTTATTTTCTTCAACTTTTGTTTAAAACTTTTTTTTTAAAACGTTACCACCACCACCAAGTAATTTAAAAAAAATCCTTTTTGTGCACAGTAAATCCTAGATGGCATGGGGAGCCGGCCCCCATATATCAAAATCGCGACTACACCACCTCTTGCAAGCTAAATTTCTGTAATTACTGGACTATAAGAGGAGGTTCAACTTTTAATTATTTTGGAAAAATATTACCGTCATGTGTATGTCTCTCGCTTTGACTGCTTCGCAAAAGCTTTGAAACCTTCCGATCCGGCAAAAATTATAATAATATATATATAGTAATGTAATGTAATGTAAGTATTTGTTTATTTTTTAATTTAAATGTTAAAAAAAGAGTAACAATAAATTGGTTCTAAAATTCCTACACATAAAATAATTTAGTTACTCATGGCTAAAATTAGAAATTAATTTTTGTTCATTAATGATTTTAATTCATTAATTCACCACTTAATTAAAAGAAAAGGCACATCAATAACACATATAAATAAACCTGGTTTTGAGATACCTTTTATACAAAGTTAATTTTAAATTATTTGCCAAACTTTAAAGGTTGGTGTGGAGGAGGTCAAAATTAGATAAAAAAGTTCATATAACTTTTGGACAAAAGTGTCTTGTTTCCAAGTTATAGCTGTTTTCAACTTTAAAAATGACAAATTATTATTATTATTTTGTAATTTATTATGTTTAAAAAATGTTTTTAAGTTTTTTTCCAAAAAATTATAGGTTAAGCGTATACAGTGTGGTCAAAAAATCTTTGCAATAGGTATCAATTTGTCAATTTTTTTAGGAATAACAGAATAAGTTGCTTAAATCAGTTCTTATAGCAACGTGCATTAACTAAACTTACCGCTCGGTGCCGACGTGTGGTATTATGGTGCTTTCCACACACAGATTAGTGTAGTACCGTAAAGTTTATCGCACTCTTGTGGATAAAAGATCGTAATAGTTATTTCCCTAACAAGTGCGGAAAGTAATACTTTACTGCACGCGACGGCAGTTGGCCGAACGACGCGGAGCGGAGTTCTGTCAAGCCGTCAAGGGTGGTAAAGACACTTTCCGCATGTGTTATACCTATGAGTACTTTTGGTTAAAAAAAATTAGTGGAATTTATAAATAAACATGTCAAATTAGATGGAATTGAAATGTAAACAAATATTAAAGCTGTCTTTTTGATGCGTTGCTAAGGTTTCTAAGTGGTGCGCGTGCGTTAAAGTTACTTTATCCAGTTTGGTAGACCGAGCCGAAGGCGAGGTCCACAAGTCGAGGGAGTGTGCAAAGAGGTTTTCAAACGAGTTTTTTACAATATTTTTTATAGGACTGCTAATAACGAAAGAAAAATCAAATTTTAATTTAACTTGTTTTTATTTCCGACATTTTTACAACAAAACTTTAAAAATTCAACAATTTTTTGACGTATCTAATCAACAAAACATACGAGCAGTGACGGTTGCTACGGAACTAAGCCAACTTATATTGATGGGTGACAACAACAAAAATCACAATGACGGGAGACCCGTATGCAGAAATGACATAGGCGTGCGCAAAAATGACAAAAGCGTGTGCAAAACGTTTTGCACACAGCGTGCGCAAAATGCCATTTTCAGATTCTCCGTGCGCAAAACCCCCTTTTACAAGACAGTCGTATAAAAAAGTTATTTTATATTCCCTTAATTTTTTCTTTGTATTAAGTAGATACTTAAGCAGATAAAAAAGGGTGACGTTGACATTTATGGGAAATGCCCTGCAATGTTGGACTAAATATTGACCAAAAAAACTTTATTTTTTCTAGGTTATTTGACCCGCCCAATTTTTCCTAAAAAATAAAGTAATCTTTCATTTGTTAAAAAAACATAATTATTTGGATTTTAAAATTAACAAAATATTTTTTTTGTAGCAAACCGAACAGCAACAGCAGATCATTTTCAGCAGTAAGTAATAATTTTAAAGATTAGCTACGTGATTTTTGAATTTCGGCATAAAGTTTTTTATTGCGGCGCTTTTTGAGAAATCATAAATTACCAAGCGCCTATTTGAGGGGGGTAACGTGGTAATTACCCCCCCCCCCAGAAAAAACTTTTTGTTAATAATTAAAGGGATAATAGGAGAAATACCCCCCGTAGAAAAAAAATTATATTATAAATAATTTTTTCGTCGACTCTTACCCACCAGGGGATTACACTCAGAGATTGGAATTCTCAGCAAAAATGCACAATAAGCAGCAAGAATATCCCGATTTTTACAATAACATTTTATTCACTGACGAGGCCACGTTTACCAGGCGTGGAGTTTTTAATTAGCGAAGTAGTCATCATTGGGAGGTTGAAAATCCACACTTGCCAAAAATTAAACATTTTCAATATGAATTTATTTTACCTGTGATCACATAAGTGGCCCTGCGGAGAACATCATTTACCTGAACTGCTGGATGGTATTCCTCTTAATATGAGGAATAATATTACCATCTCATTATTCCGAAAATATACGGAATTATCACAGTAATCAATTTTCGCAACCTTGGACTGATAGGAGAAATCAATTAGCCTCCTACAAGTCGCGATTTAAATCCTTTGGATTTTTATTTTTGGGACTACCTTAAAAATATTGTTTATAAAACCACTCCAACGACCCGACAACAATTATGGGAGAAAATTGTTAATGGTGTGGACGAAATAAAAATCAAAAGAAAATATATTTAATGTTAGGCGGTCTCTAGCAAAGGTCTAAATAAATCTACTGAGTGCAATGGCGGACATCTTGAACATTTAATTAAATTTACTCATAATATATATTGTAATAGATTGATTTCAATTTTTATTTAGTTTTTTAAAAATTTTGTTTTTCCTAAAAGTGCACCGTTGGGTGTTGAGAGTTTAAACAAGTGTAACTTTTTTTTATAAAAGACATTAAGGATTTTAAATATGGTAGCAGATTTGCAATAAATTAGCCCACAAAAATATATACCAAATTAAAGGAACTAGAGATACCGCAAGTGACCCCTGTACAAAATCTATAACAAATAATACCACATTCGTATTTCTCGACCCAAAAAAGCCACAAAACACCAAAAAACCAATTTACTAGGAACAAAATTTGAAATTTAAAAAATAATTTTAACACTCTGTATCTTCTAAACTATCAACTTTTAAACAAAGGCAAATATAAACAAATGGTAATATTTTGAGCTCCTGAATTGATCTTGCAATTTTGGACTATTACCTAGAACTCACCCTGTATAAATAAGTATGTTCTGGTAATGATAATAATCAACAATTTTTCAGTCTGGTAATGAATTTACAATGGGTTCAGAAGGTTAAGGAATGATATGAGTCGACTTGTTTTCTTAGTTCTAAATCTTTTACACTAAGACGCAAATATCATGAACATCAAAAGAAAAGCAATCTGGCTCATCTCAAATGTTGAAAACTGGCTTAAAATTTGCAGAAAAAAATTGGACTGATTTTTGCTCTTATTTTCATGGTCTTGAAACTGACCGTATAAACTAATGGTATTGTTACAAATTTAAGTTATTTAAATTTTATAGTTAGAATTTATTTAGGTTTAGTGTAGTATTAGGTTGATTTATCTTAAGGTTGTATTCTTAGTCTAGGTTTTAGATGCGTTTTCTATGACAAACTGGTGCGCGAACGGTCCGCGTTCTAGAAAAGGGTGGTATAATCCTGAATCGAACAAAGATGGAAAATTCTCGAATAGTAGGCAGACCCTATATATAGGGCCGGACGTCGTGCATCGGGCAGTCAAAGATAACCAACGGTAGTGATCGCTAGATGTTAACGCGAAGTTAATAGGCGGATTAAAGTAGTGAATTATTAGCAAGTTATTAGTAAGTTTAAGTGCGTGTTTTTGTACATAATTTGTCGAAATAAATTGACGTATTGTCTTTGACATTTGCGAGTTTTAATTGTTGTGGAGAACCCGTAACGATTGGTGTCAGAAGTGAGATTAAAAGAAATAAATAGTGCAAAGACTATCCTTACACAGTACCACCGGCTAGGACAATTGGACAGAAGAACAGTAAGTGATTTATCCAGAATATTCGAAGAAGTTCGATATTGTTTTATTTAACAACCAAAAGAGATATTTGAGAACCGACTTCGACATTAACCTTACAGTCCAAAAATTGATAATTAGAGAGATTTTCTAGAATATTCTATTATTTTCTACGACGTTCTAATCGAAAACCAGAAGAAATATCCAAAAAGCGACTTCGACATTAGCTTAGTAATTTCAAAAGTAAGAATTAAAAAGAATTTCTAGAAGATTCCATAACATTCTACGACGTTTTATTGAAAAACTAGAAGAGATATACAAATACCGACTTCGACATTAGTTTAGTTATTTTAAAAGTAAGAATTAGCAAGATTTTCTAGAATATTCCATAACATTCTACGACATTCTATAGGAAAACCAGAAGAGATATACAAAAACCGACTTCGACAGTAGCTTAGTTATTATAAAAGTAAGAATCGGAAAGAATTTCTAGATTATTCCATAACATTCTACGACGATCTATTTGAGAACCAAAAGGGATAATCAAAAAGCGACTTTTACATTTGCCTAGTAGCAGAAAGAGTGACATTTACCAGTATATTCGAAAACATTCCATTAGGTTCTATTTAAGAATTGGAAGAGATTAGCTTTATAGCCCAAAAACAAACGTTTATAGAGATTTGTCGGAAAGCTGATGCTTACCAGACAAGGCTCGGCAAAGATGGAAGAACTAACTAAACTGATTCAGGCTCTATCAGCTCAAATGGCTCAAAATCAGAACGATATGAGACAGACTTTTGAGCAAAGATTAGATGGTATGCAAGATAACTTCGATCAAATAAAGAGCAACTTCGAACAGCTAAGGGGAGAATTCAAGACAGCAACCGATGATCTTAAGGAAGAAATAACTCAAAGGATGCAGAATGCTAAATAGAACCAGTACGGTATTAGACAGACGTTTGAAAAAAAATTTGATGGCATGCAAGAAATCTTCAATAAAATAAAGAGCAACTCCGAACAGCTGAAAGGAGAGTTCAAGACAGCAACCGAAGATCTTAAGGAAGAAGTAACTCAAAGAATGCAAAATGTTGAAGAAAAAGTGGAGAACAAATTACTGAATGTTAGGGAAGAAGTTTTTCAAACCATGGAAAAAAAATTCCAGGACATGTCTGCTTCGTCCCGGCGTTTAGTTTTAAGATATAAAATTTAGAGACATTTATCTAAATTAGAATGCTTTTTATTTTCTTTTTTTTGCTAGAGTTATGCTCAAACTTTATACTTAAAGTTACTTTTATTTCTTGGTTTAAACTAATTTAGTTACTAAGATATGCCTTGCCTACAAAAAGGGTAAAAATTTGAATTTGCGCCGTGAATTATATGCTCAAGAATGCATTGACTTTACTTTATTATTTTTGCTTTTTTTTCTACCTTGAGTATATCCATTTTCCATCCTTTTTTAATTTAAGTTTTCCCTAATTTTATACATACCTTTTTACTGCTGTATTGCTACATATAGCAGTGCTCCAACGTCCGTCTTGCTATACGGAGCTCATGCGAATATTTGGGGTACTCTCCATACCAGTGATATATATTGATCGCCAAGTGAAATCACATGCGTGCTTTTTAAGACCGCGGTCGTGTATAAACATTTATGGATTGCTTTGATGTGCTACTGCTACTACTTTGATTGGAATTATTTGGATTCGACTGTGCAGTTGTCCATGTACCAAGTTCCTTTCATCCAAGGGTAAGTCAAAGTGTTTTTGAGCTGCGTTTCTTTACATTTTTTACTTATTCCCTATGCTACTATTCCTAACTAAGAACACAAAAGTGTAACCTAAGAGTGGGAACTATTGGACTGGAGATCCCTATTGCTACAGTTCGGTTGGTTTGTTGACTTTTTCATGCGAAAGACGTCTCGACCGACCATTTTTTGGTCCTTCGAACCGGATTTCCCGTTCTGGGTAATAGGTGCTCTCAGAGTTGCATAATTGTGTTTGAAGTTAGGACTTTACTTTGCGTCTTTTTGAGACAAGGCATATCTTAGGTTTTACATATTATCTACGGTGTGTCTATTGTACGTTGCACGTACCAACTTGCATTACATTTTTTATTTGTGCAATATACAAATTGCATACAAATTTTGAAAAATTTATTTTTTTTTTCAAAATTAAAAATTATTGCGCTGTCGATGTATGTAAGGCTTGCGTTTCCTTGCGTACCTACACAAATTCAGAAACACTTATCAGTTGCTAAATTTTTTGTGCATATTTATTAGCATTTATACTTTTTGCTAAAAACTTGCTGTTCTTTACTCAATATTTGCTAAAAGCCGCTGGCCTTTTAATATTGCTTTGAATCTTGGTTTACGAGGGAATTTGAAAAGTAGTACGATATATTTTTTAAATTTGCTTCCCTTATTAACTATTGCTTTACTTTACACTTTAACCTTTTAAAATGGTAAACGATACCGAAAAAAAGGTAAGCTCGGCTAAGGCCTTGCGTCAAACTGCAATCAATCAGTTGAGTGTGCTTGAACACTATGCCAATCAGGCGAAAACAAATCCAGCTGCTCACACAAGGTTTAAAGTTAACTTTAAAAAACTTTCTTCTTGTTGTAAGAGCTTTCAAAAGCATCATAATGCTTTACTGATCTTGATTTCAGACGATTCTGAAGCTTTGGAAGCTCAGAATAAAATACAAAAAGATTTTTTGGATAGGTGCGTAGAGGTTGAGGCTTTGCACTATGATTTATTTGAGGTGGAGACTGAAGAAATAAATCGAAGCCACAATGAGGTAAATAATCAAACAATTATTTTTCCGGAACCAGAATTTTCTCTTCCCAAGTTAAATGTCCCTCCTTTTTCGGGCGATGTTGAGGAGTTTCCAAGCTTTATTGAGATTTACAATGCGGTTGTACATACGCGTAAGAGCTCGGACATTGAGAAGTTTAAATATTTACGTACGATTTTAAGAGGCCCTGCTTTAAATTTAATTAAAAATATACCTCTTGAAGGAAATAATTATTTACTTTGCTACGATACGCTGATTTCCAGATATGACAATAAGCGCTTGCGTGCGGTTTCTTACTGGAAATCTATCGAAAACTCACCTCGGCTATCCAATGATGACGTTTTAGAATTGCGCAAAATGCTAGATACGTTCAAGGAAAACCTTGATTGCTTAAAAAATATGGGATATGCGACCCATAGTTGGTGCCTTATTACTGCGAACATGCTTTTGGATCGATTAGATCCCGGAACGCGTAAGTTATTTGAACAAAATCACGCTTCTAAGTTAATGCCAAAATACGAAGATATTTACAAATTTTTAGAGCAACATTGCACGTCTCTTGAATCTTTATCTTTGTCTATGAAACAAGATAATGTTCAAAACTCACGACCAGGGAACTTCTCGAGATCCCCCCGTAATCCACGAAATAAAACAGTTTTACTTGCAAACAGACAGTCACAAAAAACTCCAAATTCCAAACAAAACACGTGTTTCTACTGCAAAGCAAAAAATACACATCTGATTTTTAGCTGTGAATCTTTTTTAATGAAACCAATTCAAGAACGCATTGATTTTATTAGAAATAATAAGGGATACACCAACTGCATGGCTAGTTTTCATCAAGTAAACTCGTGCCCTTCACAAAAAAGATGTAGATTTTGTTTTTTAAATCACCACAGTCTTTTATGCCTAAAAAATAACTCCCCAGCTTCGGTGATTGCTTCTTCTTCTGTGACGTCTAGTGGATCACAAACTAACCCCGTAGAAAATCAGATTACTGAAAATAAATCTATTCACGCGGGTACTGTGCTTGGCGACTATGACACGTTGCTTTGCACTGCTTTGCTGCACATCCGTGATGCATACGGAAATTGGCACGAAATACGCGCCATCTTGGATAATGGCGCCATGTGCTCCTTTATAACGAAAAAATGTGCGAATGCACTCGGACTTCCTAAATCCAACATTTCGCTTAATGTAAACGGTTTAGGAGATATGTCTACTACTGCGCGCCATGCGGTGCATTGTAAAATTGCTGCTATCGATAATAAATCGAAAATTTTTAGTCTAGAACCTGTATTAATAGACCAAGTTTGCGATAAAATGCCAAGTGTATCTTTTAACCAAAATTCTTTGCACTACTTAACTGGTCTAAAATTAGCTGATCCCAGTTGGTATAATCAAGCTGGAATTCAGCTTCTTATTGGCGCGGACCTTTATGGATCACTTTTAGAGGAAGGTAGACTTTATTTCGGTCCAGACACCCCCTCTTGTATTAATACAGTCTTCGGATGGACTTTGCTCGGAAAAATGCCTCTGCAAAATGCTGCTTTTGCATCAAAAAATATTTCTACTTTTATGGCAACTATTTCCACTCCTGATTTAAATAATACTTTGCAAAAATTCTGGGAGTTGGAAGAGGTTCCTACGGTGGAGAAAAATTCACCTTCAGATATTTTTTGCGAAAAATATTTTAAAAAAACTACTATACGCGATGTGGACGGTAGATACACCGTTTCGTTACCTTTTAAAATCAATCCCGTTGATTTCGGCGATACCCGAACCCTTGCTTTGCGTCGGTTGTACTCGCTTGAAAAACGTTTGCTAAATGATAAAAAATTATTTACTTCTTACTCACAAGTAATGCAAGAATACTTGGATATGGGTCACATGCGTGCAGTTTCACCCCCTAATAACTCAGAAATTCATGAATATTTTTATATTGCTCACCATGCGGTTATAAAAGAAAGCTCGAGTAGCACGCCTGTTCGTCCTGTCTTTGACGCATCGAGTCATTCTTTAAATAAGCCTAGCCTAAATCAAGCCCTTCACACGGGCCCTAAACTACAAGGAGATTTAGTTAAAATTTTGCTTAATTTTCGGCTACATAAATATTGTTTTGTTAGCGATATTTCTAAAATGTACAGAATGATAAATGTGGAGGAAAATCAACATAAATACCAACGAATTTTATGGCGTTTTAATTCTGAAGAATCGGTGCAAGATTACGAATTAAAAACTTTGACTTTCGGGGTAGACTATTCTCCATATTTAGCAATTCGAACCTTGCTTAAATTAGCCGATGATTATCAAGACTTACCGTTGGCTTCTGCGATTTTAAAGGACAGCGTCTATATAGACGACTGCGTAGTAAGTTGCAATGATTTTGATCAAATCATGCTTATGAAAAATCAATTAATTGAGTTATTAGGGCGAGGTGGATTTGAACTGAAAAAATGGGCATCAAACGAACCCAAATTGCTTGCAGACTTGCCTGCAACCCACATACAAACCAAAGACTTTTCTTTGGATCGAGAGGATGCAAACTCTCTAAAAATTTTAGGCTTGAGGTGGAACCCTCAAAGTGATAACTTTTTTTATTCTTTTAATTATAATACAAAAATTTGCACTAAGCGTAATTTGCTTAGTACCCTTGCGAAATGCTTTGACCCTTTAGGTTTTCTTACACCGGTTACGTTTTTTGCAAAAAATTTAATCCAGTACTTATGGTTTATAAAGTTAGATTGGGATCAGTTAGCACCCCCGGAAATAATTTCCAAGTGGAAAAAATTCGAGGAAGAACTCAAATTATTTTCTGATTTTTATATCCCAAGAATGATTGATCTCTCTAATTTTCAATTTTGTCAGATTGTTGGATTTAGCGATGCATCCGAGCGCGGTATGTGTGCGGCGGTTTATTTTCGTATTGTTTATCAAAACGGAGATATTAAAACGTATTTTGTGTGCGCAAAATCGAAAGTCGCTCCCATAAAAAGAATCAGTATTCCCCGTTTGGAGCTCTGTGCGGCAGTTTTGCTAGCTAAACTCATTCAATTTATTCAAAATACTTTTGCTAATAAAATTGCTTTTCAAAATACTATTGCTTTTACGGATAGTATGGTAGCACTCTCTTGGATCAAAGGATCACCACATGCGTGGCGCACTTTTGTATCCAACCGAGTCACATACATACAAGAAAAAATTCAGCCTTGCGATTGGAACCATGTTCCTTCTGAATTAAACGCCGCGGACCCCGGGTCACGTGGTCTATTGCCTGCAGATTTAATTAATTGTTCCCTTTGGTGGCAAGGACCCGAGTTCCTTTGTAAGCCACAAGAGACATGGGATTTTACTAAAAATAATATTACTACACCCAAAGAAGCTCTCGAAGAGGAGCGAAAATTGGTGTTTGCTGCAACAATTGAACCAAATTTTTTGGATTGTCTGCTTAACAAATTTTCAAATTTTTTGCGTTTAATTAGACTTGTTGCTTTTATACTACGTTTTATTCACAATCTTCGCACGCGTAAATATAATAATGAGAAAATTATTATTAATTCTACGTGGTTAATACAATATGAGTTACAAAATGCAATATTTGTGCTTATAAAACACGTGCAAAATAAATATTTTCAAAACGAGATTTCTTTACTTGTCGATAATAAACCGTTGCCAAAGGTTTTTAGAAAATTAAATCCGTTTTTGGATCAAAATAATATTTTACGCATTGGCGGAAGATTATGCAATTCGGAATTAGATTATGACAAAAAATTTCCTATACTTTTACCCGGTGATTCTCAATTTACAAAGTTATTGATTGCGCATACTCACGAGAAACATATGCATACCGGCATAAACACGACTTTATTTTTACTTTTTCAAAATTATTGGATTTTTGCAGCTAAAAGGCATATAAGAAAAATAATTTCGCGTTGTTCTACATGCTGGCGCACGCGCCCCAGTAATTATCAACCCCCTGTTGGTAATTTGCCAAAATTTCGCGTTTCACAAGCAAAAGCTTTTCAACACGTTGGCGTTGATCTTACGGGAAGTTTTGCTATTACAATGAGCCGCATGCGCGGTGCAAAACGACTTAAGGCTTATGTCGTTCTATTTATTTGCGGTTGTACGAAGGCGGTACACTTAGAAATTGTGTGAGACTTATCGGCAGACGCTTTTATGGCAGCATTCCGACGTTTTATTGCCAGAAGAGGACGCGTGGAAGTAGTCTACTCGGATAACGCGTCAAATTTTACGCTTTCTGCTAAAATGCTTAACGAGATGTTTGCTGAAGTTGCTAATCGCGAATCAATTCGTTGGCACTTCAACCCTCCATCCGCACCCCACATGGGCGGTTTGTGGGAAAGTAACATCAAAAGTGCAAAGTCTCATTTACTACGAGTAATTGGAGAACAGGTGCTTACTTTTGAGGAGCTTTATACTGTGGTTACTCAAGTAGAAGCTATCCTCAACTCTAGGCCTTTGTGTCCAGTCAGCACAGATCCAAATGATTTGACTGCACTGACGCCCGGTCATTTCCTTAGCCTGGAACCACTTACGACTGTTCCAGACCTCGATTTTGACCAAGTGCCTTTAAATAGGCTTTCTCGGTGGCAGTTGCTGCAAAAACTGCATCGCGATTTTTGGCGTAGATGGCACAGAGATTACTTACATACATTGCAACAACACGCTAAAGTGAATCAAGACAAAATTGATCCCATTGCGATTGATACGATGGTTTTGATCAAAGATGATCAAACCACTCCCTTAAATTGGGTATTGGGACGAGTAGTAGGATTGCACCCTGGTACTGATAATGTAGTAAGAGTTGCTACAGTTAAAACCTCCAAAGGTTTATTCAAGAGGCCTTTGGTGAAATTGTGCCCTCTCCCTAATGCTTAGTTCAGAAAATACCATACCCTGGGTATTTTCAGGGGGGCCGGAATGCTTCGTCCCGGCGTTTAGTTTTAAGATATAAAATTTAGAGACATTTATCTAAATTAGAATGCTTTTTATTTTCTTTTTTTTGCTAGAGTTATACTCAAACTTTATACTTAAAGTTACTTTTATTTCTTGGTTTAAACTAATTTAGTTACTAAGATATGCCTTGCCTACAAAAAGGGTAAAAATTTGAATTTGCGCCGTGAATTATATGCTCAAGAATGCATTGACTTTACTTTATTATTTTTGCTTTTTTTTCTACCTTGAGTATATCCATTTTCCATCCTTTTTTAATTTAAGTTTTCCCTAATTTTATACATACCTTTTTACTGCTGTATTGCTACATATAGCAGTGCTCCAACGTCCGTCTTGCTATACGGAGCTCATGCGAATATTTGGGGTACTCTCCATACCAGTGATATATATTGATCGCCAAGTGAAATCACATGCGTGCTTTTTAAGACCGCGGTCGTGTATAAACATTTATGGATTGCTTTGATGTGCTACTGCTACTACTTTGATTGGAATTATTTGGATTCGACTGTGCAGTTGTCCATGTACCAAGTTCCTTTCATCCAAGGGTAAGTCAAAGTGTTTTTGAGCTGCGTTTCTTTACATTTTTTACTTATTCCCTATGCTACTATTCCTAACTAAGAACACAAAAGTGTAACCTAAGAGTGGGAACTATTGGACTGGAGATCCCTATTGCTACAGTTCGGTTGGTTTGTTGACTTTTTCATGCGAAAGACGTCTCGACCGACCAATGTCAAAACAGTTTATACAGCTTCAGAAAGAACATAACAAAATAAAAGTTGTTGTATATATATATATTTATCGGTTTCACAACGTTCTACGTCTTCCGATACCCAATCTCCACTCGTTTCTGTTTGCCCATAATTCATCATCTAGGCCTCTTATTCTTATTTCACTGTCTATTCCTTCTCTCCAGCTTCTCCTTGGCCGTCCTCGTTTTCTTCGGCCAGTTGGTTTCCATTGTAGTATTTGTTTAGGTAGTCTTTCGTCATTCATTCTTTGTACATGTCCGTACCACACCAGTTGTTTTGTTCTTATATCATCCACTAAAGTACGTTCACCTACTGTCATAATTTCTCTTATTCTTTGATTTGTAACTCTTTCTCTTTTTGATTTCCCTGCTGCTCTTCTCCAATAGTCCATCTCCGTAGCGGAAAGCATTTTTTCTGTTCTATCCTTGATTGGCCATACTTCTGAGCCGTATGTAATAATACTTTTTATAATGGTGTTATATATAAGCTTTTTGTTATGTTTTGATATACTTTGGTCCCAAATTATTCCATTTAATAAAGTTATTGCTTTTCTTCCTTGGACGTTTCGATCTTTTATAGCTTTGTCTAGTGTTCCGTCAGCTGTAATTTTTAGACCTAAGTATTTATACTCATCACAGGAGTGAATTCGCTGCCCGGTATTTAAGATTAGATCCTGTTTCATTCCACCGATACACATATACTCTGTCTTATTGAGATTAACCTCTAGTCCCCACTTATTCGTGTCATATATTCGAGGTCGTCATAATCCTGAGCCACTACTATCTGATCATCGGCGAAACATAAAGTATACAAGGTGGTTTCGTCCAACGGAATTCCCATGTTTTGGCATTTTCTCTTCCATACTTTAAGGACTTGTTCCAAGTATATCTTGAAGAGCGTAGGCGAGATACAGCAACCTTGTTTAAGACCTTTATTTACTTGAAAGCCTTTGGTTAGTTTTGCTTTTATTTTAACTTTTGCCTTACTATTGCGGTATAACTCTTGGATGGCCTTAATTAGTTGTACGCTTATGTTTGTGTTTTCCAACGCTTTCCAAAGTAGATTTAGTGGTATACTATCATATGCCTTCTGCAAATCCACGTAAAGCAGATGCAGCTCTTGACCGTATGCCATTTTCTTTTCAATAACTTGGGTTATACAAAAGAGATGATCTGAAGTCGATCTACCCGCCCTGAAACCAGCTTGTTCTTCTGCCTCCATGTCTTTATATTCGCTCTCTACTTTATTTCTTATTATTTTACCGTATATTCTGCTTAGCGTACTAGTCACAGATATACCTCTATAATTGTCACATATATCTTTCCTTCCTTTTTTATGTATTGTGGATATATATGACGTTTTCCACTCAGTTGGGACTACAGTTCCATTTAAATATTTTTGGAAAAGATTCCGTAATCTCCAAAACAGTTCTTCAGTGCCATATTTAATAAGTTCGGCTGGGAAAGTTGTTGTAATGTATGTAATGTATATGTTGTAAATTCCAACCAAAATATTAGGCCTCCAAATTTTGATGGTACGTCTTCCTGGTCCACCTACAAACAACAGTTTGAAGCAGCCGCTGCTGCAAATGGCTGGGACGATGACGAAAAAGCTATAGCTTTGTTAGTAGCTCTACGAGAACCTGCTCTGGGACTCCTGCGGTCCATTCCAGTCGAACAAAAACAGAGTTACAATGCTTTAGTGGCAGCGTTAGAAAGAAGGTATGGAGACGAACACTTGCGAAATTTACATTGGTCAGAATTAAATATTCGTCAGCAAAGAGCAGGAGAGTCATTACAAGAGTATGAAGTAGATATCAAGAGGCTGATGTATTTGGCTTACCCAGAAATGCCAGAAAATTATAGAGATCCCTTTACGGTAGACCGCTTTATTAATGGCTTGCGAGACGCGGATTTAGCAAAGTTACTTCGCCGAGAACGCTTCCATAACAGCAGCGAAGTGTTGATTCGAGCCCGCGAAATTGAGTCATCAAATAGTATGTCCAGGCCAAAAGTAAGGGCTGTCTCAATTCAGGAGGGTGAAGAAATGAGCAATGAACAAGAGGTCAACTCAAAAACGCTAAACCAAATGTTTCAAGCACTGAGAGAGAAGATTGACTCTTTAAAAGAAAGCATACGAAGTACAGTACGGAAGAGAAAATCAGGAAAAACAAAAACTTTTCAACACGGAAAAGCGGGTGTTAACTAATGGAAGGGTAGCCCCCAAAATTTACTCTATTAAGAGTTTAAAACATACTCCTGACAGCCTCAACATTGACGGACTTATAAATGGAAGACAAGTTAACATCACAGTAGATACCGGTGCAGCCATATCATTGCTTAAGTCCAAAATTGCAACGAGATATAAAATTCGACCAACAGAACAGAAAATAACACTTAAGACTTTGACTGGAGAATCCGCCGACGTGTTTGGGCAGACAGACATAGACCTACAGCTGAGAAGATTAAAGATTCGCCACACTGTATTGGTTGCCGAAATAGAAGACGAATTTATTTTGGGAATGGACTTGATAAGTAAACATGGGTTTGCGTTTGATAATAAACTTAATACTCTAAGATTTGGGAATGAAGAGTTCATTTTGTCAAATGGTCACTTTAATAAAGAACCAATAAGGGTGGTGGCAGTATGCACAACAAGACTGGTCGGTAACAGTGAGACCATAATTTTTGGGAGGCTAGAAAGTAAAACATCAAGCTGCGTCGGACTCATAAGCCAACAGAATATACCCAACACCTACCTCGTTGCAAAGTCACTAGTTAAAACTGATCAAGACATCCCGATTAGAGTCGCCAATATTTTCCCAAATAGTGTCAAAATTAATAAGGGAGAGGTGGTAGCTTTATTTGAACCAGTACAGAAAGTAACAAGATGTGAAGAACCAACTTCCGAGGATAAAAGCAAGTTACCAATGGAGGTACTTCAGCAATTTGAGTCAACTTGGCGACATCTCACTCCAGAAGAATTTAGTAAAGCGAGAGAGTTTATAAAAGAACAAAGTAATATCTTCGAAACTAAGAGTAGTTCGGGGCGCACAAACCTTATTCAACATTCCATCAGGAGACTACTAATGGCCAAACAAGAAGAAGTGCACAATCTCATTAACAAAATGCTCAGTGACGGGGTTATTGAAGAGTCATCAAGTCCTTGGTCATCTCCTGTGGTGTTGGTCACTAAAAAGGATGGAAGTACTGGATTTTGCGTCGACTACAGAAAACTTAACGATGTGACCAAGAAACATAGTTACCCACTGCCAAGAATAGACGACACATTAACAACATTGGCAGGATCATGTTGGTTTTCTACTCTTGACCTAAAAAGTGGGTATTGGCAAGTAGGAATCTCTGAAAAGGATAAAGAGAAGACATCATTCTCTGCTGGAAGTGGTCTTTTTCAGTTTAATGTGATTCCATTTGGCCTATGCAATGCCCCAGCTACATTTGAAAGACTAATGGAAGTCGTTTTACGAGGCCTCACTTGGAAAACCTGCCTAGATTTGGATGATGTCGCAGTAATGGGGAAATCATTTCAAGATCATCTAGACAATTTACGAGAAGTATTTTCAAGAATCAGAAATGCCAATCTTAAATTAAACTCAAAGAAATGTTTTTTATTCCAAGAAAAAGTTGAGTTCCTGGGTCACGTCGTTTCCCGAGAAGGCATCCATACCGACGAAAAGAAGTTACAAGCAATAAAAGAATGGCCTCAACCTCGTGACAAACATGAATTTTGTAGAAGGGTTCACCAAAATAGCATCTCCATTACATAGACTTACAGAAGATAAAGCTTCTTACAGATGGAATACCGAATGTGACCAAGCATTTAGAAGACTAAAAGCAGCATTATGTTCTAGTCCGATTCTCGCATACCCTATTCCCAAAGGTAAATTCATATTAGATACTGATGCGAGCAACGATGGCATAGGAGCAGTACTCTCCCAAGTACAAGATGGAGAAGAACGGTTCATCGAATTTTTCAGCAAAAAGCTATCTAAACCAGAGAGAAATTATTGTGTTACCAGAAAGGAGCTCCTAGCCATCATTAAATCCGTAGATCACTTTCACAAATATCTCTATGGACAAGAGTTTCTGATTAGAACAGATCATGCTGCGTTACAGTGGCTCATGAAAATGAAACAACCTGACGGGCAAGTCGCGAGATGGATAGAAAAGCTACAATAATACCATTATCAAACTAAGCACCGAGCGGGAAGGGTGCATAATAATGCTGATGCATTGTCCAGAAGACCTTGCCCTGAGGATTGTAAACATTGCAGGAAAATTGACCAGAAAGAAGGAATAACCTACGTGCGCCAGATAAAGTTAGAACCAGATGAAGAATGGATGTCGGCTTCGATTAGAACCACACAACTTAACAACAAATATGTAGGACCTATCTTGCGATTGAAAGAAGAGAACAAGCTACGACCATCATGGCAAGATATCGCAAAACAAGGGGTGATATTCAAATCACTGTGGCCACAATGGGATTCACTGATAGTAGAAGAAAACATCCTTAAACGTGCCTGGGAAACTGCCGATGGCCTTACTGTGATTAATCAAGTAGTGGTTCCTAGGAGCATGGTAGACAATATAATGGCCGAATGCCATGGTAGAAAATCAGGCGCGCACCTAGGCATAAATAAAACCATGGACAAAATTCGAAACCGATTTTATTGGGTCAATTACTTTCAAGATGTGAAAAACTGGTGCCGCCGATGGTCGACTTGTGCAGCCAGCCAAGGTCCCAAAACAAGGTCCAGAGGTCAAATGAAACAATATAACGTAGACGTGCCATTTGAACGCATTGCTTTTGATGTAGCCGGACCATTTCCAGAAACTAAAGAGAGCAACAAATACATCCTTGTTGTCATGGATTACTTTAGCAAATGGCCAGAAGTTTTTGCTTTGCCTAACCAAGAGGCCGATACAGTTGCAGAAGTTCTGGTAAATGATGTTTTCAGCAGATTTGGCATTCCTCTGGAACTACATTCAGATCAAGGAAGAAACTTTGAATCAAAGCTCTTCCAGAATCTCTGTGACCTTTTAGGAATACATAAAACACGAACTACTGCTTTACATCCGCAGTCAGATGGTATGGTTGAAAGATTTAATAAAACAATAGAAGAACATCTTTGCAAAGTTGTTGATGAGCACCAAACAGATTGGGACCAATATATTCCATTGTTTTTGATGGCCTACAGAACCGCCATACACAATACGACAGGAGCTACTCCATCTAGTATCCTGTTTGGTAGAGAACTGCGTTTACCATGTGATATCATGTTTGGTTCACCTGAAGAGGAACACTTAGAGGTTAATGATTATGTCGAACGTTTAAGGCAAAAGCTGCACGATATCCATGAGGTGGTTAGAGAGCGAATAGAAATAGCCAGTGACCGCATGAAAGCGAGATATGACCTGAAAGCAAACTCTTCAGGGTTCAAAGAGAATGATCAAGTCTGGCTATACAATCCTCAACGCAAGAAAGGAAGATCACCTAAGTTGACACCACCATGGGAAGGACCGTATAAAGTTGTTAAGAGAATTAATGATGTAGTCTACCGAATACAGAGAAGCCCGAAGTCCAAGATGAAAGTTGTTCATCTAGACAGACTAAAACCTTACCTGGGAAATGTTGATCGAGACGATCAAACCTGAAGAGGAGGATAGTGTTACAAATTTAAGTTTTTTAAATTTTATAGTTAGAATTTATTTAGGTTTAGTGTAGTATTAGGTTGATTTATCTTAAGGTTGTATTTTTAGTCTAGGTTTTAGTTGGGTTCTCGAAAAGGGTGGTATAATCCTGAATCGAACAAGGATGGAAAATTCTCGAATAGTAGGCAGACCCTATATATAGGGCCTGACGTCGTGCATCGGGCAGTCAAAGATAACCAACGGTAGTGATCGCTAGATGTTAAAGCGAAGTTAATAGGCGGATTAAAGTAGTGAATTATTAGCAAGTTATTAGTAAGTTTAAGTGCGTGTTTTTTACATAATTTGTCGAAATAAATTGACGTATTGTTTTTGACATTTGCGAGTTTTAATTGTTGTGGAGAACACGTAACAGTATTATACACGATAACCAAAAATAAATCAGCATGGTTTCAAAGTGAAAAATAATTAATAAATAATTTCCTTAGTTTTCATATTTTTTCACATGACCTGGTCGTGATTTGCAAACAGGAGAGGCTCTCCAGTTTCTCTAAGATCCAATATAACAAATAGTTAATTCATTTTTTGCTCGCTGAAAAAGTTTTTAGGTAAAACAAGGAATTTATTTTGTATTAGAATCTAATAATGACCAAAGGGATAATTTCTGCCGATTTTTTTTATTGTAGATTCTTATTATTATAGATAATACGTATTAACCCTAAAATGAGCCAAATAATCACTCCTTCTTATTTCTACGTGTGTCTAAAAAACATTACCATAATCGAATTTGTCAAACGGTCAATTTTTTTTTATAACCTTTGAACTGTACATTCGTTTTTAATGAGACCAACTGCACTTGGCAGATAATTAATCAGAGTTTTGAATAAATATATCTTTGTGTCCGCCATCTTAAAATCCAAGATGGCGGAGGAAATTCAATTGTACTCTTCAAAGATACTCCTTTATTCTAGTATTGCGAACACGTAGTAAAAATGTTTTACGTTAATAAAAAGGTCGCATTTTTGCCCCGCACAACGAGGAACAAATCAGCAAAATCGGTTTAGTGGTTCTAAAAAAAATATATTTTTTTTAATTATTGTTTTACATAGTACAAAAATTGCCTTGCCAATCATGTCTGCATTTATTTCCTTATTAATTCATTACTACTGAACCAATATTAATTAAATAAAAACATCCTGGTGATAATGGATTGCTTTTTAAAGATCATGATCAAAGTTTAAAAAAAGAATGTAAAATTTAACATATATGAAACAATGGTGAAAAGCACGCTGTTGTATGGAATAGACACTTGTGGCGTAACAGAAAAATACAAAATGGAAAGTGTCGAAATGGATGCAATAAGAAGATCAATGAGAATATCTAGAATAGATCACATAAGAAATGAGATCATAAAAGAAAGAATGGGAATCGAGGGAAGCATAACGGATGACATCACTAAAAGGCAACTGAATAGGGCGCAGAAAAAGAGGGCGTCCTAAACTAGAATGGCAACAGTCAATCCAAAGATCAATGAATCAAAAAAATCTGATAGAGGATGATTGTCAGGATCGAAGGAGATGTAGAATAGGCGTCGCACAACGTAGAAAAACGTTCTAAACCGACATAGTAGTAGTATGATCAAAGTTTATCGCCATCTAAAAGTTTAAGATGGCGGACAGAATCATACTGGATCCTTAAAAATGGCGTGTTTATTCTTATTTTACAAAAATGTTTCAGCCTTTTTTTTATAGATAAGCACTACTCTTCCTTCACACAACGAGGTACAAATTAGTAAAATCGGTGTGGTGGTTCTCAAAAAAATCTATTTTTGTTTTAACCATTGTTTTACAGATTATACGATTGCATTGCCAATTCTATCTGCATTCAATTTTTTATAAATTCGTTATTACTAAACCGATTTTAGTAAAATAAAAAAAGTCGTGGTGACAATTCATTGCTCTTTAAAGATTATAATCGCTATTTTCCGCCATCGTTAAATTTAAGATGTCGGACATAATCATACTTGTTTCTTCAAAATTTCGTGTTTATTCTTGTTTTACAAAAAATGTTTTAGTTTTTTTTTAAATATTATTTCTCAGTATTAGCTCACACATATACTATACTATAGTAGTGTGAGCTATGGTGATCCTAATTTTTTCGAGAAAAAAAAAGTTGCTCCGATTTCAAAAATTTTTATATATCTTTGCGTTTCAGATGATTTTGAAACTTTTTTGTTGCGCCGTCTGTCTGTCTGTCTGTCTGTCTGTCTGTCTGTCTGTCTGTCTGTCTGTGTGTCTGTATGTCTGTCTGTAACGACCAACGCGCATAACTCAAAAACCGCTTGGCCGATTTTAATGAAATTTGGTACCTGGGCTGGGTCTTGGGTCGAGATGGTCCCATTTAAAAATGAACAAAATCCACCGACCACAAACCAAATAAAAGGGTGGGGGTAGATTTCAAAAATTAGAGTTTATGTGAAAATATGGCGTGTGTGATATTAAACGAAAGGTAATTGAGTCTGCAGTTAAACAAAATACATTTTAATTTATTTAAAAAAAATGGTGGGGGTATATTTTAAAAATTAGAGTTTAAGTGAAAATATGGCGTGTGTGATATCAAACGAAAGGTAATTGAGTCCGGAGTTTAACAAAATACATTTTAGTTTTTGTTTTTTTTAAGGGTGGGGGTAGATTTCAAAAATTTGAGTTTAAGTCAAAACATGGCTTGTGTGGTATCAAACAAAAGGTAATTTAGTCTGGAGTTGAATAAGATATATTTAAGATTTTAGTTATATTAGCTCACACGTACACTATAACTATAGTACCTAGTGTGAGCTTAGGGGCCCATATATTGGCAGAGTATTTTTTAGGTAATAAGTAGTATTTTTCTATCTATAAAAAAAGCATTTTCGAAAAATAAGAATAAAGACGCCATTTTGAACAATCAAGAATGATTCAGTCCGACATCTTAAATTTTAAGATAGCGGCAAATTTCGATTATAATCTTTAAAGAGAAGTCAATTCTTACTATGATTTTTTTTTAACCACAATCGGTTCGGTAACAATCAAGTTATAAGGAAATGAATGCAGACAAGATTGACGATGCAATCGTATAATCTGTAAAACAATGGCTAAAACAAAAACAGATTTTTTATGAACCACCAAACCGATTTTACTAATTTGTACCTTGTATAAAAAAAGCATTTTCGAAAAATAAGAATAAAGACGCCATTTTGAACAATCAAGAATGATTCAGTCCGACATCTTAAATTTTAAGATAGCGGCAAATTTCGATTATAATCTTTAAAGAGAAGTAAATTCTTACTATGATTTTTTTTTAACCACAATCGGTTCGGTAACAATCAAGTTATAAGGAAATGAATGCAGACAAGATTGACGATGCAATCGTATAATCTGTAAAACAATGGCTAAAACAAAAACAGATTTTTTATGAACCACCAAACCGATTTTACTAATTTGTACCTCGTTGTGTGGGGGAAGAGTAGTGCTTATCTATAAATTTAAAAAAAACTAAAACATTTTCGGAAAATAAGAATAAACACGCCATTTTGAAGAGTCAAGTATGATTCTGCCCGCCATATTAAACTTTTAGATGGCGATAAACTTTGTTCATGTTAGCTCACACATATACTATAATATAGTAGTGTGAGCTATGGTGATCCTAATTTTTTCGAGAAAAAAAAAGTTGCTCCGATTTCAAAAATTTTTATATATCTTTGCGTTTCAGATGATTTTGAAACTTTTTTGTTGCGCCGTCTGTCTGTCTGTCTGTCTGTCTGTCTGTCTGTATGTCTGTCTGTCTGTCTGTATGTCTGTAAGGACCAACGCGCATAACTCAAAAACCGCTTGCCCGATTTCAATGAAATTTGGTACTTACGCTGAGTCTTGGGCCGAGATGGTCCCATTTAAAAATGAACAATATCCACCGAACACAAGCCAAATAAATGGGTGGGGGTAGATGAAAAAAATTGGAGTTTACGTGAAAATATGGCGTGTGTGATATTAAACAAAAGTTAATTGAGTTTGGAGTTACACAAAATACATTTTAGTTAAAAAAAAGGTGGGGGTAAATTTCAAAAATTAGAGTTTACGTGAAAATAAGGCATGTGTGATATCAATCGAAAGGTAATTGAGTCCGGAGTTGAACAAGACACATTTTAGTTTTTGTTTTTTTTTAGGGTGGGGGTAGATTTTAATTATATTAGCTCGCACGTACACTATAACTATAGTATAATACCTAGTGTGAGCTAAGGGGCCCATATATTGGCAGAGTATTTTAAAAAACAATCAATAATTCTCACCAGAACGTTTTGGCAAGGCAATAGTATAATATGCAAAACAATAGTGGAAAGAAATATATTTTTTTTTGAAACACTAAACCGATTTCGCTAATTCGTACCTTGTTGTGCGTGGCAAGAACACGACTTTTTTACTAATTAAAAAAAAATTAAAACATGTTCGCTACACAAGAATAAACGGGCATCTTTAAAGGGTACAATTTAATTTTGTCTGCCATCTTGGATTTTGAAATGGCGGAAAAAAATATTGTCATTCAAAACAAAATATTCTCAGTGAAAATTTCCATTTTTTTTGGCCCACCCGGTATATATATGTAATGCAAGCATCAAAATTCTATTGAATTATAAATAATTGAGGGCTAAAAAAACATGCACAAGAAAATGACCCCTTGTAGCAAAGACCAAACTTATTTGTTTTATTTATTTTGCGAATTCGCTCAAGTGCACACTTAAGTTGAATTTTGTGACTCACATGTATACAGGGTGTCCCATAACTTAGGGGCCATAGTGCAGCAGGTAATAGAGGAGGTTATTTCTGATAAAAAAGTTTATTTAACATGGGGATCAACACAGATCTGTTTTTAAGAATAGGATTTTTAAATTTGGAGGAGTGGGGGACGAAGCGTATAAAAAAAAGAAAATCTGTCACACCCAAATGGATACTAGGCTAATTGTGATTCAAAAATGTGGTATTCCCTTTTTCGATAAAATTATCTGTTGGGGAAATACAGGCTGTCAAAATAACCTCTAAAAATGTATAAAAAAATAATAATTTTTAAGAAACAAACGTGAAATTTAGTACCCGTTAATTTAAAAATTAGTGTCCATTAGATCTTGGACCCCCGTGAGGTTAAGCTTTCAAGCTACCTACGGACAAATATGAGAGAAACAAAAAATCCTTTTTACCCGATTGGCCACGAAACTTGTTTGATTTTTAAGAAATTTAAATTTTTGCTTAATTATTCTTTTAAAAAATATCTATAATATTTTATTATTATGTCTTTCTAGAGACTTATTTTTAATAACAAAAAATTTCAAGAAAAACACTGCATTTAATATAGCATTCATAACATTTTATACCAAAAAAATTGTTTTTTTATTAAAAAAATTGATCGCAAAATATTTTTAATAATTATTTTGAAGCAGTTTCGATGTTAATTTAAGTGGGCTATTTTACCTTAGGGCTGATCCACAGATTTTATCGGAATTCAGAGTCATAAAAAAAGGCACGCGTATCAAAACCTACCACTTACCTTCGTCTCTTCAGGGGCAGATCCAGAGGGTACCCTTAATGTTGGTTCACGAAGCAGCAACAGCACTTTGCACATCAGAAAGTTTATAAAAATTAGCGGTTGGCGGGATCAAATATAATATTAGACAGCGTTGACAATTCACGTCGATTTTCTTTCAGCAACTGTCTTTGTTGCGGTTCCTTCCTAATTTCTCGCTTTCCCCACTTTCACCTTTCAGTAGGCGGATTTTGATATTTAGGTTTTGCGGGAAAAGTGAATAAGTATTTAAAGATTTTATCGCGCTAATTTTGATCCTATTAGGCGGTAAATTTAAGGAAAAATTTTCATTAAAACTATTTACTAATTAAAACAAATTACCCAATTCTCAACATATTTTTATTTCAAATTATTGTTCTTGTTCTGATACACGACTTTACCAAATTTCATATTTTTACTGCGTTGTTTCAAAAAGTTATTATCAACAAAAATTAAAAATCGACAACTTTGTATCTCGATAAAAAAGAGTTATACTCATGCATTATATGAAGTTTTTTATCAGATATGACCTCCTCTATTCTGTTGGCCTATGGCCCCTAAGTTATGGGACACCCTGTATAAGTACCGATAGTTCATTAAACTAATATACCATATTTTCCTAGAAACTTTTATCCAATATTGTCGTAAAACAAATAAACATAAGTGTAACAAAATTCCTAGCCCACTCTAACATTTGTGAAACACAAAATTCTCATTACAAATCTTAACGCACTATTTAATTAAAATCTGTTAAGTGTAGGCATAGGACATGGCATCTGGGTATTTCTTGAAAAAACGTAAATTATGGTTACATTTGAGAAAAACCATGTTACATAACTCTCTAAAACAACATGTTTCAAAAAAGTCCATAAATAAAAATTAAAATATTTGTCCCACATATTTTCTGTGTTTAGCACAACATATTTATTACCATCAACATTAATTATAATAGCCTTTTTTAGTAGTAGTAAGAGCAAAAAATTTAAAAAAAGCTTTCTGGTCCAGAAGCAAATCATATTACTTTTCGGCAACAGACCATTTCCCCCTCTTTCGATCACCCTGAATATGAATATCCCTGTTGCCAACTCGAAATATCGACAGGGACGGAGAAAATCCCCCCCAAAAACCTGTATTTTGTTTTAGTTTTATTTAATTTTCTCGAAAACTAACCTTTTTATCGAAAAGTGCAAAGAACAGTTTTTTGTCGAGAACAAAATTCTATTTTTAACGATGTATTGGTCGATAAAACTAAAACTTGCTTAGGGAATGCTTGACTATACTGTACTTTATGATATTTGAAGAGTTGTATTTGTCTTTTAGATATTCAAAATGCATTAAATCAGCAACAGTTTCAGTTGACTCTTAATCAAAAACCAACTGAAAACGTGGTAAGTGTACGTACTCGAGTTTTTTACCTTCTTAGCCCGCGTAGCAATGGCTAGAGAAAGTATTTTTTTTTTCAGATATTTGTTATTTGAATTTATTTTGACCTATCCTAGCAATATCGTCGTGATGTTTGTCTGTGTGTGTATATATTATTTCTGTCCGTAACACGATAGCTACTAAAGCGCTGAACAGATTTTCATAAAATTTTCAGGTAAAATAGCTTACAAGCTGATTAGATTTTGGTCACAATCCATTAATGCTAATGACAGTTTTTTGACAATTAAAAACTTTAAAAAATGATAATTTTTTAACGGACCATCGTATCAATAGTTTTCGGAATATACTAAACTATATTTTGCTCAATAATTCGTGTTATATCCAAAAACTTCGTAGGAGCTTTAGTTTCTGAGATATTTACAAAAAAGTGTTTTCATGGCTAATATATTACCATGGCTTTACTTGAAGTGTGATAATAGGCTAGCTAGGAGGGTGGCATCTGTCATGGATCCATTTATTTTTATCCATTGTTATTCTTCTATTTTATTTAGAGATAATGTAACATTTTTAGATTATTTACCAGTCAATAGCACAGTTTCTGAGACAACAAAATGAATGTAATTATTCGATTCTAAACTCTTGTCAAGAGCAAATTTTTCAAGAAGTTCTTCAATGGAACAAGCTTCAAAAATTGGCCGCTAATGGTGACCCTTTTGAGAACCAGCATACTTATCTGGATCAAATTGAGAAATGGTAGGTCTATAAGATAATAAATAATTAAAATGTGTCTTTGAGGAGCAAGCGCCAGTTTAAGAGAAAGAAACAGGGTAAAAAGCAACATGGGCGTACGCAGCGAGGAGCAGGGAGGGCATTTGCTACCCCCCCTAAATGTTGAAAATAATTTAATAATTTCTTAATGTGTGTAAAGGGACCTAGTTCGGGGTTGCCAAACTTCGGTCTTTTACATTTGACACTCAATATTTCACCCTTTCGGACGGAATCTTGGGCGCCACTCTAAGAGAGCTTAGAGCCTCCACCGGCCAGTACGACTAGCTTTTAGACATTCGAGAAAACGGGTTCATGGAATGGTTGGAAAATTAATGTTTAGGCAATTTAATTAAAATGTACCACTTTTATTTGTCTAACCTTGCTACAAGAATCAAATTTTAATAACTTTCTTACTCTAAACAAATTAAACAGGATTCCCAAAGCACAGGCGGTTTCTTTGTCTTAATTTGACACCATTGAATACCTCTCAAAGTTCCAGCAAAGAACAATTCGATAATTCTTTCACGAAACGGTATATAACGGATTTACATGTTCGTTGGCTATTCTATAACTCAAATACCACTTTTATTACTCGGTTTGGTCCTAGTTAAAATGTAGATTCTTTAGTCCGGGAATATGCTTAAAATCAACCCTGTATAAGACGCGTGCCTACCTGTATGGCATCCAAGGTAGGGGTCCGGGAAAACAGGGTGATTTGGGGAATTACCAACTTTGAAACCAACCCTAAAGAATGCGTGCCTGCCTGTATGGCATCCAAGACAGGGGTCCGGAATTAGAGTGGTTTGAGTGTAACAAACGGGTTAAAGATGAAATGTGCAGTTTTCCTTCGAATTATCTCACAGGAGGAAAGTACACATTGTCTTAACCGGACAAAATCAGGAAAAAGACGCGTGCCTACCTGCATGGCATCCAAGGTAGGGGTCCAGGAAATATGCCAATTTGAAATCAACCCTGGAAGACGCGTGCCTACCTGTATGGCATCCAAGGTAGGGGTCCGGGAAATCAGGGTGATTTGGGAAATTATTAATGTTGAAACCAACTCTAAAGAACGCGTGCCTACCTGTATGGCATCCAAGATAGGGGTCCGGGATTAGAGTGGTTTTAGTTCAAGAAAACGGGTCTCAAGAATCTACAGATTACTTCTCCGTTTCATTGTACTGAGCGGTGGTAAATTGCATTGTTTTCTAACCGGGACTTTAAATTTAAATCAACCCTACAAGACGCGTGCCTACCTGAATGGCATCCAAGGTAGGGGTCCGGGCGTAGGGTGATTTGGGGATTTTACCAACTTTGGGACCAACCCTAAAGAACGCGTGCCTACCTGTATGGCATCCAAGGTAAGGGTCCGGGATTAGAGAGATTCGAATTTAATAAAATGGGTTAGAAAAACCGTCTGCAATTTACCCAGCAAAAGAAAAATATTTTTGCATTAAATATAAAGAACAGCGTAAAATAAATACTTAAAAATAGCCTACGCACTTACCTTTTGACAGTCTCGGTACCGGTGCACTAGAAATATCGCGAGTTTAGTTTTAGCACTTAATCTTGCTACGGCGGGCGATGACGGATAAAAAAATGTCGAACACGATGTGTCGATTGCTTAAATAGCCTCTGTTGGGAAGTGCTCGTTTTTCAGAGGTGGGATGCCAAAGAAAGCCGATCACTTCCGAAAGGCTCCGACTAACCCCACGATAGCAGAGGTGGGAGGCCGAACTAAACCGATCCTTTCCGAATGGCTCCGACTAACCCCATGACATTAGGGGTGGGGAACCGAAGAAAGCCGACTATTTCCGAATGGCTCCGACTAACCCCACGACTTTAGAGGTGGGAAATCGAAGGAAGCCGATTATTTTCGAATGGTTCCGACTAATTTCCACGACATTAGAGGTGGGGATCAAAGAAAGCTGATCATTTCCCAATGATTTCGACTAACCCCCACGAAGTCAGAGGTGGGGATCAAAGAAAACCGATCATTTCCGAATGATCCCGACAAACTACGAATATCCCCCACGGCATCTGGAGTCAATAACTTATAATTTCTACTCACGGCCGATGGATTACGAGAGTTTTACACGACAAATTGGACCTGCCCATGCTTTAGGAGAATTGTTGAAACAACTTAACCTAAATTACCCCGACCTAACAAAGATAAAAATTAGTAACTTCGTTACATGTGACACGATGGTCTCAAAAACAAAAGTATTGCTCTATTTAAAGACAAATTTTTGGGCATCCTTGAAGGCTTTTAAAAACTATTAGAACACGGCTAATTCTGCAATTAGTAGAAAGGTGGTATTTCTGCTTTACAGTGCTTCAAGAAGGCCGGTATTTATTGTTTCCCTGTCCCTGATAGCAAAATATTCTGCACTCTTGAAACCTGTGGCCAATATCTTCCAATCTAAAAGTTTAGATTTATTGCAATATGGAAATCACATTAAAAGAGTAATCTAGATCTAATTAAACATCACCGCGAATCAGTGGCGTAGCGTGGGGGGGGGCGGTGGGGTTTGTCATTCAGACACGCTACGCCGCTGCCGCGAATCTGCAGTAAAAGTCATGAACACTATCTTAAAGCCAGTACACATGCCGAAAACTTTGGAATAGAGTTACAGGTGCCGCAGGCATATTTGTATACAACACCCAGGATCGCCAATCGGCTTTCGCCCGAACATCTCTGGTAAATAGCAGACGATATGGTAAATCGCTTGGGTAACTAACACCCGTGATCGCAAAAATGTTCGTTAAAAATCAGTCTGGAACAATCTATCTTAAGAAAAAATTCGTAAATTTCTAACATACATATATTTTTTAAAACATACTCTCCTGACCTCTTTCCCGGGATCCTAGAGAATGTGAAACCTAACTGTTGTCAATCGATCGCCAATGTAACCGAACCGTGCCAATGCAGAATAGGGCTTCATTGACACGGTTACGTTAGCGTTCGGGCTACAACCGAATCGCAATCATGGACGTCGTTTACAAATATGCGTGCTGCAGATAGTTGAACGACAGCAAAATCGTATGAACGTTCTCGCAAATAACTCACCAGAGCACTGAAAAAATAATTATTAATACCTTATTTGGAGCCTCTGATATTGTCTTCAAAGCATCGCTTTTCCGATGAAAATCTGCCGGTCTCCGAACTATTAGCACTTAGGTGCGCTCCTCATGAGGACCACTTATTATCAGTTACCTTAATTGACACTACATCCGTTTGTTATTCTGTACTTCAATAAATTTAAGATGCGCAATAAAAAATTTTATCATTTAAATGGGCTTGACGATGAGGCTAAATTATGGTGCAATTTGAAAGTAGCAGGAGTTGCAAAGCAAGCGGAATTTTTTTTCCATCAACAAAAACTGCTCTACATATTTTGCATCATGTACGAGTAGTATACCGTAGAACGATCGTTTAATTAGTTTTAAAACAAAAGAAGTAGAAGAGGTTTTAAGCAAATTTGCTAAAGATTCCAGACGTTTCGTTTTACTGTTAAGACATCGAACATAATAATGTTATCAATATGTTCGATGGTTTGATTTTGCCTATTTTTTTTTTTTGCGTTTGCCCCTTTCTAATTTTTATGCTGCGTACGCCCATGGTAAGCAATGGATATTTAAATATTAATTAACCCTCTCTAGTATAAAAATACTAATAAACAAATGTAATGACCAAATTTTTTTCGTCGACCGTTACCCCCACCCAGAGTTTTAATTAATTCTGCGTTTGAAGAAGATATTCAGAAATAATTTATTTCATTTTCTATTTATATTTATTTTTGTTTTTCTACTATTAATTTTTATTCCTTAAAAAAAACACAACTAAAATAAAATCCATAATTGTTTAAATATATTTCAATTAAATTGCGTTAATCACTGATATTTTCGGGGGTTCTTATATTTACTTGAACAAACTTTTAATTTATTTTTTTAACGTAAAAGTGTCTTCAGTTTAATTTTGATAAAATAATTAGAATTAAATACAGGATTTACTAGTTGCTAGTCAAATAATTAGATACCAATCTCATTTTAGGTTTCACGCACAATACAAGCTTATTTTGAAAAACCTGCAGCAAATATATTCGATCACAGAAAAACTGAAAGTGCTTCCATTTGTTAATGATGATGCTCAGAATTGGTTAGCTCTATTGGCTTGCAATTATGAGACTTTATCTACAGCACTTGTTAAAACAGCTATTCTTATCGAAGAGCAACCTGTGCAAGTTCTAAATAAAGACAAAAAGTAAGTACTTACCTACCTCAAATCAATGAATGAATGAATAAAGTTCTTTATTGTCCAAAAACTAATAAAATAATCAATTCGTATTAAAAATGCTTACTAGTCATAAACTGAGTTAAAAAACTTGTTATAACTAACTTCGAATTGTAACATGTTAAGATTTATACATAAGAAAAAAGGTTTTCCCACATACAGAGTTCCTGTTCTACAGTACATGTAAATTACAAAATACCCTGGAATATACTGAGATTTAGACAGACTTCAATAATGGAACAAAAAGCTTTTAAAACTTAAAACTGAACCGAAACAAGTAAGCCTAATCCCCCAGACTTAAAAAAAAGATGAGAAATGCAAAGCAATACAAAAATTATGTCATATACACCTTTACAAAAACCCTTTGACATGATAAAAATTATTAAATATTAATTATCGGATTATACCCATTTGTTATGACGTCATGCTCATTATCCTTAATTCTATCATGTAATTTTTTTATTTCATTTGGTTACCTACTATGATGTCATTACAAATGGGTATTATTTGGACTTTCACAATAAACAGTCCAATGGGAGCAGAATTATTAAAACCATGTAAAATTATTTATAGTCAATAAATACCAAAAAATTATAAGTTATTAAAGAAGCATAGAAAGTTGGAAAACAATAAAATCAATTGCAAAAAAAATCCCAGATGATGCAAAATTACAAAACAAAGAAAAAAGAAAACCTCGCTTGACTAAACTATAAGAGCTTAACGTTTATCAAAATATAATAAAAACGTATTTATTTTAGTCAAAAGCTATTCCTGTTATACATAAACAACAAGTCTGGCCGATCAAAAGCCAAAAAGATAGAGTTTTGAATCTTTAATCGTCTATCATATTTCGCATCTGATAGCAATGTGGAGTACCTATCTTAAAATTAAAACCTATTTTACAATAGGAGGATATTTAAACCAAACAAATAAGATTTATTTAAGATTTTCTAAAAAAATCCTACACTGAAATCATATTTAAAACAGTCAACTAAACTGCAAAAAAGATATCTGATCAGTTAAAAAAATCAAAAGGAAAATATGATGTAGTGTTAAATAAGTTCAACTAAAAAACAATTAGCGAACTTATTTAGTAAGATTTATTCAATAAGAAAAATAAAGTTACAAAGTCAAGTACCACATGTTGCCCCCTTTACCCTAGTCATCTGATATGTTTCTGTATGCCGTGTCCTTAACTCTGTTTAAGTTTAAACAACATGTGGGGGTTTTATTATATCTGAAAACTGCTTTAGGGGAACCCAAACTTGGACTAGGCGATTTTTTGTTTATTTGAAATTGGACGTTTATTGGGATTGTTAGGTGTAAGCATAAATAATTAAATCTTTTTATATTTTAGATTTCAAACAAAATGTCGATTTTTACTGGGCAGTGCAGGCGCAAATCTAGAAGTCAGTGTAAATATGTTATCTCAAAACGAGCTAAAAACTCTACTTTTAGAAGGTTTTACCATCGATGGCATAAAAAATTGTAAGTCAGTTGTAAACAAAGAAACTTAATTTTAATTTGAAAACGATCAATAAACGTCCTTCCTACACTTTCAAAAATACTTGAAAAAATAGCATACTCACAACTCAATGAATTCATACTATCCCATAACATTATACCAAGCTCTCAACACGGCTTTAAATCAAATCATAGTACTACTTCTGGATTACTGAAGGTTACACATGACATATTCTCAGAAACCAATCGGAAAGAAATTACGTGTTTGACTCTGCTAGACTTAAAAGCTTAAATATTTTCGAATTTTCTTCTTTCTAGAAGTCAAAGGGTATAAATTGTTGGCAAATTGTCAGAGCAAAGGCTAACTTTAAGGGGTGTACCTCAAGGGAATGTGCTCTCTCCACTTTTTTTTTTCGATATATACGGCAGACTGGAGAATATCGCGGAAAGAGTAAGATTTATCAGTTTGCTGATAACACTGAGTTAAGACACGCTTTTTTGCTAAGTCAAAACTCAAACTGCCCCCCTCACATATACTGAATCTACCACTCAGTCCAATCAATGTAAATAAAATGCGAGTAAGAAGTTTAGAATAACTTAAGAAAACGCTATTTGTGATTTCTGGTTATGAGGCCCTTGGCTCTGCTCTCCCGCCGGGGCCCTTACGTACCCAGTCCGATCCTGAAATGACCAACTCTGAGCTGCGCTGAACGTCTGAGGTGGCTTATTCACATAAATTAAAATTAAATGAAAAAAAACTGAACTTGGTTTTTGAAACACACAGAGATAGAGTGGTCGATAGCTCTCTTCTAACTCCTAGGGAAGAGACACGAAATTTAGGCTTGACTATAGATAGTCATCATAGATTTGTGGGTCATGTTAAAAAATTAATTCAGTCTTCTTTTGAAAAGTTAAAACTTTTGTACTTACACAAAGATATTCCTACAACACAAATAAAGTTAAGGTTATGCGATGCACTTATTTTGTCTGCTCTGGCCTATGCTGATACTGTGTGGCTATCATTTAAGGAAAGTCGATTATTTGTCTAAAAAATACAGTCCAAATGGTTCAAACTGGACGAAAGGGTGAGATTGCACACTTACAATCCGGTATTTAAAATAGAACAAAACAGACAACCTCCAAATCCTTTTAAAAAGCTAAAGAAAATGAGTAGAAAAAATAAGAAAACTAGAAATGCTCTTCCATACATAGTCCCTCGTCACCGAAACTCTTAATTTCCCTCCTCAACTAAAGTCTCTTAAAACTATATCAAAATTTAGAAATTCAACCAAGGCCTAGATCAATACAGGACAATTAAATGTTTAACTCTACACAACGACTTAAACTTCTAAACAAGAAACTTAGGTGTTTAGCTATATATATAGTATTCTAAATCTAGAAGATAAAAATATATAAAAAATATTTTTAAAAAATATTATCATTCAACACTGTTTGATACTAGGAATAAAAACTTATAATCTATAATCAAGTAATCTCAAAACTAAAATACATAAAAGAAACTTTAAAAAACTACTAACTGAATTTCTAGTATCAAATAGGTTTGAAAATGTTAATTAACCAATTGAATATGGATGCATCGCCGGATAATGAAAATATTTTAGATTTAGAATACTATATATTTTAGATAGGTTTAGGTTTTACTTTTGTTCTGAACCTGGAAATTTTAGGGATAAAATAAGATACAGACAAGCAATATAGAGTACTAAAGTCTTTTTTTGATCTCAGTCCGGGTGTTTTTACTACATTAGATAATAGGGTCTAATTATTTTGTTGTGATTATCATGTACCTTAAATAAATAAATTGAATTGAATTGAACTATAAAAAAAAATCTTTTTAAGTATTAGTTTACTATAATTTCTCTTACGGATTATTTGGTAAGTTTATTTGCAATCTTAGAAATTTTTTAATTCTGAATTTACAAACTGTAATATTTAGTTATAGGTGATCAATTAATTAAGATAATAAGTGTTCACGAATTCTCTTCGTTGGATGGTTACATGGAAGAGCAATGAAATTGAATGGCGCCATCCAAAGTGGAAACCATTATATTTATAATGTAGTGATTTTGAAATTCGTAAATAGAGGCACTATGACATTAAATTAAGTTAAATTCAAAAAATCATCCAATATTAAAGAATGACACAATAGATAAAAAGGTGTTCTCTATATTGGAAAAAAATTATATTAAAGGAATTAAAGAATCTATTTAAAAAAAGGAACTTATATATTTTTAGCAAAAGCCTGTTTATAAAAATAATGTTGAAGCCTAAAATGTCACTGTTTGTTTTAGTAAATTCAAAAATTACATTTGAGCCTGGCACGAGCAACAAAAAACTTGAGTATAATACCCACACTGGACAGACAATGGCCAGCTTTAAGCTAAAATTGAAAAAATTTGAAAGGTCTCAAAGAAATACAAATGAAACTGTTATGGATGAAAAATATTATCTTGTTTATTATGCGAGTATCAGTAAAGCAACGGAGCGTATCCTGATTTGGGTGGGTATTTAAAAGGAAACATATCTGGTTTTATTGTTTATAGAGGTTTATGTAAAGCACATCTGCTCAAAGAAAATGGCAAATGAAACCATGGAAAATTTTACCCCAAGAATTATGTATCAAAGTACGCATGTCTTTGTTGGGGTATGGAACATAGGGTCATTGTGTGCCAGCCTCCCAAGATGCAGTGATCCTATAAGCGCTGTTTGTTGCTTTAACAGCGCTAAGCGCTATGCTGAATTTTTGTATAAATATTCCTTAGCATCTGGGCCACATCCCCACATATTTTCCGCCAAAATCGTCCTTGAGTTTCGCTAGATATAATGCCCCAAATGTTCTAAAAATCAGTGCAATTTTCTCGAAAACTAATAACTTTTTCAAAAAATGTCAGGATAGAAAAAAAAAATACGCAAAACCATTCGGTAAAATTAAGAAAAAAAATAACTTTATATTTTAAAAAATACATTTAAAAAAAATGTTTTTCTTTTTAATATTTTTTCCCTACTCTGTAGCTGACTTGTCTTAAAATGTTAATACGTTATATTATTAACCTTGATCCTCACTTCTACCAAACACTATTTACTAAAAGTTTTTATTTTCTTAAAGTTAAACAACTTTAAGTTAAGGTTAGGAAAATAGTTAATACAGGCCACTAACATTCGCAAATACGCACACTTTTCTTTTATCTGAAATTCCAGCTTAACAGATTTTTCAGTAATTTTCATAAAATTTTAGAAAAAATAGTGACTGACTAAACTTAAATGTGACAAAGGGGTTTAGACAAAATAATTGGAAGATAAGGGTGGTTTATTAAGGGTTGAAAATTATAAACAGAGGTACTCATAACGTTTTAACAGATTTTTTATGTCATGATTTTTCTCTAAGGCTGTCAAAAAACGGGCTATATGTATACGGATAAATTATTTTTTGTAGGTATCTTAGAAACTAAAGCTTTTAGTATATAAATATATATGTTGAAAAATCATGATACAACGACTATTTGGTAAAATCTTATGTTTGTTATTTAAACCCGTGAAAAACTACCCTTAGGTTACATTTATCTTGTCTAAATCCCTTTGGCCCATTAAAGTTTAGTAAAACACTATTTTTGCTATCAATAGCAGTTTGGCTGGAATTTCAAATATAATAAAAGTATACACATTTGTGCATATTTTAAAGCTGTTTCGACCCAGAAGTTGAACTTTTTTATATAAGCTTATATAGGATATTTTTTTCTTAATATTGTATTGTCATCGGATCGCTATATGTATACCAAATTTAATCCAAATCGGATAACGGGATGTGTGTCAAAAACAAATTTTTCTATGGAAGGGGGTGGGGGTAGGGTTGGGAGGATATTTTTTTCTTATTGTTGTATTATCATCGGACCACTATGTGTATACCAAATTTTATCCAAATCGCATAACGGGAAGTGTGTCAAAAACACATTTTTCTATAGAAGGGGTGGGGCTAGGGGTGGGAGGATATTTTTTTCTTAATGTTGTATTGTCATGGGACCACTATGTGTGTACCAAACTTCATCCGAATCGGATAATGGGAAGTGTGTCAAAAACGCTTGACAAGATTTGATAGATAGTTAGATAGTTAGTTAGATAGTTAGACAGAACATCTGAAGCTAAATAAAAGCTTGTAATAAAAAGTACGTGATCGTGCAATAAAACATTTTCTTATTTTCAAAATCACAAACACCCGAGACTAATTTTTAACAAATTTACTTATATGATACAGTGGCCTACGCAGAGGGGGGGTGGCTTGGGGGCTAACGCCCCCCTCAGAGCCACTAAATATTGACCTCTAAAATATAATTTTTCCCCATATTGTTTAATGTTTTATTGATCCGCGCTCAAGCCCCTCCGCACCCGCACCCGAACGACCCCCTCCCCTTCGCACCGAACCGACAGGAGGTCATTTCTGCTACGCCATTGTATTATAGATATAATAGAGTTTTCTTTAAATTTTGGATAGTTTGTCAAGCCATAAAGAAGCATCTTTTTACGTGGTATCCTTCACATGTATTTAAGCTTTCTTACCCATACTTTTTAAATTTAATCGGATTTTAAATTACTAGTTATACTTATATGTTTGTAAAGAAACATTATACTAAGTATGATCTTTTAAAAACATTGTTTTGTAGAACTATAGTCTTCCAATGGTTATAGTTGCTCACGGAACAATACAAGCTCCAATAGCTTGGGGAGTCATTACTTGGGACAATGCATTCCGTACTCTTGAGGAAAACAATTTTTCAGTGCCTGATCAGGTAAGCTTCTGCTGGTAAACTAAAAATCACTTTATTATTAAAGCCTTTTACATTTAGGTAGAAACTATTACGACATAATATTGCCTTACAATGGTAAAATTGTAAACAATAAACCTGTCAACCGTAAAATTATTTCTATGGGCCGTAGAAACCAAACCAAACAACATGAAAGAAGTAAAAGAAGGCGATAGAAAAAGGGAAACAAGACAAATATCGAAAAATAGAGAGGGGAGAGAGGAAGAGTTGAAGAGGGAGTGAGAGCGATATTTTATTAAAGTTTCGAGCTATTTTATTAGTCAGTTTTAAAAGGCGCACACTTGCCATTTTCTGTTGCAGCAATTGGAAATATGTAATAGCGAGAAAAACGACGTAGATGTGCACGTCTAATGCGTCTAAATTAATGGCAGTATCGTGGATAGCGAAGGTCAGAAAACAGCTCTTTTTAGTCAATGGGTGACCAAAGTCCAAAGAGCAAGTTTATAAAATTCTTGATGATTTGTATAGTTATCATAGTAAATTGTTCCTTCTTTCCGAGTTTATGATATGCCTGACTCAAAACTGATCGCCAGACATATCTGAGTCACAAAAGAGATTTTCGAACAAAGATACAAAATAAATAAGTTGCATTGTCTGCAAGTACCAAAAAAGCGCGAATAAAAGTTTGCAAGTGCGCACATGTTATTGCATATTCATACAGTCTCATCACTGCAAAAATTAGGATGGATTGCATTGTTTTAGTCCCTGCTTTTTTTGTGTCGCATGTGCGTGCCGCCCCTTTGTCAGTTTCGCGCAATATTTTTGCAACTAAACAAACGTGCGACAGAAAATCGCAAATCCGCGCGCTTATCCCAAGATTCCATTAATGGTTATCACCTAAATCATGCATGTATATGGTTTTGGAAGTGAGAACTGGGGAGGACTTTAAAAGGTCAATAGGTATACTTGAAAAACAAATCTTCTTATTTACATAAATACATGTTGATTTAAAAAAAAATTCTAGTGTATTACAAAACCAATTCACAAATTATGGTTTTTTTGTTTACCGTAATACAACTGACTTAAAATACCTATAACAAATTTCAGGTGTTCTGGAAAGACCTTAAACCCATACTATCAAGAAAATTTGCTTCCTTTACCGCAACTGGAAAGCAACTCGACGAAGAGCATTTAGGTTTCTTGGGCAATAAGCTGTGTAGACTTGATTTAAGAAAATGGCCCAGCGATCAAGAAACAGTAACGTGGAACAAAATGTGCAAAGAAAATCTGTCTGGATGTTCGCATACTTTTTGGCAGTGGTTTTATGCCGCGATGAAGTTAACTAGGGATCACTTGAAGGAATTCTGGCAATGTGGGTACGTTCTGTTTTTTAATTAACAAACTTAGTAAATTTCACTTTATGGTTTTAGTAATTTAATTTGATTAATTAAAACATAAAAGGTCAGTATTTTGGAGTTGGGATTACCGATCGGAGTGTAGGTATAACAACTTCCCGTTATGGTATTGGTGATTTGCTGCCCATGTCACTAGATTTTACCAACCCATATGGAGATATTTGAAGGCGAGAATTTCCTCAAATAGACCTCAAACGGTCCAAGCTTTTAAAGACTACTTTACATGAGAAATCAGAGTGGTAAAACAGAAGATGCTGCCGCTACGAGTTGTAGAGGATTTATGAATGTTTAGAAAAACGTCAAACGGGGTTCATTTAAGAGATATATTTACAAAAAATAATTTTGCATTAAGAAAAGACCAAAATTTTATTATGTTAACTAGTTGGACAAGTTGACTTTGACCGAGATCTTCTTTATATTCGGGTGAATGTTACTAAGATGGGATTCCAACAAAATCTGTACCTTTTATAAAGTTAAAATATTGGTGTTTATTCAATATGATAATGCATCTACAGGGATAGTTTATACATATTTATGTATTATTTAGCTTTGAAAGTATTTTTATCAATAACAATTTCTCTGGAACAAATCTCCAAATTATTATATTACTTTATTTAAGAGTAAATGATTTTGAGAGTACACCCACTGAGAAATGTTTTTCATGCTACTGGCGTGACTCAAATTATTACAATTGTTAAAAAAGACGTATTGCGGCACGGTCTAAACTTAGTAGATACCTGCTGGTGATATTGCCTACCAATGGAGATAGGTATTAAAAATATATAATATATATGTGTAAAGGTTAGTTTTAGCGCCCTAAATATAAATTATACAAGGAGGAGAATTTAGTGGCATAAGGGCAAGGAAAAAATAAGAGAAATAAGATAATAAGAAGATTTACCTCAGGCTCGATTTGAACCAGCGATCTTTCGCTGTATAATATATGTTTATTTTTGTTAGTGATTTATCAGTACTGTTTGTTAGTATCCAATTTTTAATTTTAGATTAATAAGAGGATTCATGTTTCGATCTGAAGCGGAAGAACTATTAAGAGATTCAAAAGTTGATGAAGGAACATTTTTATTAAGGTTTTCAGACTCTTCCTTGGGATATTTAGCTTCTGTTGTCTGTAGTAAGTTTAAAGTGCGAAAAAGAATAAATGTATAGGGTACAGGACCTTTATTATTGATGATATAAAAATCGTTTAAATGTAAAAGTTTTATAGTTGGTCAAAAGCCTTTTAACCCATATGAAAGATGTTGTCAAATGTCATTCTATATGTCAGAATTTGACATTAAATTTCTTATAATAAATAAAACACCCTGTATATTATTTAATTTCTAAATCTGCCTTTTGTTTCTGATTTTCAATTTAATGTATAATATGCCTATACGATTAACATTTTCTAAGCTATACGGCATTTAAATTTCACGGTGTCTAGAATAGACCGGTGTTCGGATCTTATTTTTTTTTGACAAGCTTTTATTTAGCTTCAGATGTTCTGTCTAACTATCTATCTATCAAATTTTGTGAAGCGTTTTTGACACACTTCCCATTCTCTGATTTGGATGAAATTTGGTACACACATAGTGGTCCCATGACAATACATTATTAAGAAAAAAATGTCCAACCACCCCTACCCCCACCCCCTTCAATAGAAAAATGTTTTTACACACTTCCCTTTATCCGATTTGGATGAAGTTTGGTATACATATAGTGATCCGATGACAATACAATATTAAGAAAAAAAAATAGCTCAAACAAAAAATATATTTCTACCTCTACCCCCACCCTCCCCTTCCCCCAATAGAAAAATGTGTTTGCACACAACTCACGATCAGCGATATCATTATAATCTAATATAAACTATTCTATTCTGTTATTGAACAAATATTTTCATTTAATAGGGTAGATAGCTGAGACTAAAAAGTAGAAAATAAATTGGTAAAAAAAAACTAAATCACAAGCTTTTATCAAATGCATTAAAAATTAAAAAATAATCATAATAATAAAAGCGATGGCCGCAAATCAAAGCATAAGTTAATCCAAATTTGTGATCTAAACACTTAAAGAATATTCCACATAGCAGGTCATCAAAGATATGTTTGATGTGCCGCAATTTTATGCCATTGCCATACCTATGTCAGAGAAATGCTGGGGTACGTTGGGTCGGGTTGTGATATTTAACTGATACGGATATCTTATCGTGCTAACATCGTCAAAATTTCCATCGGTCGGCCATCGCTTTTATTATTATGATAATATCAGAATGTTGGAAAATTATTTTTTAATTTTAAGTGCATTTGATAAAAGCCTCTGACTTAAAATTAAGATCCTATACACTTCATATTTAGGTATCTGGATTTTTTTATCAACGTATTTTCTTTTTACCATAAGAGTATGAAAAATTTAAACACAGTGCCTAGAATAGACCGGTGTCGAATTTTTCACGTCACTGGTGGTCCAGCTGATTTTTGTAAACAAAAGTTAGATATGATATAAACAACTAATATTTTTTGAATTTTTTGAAAACCAAGGCAATTTTTCTAATGTTTTTTAGTACATCTTTATAAAATATTATTTTCTAGACGTTTTGTCGTTATTTTTTTTAGCTCGCTTTATTTTTTATTACACAAAACTTAAAATACAAGTCAAAATGAATGCGATCATATAGTATCAAAGGTAAACCGGAGACTTGGGAACTAAACAAGGCTAGCATTACTTTTGGAGCTGAAACGAAGACATTATTTTCTTCGAATTTTAATTTTTGTTGAAGAAAAATGAAGCGACTAAAAAAAATAACGACTGGTATATCTCAAAAATATTATTTTATAAGAATATACTAAAAAACAGCAGGAAAATTGCCTTAGTTTTCTCAGGCTTCAAATCAGCTGGACCACCAGTGACGTGAACAATTCGACACCGGTCTATTCTTGGAACTATGTTTAAATTTTTCATACTCTTATGGTAAAAAGAAAATACGTTGATAGGTAAAACCAAATACCTAAATATGAAGTGTATAGGATCTTAATGGAAAAATAATGCGTTATCTTTTAGCAAATGTTTATTGCAGTATGGACATATTATACATTTTTAAAATCAGAAAGAAAGTGCGGATTTGAAAATGAAGTAACATACAGGGTATTCCGTTTAATATAAGAAAGTCGATGTCCAATTTTGACTGATATAATGACATTTGATAACACCTGTCATAGGCTTTTAATAAACTATAAAACTTTTATATTTATTTTGTTTAATTGATATTAAAGACGCTGACCGGGGGTTCAAAATATAGTGAATCACCCTGTACATAAGAACTGACAGATCTAAAAGTCTATTTTTGAAATAGACATTTTATTGAATTACACTTTTATTTTTTAAATATTTTTAGGTGCCACAGATGTTCAAAGTGCTCAAATATTCTGCGGAAAACCACACGAATGTTTTGTAGATAATATTTTGACTTGCGAGAGCTTAAAAAAGCTTTATGGAACAAGCTCTCCCAAAGAAACCTATTTTAACAGTAAGTTATTAGTTATTAGTTTCAAAAACGTATAATTTACCATTTTGAAAATAGAACTAATATTGGCATGTTACTTTACATAACCAAAAAATTATTTTACGCCAAAAAAATGTTTTTTTTTACAGAAATAAATTTATATAACATTGCAAAACATTTTTTTTTTGGTTGAGCTTCTTTATTTAAAGTGTTTGATATTATTGAAACAGAATATTGCAACGTTATTCAAATTATAGTTTAGAAACACCAAAGAAATTAGATGTGTAAAACAGGACATAATGTTATTTTTTTTTAAAAATGGCGACTTTTAAAATATTACATATTCTTATTAAATTATTATCACTATTTATAAAAGCTAAAAAAGGTAAATAAAGCTTAACAATTATATTTTTAGAAACACATCCTACCCCGAAAAACACCCATGGCTACGTAACAATTGAAACCAAGAAATATCTTAGCCCGCCTAATGTGTCACCGCCAAGGTTAGTATTATGTTGTCTTTTAAATAAATATTATATAATTGAAAAAAAACTTCCCATATTTATTTATTAAAAGATTTTCAGGTTAAAATTTTTTTAGGTCCGATAATTGTTTTTTGTCTAGTCCAAATCCATTAAGAACTAGTTTACATGGTGATGTATCTCCTAACACTAATACTAATTTTGATATGAATACACTTTTACATCTTTCAAGTAATTTTTTAAATGACGCAGCACTTACAAATAATGAAATATCAATAAACATTGAACATGGGATTCATAACATACCCCAACCGCGAAACCTAGACATAATGCAGAATAATTCTGAAAACGTTAATAGTGTAAACTCAAGGGAATTACTTGTTGATAAATCTAAACTACATGATATACAAAAACAAATAAATGGAAACCTCACAACTGATTACAACCCAGTCAATTTTGATTTTGCCTTACCAAATGATATTGGGGCAAACCAGAATCCTACAGTATTGAGCTCAGTAGAGTTTTCAGAAAAACTAATTAATAATAATTCAAATATTGACGATTTGCTTATGGAATTAGATTGTTTAAGTGATTCAATTGAATTTTCAAATGTTAATTTTGAGAGAAGTTCTATAGAAGCTAGTGTAATTCCAAAACATTAAGAGCTGCTAATAAAATATCAGAGCCTAAAATTAATACTAAAACATAAATGAAGTAGAACTCGCAAAAATTAAAGTACAAATAAATATTACATATGACGTTTATGTTGTATTGTGTATTATACCTTAAACAACAATCTTTTTTACAGATTAATTTTAAAAATGATTAAAGAAAGAACAAGTCATAAAGTAAATATAAAAGAGTTGTTCATTCGCCTTAATTTTTAACTTAACAAGTAAACGAGCTAAAACAAACGACACGTACCCGATTTAAACAACTAAGCAACAAACTAAAGAGAAACGTCAAGCAGACACTGCTGTGTAAAACTTCCCCTAAAAAGATTTCAAATCACTATGGAAAAATACCAGAAGAATTATTAATCCTAAAACCAGTTTGGCGTCGTGGATATATGGCGTAAATAATGAGAAAAATTAGCTAAGCACTGGAAGGTAAATTTGGAATTGGAAACTTATACCCGAACGATTCAAAATATTCTAGGAACTATTTTTCCAATATTAGCTCGCAAGATTAATTTGTGGCATTCATTGATCCAAGAAACTAAAGATAAACAAACCGTCGGGATAGGATAAATTTGGCATGAAACAGATTAAGTTCGGGACCGGGAAATTACGCTATATTATTACTTTAGATTAGATTATTTTATTTCATACGGTAGCCACAATACAATGGATGTACCAGTCAAAATAACACTAAAAGAAATGTACTTACCAACTAAAGAGACACATATTGTTTTAAAAAAAAGGTACAAAGTATTCCACAACATTCAATTGCTATTCCAAAATTAACATTGACATAAAATTCTATAATTTATCGTAGTTTTAAAATTTTTAACAAACATGCAGACGTCATTGAAAGAATTTAGAACTGCCGTTAAAGAATACTTTGACGATGAATTTTAGTTTATTTTTCCTTTTTTTATTTTACTTTAATTTTATATTGTTTGTTAATCGTGCTATATTAAACTGTTTTTTATGTATTACTTATGTGTTTATTTTATTATTATTAAGATTAAATTTAAATCATTTTTGCTTTAGATGACATTATTTTAAAAAAAATTTAAATCTGTGTTTTGTTATTTTGTTTATTAAAATAACTTTCTATCTTTTTAATGTTGATTTGTTGTAATTCTTAAACTGTTTTTTAAAATTTTTAACTTTTTTGTGTTTTGTCCTTAAATTATAAATTTTTTATTAAATTTTTGTTCTTTTATTGCCTCTTTTAATTGGTATCTTTTGTTTTCTTAATTTACTGTATGTTTATAATTACTTTTAATACTTTTTGTGTTTAAGTTCTTATGTTAATGTTAGGTAAGTAAGTAAAGTTTTTTCAATTTATACTTTTTGTTATTTTGTTTTTTTTTTACTATTTTTTTATGTTCTTTTAAGCCTAAGTTTATAATTTTTATTATCATTATTACAGCTTGGTCAACAAAACAATGGATTTTTAGACAATAAGACATATTTTGACTTCGAAATTTTTCGACTCGGCATAAAAAGTGCCACTTTAGTCCATAGGTTTGTTATATAATACTACCTGCTTCCTCGTCCCTGCAAAATTAAAAAAATATATATAATTAAAATTGTCTAAGGAGTCTTATAAACTATTTTGTAAAAAAAATTGTTCTGTAAAAATATAGGTATTTATATTAAATATTATACCCTAAGTTTTAGATACAAATACTTTTCTTTTTATATGAAAATAATCGCCTATTAATAACAATATTACAATTACATATTTAAACAGGCCTTGATTTACTTTCTTCAACCATGATTTTTTAAAGAAAGATAAGCTAGTGTTAGTCAAGCAAAACCTTTTGATTTTATTGACGTTTTATTTTATATAATGTAATATGTTCTATAAACCAATAATATATTGTGCATTAATGTAATTAAAAATAAAATGTTCAAGAACAAGTTCCATTTTGTGTTCCAACTTATATGTTTTTAGTTCTACTTTTTCATTTCAGGATTTTTTAGGTTTAACACCAATCTCAGTTTTATGAAAACACAAATATTTATCCCATTCCACTCTTGTTAAAGAAATTTGTTTTGGAAACAAAATAATTACATGTGTTACTGTCCGTTTAAACATTTATTTTAATTTAAATAACGTTACTTTAATTACTATTCAACTGATACAAGGTATATTGCTTGCATATTAATTCCCGATGTTTCGTAGTTGTGGTAAAAAATTTGCACTGTATAATAAAAAGCAAAAATTAATAATAATTTAATTTTTAATCTTGCTATGAAATGTAATTTATTTCTAGAAACAATAAATAAATTGAATTAATTTTTAAGATTAAATGGCCATGACCATATTATGGCCAACACAGTATTGGTAATATGGCCATATACAGTACAAATTGTTTATTTTAAATAGAGCATAAGAAAAAACGCAGTTTTATATTGTTAAAGTATACAGGGTGTCCCAACTAAAAGGTAACGGAGGTGTTTTTGGGTATTTTTTGGTGCGAATTTGAAGAATCGCTCGGACACGTCGATTTTGTTTGCGAGGGGGACACTTTTTGGCTATCTTGAAATTTTTGTAGCACGTACCATCTTTGAGGGGTATACTTTACCCCTGTAATTTGGATAGGGAAAATGGGTCTAGTGATACCTTGTTTTGAAGTTCTCTTAAATACCTTGACAGCCGTGTAAAAACTTTAAAAATCGATTAGTTTTTGAATTATTTGCTTGAAATTGATTGAATGAAAAAATAAAAATTATATACAAAAAATATAAAATTCTGATTAATTTTTTATTTTATCAGTTCATGTTAAATTTAAAAGTTTGAAGGTAATTATCTCAAAAACTAATGGATAGATCGGTTGTAAAGACATTTAAGAGGCCTTCAAAACAAGGTATCACTAGACCCACTTTCCCTATTTAAAATATAGGGGTAAGGGATACCCTTCGAAGATACAAAAATTTCAATATAGCCAAAAAGTGTCCCTCTCGCAAACAAAATCAACGTGTGTGTGTCTGAGCGTTTCTCCAAATTCGAACGAAAAATACCCAAAAACACCTCTTTTACCTTTTAGTTAGGAGACTCTGTATACCTATCTAAATAAGGAAAAAACAACTTTTTAAACCTTTCTTTTTCAATTTTTCTTTGTGTTGTTTTATTTGATTTTATTTGTTTTATAGACTTAACTGAAAAATCAAATTGTTTACTTATTTTAAACGGATTTTTTTCTTTGTTTTTAAATTTATTTTTTTACTTATAATGCAACAATTTAACAATACCTATTGGGCATAAATACAGTTTTATAAAGAAAGGAGAAAATTAAATAACATAACTCTCATATTCTGAGACTTCCATCTAAGGTGTCAAGCAACTTGTATGTGGAAGACTCAAACTACTCTAGTTAAACGTCGTCAGTCTGACGACATATTTATGAAGATATCTGGTGGTTTGTACTATTTTGTTTCTTAGCTTACTCCAGAAATACAGTTATATTTGGATTTTAAAGTATGTATACTTTTTTTGTTCGAGAACATGTAATTTTTCTTGTGGCAACTCGTTAAAAAACTTTGGCCCATAGTATGAAAGTGTCCGTTGAGTAAGATTATTAATCTGTTTGGGAATTTGCATTTGTCTATTTTCTTTAGCGCGAGTATTTAAACTGACGCATGCCGTTTTTGAGTTTTGTTATATTTTTTACCCAACTTCAGCACGGCGAAAGGAAGGGTAATTTTTCGATTGGAATATGTATGTAAGTAAATATGTATGTTTGTGTCACGCTAGAGGCTAAACGGCTGAACCGATTTTGACAAAAAAGGGACCGTTGAATTTCTACTGATCCCGAAGGTGCTATAGGCTTAATTTTTTTAAACAGGAATCAACATGGCGGTCTTCAGACGCCATTTTGTCACATGATGTAGGCTTTAAAGCATACAAATTATCTAAATTTCAGGCGATTTTAATGAAATTTCTTTGATTACTCATTGCAAATGTCCTCTAATTTGCTGTAGTTACATTGTAGTCCCCTGCTTCCACCTATCTCCCCTCCTGTCATTCCTCCCACCCTATTCAAAAACCTTATTCGCATAATTTTATCAAATATAGGGAGATTCACTTAGGTGATCCGTTATTCAATAACAGAGTTATGACAAATTTTAAGCATTTTTCATTTAACATATTTTTTATTTGTGAGCATTTGTAAAAAAGTTTTCATAATCTTTCTAAGAGTATGTTCGCCTGTTTCCGCCATTTTAAATGTTGATCTATAAGTATCCCTAAATATTTTGTGTTTTCAGTTTTGTTTATAATAGCAATGCATGTACAATTAATATTTTGACAATTTTTCTCGTGAATTAAAAAAAAATGAGAAGGCGCCAAACATTTTTCTAAGCTCGTCAGTAAAGTTGAAAGGAACCAAAAGAAGGAAAGTGAAAGTGTTACCAAAACCAGATGAACAATCTTTTTTAAAAAAAGTTTGTTTTAAAGCCCCCAAATAAAAGTTTATGCTTGTTTTGGAAATTTTATTTAAACGTTTTTAAAATTATTTTATTTAAAATAGGTCTTACATTTTGAATGATCTCCTTTTTTTTAAAATATTATACAAGGAGAATGACTTTTCAAGTACCGTGACATGGGGCGACTTGATAGGTAATTTCCGATAAATGGGTGCTTAAATATTATATCAATGAAATACGAAGGAAGCCAAAGTTGGTTTAGATAACTTTCGACCTGCAGTAATGATGATGATTCATGTGAGTGGGCCTTGCAGCCCTTCCACTGCGACCACCAGTGGGTCTAGTGTGGCTGACCTGCAGGAATAGTTTTAGCAATAATGAAATATTATAATTCGAAGCATTTCTGAAAAAAAGAAAATTAAATGTGTCATTTTCAAGTCGCCCCCGCAATGCAAGCGCGGATCTGGGTGAAAATCTAAGGGGGGGGGGGGTAATAGTCGACGAAAAAATTATTTGTAATATCATTTTTTTTCTAGGGGGGGTAATTCGTCAATTTTTCCCTTTAATCAATTACAAAAAGTGCATATTTTTTATTCTAGGAGGAGGTAATTACCACGTTACCCCCCCCCCCCCCCTCAAATCCGCGCTTGCCGCAATGGGGTCACTCGATAGATTAAAATGGTTTTCACTGTTGTGTTTTTTGTAGCCGCTTAAGGGGCTCAATGAAAATCGGAGGTATGTAATAGGTTTCCCTTTAAGCTGCAAAACAAATTTTAATGATTAAAAAACCGTTGAAAGTGATTATAAAAAACATTTATTGATTATAAGTCATTTGCTAACAAATCTAAAATTCTAACAACTAAAGTAAAAAAAACTTACCTGTTTAGCCTTTTAAATCAAAAGCCTGCAGCTATAGCACGTCACGCTTATTATTAACATAAAACCTTCTGACACATTGTCGACGCATGTGCTACTAATTGGCGGTAGTTTGAAAGTTCTCGCGCTTGCCGTTAGGCGGCAGGCATAGCGCATGTGTGAAAAACTGTTCATATTTCAAGTCGCCCCCGGTTTTCAAGTCGCCCCATGTCACGGTAGTTGATAGATTACGCAGTATATATCGTCACCCTAATTCTGAAACGTCGTAACCCAACTCAATAAAATTTTACAGGAATAACAAATGTTTGAAGCAAATAACATAGCGTAAGCATTATGCGACTTATAAGAAATCGCGGGCATGACCGTTTTATATATTTTTTTTGGTTGCGAGGATTTAGCAGCATTCAGCTATGCATCATTACTAACCTTTGACACAAAAATATGAATTTTCATTTTTTTGTGGGTTACGACGTTTCAGAATTAGGGTGACGATATCCTAACGACTACTACGTAGTAATTAAAAAACAATTGGTAACAAGCGTACATAATATCACGACGCTCCCACGCCTTAGCGCCACGGATCACGTAATCCGTGTTAGCGCTGTACAATTCAAGCACGTGAGCAGATACGAGATGGAGCCGAAGGACTACGATGTGTATTCACCAACGAAAGTGGTAACATGCAATATGAAATCGTCGTTATAACCGCATAGGCTCGACAGTATCGATCGTATTATTTTAGTAATTACTATAACATATTTCTGTTGGTAATTTTTTTTTTATTTCATTATTAATATTTATTCTCAAGATTTTTAACTGTTAACATGGTAACAGTAGTTACATGGACGCTTTGCGACAAGTCTACACTTAGAAACTTTCAGGAGAGCAAACATTTACGATTGTATTTTCAAATGGCTAAAGAGTGATTTAATATCACATTTTTGTTCTCTTATAATTAAATATAAAACAAAATTTCCAATTAGTCTACTTTGACTGCATTAGCATCACACTAGTGTTCAATAAAAAAACTAAAATGAGAAAAAAAGACAGAAAGTTAATCTTAGTTTGTCATAAATCTGTTTTTTTTAAACGAAGATTAGCATAAACGAAAGACTACTTTTGTTAGTAAATAAAGACACTACAAGACTTTATTTATATAGCATTATTTTATAAAATATTCTCTTTCTGGAATCAACTCACTTTACAAACTAATTTTATTCGTCGTCGCTACAAAATGGTCCATTCAGATTTAAACATGTACATCTTTCAGAAAAATGATGTGATAGGTAAGTAATTTTTCAGTAAGATTTAAATGGAAAAATTAAAGTAATATTTAAATGGTAAAAATAAATATAAAAATGTTTAAAAGTAATTTTATATAGTAATCTTTTACACGACCCACGAAACTACGAAAAAATGTTTTAGAACAAATAAGTTTTGAATAGTAGTAGTAGTAGGGGTGGCGCCTTTTTCGCAAACCCCGATTTGTCCGTACACCATATTATATCAAAGTGATGTACGTGCCCCTTAGGATGCAAGTTTTCTTTCTCTAATTTTGCCTGACACCTGTTTGTCGAGGGCAGGGATCTGTATACTGTATAGCAAGTATACACAGTGGACCCACGCTTTTACACCCCTTCCGAAAGGTGGTCCTGCTACATGTTAGACTTGCATCTATCTAACACCGCTATCGTCCTAGCAGAACTTGGTTAGAGAGGATAGACTTCTTCCCTTTTCAGCGTAACAGTCGTGGTCGTCGTGAGTTGACTGTAAGAGATTTATGCTGGCGCCATCCTGGTTCAAACTATATAGCACTTATAGCAGGCTTCTGGGTTCTTATCCCTGGTATCTCGGCTCGCTGCATGTCGGCTCCTGGACTACACCTGCGTATATTCTCGATGTTCAAGGTCAACTTATATTTTTGCGTGCATCGCATCGCATGCTTATTCGATGACGGCTGGTGAACGCTGAAAAGGAAGTGGGCGACAAGGCAACAGATTTTTTTTTGTTTTTGCAGCGTTGTTCGAGACGCGAGCCTGGTACCTTCAGCATATGAAGCCAACGACCATACCATTGCTCTAACCTGCCGCCCTAAGTTTTGAAGAGATATGGACCAGTAATTTTTCTTAATTAAAAAGAAAATATATATACTTTGCCGCGTCAGTTTGTTATGACAAGCGTCGCCACGAACAATGAGTCGTATAAAAAATACTCTGCCAATATATGGGCCCCTAAGCTCACACTAGGTACTAAGTAGTTATAGTGTACGTGTGAGCTAATATAACTAAAAACTGAAATATATTTTATTCAACTCCTGAGTAAATTACCTTTCGTTTGATACCACACAAGCCATGTTTTTACTTAAACTCAAATTTTTGAAATCTACCCCCACCCTTAAAAAAAGTAAAATTAAAATGTATTTTGTTTAACTCCGAACTCAATTACCTTTCGTTTGATATCTCACACGCCATATTTTTACGTAAACTCTAATTTTTTTAATAGACCCCCACCCGTTTTTTTAACAAAAATCTATTTTGTTTAACTCCAGACTCAATTACCTTTCGTTTGATATCACACACGCCATATTTTCACATAAACTCTAATTTTTGAAGTCTACCCCCACCCTTGTATTTGGCTTGTGTTCGATGGATTTTGTTCATTTTTAAATGGGACCATCTCGACCCAAGACCCAACCTAGGTACCAAATTTCATTGAAATCGGGCAAGCGGTTTTTGAGTTATGCGCGTTGGTCGTTACAGACAGACATACAGACAGACAGACAGACAGACAGACAGACAGACAGACGGCGCGACAAAAATGTTTCAAAATCATTTGAAACGCAAAGATATATAAAAATTTTTGAAATCGGAGCAACTTTTTTTTTTCGAAAAAATTAGGATCACTATAGCTCACACTACTATAGTATAGTATATGTGTGAGCTAAAAGCTATATCGAGAAGTACTGTTTTGATCGGTTTTGTTCGGTTCGGTACACAGGAGTACACAGGACAAAAAGTAAGTGCATTCAATTAATAAAACATTCATTTTCCGCCAACGAACGAAAAGCGTTGATTTAATGTACACAAACATTAAAAAAATATATGCAATGATCTTTAAGTGTTTATTATATTAATGATCCTGTACATTAAATCAATGAACTTTCGTTTAGTGGCTGAAAAATAGTGTACACCGTACATTTTGTTTTTTCTAAGTACGTGTGTTTAAGACTGCTTTTGTTTTTTGGTGTCCGAATAAATATTTGACATCTGGATTTTAGGGAAAACTGTCGACGACGGCTTTTGGACAAAGATTAAACTCAAGCACACTGCCAAGTTGTGTTGACACAATAACTGCGCTCTACTCACGGATTATAAATTTCGCCAAAGCAATAAAACCATAATAATATATTTTTCCTACTTGCGTGCGTAAAAGTGCACTTTTACGCACGCATTTGCGTGCGAAAAGTTGAACTTTCCGCACGCCGTGCATTTTAGGCCTAATTGGACTTATTGACCCATTTATGAAAAATGAAAACAGAATTTGTTTTTTGCTGTTTTAATGTAAAAAATACCAAATATATTAAAATGTAAAACCAAGCTTTTTATGCAACTAGGAAAAATTTTGTACCTAACTCTTGCGGAAAGTGCCTTTTCCGCCCTTGACGGCGTGCCCGAACTCCGCAAAGCGTCGTTCGGGCAACTGCCGTCGCGTGCGTAAAAGTATCACTTTCCGCACTAGTTAGGTAAATAACTATTACCTACTCGCGTGCGGTAAAGTAATTACTTTACCGCACACTGTGCGGTAAAGTTACTTTACCGCACGCGCCCCACTTAGAAACCTTAGCAACCCATCAATAAGACAGTTTCAATATTTGTTTACCTTTCAATTTCGTCTAATTTGAGATGTTTGTTTATAATTACATTTAATTTAAAAAAAAAGGCACTCATAGGTAAAATATTGTACCTATCACATGCAGAAAGTGTCTTTACCACCCTTGACGGCTTGACCGAACTTCGATCCGCCTCGTTCGGCCAACTGCAGTAAAGTATCACTTTCCACACTTGTTAGGTAAAATAACTATTTCGCACTTTTGGCTTATAAACTTTTCATCCGTAATAGCCAAGTTTAAAAATACTCTGCGAATCTATGGGCACCTAAGCTCACACTAGGTACTATAGTTATAGTGTGAGCTAATATAATCAAAAACTGAAATATATGTTATTCAACTCCAGACTCAATTACCTTTCGTTTGATACCACACAAGCCATGTTTTGACTTAAAATCAAATTTTTTAAATCTACCCCCACCCTTTTAAAAAAACTAAAATGTATTTTGTTTAACTCCAGACTCAATTACCTTTCGTTTGATATCACACACGCCATATTTTCACTTAAACTCTAATTTTTGACATCTACCCCCACCCTTTTTTTTTAAATAAACTAAAATTCATTTTGTTTAACTCCAGACTTAATTACCTTTCGTTTGATATCACACACGCCATATTTTCACATAAACTCTAATTTTTGGAATCTACCCCCACCATTTTATTTGGCTTGCGTTCGGTGGATTTTGTTAATTTTTAAATGGGACCATCACGGCCCAAGACCCAACTTAGGTACCAAATTTCATTAAAATCGGACAAGCGGTTTTTGAGTGGTGCGGGTTGGTCGTTACAGACAGACATACAGACAGACAGACATAAAGACAGACAGACAGACAGACAGACAGACAGACAGACAGCAAAACAAAAAAGTTTCAAAATCATCTGAAACGCAAAGATATATAAAATTTTTTGAAATCGGAGCAACTTTTTTTTTCTCGAAAAAATTAGGATCACCATAGCTCACACTACTTATATAGTAGTAGTGTGAGCTAAAACATTTCCAAACTAGTAAGAACCTTTCATTTTGAAATTTGTATTGGAGAACTTGACTTTACTTTTATCTCAATTCTTTTTATGGAACATCATTTTCGCTTACTTGGCTTTTTTACATGAAATGTTTTTGTTATGATGTCACTCCATTTTTAAAGGATTTGGATAATTACTTTTGCAATGCCTTATTAAAAATTCTGAGGTTTTTTAATTTATTTTTTCCCATTGTTTTATCATAGTTCCTATCAGCCTTCCAAAGCTCAGCTTTCTAGCGTTTCTGGAAGTGGGCAATGTTCCTTTGATATAACTTTACATTTATAGGGAAGGAAAGGACAAAAAAATTTTGGTGTTTTTAAATTCTTTCCTATAGTTTTATCATAGTTCCGATCATCAGTCTCTCTGTAGCGTTTCCAGTGGCGGATCCAGGGGGGGGGGGCACTAGGGGCACTTGCAAGTAATGTTTTTGCTAATAAAAATTCAAAATTTTTACCTGCGGCGCGGCGCATGAAAGTGTCTATTGTTATTATTATCGAAATTACAACCACTGACTAATTCAATAAAATGCTGCTTAAAAAAATATATTCCGTTTTTTACCAACAGAGAATGTCACCCCCCCCCCCCCCCCCGAGAAGCACCACTGGATCCGCCCTTGAGCGTTTCTGGAAGTGAGCAATGTTAATTTTACATAACTATACATTTATAGAGGAGGGATGTAAATTATAATTTTCGGGTTTTTTAATTTTTTTCTATAGTTTAATCATAGTTCCTATCGGCCTTCCAAGGCTCAGCTCTCTAACGTTTCTGGAAGTGGGCAATGTTACTTTTACGTAATTTTACATGTATAGGGGAGGGGAGTAAATTAGAATTTTGGAGTGGTTTGATTTTTACCAAGGGTTTGGTCACAATTTCTATCAGTCTGCCAAAATTCAGCTTTGTAGCTTGTCTGGAAGTACCGTAGAATTTTGATAATCTATACATGAGTGAGTGGCAATTTCGACATTTTTTGCAATTTCGTAACTACTTTACTGCTTTATGGAAGTTCATGAAACTTGAAGGGGTTGTTAACTCTTTGAATTTCGTAGCTCATTCCGAAGTAAAGTTTGTAATAGGTCAAATGTAGGTTAAATGGTTTTATTAATAAAAACTTTAACCAATAGGCATAAAGATTTTCTGTAATAAAAAAAAGGCGATAACAGGGACTTTTGCGATCAGTAAAATCACCTCTAAATAATGGGGGTATTTCACTTCTAATAGCATTTCCCTAAACCTAAAAACCCCCAAAAGGCGATCCCAACATTGTTGTTGATTTCAATGAATGCTCAGTTCTATTCCTATAAGACTATGCGTTGACAGTTAGTTGCCAGTCTTGACCCTTTAGTAAAATTTCTTTATATATAAACGGGCGTTAAAGTACATTGTACCGTCTGCATTTTAGGGCCAAAAAGGTTCTTTAGCTCCCGCAGGCCTTAAAACAGTACTTTAGCGCCCGCGGGCGTCAAAACCTGTTTTAAAACTCGCCGGCATATAATAATAAATAATTATTGACTGCTAATTTTCCTTACTTTTTTTTTGAAAAAAAGGCAGTCTTTAAGTTTGTAATTCCTTTTCGTCAAGCACTTATGGACAAAAAAGTAAATTTTTATTTTTTATAAGATTTACTATTAAAAAACTCCTAAGTGACTATTTGTGGGTACATAAAAAATTCTTTAAAAAATTATTCAAATCTAAAGTTAAAGATACAGTTAGAGAAATTAACAAAATTCATTGATGGGATGGGATATATCGTCACCCTAATTCTGAAACGTCGTAACCCACAAAAAAATTAAAATTCATATTTTTACGTCAAAGGTTAGTAATGATGCATAGCTATATGCTGCTAAATCCTTGCAACCAAAAAAAAAATAAAACGGTCATTCCCGCGATTTCTTATAAGTCGCATAATGCTTACGCTATGTAATTTTCTTCAAACTTTTGTTATTCCTGTAAAATTTTGTTGAGTTGCGTTACGACGTTTTAGAATTAGGGTGACGATATGCAAAAATAGGTTTTTTCTAAACACGCCATAATTTTGGCAAACTTTCAGTATAAAATATGTGCTCCGGATCAAAAAGCGTTTATTTCTGCGAAATAGCTTTACTACTTAACTTAAATCTATCCAATCATAAAATAAAATCTTTATTGGATTGGATTCAAGTTTTTAATCCTCTAATGGTTCGCGATTATATTGGAGATTAAAGTGAGATTTATCAGTCCAATTCAGCTCCAATCCGATAGAGCTGTCGAAATAAACAGGATCAAATCCCACAGGCAAAATAAAAATAAAACATGTAGGTATACATTTCTAAAAAGCTTTCTCTTAAAAGGCTACCAAATAATTCACGAAGCCGTGCAAAACCGGAGCTACAAACAGATAAGGTAAAAAATATATGGGGCTATTATACTAAACAAATGACAGGACACTAATGTCCTACCCACCTTTAACCAATTCCCTGGGTTGTAAATGCGGTTTATCTTGAATTCCCGCCGGGATTACTATACATAGTAGTCCAGGAATAAAATAGAGGTCACGCACGAGTTAACATAGTAGAACCAGATGTATAAAATATTAAAAAGCTTGATATGTATTTTTTAAGGGTAAATAACTTTATTGTGTTGCCATTCGTAGCACTACCACTGTGCTATAGGTTTATAATCAAAATTTAGAACTTCCATTATCTTTATTTATTTCAAACGTTTCGGTTAGTAAGTATCTCTAACCGTTTTCAAGTGTTGGATATAATTCAACCATTACAGGGTAAGTCCGAATCTTTTGTCAAAAACTCGTGATATTTTGTCGAGATTTCAAATAGGATCGAATTAGATCTCGACGATAGATTTGTAAGTTTTGATTTAGAAAGTCTTTACACCAACGTGCCAATAAGTGAGTCACTCAGTATCATCAAAAGCAAATTACAAACGGCTGGTACACTTCACGAGAGAACACCGCTGTCGGTGGAGGGGGTGATGGATCTGTTGGAGCTCTGTCTCCGTAACGATAAGTTTTACTCGCAAAATGATGGACTTTCAATGGGTTCTTCACGCGAGCAGCACAGCAAGAATCAAACCAAAACTATGGCAACGATTCATAAATGACACATTTATTATATGGCCGGAAAATGTTGACGACCTATAAAACTTCTACACCATCTGAACGGTACTCGACTAACAATCAAATGCACCATGGAAATTGAAAAGGGTGCTTGTGTCAAACGATTAGACAGAAACATTTAAACTACTGTATATAGGAAACCTACACACTCGGGATAGTTCCTAAATTTTATGTTTAGTCATTCTGTTGCTACAAAACAAGGTGTTATAAGAAGTTTTTATTTAAGAGCCGTAAATATTTGCAGTAATAATAAAAAATTAACTACAGAAATTAACAACATTAAAAAGGACTTACAACAAAATGGTTATTCCGAGAAATTAATACACTCTACGATCTCTAAAAATGTAGCAAATTTTTTTAATAATAATCCGTTGGGGGTTAGTAACATTCCATATGTTTAAGGGATTTTAGAAAACATAAGACGAATAGCCAAGCACTATAACATAAAAACAGTATTTTCATCGGGAAATACTATAAGGAGTTTTGTAACTAAAACAAAACCAGAAAATCCCTTAAATAATAAGGAATGTATTTACCAAATCCCGTGTGAATGTGGTAAATCATATGTAAGTGAAACGAAACGCCCTGTTCAGGTTAGAGTAAATGAACATCTAAAAAGTACCCAATTGGGGTATATTTAAAAAACCGGTTTAGCGGATCATGCATGGTCAAATGGAAGCTGCGTTTATAATGCAGAATAAAGAACCAAGTACGAACATACCAAACATATGGAACCTACTCCTTAAGGAAAACAGGCGTCTTAGGATTAAAAAGGGGGCAGGCTGTAACACCTGACTGCACACCAAGTAGAATACGTAGTAGCCTATAGACTCCCTTGGTTTATTATAATGTAAGCTATTGGTTTTCTTTTAGCAGTCTCGCTTATTGCGGTCTAAGCTTAAAATTAGTTTTATGGTTAAGTCAGTCATAGGTGCGAAAACATGATACATAGGTTTCGACTTTGGGAGAGATGGCGGCTCCCTCTCCGTCTTGGATTTAGTGTGCACGAAAATGTTTCCTTTTTTTAAATTACTTGGTCCCTGTACATTTTACAAAAAAGTTATAAACAAACCTTGAAGACAATAAAATGTCCTACAAAAACGCTATTATACACTTTTTCGTCACATGAATGATTTTTGAGGCTATACATTTCGCCGTCATTTTGGATTTTGATATTTTTATTTAGTGGCCTTTAACTTAGACACTGCTATAATAACATAAGATAAAGACTAACTAATAGCCTATAAAATGAGATATAATTGGGTGGTATGGGTAATACCCTAGCTTAGAAACGAACCTTGATTTGGTGGCCGTAGATACGTTTTGCATATATTTCCATATGGAAATGAATACCGGGTGTCCAAAGTGATTCCTAAAAGCCAAATAGCTACTATTGAATACAGATCCCAGCCCCGTTCTGCCCCTAACAGTAAAGCAAGCAAATGGGCACCAGGTCCGACGCGGAGCCTTTTCAACGCGCGACATTGCAAGCCATCCACGATTTCGGCGACTTTTGGTAAGGATAATAGAGGCCACTTTAAAAGGCGGGGTCACAGCGTCAGACTATCCTTGTTGGATACATCTATATCTCGGATTCCTTTCTCTCACTTCAATAGGAGAAGCTTTTATGAATTACTTTGGCACAGGCGGTAGAAACATATATACTGCTAGACTACCTAGACAACTCAATGACAGATTGTCTCAAAAATAAGCAGTTTATGATAAATTGGTCAATATCCAAAATGACTGCGAAATCTTTAGGCTCATAACTCGAAAACCGGTCGAAAAGATGAATTAAGGCACGTTTGCAGGAAATCTTCTTTTTCTTTTCTTTGTTTCTAAAATGTACAGGAACCAAATAATTTAAAAAAAAACCTTTTCGTGCACACTAAATACATGACGGTATGGCTCCACGAAGTTGAAGACTAACATTTTTTTTCAGGACTCCTTTTTTAACAACGTATTTCAATATCACGACTACACCACCTTTGGCGAGCTAAAATTTTATAATAACTATGCAACGAACGTGATAATTTAATTTTTTTAGGCAAAATTATGTATTTATATCAAAATGAGGTGCTCACTAGTATAGAATGAATGAGGAATACGAATGTATCACATTAAGCATCCATCAAGCTGCAAAAGAAGCACTAGGATTAGTGGAAGAAACTCCTAAAAGAACAAAACCATACTGGTGGGATGCTGAGATTGAAAGTGAAATAGAGGAAAAAAGGAAATTATATCACACGTACTTATCCCAAAAGACAGAGAGAAGCAGAGAAGAATACAAAATCGCGCAATCAAAGGTGAGAAGAATGATCAGTGATAAGAAGAATCAATCATGGATGCAAAAGTGCCAGAAAATAGATTCTTACTTAGGAGGTAGGAGAAGTACCGAAAGCTGGAAAACTATAAGATCGATCAAAAAAGAAACATGCAGAGATATTATTTCACCAATACCAGAAAAAGAATGGGATGAGCATTTTAAAAAACTTTTAACTGAAGATAGAGCAGAATTCAAGGAAGACGAAAGAGACAATATCATTAGAACGATGGGATCTCCAGTACCCCTCACAATATCTGAGGTCAAAAACGTGTGCAAAACCTTAAAAAGCGGTAAATCTGCCGGACCCGGAAATATCCCAGCTGAACTTATTAAATATGGCACTGAAGAATTGTTTTGTAGATTACGGAATCTTTTCCAAAGATATTTAAATGGAGCTGTAGTACCAACTGAGTGGAAAACGTCATATATATCCACAATACACAAAAAAGGAAGGAAAGATATATGTGACAATTATAGAGGTATATCTGTAACTAGTACGCTAAGCAGAATATATGGCAAAATAATAAGAAATAAAGTGGAGAGCGAATATAAAGATATGGAGGCAGAAGAACAAGCTGGTTTCAGGGCGGGTAGATCGACTTCAGATCATCTCTTTTGTATAACCCAAGTTATTGAAAAGAAAATGGCATACGGACAACAGCTCCATCTGCTTTACGTAGATTTGCAGAAGGCATATGATAGTATACCACTAAATCTACTTTGGAAAGCGTTGGAAAAGACAAACATAAGCGTACAACTAATTAAGGCCATCAAAGAGTTATACCGCAATAGTAAGGCAAAAGTTAAAATAAAAGCAAAACTAACCAAAGGCTTTCAAGTAAATAAAGGTCTTGAACAAGGTTGCTGTATCTCGCCTACGCTCTTCAAGATATATTTGGAACAGGTCCTTAAAGTCTGGAAGAGAAAATGCCAAAACATGGGAATTCCGTTGAATGAAACCACCTTGTATACTTTATGTTTCGCCGATGATCAGATAGTGGTGGCTCAGGATTATGACGACCTCGAATATATGACACGAAAACTAATAGACGAGTACAATAAGTGGGGACTAGAGGTTAATATCAATAAGACAGAGTATATGTGTATTGGTGGAACGAAACAGGATCTAATCTTAAATACTGGGCAGCGAATTCAGTCCTGTGATGAGTATAAATACTTGGGTCTAAAAATTACAGCTGACGGAACACTAGACAAAGCTATAAAAGATAGAAACGTACAAGGAAGAAAAGCAATAACTTTATTAAATGGAATAATTTGGGACCAAAGTATATCAAAACATAACAAAAAGCTTATATATAACACCATTGTAAAAAGTATTATTACATACGGCTCAGAAGTATGGCCAATCAAAGATAGAACAGAAAAAATGCTTTCCGCTACGGAGATGGACTATTGGAGAAGAGCAGCAGGGAAATCAAAAAGAGAAAGAGTTACCAATCAAAGAATAAGAGAAATTATGACAGTGGGTGAACGTACTCTAGTGGATGATATAAGAACAAAACAACTGGTGTGGTACGGACATGTACAAAGAATGGATGATGGAAGACTACCTAAACAAATATTACAATGGAAACCAACTGGCCGAAGAAAACGAGGAAGACCAAGGAGAAGCTGGAGAGAAGGAATAGATAGTGAAATAAGAATAAGAGGCCTAGATGATGAATTATGGGCAAACAGAAACGAGTGGAGATTGGGTATCGGAAGACGTAGAACGTTGTGAAACCGATAAATATATATATACTAGTATAGAACATAATTAACTCATTTGAAAGTTGCGGTTGTTTTGCATTATCATAAAAGCTAATTTCCAACACAGTTTATCCCGAATTTAATCGTTTTATTAAACGTAAACATTAATTTGTCAGTAAGAAATTTGTATCGAGTGGACTAGGTTTTTCCTTTAATCTATCTATCTATCTATCTATTATACTTTCTCCGTCTATCTTTGGACATAGGCCTCCCCAAATATCCTCCAATCTTCTCTCTCTGTCGCCGTGTTCATCCATCGTCCGCCTATCTCATTTGGGGTCTTCCCCTAATCCTTTTATTTTCCCAAGGTCTCCAGTCTACAATATATTTGTTCAATGGATCGTCTTTCTGGCTGATATTATGACCAGCAAATTTCCATTTTAATATTGCTCCTCTGACATATCTTACTTTTGTTTTGTTTTTGATCCAATTATTCTTTTTTGTATTTGTTAGCTACAATTCTCTTGGATTTTTCCTGAGTCGGTAAACAATACTTGAACTCTCCACTAACTCGGAAATCTAACATAACGAAATCCAAATTCATGACTCTAAAATCTTTAAAATCTAATCCGATCCAGTCATTCCAAAGGTAGACAATGCAAATGCCACAGTGGTCATGGACACAATTAAATATGAAGAAAAATCTGAGGCATTCTGTTAGATCGCTCTCACCACTAACTTAAAAAAAAGAACCTACCTTATCCTTAGACCTCGAACGTAACAATAAATTTGCTATTAAACCACCATCGCTCCCTGATTCGGTAAATGGTCTCTATATCTCAAAATTCATAAACCTGGTTTACCTCTCCGACCTATTGTTAGCGCTATCAGTAGTATATTCTGACAAGATACCTAGCACCAATAATAAAATCCCTTACAGGAAGAAGGGACAGTTATATACTTAATTAATTTTTTCTTTCATTTCTAAAATTAAATCCAAATGACATTTTGATAAACTTCGACTTTTTTACAAGTTCCTGTTCTTAAAATCATAAAAATCATTTTAGTTCCTTTTAAAATCCAGATCTTCTTAATCCAATTAAGTTATGCTTATCCGGAACATCTTTACATGTAACTGTGAAATTATGAACAAATATCGGAAACTGCCATGGGTTCACCACTTTTACTTGTCCTCGCAAATATATGCGTTCATGGAAAATTTTGAAAATAAAGCCTTTGATAGCTTTCATCTAAAACATAAACTGTGTGATGTCGACGACACTATTGTTATCTAGCCTCACAGCCACGAATCCCTCCCGGAGTTTCTTAATTATATAAACGGCATAAACCCAAATAGTCGTTTTCCATCGAATTGGAAAATAACAATAAGTACTCTTCCAAACAATCCAAATCTAACACTGGACCATTCAGTCTACAGAAAACCCACTCAGAGCGATCGGTAACTTAATGCATTGTCGCATTATCATCCGACCAAAAATAGTGATTTCTGAGGTTTATAGAGCGATAAAGTTATCTCAATCCAAATCATTAGACCAGGAATTAAAAAACCTTCTATCCGTTCTGCTCTCAAACTATAAAATACTACCGTATATCAAGAATCTTAGAAAATTCTCTACTTGTCCAAAAATGTCTCATCATTTAAGCAAGGAATATATAGGAGAAAAAGACCGGAAAATATCAACTTGACTAAAAGAACGCGAAAGATCAATCAGACTTCGAGACCTAAATACACCACCAGATTCTGAACATGATCAGGAAATTCGACATCAGATGTAATTTGGCTAATCTAAAATACTTACCTTTAATCGGTTCTTCTATTAAATAAAAATCCAAGAATCTATTAAAATCTTTAAAAGTCTTGTCTTGTCTTCTCTTGATCTTTTCTTGGCTGTTCCTCTCTTGAGGTAGACCACAAGAACATGTTTGCGCCTTTAGCTCCGCGTTCTTTTACGCCTGATAAGACGTGTACAGAGACAAATCAAATCAGTTTGAGATGCGCTCTGAGAAAGTCAACGTTAGAGAGTTCGGGTAGTATTCTACTAGCAAGTTCGAGTAATGTCAACCCGACGCAGGGACATCCAGAAGGCTTGTACCCATAGGTTTAGAGATGACTGAATAAAAATTGGTTTGCATTATAATAATAGAGTTATATAAAAAAATCAGGTTAAATAATGCAGGGAAAAATATATCATTGTTTTTAACCCTGAATATGTGTCTGTGATGAAATATGCATTGGGCCCTTTGAGACCAAAGTATGAAATAATTCTTGAAATCTACGTCTTTATATCGAAAACATTTTTCTGCTACATAATGTATGTTTAAATCATTTGCAGAAGTCTAAAGTGTTTGCAAATATTTATAATATACAAAAAGATTTTGCCTGTACTGGTCATATTTGGGTCATGGTTAGGGAGGGGCAAATGCAAAAAGATAAAAATAATGTAGGTATATATACATCATTTTTTTTAATTCTTAACTTAAAAGTAAATCGAAACGCCTATGATCTTCAGAAAATCTATTTAAAATCTCTTCTACATGTCTATGTTTTTCTGAAACTAATTTTCGGTGTACACTTAGCATGCACAAACCCTATCATTGTGGATTTTAAAGTTTGACTTTGTCTAAAGTACTGAAAGGCCGTTCTACGGTACTTGTTGTATATTAAAATGCTAGCAAAATATCACTGAGTGACCAGTCCAGCATAACAAATAGATCTAGTGCCAATCCAATAGTTCGAAAGCTTGTAGGTTCTCATCGGAAAACAATGCTCTAAAGACATCAGAGTCCAGATAAGGTGTGATTAATAAATATGTTTTCCAGTACCCTGGCGGGTTATTTGCTGAAACTTTTATACGATTTTGCTGTAGCCCAACTACTATCCTTGGCACCTGTAACTCTATTCCAAAGATTTTGCATGTCGGCTGGCTTCAGCTAAGATAGTGTTTATGACTTCTGCTGCAGATTGCATATTATTATGTAGGTAGGAATAAGTTTAAAGTTCTAACCTGGAAATTACGAAATTATTAAATTGTTTTTTTTTTAACATACGCCCATGCTTATCAGCGAAATTTATAATATTAAATGAATTAAAAAGTAGCGCAATTTTGCTTTTAAGCTTACATGATATTCCCTGCGTACCTAAGAGCATGGGCACTGGCGCACTGAGTGATATTTATATGATAAATCCGTTTAAATCTAAAAATCAACAAGATACTCAAAATTACCTTCTAACCCTTTTTTGTTAGTTAAATAACTTGTATATCAGCGACCACCTTTAACCTTCCCCATCTACTTGCCTCCTGTCGTGAAGAAAGTGGCAACCCGATCAATGTTGGAATCACATGCCTTTGTTCTCGAGGCTTTATTTTAAGGTATTTACTTCTCTTGATAATAGGGACTTATTGGAATAAAACCTGACCTAATTTTAAAATCTACCCTATAGTGACATATTTACATATAAAAAGCAGCTGATCTGCTTCAAAATTCGGCCTTTGTGTATTTAAACACCGGATTTATTAGTGTCGGTATTTATTAAATGGAAGTTAGCGACTGTATTATTAAATTTGGCTTTGATATGTCAATTTTGAGAGGTCAGCTGTTAGTTTTCTTTGCAAATGTGTCAGAATAAAGTCGAGTCTAGAATAAAGTAAGGTTTTATTCCAATAAGTCTCTATTGTGTTTTCGTGTGGTTTACTTTAAATATGTGTTCTGTGTTTTTTACCTGTCCGTACTACGATAGCTCCTAAATTGCCGAAGCAATTTTCTTAAAATTTTTAGGGAAAATAGTGTTCGACACTCTAACGAGCTGATTAGATTTTGGTCAAAATCCATTAATGCTAATGACAGTTTTTTGACAATTAAATTTTTCAAAATTGCTTACTTTTTAACGAAGCATCGCATTAATATGCGGTTTTCGGAATATAAACTACATTTTGTTGAATAGTCTATGTCATAACCAAAGACTTTGTAGGGCGTTTAGTTTCTAAGATATTTACAAAAACCTGTTTTCATGGCTTCACTAAAGTTTGCTAATAGGCTAGCAAGGAAAGTATCAGATCCTGCATAGATCCATTTATTTTTTAGTTTTGTGCTTTTGTTTCGTGTCTGATCTTATCGACCTAAATTTTTGTAATAGATATGAAATTTTAGTTTATGCCAATCACGGCTCATAGCAAAATTGTACGCCTACATCCGTCTTTTGACTTTAATGCATCCAAAGCAGTGATGGTCGCGTAAAAAAAGTAATATAAAAATATTATTTTTTTGAATGAAAAAATAATTTTTTACATATTAATTATTTTTACGTATTTATGGAAATATGGAAAACATTAAATAACTAGAAAATTAATAAAATCTGATTGCATTAATATACTTATATAGTTATTCTAATAGCAAATGACACCTCGATTATCTCACTCCGTTTGATCCATGACTTTTGTAACATCCTATATACCATTAGAGTAAAAGCTTTAGAAAACACGAAGATTCTGCTTAGACAGAGAAAAAGTAATTTAGCAGGTATTTAGATAAAAATAGAAACAATTCGCCTCTTCATCTTTCTCGAGTCATGAACCGCCTTTAATAAGCCGCATCGAATAAATTTTATTGTACTATTTTTGGTAGGGCTAAAAAAAATTAATTGCCTAGTTTGGTGTGTTGTCAAAGTTTCAGTTACTCAGAGATTTACAAAAAGAGGAATTTACAAAGAGGAATTTTTCGTTTATTATTGTCTCCAAATATCGCGTTAAATTAGGCTGCCATGTCATAAGAATAAAATTGATTTTTTACACTGTTGTCATTGACTCAACAGCTTAAAAAAGTATGAGTATTTGATTTTAAAACTTTGCAAAGTCATTTTAAGAGCTACCAAATTAATCAAATTAAATGCTCAACTTGTTGTTCTAATAAGATCCCTGCCGTACATTGCTTAGCATCTCAGGTGTGATCGAATTAAACGCCTCTTCAATTTTAATTTGATTGAATTAAAAGCCTGTTCAATTTTAATTTGATCGAATTAAAAGCCTGTTCAATTTTAATTTGATCGAATTAAAAGCCTCTTCAATTTTAATTCGAAGTTTGGTGGCTAAATTATCAGCTCGACTGTGATCAAATGTAAAACTCTTATTTTTGACATAAGGCCAAATAAAAAATCACATACAGCCAGGCCAGGCGACCTAAGGAGCCATCTGGTAATATTGCATACGCTTATTACTCGTCGGGGAAAAGTTTCCTCTAAAAATTCCCTGGCGGGTAAAACGGCATGTGCTGGACACCCATTCTGCTGAAAATCAACATCCGGCAATTGTTGAATTGCAGGAATCACTTGCAACAAGTTTAAATAAGCGGCCCCATTCAAGTTACCATTAGTAAAAAATGGCCCAATGATATCATGTCCAAGAACCCCCAACCAAACATTTAATTTTTTAGGGTTCACACATTAATTACCGTCAAATATATATTTTCTTTTGCCCAGTAGCGAGGAATTGCTTACGCATTGTGTAGGGAGAAAATATTTTCGTCAGTAAATAAAATATTACTCACAAAATTTTTGTCCCATTTGCACAATCCATCATTTTTTCACAAAATTCGATCCTTAAAATATTGTCCTTAAGAAACAGTTCCTGAGATTTTTTTTAATTTGTAGGCTTTGAATCTATGTCTTTTTAAAATGTTTCGAATGGTTCTGGGAGTAATATCATCTGGTATCTCTTTACCAATGACTGATCTTGAACAAGGAGGGAGTACTTCAGCGTCAGCACAAACGGCAGTTACTTGCTGTTGCTTTTGTTTCGACATGGGTCTTGTACCTTCATCCACCTCTAATTGTCGCTACATGTTCTGCAGAGCTTAATGCATCCAAACAATCAGGCACACCTCTTATGGGATTTCTGTAATCCGTCAAACTTCATGAAATTTAGGTATGTTGTAGACTGAACCTTTCTTATCAAAAAATCTCATGGGCTCAACTTAAATTAATGATCAATTTTTGAAATACAGGGTGTTGAATGTGATAATGTCAAAAGGCATAATAGCTCTTTAGACGGGTTTTCCAAACATATACGGAATGTACTATTACATATATTTACGATTTGTTTATTATTTTTAATCTGTACCTTTAAAACATTATTATTTAGAGGGTGGTTAAGTAAATACTAGTCGACATTTTTAATGAGAAACAAGGTTTTGAGTATGTTGTAGATTAAACCTTGCTCATCAGAAGTTCTCATAAGCCCAACTTAAAGTAATGAACAGTTTTTGAAATACAGGGTGTTAAAAGTAATAATGTCCAAGAAGCATAATGCCTCTTTAAACTGGTTTTTCAAACATAAACGCAATGTTACTATTACATATAATTACGATTTATTTATTATTTCTAATCTGTACCTTTAAAACATTATCTACCGAGTGTTTAATTAAATATTAGTCGAATTTTTAATGAGAAACAAAATTTAGGTATAGTATGTTGTAGATTAAACCTTGCTCATCAGAAGTTCTCATTAGCCCAACTTAAATTAATTTCTATTTTTTGAAATACAGAGTGTTAAAAGTGATAATGTTCAAGAAGCATAATAGCCCTATAGACGGGTTTTCCAATTATATACGCAATGTTACTATTACATATTTATTAGTTTTTTAATGATTCTTGACTTATTAAGTATTTAATATAGGGTGTTTCGGTAAATATCATTTTTTAAATAGGTACTATTAAAAAATCTATGTCTTGTATATATTATTAAGCATCTCACCAATAACACAGGGCTTTTAGCGAGTTTGTGCTGCAAAAACGCAAAAAAGGACAAATTGTAAAGAAAACGGGACTCTTAAAAGCAAATTATTTCTAAAACACACTAACGCTTGTTTCTCATTAACACTTTCGACTAATATTTACTTAAACACCCTGTAGATAATGTTTTAAAGGTACAGATTAAAAATAATAAATAAATCATATTGCGTATAGGTTTGGAAAACCCGCTTAAAGAGCTATTATACTTTTTCGACAATATTACTTAGAACACCCTGTATTTCAAAAATTTAAGTTGGGCCTATCAGAACTTTTGATGTGCAAGGTGTAACCTACAACATAATAGTACTTGTTTCTTATTAAAATATTCGACTAATTTTTACTTAAACACCCTGTAGATAATGTTTTAAAGGTACAGCATAAAAAAAAATAAATCGTAAATATATGTAATACCAACATTGCGTATATGTTTGGAACACCCGTCTAAAAAGCTATTATGCTTCTTGGACATTATCACTTTCAACATCCTGTATTTCAAAAACTGGTTATTAATTTGAGTTGGGCCCATAAGAACTTTTGTTGAGATAGGTGCAGTCTACAACATACCAAAATTTCATGAAGTTTGACGGATTACAGAAATTCAATAAGAGGTGTGCCTGATATTAAAAAGTTTTGAAGGGAATATCACCGTGCTCATACTTAGCAATATACAAATTTTTTACATCCCGAGCGGAGTTTCCTGCAGATTACCATTTTAACATTTAAACCTTTTCTTCAATAGTAAATTTTAACGCCGGCATAATGCCCGAGAAAGAAATTAGCAAGGTTTATAAAAACGCAATTCTTACCTCCTTCTCGCTTCGCAGATATAAAAGAAAAGACAATCTCGATCCCGTAACGAGACCTCGTTTTTAACGTTTAGGTCACGGACTGTCGCGTTTTGCTGATATCGAGGTATACCCTCATGTTTCTATTTCTATCTAAACACCTGCTAAATTTTCTATTTCTAAGTAAAATCTTGATGCTCGCTATAGCTATTACCCTAATGGTATATATTTTTTTAAAAATAAAAAGCTTATTATTATCAAACTTTGTCTTGTACTCAAAGAAATTGCAAAAAACCTAACAAATAATTTTGGACCATTTTATCATGCAAATACTTCTATGTGAAACTCATGAATTCTTGCAGATTCTTCTGAATGACATTTTAAAGCAAAAAGAAAATTTATTTATTTCTTATAACGACCAAAACAACATAAAATAGCTGTGAGGTTTATATTTATACACGGCTTGGCAAAAAAAAAATGTCATAAAAAATCAAGATAATATACTTTTTTGATTTAACACGACAGAGTCTGGGTGTAAATGACAAAAGGCAGAGATAGTGGGACCGTAATTTCGACATTGCATTGTTGTCAGTGTGAAATTAAATTTGAGTCTCGAAACATTTAGTTTGCGACATTATTCATGAAACCGACTGTACACATACGTATCCTCATTCGACCTCGCAGCGAGGAATGCGAATAATTCTGCCTCAATTAAATACGGGCCTTAACTGTTTATAGCTTATTACGTATAAACTTTAACGCAAAAACTTTGACATTGTCATATTTATAACGATTGTTGCGATAATAAAGGTTTTCGCTATAAGAACCCGTAATCTTATTGCTATCTTGTTCCAGAGACGTGCATTGGCGCAGTCACCCTGCATTGGGACTGTGGTGATTTATTATTTATAGAGAACGTGTTCGTACGTCTGTGGCGTGTTTCGTGGCTTACCTTTGTAAAAGCTTTCTGCTATTAGGTTTTAGCTTTTTATACATGATTAAGGTAATGCTAGGTCTAATAACTTATTTTCATTTATAGCCCATATTAGGTGAAAAAAAAACCTGAAACTTGGAAATAAATAGTTGCAAGCTGAATTTTTGTATTATTCCTTCTGGGACAGATCCCTACATATTCTCAGCCAAAATCCCCCTTAAGCTTTGCCAGGTATAAGGCCCCAAATTCCCAAAAATCAGTTTTTTTGTGAATTTCTCGAAAACTAATAACTTTTTGAAAAAATGTTAAAAATGAAAAAATGCGCAAAATCGTTCGATCTATAATGTAAAATTAACAAAAAAACTTAATTTAACATTTTAAAAAATTAATTTTAAAAAATGTTTTTTTTATTCTGAGGGCACGGCAGTGCCTCGCCAAGTTTGCGCGCCGTAACCATCTTTTTTTGAAACATTTCAGCCGATATTTATTTACCTAAAACTCTACTTCAGAATGAGCTACGAATCTCAAACTTTGCACAGTCGTAGATCTCCATGGAGTTAACAACTCCTCCTAGTTTCATGGAATTCCATAAAGTAGTAAAGTAGTTACGAAATTTCAAAAAACGTCGAAATTGCCACTCACTCGCTCACTCACTCACTCACTCACTCACTTATGTATAGATCATCAATATTCTACTGTACTTCCAGACATGCTACAAAGCTGAAATTTGGCAGACTGATATAAATTATGACCAAACCCCTTTAAAAAATCAAAAAACCGCAAAATTTTAAAGGAGCATCGCCCACTTCCAGAAATGCTAGAGAGTTGAGCTTTGGCAGACTGATAGGAACTATGATAAAACTATAGGAAAAAATTAAAACACCCCAAAATTCTAATTTACTTTCCTCCGCTATAAATGTAAAGTTAAGTAAAAGTAACATTGCCTACTTCCAGACATGCTAGAGAGCTGAGCTTTGGAAGACCGATAGTTACTGTGATAAAGTTATAGAAAAAAATTAAAACACCCTAAAATTCTAATTTACTTCCTTCCCCTATAAATGTAAAGTGATGTAAAAGTAACACTGCCCACTTCCAGAAACGCTAGAGAGCTTAACTTTTTAAGACTGAAAAAAATTTAAAAATACCAACATTTTAATTTACTTCCCTCTCCTATAAATGTAAATTTATATAAAACTAACATTGCCCACTTCCAGAAACGCTAGAGAGCTGAGCATTGGAATGCTGATAGAAATTATGATAAAACCATGGGAAAAGTTTAAAAAAACATTTCCAAACTAGTAAGAACCTTTCATTTTGAAAATTGTATTGGATTGTATTTACGGAATGCCATTTTCGCGTACTTGGTTTTTTTTACATGAAATGTTTTTGTTATGATTTTATTTTTTCCTACCCTGTAGTTTTAAAATGGTAATGCTTTATAATGTTAAGCTTGAAGCCCATTTGTACAAAACACCATGTACTTAAATTTAGTTTTTGTTTCTTTAAAGTTAAATAACTTTAAGTAAGGGTTAGGCCAATGGTCAATATTACCCGCCAATGAAACTTGAAAAAAAATATTTTTAACCAATGAAGCACTATAGAAGAAAAAAAACGGTAAATAAGAAAGTAAAACTTCTGGGTAGAAACAGCTTTCAAATATTCGCAAAAGTGCACACTTTTATTATTTTTTTAAATTTCAGCCAAACTGCTATTAATAGTAAAATTATTGTTTAACTAAACTTTAATGGGACAAAGGGGTTTAAACAAAATAAATGTTAACATAACATAAAGTTTTACCGAATAGTGGTTGTATCATGATATTTCCGCAAATATATACCGGGTGGGCCAAAAAAAACCGAACAATTTTTTTTTCATTATAACTTTATATATACAGTGTGTCCACGTAAGTTGGCGGCATATGGGAAACTTTTTTATTATTAGCTTTACGAAAAAAAGTTATTCTTCATAAAAAGTTCTGCATCGTCCAAAACCTAAAATATAACCATCAGATGTTAAATTTTTTCAGTCATATTACGAGGTTTGTCAAAAAATGTGATGTGAAAAGTACCTTTCTTTTTGACAATATCGAAAATTGTTATAAAGAAAAGATGTTTAGAATTAAAAATAGCTTTCAAATATTCAACATTGTTTATTTACATTAAAAAAATATTTTTTTCTACATTTTCTCTGCGATTACGTTGGAAATTTAAGTTTGCACATTAATGCATAATTAATCTAGGATGCACTGGCATTTTTTAAAACTGATAATTAAAGTAGGCTTTGCGAACTGTCTAAATATCGAAAATTCGAAGAAACGTCAACAATCGTATTTCAAAAAGTGCCACGGTATAAACACTTATCAAATTTATAATTAATAAATGCAATGCATTAATGTGCAAAAATAAATTTCCAACATAATCGCAGAGAAAATGTAGAAAAAAATATTTTTTTTTATGTAAATAAACAATTTGAAAGCTATTTTTAATTCTAAACATCTTTTCTTTATAACAATTTTCGATATTGTCAAAAAGAACGGTACTTTAGTTTAGAGCAAAAATCACATTTTTTGACAAACCTCGTAATAGGACTGAAAAAATTTAACATCTGATGGTTGCATTTTAGGTTTTGGACCATGCAGAACTTTTTATGAAGAATAACTTTTTTTCGTAAAGCTAATAATAAAAAAGTTTCCCATATGCCGCCAACTTACGTGGACACACTGTAGATTTTAATGCGACAAACTGCACTTGGCAGAGAATTAACAAGAGTTTTGACTGAATGTATTTTTTTTGTCCACCATCTCAAAATCCAAGATGGCGCACGAAGTTAAAATGTACCCTTCAAAGATGCTTGTTTTTTTAAATTAGTAAACAAGCTGCATTATTACCACGCAAAACAAGGTATGAATTAGTAAAATCGGTTCAGTGGTTCTAAAAAAAATATTTTTGTTTCAACCATTGTTTTGCATATTATACGATTGCCTTGCCAATCATGTCTGCATTTATCCCCTTATGAATTCATAACTTATTAACCGATTTTAATGAAATAAAAAACATCCTGGTGAGAATTGATTGCTTTTTAAAGATCATGATCAAAGTTTATCGCCATCTTAAAATTTAAGAATGCGGACAGAATCATACTTGATTCTTCAAAATGGCGTGTTTTTTCTTAGTTTCCTCAAATGTTTTTGCTTTTTTTTAATTCATAGAAAAGCACTACTTTTCCCCCACACAACGAGGTGCAAATTAGTAACATCGGTGAGGTAGTTCTCAAAAAATGTATTTGTTTCAGCCATTGTTTTACAGATTATACGATTGTATTGCCAATCCTGTCTGCATTCAATACCTTATAAATTCGTTATTACTAAACCAATTTTAGTCAAATAAAAAAAAATCATGTTGAGATTTTATTGCTCTTTAAAAATTATGATCGAAATTTGCCGCCATCTTAGAATTTAAGATGTCGGACAGAATCATACATTACTCTTCAAAATGGTGTGCTTATTCTTATTTTACGAAAATGTTTTAGTTTTTTTTTAATGTATAGAAAAACATTACTTTTCTCCCGCAAAAAGAGATAAAAATTATTTAAGTGCTTTTCTATATATTAAAAAAAAATGAAAAATTGTTTTGAAAATAAAAATAAATGTGCCTCTTTGAAGGGTCAAGTATGATTATTTCCGACATCCTAACTTCTAAGATGGCGGAAAATTTTGATTATAAGCTTTAAAGAACAATTAATTTTTACCATGATTTTTTTTATTTCACTGAGATCGGTTCAGTAATAATGAGTTTATAAAGAAATTAATGCAGACAGGATTGACAATGCAATCGTATAATCTGTAAAACTATGGCTGAAACAAAATTAGATTTTTTGAGAACCACCAAACCGATTTTACTAGTTTATACCTTGTTGTGCGGGGGGAAAGTAGTGCTTTGTTATTAATAAAAAAAAAACTAAAACATTTTCAGGAAATAAGCCTAAACACGCCATTTTGAAGAATCAAATATGATTCTGTCCACCAACTTAAATTTTAAGACGTTAATAAATTTTGATCATGATCTATAAAAAGCTATCAATTCTCACCAGGATGTTTTTGATTTCATTAAAATCGGTTCAGTAGTTATGAATTTATAAGGAAATAAATGCAGATATGATTGGCAAGGCAATCGTATAATATGCAAAACAATGGTTAAAACAAAAATATTTTTTGTTAGAACCACCAAACCGATTTTGCTGATTCATACCTTGTTTTGCGTGGCAAGAATGCTGCTTTTTTAGTGATTTAAAAAAATTATTAAAACATGTTCGCAATATAAGAATAAACGAGCATTTTTGAAGGGTATAATTTTATTTCGTCCGCCATCTTGGATTTTGAAATTGCGGACAAAAAATTTTATTTATTCAAAACTCTAATTAATGCTCTATCAGGAGCAGTTCGTCCCATTAAAATCGATTGGTATAGTTTAAAAATTAAATTAAAAAAAAATTGTCCGGTTTTTTTTGGCCCATCCGGTATGTATACTAAAAGCATTAGTTTTTAAGATATCTATAAAATATATAATTTATCCATATACATATAGCTTGGTTTTTAACAGTCTTGGCAAAAAATCATAAAATAAAAATTTGAAAATGGCATATTAATACGAGTATTTTTTTAAAATGTTATACATAAGTACCTCTGTTTATAATTTTCAACCCTTAATAAACCACACTTATGTTCCATTTATTTTGTCTAAACCCATTTGTCACATTTAGGTTTAGTCAAATACTATTTTTTCTAAAAATTTATAAAAATTACTTTAATATCTGTTAGGCTGGAATTTGAAATAAAATAAAAGTGTGCGTATTTGCGCGTATTTTAACACTGCTTCTAACCAGAAGTTTAATATTTTTAATATTACGCTTTTGTATCTAGTACAGTTCCTAATTGTATAAAAATTCAATTTTTAACATCCCATTTGTGGTCCGGCTGGCGGTCACCAAAATTTTAGTAAATAGTGCTTGGTACAAGTGGGGATCAAGCTTAACCCATTTACGGCCAAGGGTAGAAACAAAACTTAAAAAATTTTTTAAGATTATATTTGAAATATCATCATTATATCAACACATTACAGTAACACATAATTCGTCGTTGATCTTACAAACGGACGTAACTCATTAATTGTAATTTTACAAGAGAGCAATTAAAAATTTTAGGGAAAGTTTCAACAAGGCCAAATTAATAATACTGGCCTTCATTTGCATCATCATATGGCTCGCTGAATGTTCCTCTCACAGTTAGTCGACTCGATGGATGCTGGGACGGATACGAAAAGACCTCGGACTGCTGATAAGTACTCTAACCGGACATAATCGGTTGAGGAAGCACATGACACGTATAGGAGTCGAGAATGACCCTACCTGCCCAGCCTGTGGACAGGAAGAAGAGACATCAAGACACCTCGTGGCAGAATGCGATGCCTACGCAAGGATGAGACAACAGGCACTCGGAGCGCCAACTCTGAGCGAGGAAGAACTACACATGCTCAAATGGGCAGACTTACTGGACTTTGTAAAGAGAACAGGAAGGCCCAATGAGTTACCCGACCATCAAAGGGAAGTGCAGAGAGTGGGTTAAGGGAAAGACTTGGGGCATGGCCTACTTGTCAGACCTGCGGGTCAACCCCCCCCACTACTACTACTACTAGTCGACTCGAACCGACTTCACCCAAATGAGCGTTACATAGCCGAGCCTGACGGCTCAGTTCAATTCACTACCCACAAAAACTGCTAAACGCGCCTAAAGAAGTTTACACTTCAAAAACTAAATAACCGTTAGGGCCGGACTGGCCAGGCGGGAGGACGGGGATACCCGCCAGGGCCTCGGCCACTCAGGCGCGATCCTGGTCTCGTTGACGGTAGGGCCACTTAGGGCCAGGGGCTACTTTGGGTTGGATGTAACAGTAAACGTTAGGTTTTTTTGATCATATAATGTAATTATTTGGTAAGCAGGGGCCCATCTTTGATCACAGTTAAGAAGATAATATTATTATAAATATATTATATATATTTGAATACATTTTTATGATTACTTTAATTTATATTTAAACTATCTATGCTTGTTAAATAGTGACCCTAATGAAAACTGCCTAAATGGCGCCATCCAGTGACGTTCTTTCGAAATAACTTATATTGTTGTTATGTTCGTTTTTGTTCCTATTAAGCGATCACTTGGCGTTTCCCTTGAGCAAAGATTATAGAGCATCTGGAGATTGGGTTTCACAACCAATCACAATAAAAACAGTGGATACCCCATGCGTACTTTGCGGCCTTATCAAAATGGCGGAGACTGTCAATTGTAGTTATTTTTGCTGTGTTTTTGTTAAAGAAGAAAGAAATGCTTGGACTTCCCTACTTTAATGAAAAATATGTAATGTTATATGAAGTTGAACAGTTTTTAGAAATTAGATTTTATCCGAAATTTAATAAAAAACTGGCAGGAAAACAAATAAAGAAAAACAGTGTTGACAAGACTTGAGATTTTTAAACCAGATAACGAAAATCGGCGGCCATTTTGGATTTGCAACTTTAACATTGGTGAAATCCTATCTGTTTAAATTCAATAATCCGTGCCCTCGAGCGTATAGGTATATATATTCTTTAACCCAGTCATAGGCGGAATCCAGGGAGGGCCTGAAGGGTCCGAGCCCCCCCTTCTTAAGATGAAGCTTAAAATTTTTAATTCTATAAAAAATAACCAATACATAAATTGCAATTTTTGATAAAATTTACATTACAATAAAAAAGTTACAAAAATTTTCGCCGTAGTAGCACAAACTTATTTGAAATCACAAAAATGTTTTTGTTGCCTCCTTAGCCTATCCCCCCGGACTTCCTGGATCTGCCACTGAGCCCAATCAATTTAAATAAAATTCAAGTAAGAAGTTTAGAATAATTTGAGCAAACACACCTTATTTTTTCTGGTTACGGGACCTTGGCCCTACTGCCCGCCGTGGCCCCTACGTACCCAGTCCGACCCTGATAACTGTTATCTTCTTTTTAGATTAAAGGACACTTAAACTGACCACTTAACAAGTATTACCATAACACAAAGTTTTCCAGAAATTATCATTTAAATTTACATCACGATGATGATAAGGCGTCCATACGCGAATTTGAAGCTGGCTTCTGAAAACTTTTGAGTGCCTTGCTGTAATTATCCACACTGGAGTAATCTAAGAACTTAGAGGCGCCAACTTACCCTCTCAGCATAATAATTGGTTCAGTTAAGTTAAAACATCTTGGAAAAATATATTCATTATGGAGAATTATTTTATATGGCCTTTTATCGAGAGGTATAATTTATATTTTCACTCAAAATATGTTATTTAAGTTAACCAAATTCTGTGATGGTGACGCCCTGTCTGTCTATCTAGGCACCATAAGTAAATAAATGGATCCATGAGGGATCTGATACCTTCCTAACTATCCTATTAGCACAGGTCAATTGAAGCCATGATATACCAGCCGTGAAAACAGTTGTTTTTAGAATTTCAGAAACTAGAGCTCCTAGTTTTTGCTTATAACGCAAATTATTAACCAAAATGTTGTCTACTATATTTCGAAAACCGAATATTGATGCGAGGCTCCGTTAAAAAGTTACCATTTTTAAAATTTTATAATAGTCAAAAAACTGTGATTAACAATAATGGATTTAGCCCAAAATCTAATCAGCTTTTTTATTTAGGTACCAGAAAATTTTATGAAAATCGGTTTAGCGGTTTAGGAGCTATCCTGTTACGGACAGACATACACACACACACACAGACACACACACACACACACACACACACACAGAGACATCACGACGGTATTGCTAAGATAGGTCAAAATACACACAAATAACACTTATCTCAAAAAAAAATTTTCGTCGAAACTAATACCTTCTCTAGCCATTGCTGCGCGGACTAGATCTAGGTTAAAAAACCTATAAATAAATTTTAAATAGATTTGGAAAAAAGCAATTTGCTGCTTGGGGTAAGGGGGGACGTGTCAGCAAGGGGGTAGTACAGGATGTTTAAACGTCAAAAAAAACATAATTCGAAAGCCACAGTAGCTATTAAAACGCGGTTTTCAAAGTAAGACTAAGAGTCTATTTTCAACAAAATTATCTATAAAGATAAAGATGGCCAGAGTAGCGTTTTTGAGACAAAAAAAAAGTTAAAAAATCACATCTTAAAAACCACATCAGCTCACTAAAATGTCGTACACCATTCAAATGTAAAGTTAGAGCAATGACACTTAGCACCGCCTATAAGGACATTATTATGCACATTTATTTTAAGCGATAAAAATTTTTATCGATTTATTAATATAATAAATAAAATAAAATACTAGAAGCAAAGAAAAAAATTAATAATTTATACACAGAGTTGTGCGGATTTTCTGGTGAATGTAAGAACATTTTTATATCAGAGAATCTTGACAAGAAAGTAAGGGATCTGCTCATGGAAGCAAAAAAGCTAAAGAAAGACCATAATTTTGCCTACGTATGGGTAAAAAACGTTTATGCTCGAAAGACAGTTGACTCAGAAGCCATAAGAGTCAAGAATATGGATCATGTCAATCAGCTTAAGGCTTGAACCCCAAAAATAACAGCGCGCAAACATAGTTAACTTTTTTATTACGACCAATAATAAATAAAATTAAAATAAAACTAAAGAGTTGGGTTTCTGACAACGCCGCAAGAATGTATGCTTTGCTTAGTCCTAATGTTTAGATTATATAATTGTTGTCAATTTTTTTTTGTAAGTTGTTTTTCCTTAGGGTATTTTTCTTTGATTTTCTTTTCCTAAATTTTTATTTAATAATGCTAAAATGAATTAATTTTTACCACTATTTTCGTTCTTTTCTTTATTTTTTCCTTTATTTTTTCTTAGAGATTTGAAAATAAAAAAATAACAAATTGTAGTTTAATTAGGAACTTAGGGCATACACACACAAACCATAAGGTTCATTTATATGTCCGTAGTAGCTGTATTATTTTTGTAATTTGTTTATTGCGAATAAATAAATAAATAAAATAAAAAAATAGATAAAAGAAATAAATATTTTCTACCAAGAAATAAAAAAATTTTTTTAAGAAATTATAAATTTTGCCATGTGTGTTGAGTAGCAAAAAAAATTAAGTAGCTTAGTTTTGCAAGATAATGCTTTAAGATTTAATTTAAGTATAAAATAAATGTTTATCTTTAAAACTAAATGTCACACATCGGTAGGAGTAAAAGAGGGTTTTTTTAAAAATTCTTAATAAAAATAAATGGATCTATGACAGATCTAATACCTTCCTAGCCCATTAGCCCACTTCAAGTAAACTCCATGCTATATTAGCCTTAAAAATAGTTTTTTGTAAATATCTCAGAAACGAAAGTTCCTTTGAAGTTTTTGGTTATATACAAATTATTAAGAAAGACACGTTCTACTATATTTTAAAAACCGCATATTGATGCAATGCTCCGTTAAAATATTAGGATATTTTCAATTTTTTAACTGTTAAAAAGCTGTCATTAGCATTAATGAATTTTGACCCAAATCTTAACAGCTTGTTACAGTGTCGAACACTATTTTACCTAAAAATTTCATAAAAATTGGTTATACTGTTTAGGAGCTATCGTGTTACGGACGGACATAGACATACACAAAGACACCTAGACAGTCGTCACGCCGATATTACCAACATAGTTCCAAATACACCTAAATAAAAAAAAAATCGGCAATATATCAAAAAAAAAAAATTATTCGAAAATAATACCTAATATAGGAAAAGGTAAAAATCTAAAAAAATGGAGAAGTAAGTGGATTTCTTAGATGTAACGATATTTTTCAAAAATATATACCAAAGAAAGATTCTAAGCTTTTATTTTTATTTTACAAAAAGAAAAAATAATTAGTTTGAACTGTTAAAAATACAGGGTGTTTTTAAAAATAAGTAAAGTCTTTATGATCAGTTTAAGTAGTTTTTTATGACGACCTTACAAATCCATACAAAAAAGTTAGTCACCATCCCTTTTATAATAAAAAAATATTATACAGAATGGTAAAAAGTAATTACACATTGAAATATTTTTCTATTTTTTTATTTTAGTGCTAGAAATTCAAATAAATCTAGATATACTATATTTTCCTACATAAATTATTTACCAGACTTTATTTTTTGTGATTAACACTACATCATTACTATTTTTTAAACGTATATACTAGGCAACAACTACTTCGCTGTTATTAGCTCACACTACTACTATATAAGTAGTGTGAGCTATGGTAATCCTAATTTTTTCGAGAAAAAAAATGTTGCTCCGATTCCAAAAATATATTTTTATATCTTTGCGTTTCAGATGATTTTGAAACTTTTTTGTTTTGCTGTCTCTCTGTCTGTCTGTCTGTCTGTATGTCTGTCTGTCTGTCTGTATGTCTGTCTGTAACGACCAACCCGCATAACTCAAAAACGGCTTGTCCGATTTTAATGAAATTTGGTACCTAAGTTGGGTCTTGGGCCGTGATGGTCCCATTTAAAAATGAACAAAATCCACCAAACGCAAGCCAAATAAAAGGGTGGGGGTGGATTCCAAAAATTAGAGTTTATGTGAAAATATGGCGTGTGTAATATCAAACGAAAGGTAATTAAGTCTGGAGTTAAACAAAATGAATTTTAGTTTATTTAAAAAAAAAGGGTGGGGGTAGATGTCAAAAATTAGAGTTTAAGTGAAAATATGGCGTGTGTGATATCAAACGAAAGGTAATTGAGTCTGGAGTTAAACAAAATACATTTTAATTTTTTTTTAAAGGGTGGGGGTAGATTTTAAAAATTAGAGTTTAGGTCAAAACATGGCTTGTGTGGTATCAAACGAAAGGTAATTGAGTCTGGAGTTGAATAAAATATATTTCAGTTTTTAGTTATATTAGCTGACACGTACACTATGACTATAGTACCTAGTGTGAGCTTAGGTGCCCATAGATTGGCAGAGTATTTATAATGTTTGCGTAATTTTGTAGGATTTTAAAAGATAGAGGCTGGTAAAAAAGTCATATGAAAAGTAGTCGTCTCAAACTTTTGTTTATACCGGTTATGCAGTTTAAGATACCTTCTTAGTTTTACCATTTGTTAAAACAAGAAGAATGTGGTGTTGGTTTTGTCATCTTAAGAAAATACAGGGTGTTTCTTTTGTCAATATATAAATTCTTTTAAAAACCTAATATTTTATTATTTTTTAATTGTAACCACATAAATGCAATAATTCATGAATTTTTTGAATCTTTAGTAACCACTTACAGCACACTTTAAATTACGTGTTTAAATGAACGTAAATTAAATGATATATATTTGAAAAATATACATTTTTTTATATCCACAATTATTTCCAGCACTTCCCTATTTAGAAAATATACAGTTACAAGTTAAACTGTTTATTAATGTGTAGCTCTTAGTTTAAAACATGCAGCGTATTCAAGCTAATGTGATTTGTGCGGCTGCCATTGTGAAATTTAAGCGAAATAAAGAATATTAGCAATTTAATTTACGACTTATCATTTTCTAAATAATACAGTTCCAAGTGTACATAGTATATTAAGAAGTAGAAAGTAAGAACCAATTAGTAATTGTTAAATTAAAATTTCAAAATTGTACAAACAAGAGCCCACTTGTTCTAAATTTATCAAATTTTATTAAGATAGGCTTGGCCAGGTATTTGTGATAATCCCTGGCATAAATCTCAGAAAAGGTATATTTAAGGTGTCAGTTTTTGACATATCATGTATATTACTTAAAAATCACACGACCACTTGACACGAAATAAAATTTTAACAATTTATTCTCCTTTTTTGGCTCCCCCCTTAAAAAACCCTTTTTGCACCTTAAAGTTTTATTGATTTTGTGGATTTAACAGCTACCCACATAGCACAATCATGTGTTTAACACGTAAAAAAGGCGTGAGAAAAAAAACGTTGATTTTAAAAGCTGTTAGAGAAAAACGTTTATTTCATATATGAAAACAAGCCTAATAGGTCATTCATTAACGTTTTAAAAAATAACGTTGCTAAAAACTGCGTTGTAATAACGCCATTATCAAATTAAAACAGCACTGTTTTTACGTGAGTTTCAAGTGATTTTTATCAACGTTAAAATCACATTAGATTCACGCCTTTTCTACATGAATTTTAAAACGCGACTTGCATGGCTTTTCTACCGAATAATTTTGAGATTTTACTAGCAGCAGCGCATTTTACTAGCAGCAGCGCATTGTCGGCATTTTTCACTTAACTCACGAAATCAGGCAGTGCTTTGGCCTCTAAACTCCAAAAACCTGTAAAGAAACTGATCCCTGATTAATACTCTGTGAAAGTGTTTACTATTAAAAAATCTTGTTTAGCTTTAAAAAAAACATATAAATATAATGTATGTATATAAATAGATATATAGATATTTTGTCTTGCCTTGAGCGCCATCTTTAAAATTGTCTTGAAGTGCTGTAGTCTTAAACTAGTGAACTTTTATAACTTCATTTCGCGTCTCTTTTAAGTTAAAAAATTTTTATTAAAAAAACCTGACCAAAAAAGACGCAGAAAGTTAGTAGGTTTTAGAAATCTTAATCTAGTAGCGTTTTAGAACATGTTGTGGAGGACTTTTCAAGTGTGAATTTGGTACATGAAAATAACGAGGGTAAAAACACGTTATATACACAGCACCAGAAACTTCAGCAAAAATTGGATTTTTATAGCTTGATTTCTCCTTGCTTTTAAGTTATCTTTAAGCATGTAGATTTAACAAAATAAATATTACATAGTATGAAGTTGTTTTCAAGTAAAAAAAATTTGTTATTTTTGTTCACGTTAATTTAATGTTGATGTGATTTTTGTGCTATGTGGGTAGATAACCTATAAGGTAAAACCATTCCATCGGAGCACCACTTCTAAAATGGCATCACTAGGTGTTCCTTCTTAGACTCCCAACTATCTATCTCATTTTGTTTTTAATTTTATATTTTCTTTGCATAAATTAAATTAAACTACATATAGAAGAGATTACTGTTAATTAGTGTCAGAAATGCACAAAAATAAATATAATTGCTACAACCCGAAAGTAAAGTATTATATTTGAACAACAGAAAATATTATAGTTATATATTATGAAAGTAATATTTTTGTCTGAGACTTCTTTGTTTAATTTGGGAGCTCTAAAGCATTGCAGCGCTTATGCACCAGGCGTCGCAGGAAGGAGTATCTGTATAATAAAACCGGTTAAAAGTAAAAATTACCAAGGTACTCAAAACTACCTTCTAACCATTTTTTGTTCTACTCCAATAACCTATCTATCACGCAGCCTCCATAAAACTTCCCCTCTACTTGCATCGTGTCGTGAGGTCAGTCGAAACTTAATGAATTTTATAATTACAAGCATTTGTTCTCGACCTTTGTTTTGAGGTGGTAGTTAGTGTTGTCATTATGTTTTCGTGTGGCTCATATTAGAAAAACCAATTATTGAAAATATAAATAGAAGGTATGTACCATATTTAAAACGTAATTTTAGTCTTTTGTTGTTTACATTGTACGTTTACGAAATATTTCAAAATTTCCTTATTAAATTGCCTGCCGGGCCTTTCCGAGCTATATTTCTTTAATAGGCATATTTCAATCATGGCTTCCCAAAAAATTGTCCGCGTACGTTCCTCATTCTGACTTATAGGTATTCAAAACAGTGATATGTGTAAAAAAAGATGTGAAATATGATTTTTTTCCATATAAAAAATGATTTTCTCACCATTTTTTGATTTAGCAAAAAATTTAATATACGCATATAAAATAAAATTATCTAAAACGGTGACCAACAATTTTAAATAGTAATATTATATCAAAAAAGTAACAACATGAACACGGCCGGATTTAGGAATTTTAATTGGGGCTGAAGGGGAATATCAATGGCTAGCTTTAAAAAAAATTATGCATAAAAACTAGAAGAGGTGTTCTGTGTGTCAAAACTGAATATAATTTTATACCTTTGGATTTGGGAGGGGATATTTTCCCTTTTCCTCCTGCTCCATAGATCCGCCCCTGGCATAAAACATTAAATAACTTACAATATACTAATATCGTTATTTTTATCACCTCAACCCCATCACCTTACTCCGTTTGATCCATCACATATGGGATACCCTGTATAGATACATGTTTTAATATAAACAGTATATTATAATCAAACTTTGTCTTTCATTCAAAGAAATTACAAAAAAACACAATTAATTTTGTCCCGCTTTATTTATCCTATGTGCGTCGCTGAGTCAGGCAACGAATTTCAGAGTTAGGCTTTTCGCACTAGAGCTATCAAGATGATGTCATCGCTATTGTCTTCTGCACTGAATCTGAATTAAATACTAACTTCTTTTCAAAATATTCTCCATGGTATTTTTAAAAATCCTTGCATGTCTTTCCTAGCTGCCGACGCGACGTGATGGCGACGACGCCAAGACTTAAAGTCTGCAGTTAGTAGTGTTGAATTACATGCAGAACAAAAATGTAATTTATGAAATATAAAACGTAAGCCTGTCTATGTTTCTTCGTGTTTAACTTAAAATGCAAAGTGGGTATATAATATATGAGTCTGCAAAAGTGCAGTCTGCAGTTTCGTCCACAGTATTGCACTTGACATAGGTTGTGACTAGAAAAAGGGGAATTAGGGAATTGAGTATCTAGGCATAAAGTTCTTACTAGCATCTGTAGAATTTTGGATTGGAGGGGGGCGTCGCATTGCCCAGTCAAATTATGAAAGATTATGAAATTTGAAGTTTGTAGATTTGTCAACAAAACTAGGCGTTGGTATATTATTTATTGTTATCCATATAACATAAAATAAAAAACAAAATTATGTCACAAGAAATCTGTCCCCGACGGTAACAGACAATTTTTGTTCAAAGACAATTTATTCCACGTGGCAACTTAAAGTTTAAGTATAAACAGAAGTAGTGGATTATAGAGGACAGCGACCAACAAAGTCGGAGAGTTTTTGAATTATTTTTGTGTTTGAAGATTGTAACGATTTAAAAAAAACACGATATCTCCTAGACCGCTAAACCGATTTTCATAAAATATTCAGGTAAAATAGTTTTTGACACTCTAACGAGCTAATTAAAATTTGCTCAAAATCCATTAATGCTAATGACAGTATTTTGACAATTAAAAACTAAAAAAATGCTAACTTTTTACCGGAGCATCGCATCTTTTCAATATGCTGTTTTCGGAATCTAGTAGACTGCATTATGCTCAATAATTTGTGCTATAACCAAAAACTTAGTAGCAGCTTTAGTTTTTGAGATATTTACAAAAAACTGTTTTCAAGGCTGATAATATATCATGGCCTCACTTGAAGTATGCTAATAGTGGATCCATTTATTTTATTTGCCATTTGTGAAATCAGACCAAAATATTTTGGATTGAAAGATGTGATTAAGTCACCCTAAAAATCTCATTGCAATAAAATCACGTTCCCCATATAAAAAACAAGTATTACGAAGGATGGGCTAAAGCGATAGAAAGTGAGACGCGAAAAGAGACGAAGGTAAAAAGGTCCAAAATAAAATTTCGAATGTTGCCAGCAAATGATATTTCGCGTAAGCAATGTGCTATTTGGCATTTTTTGCTAGAGCTAATAAGGTCACCATACCATATTTTCCATTTTGTGTTTTTATATCATTACAAACATTCTTAAATTGTGTAACGCAAAAAATTAGGATTTTCGACATCTCCCCCCCTTTGTAACGCATTTTCAAAAAAAAATTGTGAAAAGGGGGATAAAATGGGGTACGGTGGTAAAAAGGGGTACCGCAGTTTAGGGTAAACTGCGCAAGAATAAAACCTCTTAATATCAGATTTGTTATCCCTATGTTTCAACTCTCTGTAATATGATTGGTGCCGGTCGGCGGAGCTTAAGTTGGTTTTTGCTCAACTTATGATGTTGTGCGCTGTTTATTGTAAAAGTAGCTTGCGCATTTTGAAACAAACAAAGTACATTTTTTACATACTTTTCAAAATGTTGTTTACATTGAACAATTAGTGGGTTTATGTATTATTCATAATTAAAGGCGTTGCCCGTAAAATTAGCCTTTGACTGTGTATGATATTTCTTTGAATTTAACTGGTGTTTTGGAGCAAAATAGGGTTTTTTCAGGGGTTTAAAACGGGATACCTTGTTATAACTAGTAACCTATTTTCATTTTGGCCCAAAAAAAATGTTTTTTGATATTATTACTGAAAGTAGTATTTTATGTTGTATTTGCAAGAAACGGGCAAAAAATTTGTGTAGAAGAGTCGACAGCGATGACTGGGTTACTATAATTCTTTATACATTTTGTAAATACTAAATTTAATTATTTTATTTTGTACTACTAACTGTAACTTTTTTTTTAAATAAGATAACATATGTAGCCAAATTATTTCCAAATGACGAACGCAATGTTGACCATTTAATAGGAGAATTAAGCCTAAAAAATTAAGTACCCCAAATTGCATATCTTTCCCCTATTTAAAAAACATTGAGTGTAACGTAAGGCTAAACGCCAACTCCACCCTTTAGCGCGACGCAATTTAATAATCTGTAATAAATGCTATATTAAATATCTGTGTTTCGTGAAAATATTTTCACAATATCTCACTAATCATTCTTCCTCTTTAAGTGGCATTACAACTCCTAGTGGGTTTTAACCTGATTAACCAGAGCCCTCTATTCTGCCGTCTCTGGTACGATTCTTTGCCGCCTTTTTTTGTGGCGTCCCTCTTACTCTGCTACCTGCAGGTTTCCAGTTCATTATTTTTCTTGGTGTTCTTGTCTTATCCATTCTCTGTATATGTTTCCAACATCTATTAGTTACTCTAATCCATAACTTATCAGTATCCGCAAATAACTATCATCTATTTGCAGTGATCGAAAGACCTTACGAAGAATTTTGCTTTCAAATATTTTTAGTTCTTCTTTCGCTACCAGTCTTTTAATTGAAGTGTAAGTCTGTTGTTTGGGAGATTTCATTGAAATCCTTGTCTCAAGCAGTTTTTGATGAGCATAAAAGAATTTGTTTTCGTAATAGAGTTTTCTTTACTTATGTTTACTCCCAAGTATGTAAACTTTTCCATTTCCTCGAACCTATAACTAAGTACTTCAAAATTATGAGCATATCTCTCATTATTTTTTTGAGAAGTTAATGTATTTGGTTTTTACCCAAATGCAGCATGGCGAAAGGAACGGTAATTTTTTTCGATTGTTGTATGTATGTAAATAAATATGTATGTTTGTGTCACGCTAGAGGCTAAACTGCTGAACCGATTTTGACAAAAAATGTGTTGTTGAATTGCTACTGATCACGACGGGGCTATAGGCTATATTTTTTTAAACGGGAATCAACATGGTGGTCTTCAAACACCATTTTGTCACATGATGTAGGCTTTAAGGCATACAAATTATCTAAATTTCAGGCAATTTTTTGAAATTCCTTTGGTTACCCCCCCCCCCCCCGAACCGAACCGAACCCCCCCGGCTCTTCTTCTCTCCTCCACACTATCCTTATTAGTATAATAGTTATAGCTATAACTTTCACAAATATAAAGCGATTTTAAAAGTTCTTTCTGCACACGCTTGAAGACTTTTTCCCAACATCATTTTACTAGTTTCCCACTCCCTCTCATCTCCCATCCTTCCTTATTAGTAATAGTTTTAGCTATACCTTTCACAAATGTAGAGCGATTTCAAAAATTCTTTCTGCACAAGATTTTTTTCGACAGTATTTTACTAGTTCCTAGTAGTCCTAGTCCTCCCTCTCTCCTCCTCCACCTTTACTCAATGGACACTAACACTGTTCGCGTCCGTAGAAAATCTACACGTACTTTTTGGGTAAAGCTAAATGAATGGTAAATGCATAGTGCTTTTTATAAGGCTGAATAAGAACTAAACCTAAAAGTTAGAAATAAAAAAAAACACTCAACTGCTAAATCTACATTTGTCTACTAGTCGCAGTTGGGTACCAAATTACCCAATACCTGATTCATGAAAATATAAAACTGTATAATTTTGTAAGTAGGCTTTGGGCATCAAAACTAAAAGTTTGCCGTACATTACAGGAATACCTATCAATTTTGTACCCAACTGCGACTAGTAGGTACAAGTACATTTAGCAGTTTTGTGTGTGTGTATTATTTTTTTATATTTGCTTGTATATATTAACTGTTAAAGTTTCGGTCAAAGATTTTTTTTCTCTACTATGAACATCATCCGCGTATAGTCCTGTCATTTTAAAAAGCCTCACAAAAAATTGGCACGCGCCAGGAGGCTGTGCAAAAATTGTAAATTTATTTTTAAATTTTGGGAAGAATTTCTGTGTTTTAAGCACGGCTAGGTATACTTCGAACGTACCTTATTCCATTCTATAAGTACCTAATCCCTTCTCGTAATATAACAAAGGCTTTCGAAAGTTACCACCTGCATTCTTTAATACAGGGTCAAACTCATTTTAAAATTGTTAGCTGTTACTGTTTATATTAGGGATTTGAATTATTATTGTGAATAATAACAATTATAAACCTGTACATTTTAGTTTGATTTTATAAGTGAGAACCTAATAAGTGATATTAATAATGGTGTTTTGGCTGCCATTTGATACACCACAAACAAATTTTTGGAGACCATCAGAGGACCAAGGAGGAGAAGAAGTGGTGGTACTATTAATGACTGCGGAATTTAAACTACAAACTTTTATAAAGAACAAGTAAAGTTTAAAGAACAAAAAATTAAAAAAAAAGTTTTCTGTGTTTTGGTCAGGGATCAAACCTGGAACCTCTTAATTGTACGCAAACGCTCTCCCAATTGAGCCACCAAAACCACATATGTATAATTTGGTAAAACCTTAACTACATATATGTGTCGTTAGTGTCACAGTATAGTATTTTTTTAAATAATTTTTCGTTCTTGGTGATTTTGAGTCCTTGCATTATTGCATTGGTATTTAAGAAAAAACTTTTGATCTAAATTATGTCTAGCTAAGTTAGAACCATATGAAAAACTTGTTTACTTTTAACTTTAGGAAAAAAAGTTATTCTTCATAAAAAGTTCTGCATGTTTTAAAACCTAAAATTTAATCATCAGATATCAAATGTCTTTAGTCGTATACAAGGTTTGTCAAAAAATATAAATTTTGCTTAAAAGTAAAATACTTTTATTTTCGTCAATATCGAAAATAGTTGTAAATAAAAGTTAATCAGAACTAAAAACAATGTTAAAATATGCAATTATATCAATTTATAATGAAAAATTATGTTTAGTTAATTTTGACTAGTTTTTCTCCATTATACAGTGAAACGGTAATAATGCCACTATTATTATGTGTTTTATGTATTCTAACGCATTTTGACGGTTACAATAATCCATTTGACTAAGTTACGTCTAACTACAGTTTTTACATTGTTTTTATTGAAATATGTACATATTATGAAATTTTTTTTATTGTAAATGGTGGTAATAGCATATTTAAACAAGGCTTTTAGTTTTGATTGACTTTTCTTTATAACAATTTTTGATATTGTCAAAAATTTACTCTTGGTCAAAATTTATATTTTTTGAAAAACCTCGTATGTGACTGAAAAAATTTGATATCTGACGATTGTATTTTAAATTTTAAAACATGCAGAACTTTTTATAAAGAGTAACTTTTTTTCCTAAATTAAAAATAAAAAGTTTTCCATATGGTTTCAACTTAGCTAGACAAAATGTATATAACCTGTTATAACAATTCATCCTGTACCTAATGTTACATTTAAATAAAATGTATAGTACCTTTATTAAACGTTTTATTTTACTTGACTATATACTATATAAAGTTCCCAGTCCGGCCCATATTCTCTTTTATTTGTTTAGGATTCCTTAATGGGTTTCACACTTCAAATTTTATTATGGTTTTTTTGGTAGCTTTTTGAAATAAAAGGACTTTACCAGCTATCGGAGTTGATTTGCTTTCAATATATCCGTTTGTGTCAATCATTCTAGAGAAGCTTCAAGGAGCAGATTAAACAGAAATAAAGATAACGCATCAACTTACGTCTTTAGTTGATAATCGGTGACCTTGCCTTACTCCAGAAATTACACACACTGGCTCTGACAACTGCTTATTTATTCTTACTACAGCTTTAGAAACCTGAATATAGGAGGTGACACCCATGGGACAAGTTGTTCGATTATAGCATATAGTAGAAGCAGATCAGTTTATTTATATTTCCCCTAGAAGTACCTATTACAATAAACCCCCAGAAGTGCCCTATATAATAATATATGTAATAATGCCCTTATAATTTTAATTTTTTGCATACCCTTAATTTTTTTTGATAATTTCATCCAATTACGAATTTGTTTTCAATAGCTTTTATTCTGCCTTTATTTAGCAACCTTAGACGTTTAAGATGGTGGCAGCAGATAGGAAAGGATGAGCGACAGATCAGGGTTAAATCAAATGGGCTTATGTGCCAAATTGAGATCCGATCGCTTTCTCCCCTAACGGATTCCGCCTATTTCCGCCGCGATATAAATTCGCAGATAACACTAAAAAATGACGCTGTTTTCTTAAACGAAAGTTGAAATGTTAATCCATAATGACAACGAAGTACCTATTTAATTTTGATACAACAAGCGGCTTTAAATCATTAAATAAATTTTGCAAAATTTACATATTACTCGCTTCGCGTCGTTTTGTCAACAGAATTTGCGTGCGGAAAAATTAACTTTCTGCACTTGTTAGGAAAATAGCTATTACATTTTATTCGTTTGTTTGATTCTTGTTATTTATTGACTGAAAATATTTTCAAAGCATAATATGATTTACGTCTAAGGTTCAGTATTATCCTATGAGCCTAAATTAGCCATTAGACTGGTATTATTGGTTGGTTATAAGTAAAATGTACCCCATACAATAATAAAGTGATCTGAACTTTTAATCATACCTTTTTATCCCAGGCCCGTTTTGATCATACAGCCTAACAGCAAAAAAATCTGATAAACGCTGAAAATTGGGAAAAATTGCAATTATCAAAATGTAGAACATTTATTAAATGTTGTCAATTTTGCTTTATAAAGTAGTTCTGTAAAGTGGTAAAATGGTTTCCGATTTTTTTTTAAATTAAGGTTAGTCTTATCTATTCTAGTTTAATATATTTTCTGGCTTTCAAAATGTACCAATTTAGCAACTTTACCATTTATCTAATACTACAATATTCTGATCAAGATTTTCGCAGTTTACTAGACATTTTGGCGTTCTACGGGAACAACAAACCTCGTTCTTGGATTCAAAGCCTCGAAACATATCATAGATATGTAAATCTGGTCACATGTACAGACCATTTTTTTATTTTATGTTTCGGTATTATTATTTTTTCTCAGTGCGCATTTTTCCGTGTGCGCTATTTTCGGCGTGCCCTGTGTCCCGCAAGCAATTTTTTTCATGTGTACTATTATTTTTTGGTGCGCTTATTTCCAGGATTCAAATAAAGTAAGTTAGTTAAATTATTTTTTTCATCCTTGAACTTATCTGTAGTAGCTACCAGCTATACTTTACAAATTTTTTCGGCCTCTAGGGGGGTTTTTACCAAGAAAGCTTGCTTTATAATGAGCGTCCTTACTGCCAATGAATGCGCCCGGCAAGTACAGAAGTTGAATTGTACAATTTCGAAAGTTTCCCCAGAATAAATTGCCGTATTCGGGTCACCTTATTGACAATATAATGTGAATCAAAGAGGGATACAAACAAAGGCTTGTAAAATTTACAGTTATTACAGGACGCTATCCTTAATTTTGCCACAAACCAAAGTTTATTGTTTTAAATTATTTTGCATTAAATCACTGCCGAACTTTGACCGGTTTAACTATAATTTTTACACGGAGTGAACGTCGTGCCGTAGCCAGAGGGACAGCGTTAAAGGAAAGTGGTACATTATTATACCATCATAAAAGTGGTACACAATACTTTTTGTTGTAATACCCAGGGTCACTGCATCCTGGAAGTCTACGCAATTTTCATGATCCAGTGACTCCAGTAATACCAAAAATGTATATTTTGGGACCAAAAATTAAACATAAAACATTTTTGTTGGTAGATGGCGCTGCGGAGTACATAATTTTGGCTTCTTACTAGAAACGTAAGATAGAGACAAAATCGTATACAAGCAAAAACCCTTATTATATGTACCCCCTTAGCCCTAAAAACATGTGTGATTTCTAATAATGCCGTTGTTTAACTTTACAAACAAAATTACCCCATTATAGTTTTACTTTAAATAAAAACGTTCCAAAATATAAACCGGTAGTTAACCATGAAACTTTAAACATAGGCATCATTTGCAATACTAGCCCAAACGTGCGTTAGTTTTCAGTCTCATAATTTTTATTAATGCACTGGGCAAAAAAATAAACATCGCTTAAAAAATAACGGAAGTTTACGTAACAAACTATTTTTTTAAAATTGATGCAAGTCCCTGTAAAGTTTTTAATATTACGCTATTACGTTTAAAATACTCTGCCAATATATGGGCCCCTAAGCTCACACTAGGTACTATAGTTATAGTTTACGTGTGAGCTAATATAACTAAAAACTGAAATATATTTTATTCAACTTCAGACTAAATTACCTTTTTATTTGATACCACACAAGCCATGTTTTGACTTAAACTCAAATTTTTAAAATCTACCCCCACCTTTAAAAAAAGCAAAAACCAAAATGTTATTTGTTAAACTCCGGACACAATTACCTTTCGTTTGTTATCACACACGCCATATTTTCACTTAAACTCTAATTTTTGAAATATACCCCCACCCTTTTTTTTAAATAAATTAAAATGTATTTTGTTTAACTCCAGACTTAATTACCTTTCGTTTGATATGTCACATGCCATATTTTCACATAAACTCTAATTTTTGAAATCTACCCCCACCCTTTTATTTGATTTGTGTTTGGTGGATTTTGTTCATTTTTAAATGGGACCATCTCGACCTAATACCCAGCCTAGGCACCAAACTTCATTAAAATCAGCCAAGCGGTTTTTGAATTATGCGCGTTGGTCGTTACAGACAGACATACAGACAGACAGACAGACAGACAGACAGACAGACAGACAGACAGACAGACAGACAGACAGACAGACAGACAGACAGACAGACAGACAGACAGACAGACAGACAGACAGACAGACAGACAGACAGACAGACAGACAGACAGACAGACAGACAGACAGACAGACAGACAGACAGACAGACAGACAGACAGACAGACAGACAGACAGACAGACAGACAGACAGACAGACAGACAGACAGACAGACAGACAGACAGACAGACAGACAGACAGACAGACAGACAGACAGACAGACAGACAGACAGACAGACAGACAGACAGACAGACAGACAGACAGACAGACAGACAGACAGACAGACAGACAGACAGACAGACAGACAGACAGACAGACAGACAGACAGACAGACAGACAGACAGACAGACAGACAGACAGACAGACAGACAGACAGACAGACAGACAGACAGACAGACAGACAGACAGACAGACAGACAGACAGACAGACAGACAGACAGACAGACAGACAGACAGACAGACAGACAGACAGACAGACAGACAGACAGACAGACAGACAGACAGACAGACAGACAGACAGACAGACAGACAGACAGACAGACAGACAGACAGACAGACAGACAGACAGACAGACAGACAGACAGACAGACAGACAGACAGACAGACAGACAGACAGACAGACAGACAGACAGACAGACAGACAGACAGACAGACAGACAGACAGACAGACAGACAGACAGACAGACAGACAGACAGACAGACAGACAGACAGACAGACAGACAGACAGACAGACAGACAGACAGACAGATAGACAGACAGACAGACAGACATACAGACATACGGTGCAACAAAAAAGGTTCAAAATCATCTGAAACGCAAAGATATATAAAATTTTTTGGAAACGGAGCAACTTTTTTTTTCACGAAAAAATTAGGATCACCAAAGCTCACACTACTATACTATAGTATATGTGTGAGCTAAAATAAATAAACTGTTAAAGGGAATGGGTATACAAGAAATCAAAATTTACTATAAAAATATGTAAAATGGCATTTATTAGATTGTGTATATTCTCTTTTTTTTTGCATATTTTATTAAATAATCTCTGACTTGATCTATTTACTAAGCCACAGCCAAGGGAATTCTTCGAAGCTGGTTTTGTTTGGCCTCCCTTCGGTTCTTCTAAAGAGAGACGTTTGAAAGCGTTAATCCATCACTATATCCGACTTTTATTTTTACTAGTAGATTTTTTTTAATGTTTAGAGATGTATGTGTTTTAAAATATACTGGTAAATATACGTTTAAGATAGTAGCCTATTAGTAGCCAAAGGTGCAACTTTTTCACTCTGATTATACAAATTTTGCGTATATCTTTGGGTTTTAAACAATTTTGAATATTTTTTGTGGCGCAGCACATAGTAGTATTAGACCACCCTTTTTTTTAAATAAATTAAAATGTATTTTGTTTAACTCCAGACTTAATTACCTTTCGTCTGATATGTCACATGCCATATTTTCACATAAACTCTAATTTTTGAAATCTACCCCCACCCTTTTATTTGGTTTGTGTTTGGTGGATTTTGTTCATTTTTAAATGGGACCATCTCGACCTAAGACCCAGCCTAGGCACCAAACTTCATTAAAATCAGCCAAGCGGTTTTTGAATTATGCGCGTTGGTCGTTACAGACATACAGACAGACAGACAGACAGACAGACAGACAGACAGACAGACAGACAGACAGACAGACAGACAGACAGACAGACAGACAGACAGACAGACAGACAGACAGACAGACAGACAGACAGACAGACAGACAGACAGACAGACAGACAGACAGACAGACAGACAGACAGACAGACAGACAGACAGACAGACAGACAGACAGACAGACAGACAGACAGACAGACAGACAGACAGACAGACAGACAGACAGACAGACAGACAGACAGACAGACAGACAGACAGACAGACAGACAGACAGACAGACAGACAGACAGACAGACAGACAGACAGACAGACAGACAGACAGACAGACAGACAGACAGACAGACAGACAGACAGACAGACAGACAGACAGACAGACAGACAGACAGACAGACAGACAGACAGATAGATAGACAGACAGACAGACAGACAGACAGACAGACAGACAGACAGACAGACAGACAGACAGACAGACAGACAGACAGACAGACAGACAGACAGACAGACAGACAGACAGACAGACAGACAGACAGACAGACAGACAGACAGACAGACAGACAGACAGACAGACAGACAGACAGACAGACAGACAGACAGACAGACAGACAGACAGACAGACAGACAGACATACAGACATACAGACAGACAGACAGACAGACAGACAGACAGACAGACAGACAGACAGACAGACAGACAGACAGACAGACAGATAGACAGACAGACAGAGAGACAGACAGACAGACAGACAGACAGACAGACAGACAGACAGACAGACAGACAGACAGACAGACAGACAGACAGACAGACAGACAGACAGACAGACAGACAGACAGACAGACAGACAGACAGACAGACAGACAGACAGACAGACAGACAGACAGACAGACAGACAGACAGACAGACAGACAGACAGACAGACAGACAGACAGACAGACAGACAGACAGACAGACAGACAGACAGACAGACAGACAGACAGACAGACAGACAGACAGACAGACAGACAGACAGACAGACAGACAGACAGACAGACAGACAGACAGACAGACAGACAGACAGACAGACAGACAGACAGACATACAGACATACGGTGCAACAAAAAAGGTTCAAAATCATCTGAAACGCAAAGATATATAAAATTTTTTGAAAACGGAGCAACTTTTTTTTTCTCGAAAAAATTAGGATCACCATAGCTCACACTACTATACTATAGTATATGTGTGAGCTAAAATAAATAAACTGTTAAAGGGAATGGGTATACAAGAAATCAAAATTTACTATAAAAATATGTAAAATGGCATTTATTAGATTGTGTATATTCTCTTTTTTTTTTGCATATTTTATTAAATAATCTCTGACTTGATCTATTTACTAAGCCACAGCCAAGGGAATTCTTCGAAGCTGGTTTTGTTTGGCCTCCCTTCGGTTCTTCTAAAGAGAGACGTTTGGAAGCGTTAATCCATCACTATATCCGACTTTTATTTTTATTAGTAGATTTTTTTTAATGTTTAGAGATGTATGTGTTTTAAAATATACTGGTAAATATACGTTTAAGATAGTAGCCTATTAGTAGCCAAAGGTGCAACTTTTTCACTCTGATTATACAAATTTTGCGTATATCTTTGGGTTTTAAACAATTTTGAATATTTTTTGTGGCGCAGCACATAGTAGTATTAGACCTCTATAGCCGGCCACAATTATTTACACAATAAATATGTATTGTAATCATCAAATTTTATTTATTAAAAAAAACCCATCAACATGTCAATAAAAGCAGTATGAATTATTATTGAAAAAGTTATAAAGGAAGAACGAAATTTTTTATTCGATATAATTGGCAAGAAAGACCTCCCACTGTGTATATGAAGTTATTTTTGTCATCGTCCGAGTCATCCGCTATCTCGGTTACAATGAACAATTCTTAGCCAAGTCTATACCTGGTGAAGGGTTCTAAGAGAATGTATATTCCGTGGGTTGTTAAGAAGTAAGATATGACTTGATTTTTATGCCCGCACGAGAGAACAAATTAAACCCTAAATCGTCTAGCGTTGCTTCGTTGCTACCATCTCCATATAGCGCAATGAAAACGTTTTTTCGTTTGAAACACTGTAGCGATTTTGAAATGCTCAGATTTTTCTTTAACCCGGGTTGGTACACCTATTTTTCCTAACATGGATGGTACACCCGGGTATGACATACCCACTTACCATTTCGCATTTGAAGTTAACGGTAGACATATAATTTTAATATGATGGTTGTGTTCTAATTTTTCGAACCTTTTTGACGTTGAAAAAAAAATAAATATAACATTAGTCATGTTTAGTCTAACTAACCAAACCCTTCAAATAAAAAAAAACCCAAAAATCAATTTAGCAAAAAAAAATTTCAGCATAAAGTACAAATGGATAATTTAAGCAATGCAGCGAAATTTAAATAAAGTATTTCTCAAACCACCCCAAGCTACCCCTCAAGCACATTTTGTTTAATATAAATTCAATGCATGTTGCAACAAGAAGAAGCAGTAGGACCGTGTTTTTATTTTTAACCAAAAATTAAAGCTTAGAAGATCTTCAAGAGAAAATGTTTTCCTAGATATTAAAAACGACATTCTCAACATAAAAACCGTAATAATTCTAGTTTCGTTTAAACAAAGAAATGTGTTTTAAATTATCTTCGTATTTCCTGCATTTAATACGGATTAAGGTAGCTTTTTCCATTTTCTCCCTTTAATTTTGAAAAGGATATATTTTGCGAACTCTAAAGAGCAAACTTTTATAAGAATTATGAAAAATTTTAGATTGTATATTTTTAAAAACATTTGTCCAAATTCTAAGAGAATACTTAAGCATCACATTTGCTTTATTGGACACATATCCAGAGATCAAAATCTTGTCAATACTGTCTCGGGCCCACGCCGAAACTTTTTTTTATATACGCCACTGCATCCATCCAAGTTTGATATTTTCGTAGGACAATCACAATTCATTCATACCACATGACGACTCAGCAGGCCGGCCTGCTAAGCACCCCCCGGTACGTAAATTTCTTTTTTTAAGTAGGATTTAATTTTGCCTGATGCCCTTTGTGCTCTTAACACGGGACCACCGGCTTAACATGACTTCCGAACCACGGCCTTGTATTAATCATCAACTTTGCCTGCTTCGTTAATGCCCAAACTTCGCCAAAGAGAGGTTTTACCCCTACCTCTGGTGAATCTATATTCACAAACGGATGGTATGTTCGAAATTGTAGAGGCAGGCATGGGATTTAAACCCACCGCCCTCTGATTGGAAAGCGAACCACTGAATCAAATTTAGATTCTGAAATTTTTTTATTTATTCATTTTCATGGAGTTAGAAGGCGTATGTAATGTAAAAAACTTATTGTCTCGAGAAACGCTCACTACGCCATCGTGTATTTTTAAAATCAAAATATTAAAAACGACAAATTTTAATATAGCAATTTTGCTTGTTTGTTTCAAAATTAACATGGAAAGTCAGAGCGGAAGTATTAAAATTTAATGAAAACGCAAACGTGCGTTATCAAAACTAAATTCCGGTTAAAACAGATTTAAAATCCCGGCAGTTTTCCTACACCGCCGGCTCCGAGGTAGCATATATTTCTCTGTTCAATGAAATATGAGTTTCAACATAGCAGAGTCAAAACATCACAAATCCTCGTAAAAAACGGCATTTCGCTACAATTTAAAAAACTTTCATTATTTAAGAACTACACAGAAAAAATAAGATTTTGGATAAACGGGATATGTATTTTATCCAAATAAATACGTGATTAACTATAGACAAGCAATTATTTGTTTAAAAAATAATATATATTTTTTTATCTCGTTCTTTTATATAATTTATTTAATTACCATAATATATTTTGTTTAATTTAATACGGTTATTTAGTTCAAGACTCAAGCCAATTTTTATTTTTTGTTTCTATAGTCTCGCGCAGTCAAGTGCGGATCTCGGTCAAAATCTAGGGGGGGTAACAGTCGAAAAACTTATTTGGAATATAATTTTTCTTCTGAGTGGGGGGTAATTCTCCCGTTTTCTCTTTAATTATGAACAAAAAGTGCATATTTTTAAGGAAGGTAATTACCACGTTACCCCCCCCCCCTCAAATTCATGCTTGCGCGCAGTGTCCGCGGGATCAAAACTAGAAGTAAAATGCCCAAAGATATTTTTCTTGCAATTGCACCACCACTTTGCATTCTGTGTGCACTTAGCAAAGGCGCAAGTTTGACCAGGTTCAAGGAAAACCTCTTCCGGCACACAAGACGCTAACCCTACCAAGTCCACTTTGGCTCCCTGACTTCCGCATGCGCGGATCTACCAATATTATTTACGTCATGTATTACAATAGATGAACAACCTATCCAAACCTAACCGGTTCGGTTCGGTTTGCTTCGGTTCGGATTCACATCCTCTAGGATCCCGGGTAGGAAGTCAGGAAAGTTTTTTTTTTTTTAAATTATTGGTTCAGTTTGCTTTAGTTCTGTTCGATTAGATTTGATTAGGTTTCGTTAGGTTAGGTTTTTGAAACTTTCTATTTTCATGTGGTCAGAATCAAATGAAAAGCACCCTGTTCATCTATTGTAATACATGAGGTAAACAATATTGGTAGATCTGTGCATGCGAAAGTCAGGGAGCCAAAGTGGACTTGGTAGGGCTAGTGTCTTGTCTTCCGGCACATCCTTATTTTTGTAGCAGGCGAGCTCTTTGACAATGATATTGTCAAATCGGGTGGCCAAGGCTTGAATGATGCAAGCTACCAATTTGTGCAAAAAAAATGACTGACAAAAGAATTAAACGTTATTGATATGATTATTTATTACGATCTCGATAAGGAATTTGGCGGAAGTGCAACTATAACACCAGTATTTATTAAAGGGTCTACAGTGCTACTATCCTAGGTTTAAAAGTCTAAATTTGGTTGAAGGTTTAACTTATTTTTCCTGTGAATGCAATAGTTTTTAATATTTATATAATAATAATGCATAAATACCTTGCGATATGGGTCATCTTTTTTCGTTGTAAGACATTATTTCTACACAAAGGTTATAAATAAATAAAAAAACGTCACTAGCAAATGTCGAATAAAAACGGTGTAAGTCAGTGTCAGCTGTCCGCTATATTTTACATGTTAATTTTTAAGACAAGTTAGCGACGATTAAACCGATGGTCGATTGTTTTGATGAATGTGTAATTGAAAAGGGATTCTAATATATCTTGTGCTTTTTACAGTATTTAAATATTGATACGTATTTAATACGGTAATGCATCTACAGATATAGTTTTAAGTTATTTATGTATTATTTAGCTTTGTATATAAGTTTCTTTGTCAATCATGGATTATTTCAATTGTTTTTCGAACTTTAAACCACCCCTCAGGGGTGGTAGTACAATTTGAGACTATTTTTAACGGGAATCCTACGACTGCACGGACTTAGCTGCCAAAAAATGACATTTTGTTACAAAATGTTTATGTGGTTTTTCTTTATTTCTATGAAACTCATTGAGAAATGCTTACTATCTTATTGCACATTAGGGTGAACCAAATCTTTGCAGTTATTTGACCTGTAAGTCTTAAAAAAATACACTAAAACCGGTCGGTGTTAAGTCTATAGACTTGACACTTAAACCCGGTCTACAATGCTAAGTCTTAAGGTCTTAGTAAATAGTGGTCAAAGTGTTTTTCTCAATTATATAAACAATGTAGAAAAATCATACATACTTGTTCAATTTTCTTCTTTAAAACTTCGCATTTTTACTTTTTTATATTTGTTTATTGTAACAACTATTAAACCTAACTAACTTATGTTTGTTGCAAATATATATATATATATATATATATATATATATATATATTATTTAAAAGCTTTTTAAACGTTGATTGAATAACATTATTCAGTCAACTGTTTAATTTACTTAATATTACTGTTGATTTGAACGAAAAGTTTGTATTTGATGTTAAAAAAACCAGAAATATAAATAATATTTTAAAACCCTGGAAACTGCAATAAGAGAAACATTAAAATAAACTCTAAAAGTAAAGATGAAAGTAGTTATGAATAGCTCTATATATGTGAAAATAATTTCCCCAGTTAATGATTTACCCCTAAACGAAACAAAGTGAAGCCTAGAAAAAATCACTCAAGATGCTTTCCAACGGCCTCTTTCGTCTTGGTGAAAACCACTCTGGCACTCATAGCTTGCCATTGAATCACCCAAACGCTATAATGCTAAAGCACTCTGCCAAGAACGAGAAAGACTGTGTTTTAAATGCTCCACACCAAAAATAAGACACCAGCGTAAGCCAAAAATCTGTCGACTTAGAAAACTGTTACAAATCAAAATTACAATTCGTTAAATTTGCTTCCAGTTACAAAATATAAATCATTGTGATGCTAGTGGCTCAAAGCACAGATTAGCCGAACAAAACTTTGAATAAAATACAGCGATCCTGAAAATCATGCCTAAAAACATGTCGCTTTATCGCCATAAATTTTGCTTGTTCTTGACCATGTCTTGCATGCAATTAATGACAAAATACCATTTATATTCAAATCCCGTTTTGTTACATTTTATAGAGGGGATAGTCCATCTCTACCCCGAATTATCGAGGTTTTCAATTGAGATGTTGATACATGTCGTTGAATAATAATTGAAAACAGAACATTTAGTTCAGTGGTGCTCCTATTAGGGTTATTTTAGAGCGCTTATTTGCCAGTTTTTAAAGTATGTGGTAATAAATATAATTTCGCAGTAGTAGTTAACCACTACCAATACTGTAAGCTACGATAATTTCGTTATGGTAGTAGTGATTATTTATTATATCATATTACAGATTTTTTGTGCGACGTTTAAAACATTATAAAATATCACCAGTTTCCAATTACAAAATATTTATTTGGAACATAAGGAGCAGAACAAAGGTCAGCTTTTACTCTTTTCACTTTGAGCTGACATTGACAGTTTGAAATATATTTTAAAAACTCTAACAAGAGCGGCGCATGGTAGTGGCTGTTAACCACTATCATAAGGGCTGTTATATGTCAACATTTTAAGCGTTCCAAAAACTCTCTATAGTTAAGCAAAAGAAAATCAAATAAAAAATTGAGTTAAATACACAAATGCTTAAATGAAGGATCTAAAGATTGAGTAATTAATTTTATCGCGACAAATTTTTTAGTCATTTAACAAAAGCATTTGCCGAATTTTTCGGTCCCGAACTAGCCCTGGGGATAGCATACAATGCTGCTAAATCAACCATATTGAAATGGATGGGGAACAGCTTCCAACAATACTGGATAAATATACCACAAGAGGAGACCCTGTAGGTATGACATATTTTAAAAAACAGAGACGCGACAAACTTATTAGAGTCACTCAAACTCATATTTTTGGGTTGTGTAATTTTCTAGCCAAATTCATTGGCGTTTCACTAAAATAATTCGTGTTGTGTGTGATATCAATTATCAAGCAACATATAAACAAACCCGTTTGTCCGTCACCCCCTGTAAATGTTTGTCAAAAATCATTTTTCTTTATTTTTTAATGCTTATGGTGACGGAAGTGTCTCTCTCTAAACAAGGCTAGAGTATAGAGATATAAATTTGGCTTCGATAAGTTTGTCGCGTCTCTATTTCTTTAAAATATGTCATACATACAGGATTTCTAACCAAAACTGGCTCACTCTAAAGACGATCTTGTAAAAGAAGAGCCAGGATAATCATTGGACTTACCAAATAGAGGATTTGTATGTGGACTGGACTTTTTACGTGTCAGAATGGGACTAACAGAAGAGACCGAATATAGACTCTGTATAGAGGATGACGAAACAGTTAGACATGTGCTGTGTGAAAGTCCGGCTGTTGCATGTTTACGTTAGAAAACTTTCGGTAAACCACAGATTGTTTCAAAGATCTAAACAGTGTCTCACCCAAACTGATAGTTAACATTTTTGGAAGACTAGGCACATTGTGATAAGAAACAACAACAGACCCACTGGTTGTCGCAGTGGAAGGGTTGCAAAGCCTACTCTCATATAAATCATCATTATCATTACAACGGCGGTTATGGAACAAAAGTCTGGGGGGGGGGTAATTGTGAAACGGTGACCGTAAATTAACGCACAGAAAAAAAGCGAATAGGGAATATTCGCACAGGAACAAACGCTACACAAAAAAAAAGCGCACGCGTAGTAAAGCTCACACTAAAAAAGCGCACAGGAAAATCAAACAAAGAAAAGTTTTGACGTATGGAAAAATCATAATAAAATAACTGTAAATCTTGGGATTTAGAATGGTACCTACTAGTACAGCTTACCTGATCATCTTAATTTTGTTCACAAAAATAGGGAGACAACTATCTCGAGATACAGAGCATAAAAGTTGGCGATTTTTACACTTTTTTGATACCTTTTTTAAAAGTCGTGTATTAGTACAAGAGCAATAAGTGAAGATAAAAATATTTTTTAAAAAATGCGGTCAATTTTTTTCAGGAAAAACTATTTTTTTGGAAAAATCTTTTATAATGCCATATTAAACGTTGTTTAATAATGTTTTTCTTGATATTTTTTGTTAATAAAAATAAGTCTCTTCGGAGACATATTAGCAAAATATCATTATTATTTAAAAAAAAAAATAGATTTTGAAAAGATTTTGAAAGAATTTGAAATTTTGTAAAGATTTTTATTTTTTATACATTTGTGGAGGATATTTTGTAATTTTATCAAAAAAGGAAACAAAACAGTTTTGGATCACAATTATAGCTAAGTATTCATTTGACTGTGACAAATTTTCTTTTTTTTTGGTTAAACTGTTTTCTCCCACTCCTCTAACTTTAAAAATCCCATATCTTAAAAACAAATGAGGGTTGATCGACCCCCATGTTATATAAACTTTTTATTATAACCTTCTCTTTTATCTGCTGCTTTGTGTGTACAACCAATGTATCCCTCCTGTACTTACCTATGGATCCCTGACCTGGACACTTATAAAATCAAACATGTATAAGGTAACAAAAGCCCAAAGATCAATGGAAAGACATATATGTTACATGTTAAGCTAACACATAGGAAAAGGAATAAATGGGTAAGAAATAAAACAAAAGCAATGGATGTAAGAAGGGCAAAATTAAAATGGAAATTTTCCGGTCATAATATCATACAGAAAGACGATGCAACAAAGTGTGTTTTAACTTGGGGACATTGGGAAAATAAAAGAGGTAGGGGAAGACCCCAAATGAGATTGGCGGATGATTTGAAGAGACGGGCAGGATCTAGATACAGGAACACGGCGACAGAGGAGAATGGAAGATATTGAGGAAGGCCTATGTCCAAAGATGGATCGAAGAAGGCTAGATAGATAGATAGATCACCTGCTGCACTATGGCTTTAAGTTATTGCCGGGGTTCTTATATATGTCAATTTTGAAAACTTTTTAGAATTTTGAAAATACTTATAATTTTTTTAGAATTTTGGAAAGATTTAAAAGCTTTTTATTGAAATTTATAAAATCTTTAAACATTATCAAAATATTTAAAACTTAAAGATCTTTTATTTTTTGTGAACTATTCTACTTTCTCACCAGTATTTACTAAGACCTTAAGACTTAGCATTGTAGACCGAGTTTAGGTATCAAGTCTATAGACTTGATACCGACCGGTTTAAGTGTATTTTTTTAATACTCACAGGTCAAATAACTGCAAAGATTTGGTTCACCCTAATGTGCAATATGATAGTAAGCATTTCTCAGTGAGTTTCATCTCATATAAATTCAAATTAACTTTAGAAATAAAGAAAAACTACATAAAAATTTTGTAACCAAATGTCACCTTAAAAATAGTCTCAAATTGTAGTACCACCCCCGAGGGGTGGTTTAAAGTTCGAAAAACAATAGAAATAATCCATGATTGACAAAAAAACTTACAAGCTAAATAATACATAAATAACTTAAAACTATATCTGTAGATGCATTACCGTATTAAATACGTATCAATATTTAAATACTGTAAAAAGCACAAGATATATTAGAATCCCTTTTCAATTACTCATTCACTAAAACAATCGACCATCGGTTTAATCGTCGCAAACTTGTCTAAAAAATTAACATGTAAAATACAGCGGACAGCTGACACTGACTTACACCGTTTTTATTCGACATTTCTTAGTGACATTTGGACGTTTAAATATGGCTACCATTGTTACACCAAAATATTTGATAATTTTATTTATTTATAACCTTTGTGTAGAAATAATGTCTTTGTTACATTGAAAAAAGATGACCCATATCGCAAGGTATTTATGAACAATTTATATAAATATTAAAAACTATTGCATTTACGGAAAAAATGAGTTAAACCTTCAACCAAAATGTAGACTTTTAAACCTAGGATTGTAGGACTTAGCACTTAGCACCCTTTAGTAAATACTGGTGTCTATGTCTATAAATAAATGTTGTTTAAAATCTCTTATGATTCACGTCTAGCTTCAGGCCATTAGACTAGTGTTATTGGTAAGTCGTAGGCCTTATAATATATAAACCGGTTGTCTATATAATATCCGGGGTTCTTATAATATAAAAACTTGACAATTTTTCGCACAGTCACAAAAGAATTAAGGACAACTGAATTTTTTTTTAAAATAACGTTATGTTTTTTCGGGTCCTGGGTAAGGGTAATTACCTGCTTTACACCGTTCATCCCCGTAGAACCGCCAATGCAACTAAATATCAGAGAGCATCTAACTACATGGCGTTGTCTCATTTAAAGTGGTTCATGCTATTTCTAACAAAATTGTATTAAACGTAATTAAATATAAAACAAACAAGTATTTAGTAGGTGTATTTTTTTTCTCTGTACGTTCTTTGATTTCTTTGATGTTTAGACCAAACGAAAAATGTAAAAAAGGGTTCTTTTGTTTCAATCCAGTCTAGCACTAATGAGTATTGTGCAATTAGTTGTAAATTAAGCTACGAAATGGCAACATTAAGCATCAAAAACACAACCTTGTTTTTGCAATCGTATTTGCGGCTGTTAAACAACTACGTTTAACGAGGTTACGAGACCGTAACTCTCGACATCGTGAATATCATCATCATAATTTACATTATAATTTTAATAAAGTTAGGCGTCATTAAGCCATACCCTTACATCTTTATATTATGATAAAATCTACAAATGGTTAAGAAAAAAATATTTTCAATCCAGAAACTTGCTTTTAAGTTAGTATTTTGCGCACATTGGGATTTTGTACATGGGGTAAAAAAATCTATTTGTCAAAAGGTTTTATTTCATAATGTACCGTAATGAAGTATATTACATTGTCAGTTTGAGTCTAGAAAATTATTCATTATATTACAGGACCGGTAAATTAAATTTTATTAAAATTACTAAAACATATATTTTTAATTAAATAAAATATAAAACAGTATGAATTATAACGAACGATACACGGCCGTAAAATGTTATTAAAATAGTCGTCTAGAAATACTGGGCGGGCCTAAAAAAACGGACAATATCTTTTAATTACAACTTTTAAACAATACCATCAATCTTAATAGGACAAACTGCACTGGCAGATAATTAATCAAAGTTTTGACTTAATATATATTTCTTTGTCCGCTTATTACCTTAAAAGATGCTCGTTTATTCTTGTGTTGCAAACATGTTTTAATTCTATTTTGAAATTAGTAAAAAAGCTGCATTCTTGCCAAGCACAACAAGGTACAAATCGGGAAAATCGGGTAGGTGGTTCTAAAAAAAATTTTTTTTTCTCAACTATTGTTTTGAATTTTATACGATTGCCTTGCCAATCATGTCTGCTTTTATTTCCTTATAAATTCATTACTACTGAACCGATTTTGATGAAATAAGAAACATCTTGGTGAGAATTGATCGCTTTTTTAAGATCATGATCAAAATGTATCGCCATCCTTCAAAATGGCGTGTTTGTTCTTATTTTCTAAAAATATTTTAGTTTTTATTTTAATTTGTAGAGAAGCACTACTGTTTGCCTGCTCGACGAGGTACAAACTAGTAAAATCGGTTTTGTGGTTCTCAAAAAATCTATTTTTGTTTCAGCCATTGTTTTACAGATTATACGATTACATTGCCAATCCTGTATGCACTAATTTCCTTATAAACTCATTAATACTGAACCGATCTTAGTGAAATAAACAAAATTACGGTGAGAATTGATTGTTCTTAAAAGATTATAATCGAAATTTGCCGCCATCTTAAAAGTTAAGATGTCGAACAGAATCATACTTGACAATACAAAGAGGCACGTTTATTCTTATTTTTTGAAAATGATTCAGCTTTCGGTTCAGGAGTAATGAATTTATAAGCAAATAAATTCAGACATAATTGGTAAAGTAATCGTATAATATGCAAAACACTAAACCCTGAGTCGTGCCTTGTTGTGCGTGACAAGAATATAGCTTTTTTACCAATTTAAAATACTCTGCCAATCTATGGGCACATAAGCTCACACTGGGTACTATAGTTTTAGTGTATCTACTTGAAAGCTAATATAACTAAAAACTGAAGTATATTTTATTAAACTCCAGACTCAATTACCTTTCGTTTGATACCACACAAGCCATGTTTTGACTTAAACTCTAATTTTTCAAATCTACCCCCACCCTTTTTTTAAAAACTAAAATGTATTTTTTTTAACTCCAGACTCAATTACCTTTCGTTTGATATCACACACGCCATATTTTCACTTAAACTCCAATTTTTTAAATATACCCCCACCCTTTTTTTAAAATAAATTAAGATGTATTTTGTTAAACTCCAGACTCAATTACCTTTCGTTTGATATCACACACGCCATATTTCCCCAAAAACTCTAATTTTTTAAATCTACCCCCACCCTTTTATTTGGTTTGTGTTTGGTGGATTTTGTTCATTTTTAAATGGGACCATCTCGGCCCAAAACCCAGCCTAGGTACCAAATTTCATTAAAATCGACCAAGCGGTTTTTGAGTTATGCGCGTTGGTCGTTACAGACAGACAGACAGACATACAGACAGACAGACAGACAGACAGACAGACGGCGCAACAAAAAAGTTTCAAAATCATCTGAAACGCAAAGATATATAAAAATTTTTGAAATCGGAGCAACTTTTTTTTCTCGAAAAAATTAGGATCACCATAGCTCACACTACTATAGTATAGTATATGTGTGAGCTAAAAATAATTAAAACATGTTCACAACACCTGAATAAACGAGCATCTTTGAAGGTTACATTTTAATTTCGCCCGCCATCTTGGATTTTGAGACAGCGGACAAAAAAATATATTTAGTCAAAATTCTCATTAATTCTCTGCCAAGTGCATTTTGTTCCATTAAATCGAACTATCGATTAGATAGTTCAACAGTTATAATTAAAAAAAAATTGTCCGGTTTTTTTGGCCAACCCAGTATATGTGCAGTTACTGGGCCAGCGTTAAGGTGCGCACTGATAAAAATGTGTGTTGAAAAGTGAAATAAATGGTGTGGTTGACATATATTTAAACTCAACGAACATTCAGTTGATTTAAGTACTTAATTCGTTACTTTAAATAAATTACCGGGCGGGCCAAAAAAACCGAACTATTTTTTTTTTCATTATAACTTTTGAAGTTTACAACCAATATAATGGGACAAACTGCACTAGGCAGAGAATTAATCAGAGTTTTGACTGAATGTTTTGTTTTGTCCACCATCAAAGATACTCGTTTATTGTCGTGTTGCGAACATATCTTAACTATTTTTTTAAATTAGTAAAAAAGCTGCATTCTTTCCACGTAAAACAAGGTACGAATTAGCAAAATCGGTTCAGTGGTTCTGAACACGATTGTTTTGCATATTATACGATTGCCTTGCCAATCATGTCTGCATTTATTTTCTTATAAATTCATTACTACTGAATCGATTTTAATGAAATAAAAATTTTGATTTGCTTTTTAAAGATCATGATTAAAGTTTATTGCCATCTTAAAATTTAAGATTCTTATTTTCCAAAAATGTTATAGAAAAGCACTACTTTTTCCCCACACAACGAGTTTACAGATTATACGATTGCATTGCCAATCCTGTCTGCATCAATTTCCAAATTCGTTATTGCTAAACCAATTTCAGTGAAATAAAAAAAAATCATGCTGAGAATTGTCTTTTAAAGATTATAATCGAAATTTGGCGCCATCTTAGAATTTAAGATGTCGGACAGAATCATACTTGATTCTTCAAAATGGCGTGCTTATTCCTAGTCTCCGAAAATGTTTTAGTTTTTCTTTAATTTATAGCACTTTTCTCCCGCATAAAGAGATAAAAGTTAATTAAGTGCTTTTCTATTAATTAAAAAAAAAAACTAAAACATTTTTTGAAAATAAGAATTAACGTGCCTCTTTGAAGGATCAAGTATGATTATTTCCGGCATCCTAACTTCTACGATGGCGGCAAATTTCGATTATAAACTTTAAAGAACAATCAATTCTCACCATGATTTTTTTATTTCACTAAGATCGGTTCAGTAATAATGAGTTTATAAAGATCATTTTTTGCTCGCCTATTTGTGACACAATATTGTCGTTCTTCTCGGATATTGGCTTATACACCAAAATTTTCAGAAAAATCGTAGAATATGAATTTCTAGGGTGGATATCTGGCATTTGGTGCAGAACCACTCTGCGTCCCACTGGGTGGAGGGTGACGTTTTTTCAAAAAATTATTACTTAAGTTTTACCTTGGTTTTTTAAACACAAGATTTTTCAACATCTTTGTAAATAATTTGGCCACCTACCCCACCATATATAGGGAAGCGTCCAAACAGTTAACGCAAAAAAACTGGGTGTTAAGGCATTATTATTTTTTGTTGTTTAAGGTTATTGCCCAAACTTTCAGCGCTCAAATAACCGGCGTTCAAATGATTGGCGCTTATATGATCTGCGCCTATACGGTAAGTGTCCAACCAGTAGTTCCTTAAATGATCGGTTGTAAGCGTCGCCTTCAAAGGTATATCCTATGCAGCTCTTGGCATATGATGCAGTGCCGCTGCATATGAAGACAGCTATATTGGAATAAGCTACATAGTTTTTGTCATTAGCATTAATGGATTTTGACCAAAATCTAATCAGCTAAAGTGTTGAATACTATTTTACCTAAAAATTTTATGAAAGTCGGTTCAGCAGTTTAGGAGCTATCGTGTTACGGACAGAATTTAAAAACACACACACACACAGACAGACATCACGACGATATTGCTAACAGGTCAAAATACACCGAAAACAGATGTTAAAAAAAAGATTATTACATCCTATCAAAAGCGCATATTAGAAATATATTTAGAACTGTAGCACCATAGAAGAGCCACCACCATAGAAGAGCAATATTTTTTTAAATGAATTTTTGTTAAAGTAAATTCTCTTTTTATTACGCAAGGCTTGCAGTGAAAGCTAAATCATTTTTAATGAAAATATATTGTGTTGATTTTAGTAGCAATTAATTCCGTCTAGCGAGAAAATGTGTAATTTTATTTATAAAGGGAATTATAAAAACATAATAGGGCAAAGAAAATTTAAATTTAGTTGTGACTACCATAAATGGTCAAATTCGTCCTTGCGAAGAAGTAAATTTGGCACCTTTTTATAAAGAACAAAGAAATCCTAAAGTATTTTTACCCAACTGGAGCACGGCGAAAGGAAGGGTAATGTTTTTTTTTTCGATTGTTGTATGTATGTAAGTAAATATGTATGTTTGTGTCACGCTAGAGGCTAAACGGCTGAACCGATTTTGAGAAAAAAGCTGTCGCTAAATTGCTACTGATCCCGAAAGTGCTATAGGCTATATTTTTTTAAACAGGAATCAACATGGCGATCTTCAGACGCCAATTTGTCACATGATGTACGCTTTAAGACTTTCAAATTATATAAATTTCAGGCGATTTTATTAAAATTCCTTTGATTACCCATGTCCTCTAATTTGCTGTAGTTACTTTGTAGTCCTCCCTGCTCCCACCTGTCATTCCCTCCACCCTATTCAAACACCATATTCGCATAATTTGATCAAATATAGAGCGATTTCAAAAATTCTTGCTGGATACGCTTTCAGATTTTTTTTCCAACACCATTTTACCAGTTCCCCCCCTCTTCCTCTCTCCTCTCCGCCATCCTTATTTGTATTAGTTAAAGCTATAACTTTCACAAATATAAAGCGATTTCAAAAGTTCTTTCCGCACACGCTTTAAGACTTTTTTCCAACATTATTTTACTAATTTCCCCTTCCTCTCCCTTTGTCCTTCCCAGCCTCCTTTTTAGTAATAGTTGTAGCTATACCTTTCACAAATTTAGAGCGATTTTAAAAATTCTTTCGGCACACGCTTTAAGATCTTTTTCGACACCAATTCATGGTGTTGAAGTAAAAACATCAGCTTCCTGATATATTGATAGACATTTTATTCTCAAGTTGATTGATAGTTATTGTTTTTATAAAATACAAAGTTCTTTCACAAATACTTGTTTAATTCTTACTTTATTCAAGTCTACGGTCTCTGCCGTTCAATCAGGTTACGGGTCCAGAGAAAACAGTTATTCGATTTATGATTAAAGTGGATATTTAAACTGAAAGGAAGAAAAAGTATTCTGGTGAATAAGAACTTCCGAACATGGCTTCATCCAGCAATTTTGGGGGTAACATAGAAAAGTTACTTGGTAGAGAAAATTGGTGTACATGGAAATTTGCGCTTCAGAGCTATCTAGAGCACGAGGAGTTTTGGGATTATGTAGAAGGTACAGAAACCGATCAAAAGAAAATAACAAAAGCAAAATCAAAATTAATTTTTCTTGTTGATCCAACTAACAATGCGAAGCTTAAATGACTAAAGACGTCTGGGATAAGTTAACAAAAACTTTTGAAGACTCAGGCTTAACTCGGAAAGTTGGATTATTACGTAGTTTGATCACCACTAGATTGGAGAGTTGTAGCAATGTTGAAGAGTATGTTAACACCATTATTAGTACTGCTCACAAATTATTGGCTTTGTTATCAGTGACGAGTGGATAGGCACATTATTACTGGCAGGCCTTCCAGAAGAATACAAGCCAATGATAATGGGCATTGAGAGTTCAGGCGTAACCATAAGCGGAGATTCCATTAAAATAAAACTTTTACAAGAAGTAAAAGAAAATAAAGAAGGTGCATTTTTTGATAAAAAGAAATCGAGAAAATAAAGACCTTTCGAACAGATAATGGAAGTGAGTACTGCAACAGATCTTTGGAAAATTATTTAAGAAAATGTGGCATAGAACATAAACTTACTTGTCCGTATACTCCAGAACAAAATGGTGTAGCCGAAAGATTTAATAGAAGTCTGTGTGAAAAAGCAAGATGTATGATATTTGACGCCGATTTAGAGAAAAAATTTTGGGCAGAAGCCATTGCGACTGCAGCTTATCTTAAAAACAGATCACCTTGTAAAGGTTTAGAATTAGGGATGTAAATAAAACTACAGAAGAAATTTGGTCAGGTAAAAAGCCAAATTTAAACAACTTAAAAGTATTTGGATGTAAAGCAATAGTGCATATTCCAAAAGAATATAGATAAAAATAGGATCCGAAATCCAAAGAAATTATATTCATTGGCTACTGCGAATCAACAAAAGGTTATCGATTTATTCGACTCAACTCGAATAGATTGATTAGAGCTAGATATGTTGTTTTTATGGAAGATAAAATTCCCAAATGTCAGTGTCAAAATGTCAAAGAAAATGAATTTGAGAAAAAGGTTACAGTAGTTGATTTAAATTTGAAGAGTTCAGCAGTAGTGGGGGGAATACAAGTAAGACAAGAGGAAAATCGATTACCAGAAGTGTCATTAGAATTAGAAACATATGAAGTTATAAGTTCTGAAGAAACAGTCAGTAAATTAGAAACAGGTGAAGATGTAAGTTCTAAACAACAGCCAGTAGAGAAGAAGGTAAAGTTGGAGAAATAAATGATGAAGTAAATATCATTCCAACAAGATCAGAAAGAGTTAAAAAACACAAAGAGATGGAAGATTTTCACTTATATTTGTCTCAACAAGCAAAAAGTCTAACTGATCCATTAACAGTTACAGAAGCAATGGATAGATCTGACGGTCAACAATGATTAGATGCTATGCAGGAAGAATACAACTCTTTAATTGAAAATAACACTTGGGTAGAAGTACCAAAACCTAAAGACAAAAATATTGTAAAATATAAATGGGTTTTTAAACTTAAGAAAAATGAAGAAGTTAAAAATGTTAGATACAAAGCTCGAATAGTTGCTAAGGGATATACACAAGAACATGGTATTAAATACTATGAAACATTCAGTCCCGTAGTTCGCTATGATTCTCTTAGATAGTTAATGTCACTAGCAGCCAAATTCGACTTAGATATTGAACAAATGGATGCTGTTACTGCATTTTTAGAAGGAGATGTAGAAAAAGAAGTATATATCGAATTGCCAAAAGAATTTTCAAATGAAGGAAAAGTTGGAAAATTGAAAAGTGGAATAAAAAGCTAAGTTCAACAATTAAGCAAATTGGCTTAGCACAGTCAAAAATGAATCCTTATGTTTATCACAGGATATTAAATGGAAATATTTCAATATTAGCCATTTATGTTGATGATATTTTGATTTTTTCAAATAATGAAAAAGAAACTAGATGTTTAAAACAGACTTAAGTAGTAGATTTAAGATGAAGGATGTTGGTTCAGCAAAATATTGTGTTGGATTCAGAATCAAAAGAGAAAGAAAGGAAGGAAAAATAAAATTTTGGATCAAGAGGCATATATTAAGTCAGTTTTAGAGACTTTTAAAATGTCAAGCTGTAACCCGGCAGCTACTCCGACAGATCCAAATCAAAAGTTAAATAAAATGATGTGTCCAACAACTGAAAAGGAAAAAGAAGAAATGAAATCAATTCAATTCCTTATCAGCAAGCTATTGACAGTATTTTGTTTGTGGCAAATGGAACTAGGCCAGACATATCATATGCCGTAAATTTTACTTTTAATCAGAATCCTTGCAAACCTCACTGGGTTGCAGTAAAGAGGGTGTTGCGATATTTAAAAGGCATATCAAATATGAAGTTGACTTTTTCAAAAACTGAATTGGCCTTAACCGGATTTTGTGATGCAGACTGGGGAACCAATTTAGAAGACAGGCGATCTTGTACTGGATATGTTTTTATGCATTAAGGAGGTGCTATGCTTATATGCTTTATCTATCACAATGGTGAGATGCTATGCAGGAAGAATACAACTCTTTAATTGAAAATAACACTTGGGCAGAAACAAGTACCAAAACCTAAAGACAAAAATATTGTGAAATATAAATGGGTTTTTAAACTTAAGAAAAATGAAGAAGGTGGCAAGTTTTATATAAAAAATTTAAATAATAAAAATACTTTTAAATTTACTTAAAACTACTAGTGGCAGTTGGGTACAAAATTACCCAATAACCTGATTCATAAAAATACAAAACTGTATAATTTCGTAAGTGCACTTTGGGCATCAAAACTAAAAGTTAAAGCCTGTCGTATATTAAAGGTATACGTATTCATATTGTACTCAACTGCGACTAGTAGTTAGTAAATTTAGCAGTTGAATGTTTTTTTTTATTTGATTTTTTTTTGTCTAGTTTTTTGCGTCTTTACTGTTTTGCAACCTGAATAGATGCCCACTCTGCCCACCCAGAATTACGGCACTGATGGAGGCAAATTTTGATTATTACAAAAAATATTAATCTTCCTCTTTTCTTCTCTCCTTAGTAGGTTTTGGCATGTATGGCTTTTTCCAAAGCTTATCATTCTTTCTTTACTGGAACAATTTTCTTCTTTAACAGATTGATTGTTTTATAATAACCTTAGTCTATTCTTAACATATTCATTCTAAGCCCAGATTTTTATTATTAGGTGATGTATTTGTCGGCATATAATTTTGCCGCTACTTTTTGGGATTAAGAATACCTTATGGTTTCTATAATTAGTTTATTAAAAGTAAATACAAATAAAACTCAAACTAATCAGGAGAATAAAAAAATTACTCTTAAAATTTTAACATATTACATGAAGTTGGTATCTACTTTTCTTATGGAAAACCCTCTTTATATTCGATTTATATACTTATATACTATATAAAAAATAGTTATTCCAGAAATAAATAACGATTTTATGTAATATCTTAAAAACTAAAAGTTACATATTAAATTTAGTTTGACAGTTGGATTCTGTATAAAAAAGCACTTTACACCAACATGAAGTTTTTATACATGAAAAAGTTTATTAAATCCACCTCGATAAATCCAAACTTTTGAAATTCCCCTCCTACCTGAAAAACTACACTATCAAGGAGCAGGTTTAATTATTGAAGACGTCTCGAAAATCGAGCGCAGGACATGTCTACGTGTTTTAATCTACCTGGAGTAGAAATACCTACAACTCCCAAAAAACCATCGAAACTCTGTTCATAATAAAACTAATGGACTGTGTGCGTTACTTTTACTCAGTTTCTTACTAGTATTACCACTTATTATCACATTACATCACATTTAATAGGTTTCGGTTCGGTAGGAAGCGACCAAAAATACTCTGCCAATATTTGGGCCCCTAAGCTCACACTAGGTACTATAGTTATAGTGTACGTGTGAGCTAATATAACTAAAAACTGAAATATATTTTATTCAACTCCACACTAAATTACCTTTTGTTTGATACCACACAAGCCATGTTTTGACTTAAACTCAAATTTTTGAAATCCACCCCCACTCTTAAAAAAAACAAAAACTAAAATGTATTTTGTTAAACTCCGGACTCAATTACCTTTCGTTTGATATCACACACGCCATATTTTCACTTAAACTCTAATTTTTGAAATATACCCACTCCTTTTTTCTAAAATAAATTAAAATGTATTTTGTTTAACTCAATTACCTTTCGTTTGATACCACACACGCACAATATCCCCACTCTTTTATTTGGTTTGTGTTCGGTGGATTTTGTTCATCTTGAAGTGGGACCATCTCGCCCCAAGACCCAGCCTAGGTACCAAATTTCATTGAAATCGGCCAAGCGGTTTTTGAGTTATGCGCGTTGGTCGTTACAGACAGACATACAGACATACAGACATACAGACAGACAGACAGACAGACAGACAGACAGACAGACAGACAGACAGACAGACAGACAGACAGACAGACAGACAGACAGACAGACAGACAGACAGACAGACAGACAGACAGACAGACAGACAGACAGACAGACAGACAGACAGACAGACAGACAGACAGACAGACAGACAGACAGACAGACAGACAGACGGCGCAACAAAAAAGTTTCAAAATCATCTGAAACGCAAAGATATATAAAAATTTTTGAAATCGGAGCAACTTTTTTTTTGTCGAAAAAATTAGGATCACCATAGCTCACACTACTATAGTATAGTATATGTGTGAGCTAAAAACACACCAATTTATTTATCAAAATAGCGTTGTAACAAATTAGCGACTATCAAAATAGCGATATTTCGGTTCGGTTTTGGCATATAGTTCGAATAAGAGGTTTCATAAAAAAAGCTTCTCTGACTTCTTTCCCGGGATCCTAGAGGGTGTGAATCCAAAAAGAAATTGAACTGAATCGAACAGGACCAAACCGAACCGAACCAGTATATTTTTTCAAAAAAAACTCTCCAGACTTCTTTTCCGGGATCCTAGAGAGTGCGAATCGGAACAGAACCGAACTGAACCGAATTCGGTTCAGTTCGGTTCGGTTCGGTTCGGATTTTCACCCTCTAGGATCCTGGAAAAGTAGTCAGGGAATTTTTTTTTTTTTTAAATAAGGTGGTATAGTCAAAATACCGCAGTATATAATAGCGCATTTCGGTTTGGTTCAGTTTCGATTAGTTTGATTCGATTCGGTTTAGTTTGATTCGGTATTTTGATACATCGCTATTTTGAGTGTCGCTCTTTTGGCTGTCGCTATTTTAATACATCGCTATTTTGATTGTCGCTATATTGATATGTCGCTTTTTTGTTAAAAACGCTATTTTGATACATCGCTATTTTGATGGTCGCTCTTTCATTACTTCGCTATTTTAATAGTCACTATTTCTTTACTCGCTATTTCGAACGTCTCTATTTTGAGACACATAAAAGTTTAGAGTTTGACTGACACATTTAGTCAACAATTTTGTTTTAGTTTTTCAAGAAAATTTATTGCCAAACAAACGTAAATTTTAATACCCGTGAATTCAAAAATCAAACAAGTTTTCGTGGCTAATCCGGTAAAAAGAAGTTTTTGTATCTCTTATATTTATCCGTGGGTATGTTGAAAGCTTAACCTCCCGGGGTTCCAAGATCTAATGGACACCTAACAAGTGTTGACAGTTAACTGTTTCGTCCTTATAGGACTCCTCAGAACACTGCTTGGTTAATATGACACCCCTTCGAAGTTAATCAGATTGTTTTATCTTTCATCCTACGTCTATAGTGAGAAGACCCTCGCAAGAAGCGCCATCTGCCAATTAGCCATGAAAACTTGTTTGATGATTAAAATTTATTACCTTGTGCTCAAAAAAAATGCTATTCTTATCGCAGATAATTGTCGAGTAAAATTGAACCGATCACCCTATATACTTAAATCCAAAATTAAATTGTCATTTCTCCTATTATTTTTTTTCATTCTTTAGATAAATACAAACATCAACTACTCATACATAATTTGCCGATATAAGAATTTTGAATTTCAAAATACCCTCCATATTTTGAAAGAGTTTCGAATAAAGTCGGCTCCAGCAAAGTAGAAATGGAGTAACATGTACCGTACGTAATACGTATGTTGAAGATACCATTACCCACCACAGATCTCAAAAAAAATCATAAAAAATCAAATGATTGAGAATTGAAGCAAAAGGGAGTACCGCAGTTTTAGCTAAATTGCACAAGAATAAAACTTTTTTGTATCAAACATTTTATCATCATGAATAGATAAACTCTCTGCAATATGACTGCTCGGTTGAGCTTAAGTTGGTTTTTTTTACATGTGTTGCATGTTGCTTGTTTTGAAAATAGCGAATTTTTTCAATAGTAGGCAAATTTTTTGAAAACTTCTTGATATTCTGGTTTAAATTGGAAAATTAATTAGTTTTTGTGGAATGCATAATTAAACGCGCTGCCTGTAAAATGAGCTTTTTATTAATTACGTATATCAAAATAATGGAAATTTTACCTATAATACCAAAATAAGGTCCCAACGATGCCAAAATAAAATCCAGAAATCAGTCCTCAAAACGCACACACACACACACACACAAACACACCCGCACACACATTCAAAGATGTCTCGACGATATTGCTTTAGATAGGTCAAAATACTAATAAAACAACTCAAAAAATGTTTCTTCATTGAAAACAATACCTTCTCTAACCATTGCGGCACTTCGCGTCGTGCTAGGAAAGCAAAAATGCTATTGCGGGTAAAAGCTATATTCACTGCATTCGTGGAGACGCCAGGCTTTCAGGATATAGTTACCCTAGTAATACAACATTTTTTTTGTGTTATATTTTTAACAAACAAAATACTAGGAAAGTATCAGATCTCAATAGAGAAGGTCTTGTTTTCATCGCTGTCATGAAGTAGTGGTAGCAATGTTTGCTTCCCACACCGGCGCTCTGGGTTTGATTCCTGGCTACGTACTTGGTTGTTTGTGTTTATTTAAAAATGCTTTAACCTTGCTCGAACTTTGCGAAACTGGGCGATTGATCCTGATTGGATGGAAAGTCCCAGTATAAATAAAAAATATAAAAAAATAAACAAATAAGATCTATAAACAATATGTTAAAAATACGAACTCCCAAGGGTGAAAAGAAGTGGAATCTTTTCCCAAAATAAGGGAAAATCTAATCGAGCCCGCTTGAATTCCGATCAAATATTTAGATTATATTTTGATTCGTTTTCTTCAAGGATAAAAATATGGACTTGTTTCGCAATATATTTTCAATTTTCATGATAGTGGAAAATATTTGTGTCTCGTTTTTAATATAAAAAGGATATTTTAATTAAATATAACTGTGGGTGTTAAATTGCGGGCTCTATTTTTCTCATTTGGTATGCCAGCCGCGTTAATTAAATTTAATTATTTTTATAAAAAATTTTTTATATAATAGTTAAAATAACATGTATTTTCAATGTTAAATAGTGCAGCAAAATTTAGCAAAATAAAGTCTCTAAATTTAACTTATGGATTTATTTAGGGATGGCTTCGGGAGAGGGAGTAGGATTAGTAATTGACGATTGACTGATTGACAGAAGTGAATAACAAATCTAAATACAAGTACGTAATTAAACAACAGAAATCCTGTTATAAATAAAAATTTTGTTTTTCGCATGCACCTATAAAGTATTTTTGGCGATTTTTGGTGTTTGTAGATTTACCCACGAATAAATCTAACACAACTGCCTAAAAACAAAATCAGAGTGGTTTCCGATTTAAAGACACCGTCCAACTTTTGCTCAGTGCGACAGTTTACAAAAAGCTACTAATACCAAATTGATTTAATTTTAAAATTTTATAAAAAACCAGAACGAGATTATTAATAAAATCAATACAAAAATATTTTACTTATATACCTTGATATAACTAATTTAAAAATATAAATATGGCAAGATTTATTGTCAAACCAAGTTTAAATGTTTTTATTATCAATGAGCTTTTTAATAAATAGATCTCTATTTATTTTATTTTATTTTATTATATTATCGAGATCGTAATGGCAGTTTTGTAACTTACCTACACGTAAAATGTTATAGTTATATTATTTTAATACAAAAATTTTTGATATTTGAAAACTAAACTACAGTAATAGTAAATTTTGAAAAATCTCCCGTTACCTCATAAATCACTAATTTTCTAAAAATCGGCCTTTGTCGTTTAGGATTTATAATCGACTAACATATACGCAGGTATGTCGCTCATTTAGATAAAAAAAACACCAAAAAATTGCAGTTTAAAAGGATGGTAAAAAATAAATCATGGATTTGTGCGGTTTGTTCTGAAAGCCGCAGCTTTAAAAATTTTGTTGCAGTGCGTCATTACATACATTTCACATTAATATTGAATTATTAAAAATTCCGCTTCTCGAAAACATTTTTACTAAACAAAAACTTGAACAAAAAATTCGAAAATATGAAATTTAAATGAATTTATTACACATTAAATAAAAACAAAATACTTACAGTTATATTAAAACCGGAATTTAAATTTATTGTAAAGTTTATGAAATTGAGTTTCCGTTTAGAAATAAGTACCAAACCGAGGTTCTAAATTGTAGGTAAAAGTTTGACTAATTTTTTCCTAAATAACAATTGTCTTCAAGATCAGACCGCTGTTTATATGTAGGTACCTCCTTACTTTTTATAAAAAGTCTTGTTTATTAGTTAAAATGCGTGTGTCGATATAAATCAAAGATCGGTGTTATTTTTACCAAAAGGAAAATTTTTATGATATATAGAAATGATAAATTAAATTTAATATGAAAATAATTTAAAACAAGATATATCTTTTTCCCCATAATTAATATTGATTTATTCGTGCCATCATCAAATGCAGTGTCGTTACAGTATTTTATGATTCTAAGACTTAGCACCTAGGCCAGGGTCTACGTACGAAGTTCATAAACTTAGTTTCAACTAGTGTAACCATATCTTTTAATACTACATACAGGTCAAATAATCCAGTCCCGGTAGCCATTGGATTCCGTATAAAATTAACTTAAATTGTAGTACTACAATCCACTCAGGAGTGGTTTAAATTTCATTATGATATACACTGACTTACTTCGATTTTATTTGACATCCTTTAATGACGTTTTGAGGTTTAAAAACCACTGCCATTTTAAAACTAAAATAAATTTTTTATGAAGTTCTACATTTTGTTTAAGTATAATATCATCGTAGTAACGAAAAAAGATGGCTCATATTGCAAGGTATTTATAGACAATTGCATAGATATTAGAAACTATTGGATTCAACACAAAAAATTAGTTAAAGCTACAACCAGAATGTAGATCTGTTATCTATATTTAATATAAGGGATCTTTACAAACCAAATTACAAACAACCACCCAAGTATTATATACCTATTTAAACTAGAGGCATCGCAAATATAAAACTATTTACAAAGAAAACTTTACTCCTAGCTGCATAATGAAAAAAAATTAAATAAAAGTAAAACTATTAAAGTGCTCTGATGAAAAATATCTATATTAAAAAACCAAATGAAAAAGAAGAAGCTACAAGCGAATTTAGTGACGCCATTGTGTTGAATGATTTTATATAAAATAGATGAAAAATGCTTGTAGTATAATGGCTGTTAGTATAAAAATTAAGTATAGACAAGAGTCTAGCACAGTTGATAGTAGTATTCGCTAATTTGTACAATAATATTACGTAAGCAATATTGTCAGGAATGTAAATTACCCTTAACTGTGCCACTGTACGAAACCAGCAGAGATAAGAAAGTGGTTCAGCCTCACTCTACATTGGTAAACAGTTGGTTGCCGCCTACCTACACAGAAGGTGGTTGATGCGAGAAACACTACTGAAAAGTGAAGAGTGGGAGTTGTAATGGTTAAGCGTGGAGATACATCAAGTAGAGAGAGGGTATTCCCTTCAAAGTGATTGGCTATGGAAAAGCCGTTAGAAAGCGTTGTCTATAAAATGTCATTTTATCTCTGTTTTTGTTTAGGTGTTCTTTTTTAGCTCATTAGCTAGAATGTAAAGTAAACTTTAGAATTATCAGCATCGCCACTGACTTGGTTCCTCCAAGCTATTCAAAGAGGGGATAATGGAATACTTAGGTCCAACCTACCGTTAATACAAACCCAAAGTTTTGTTAAATTTAAACTAAAACCTCTTACCTAATTATCAGTAACGAAATATAAGATTTACCAGTTACCAGTTTGTTGTTTTGGTAAGGTAAATGATTTATTTTAGGGCAAGCTCTCAGAGGAAAAGGTAGCTCGGAGACCCGTTTCTGCCTCATTAGGCTTCATTCAGCCCGAGCATAACTATAAAATGGTGTTTACTGAGGAGAGACCAACTGTCAATTTGCAGCTTCGGTCAGGGTTGCCTCAGTTTTGAGGCTAATTTTGACGTCGCGACGGAGACAGATATAATCTGCTCCCGGAAAACAGCCTGAGCCCTGGATTTTTTAAATTTGAAGGAAGTTCACGAGGTAAAAAGTTTTTACAAAAAAGTTTCACGGGCAAGACCTCAGAGGTAAAGGTAGCTCGGGGACGCGTTTCTGCCTCATTAGGCTTCATTCAGGCCGAGCATAACCATAAAATGGAAGGAGATGAAATGATGATGTGGATATCTGAAAAGGAATATGAAATATGGTGTTTACTGAGGAGAGACCAACTGTCAATTTGCAGCTTCGGTCAGGGTTGCCTCAGTTTTGAGGCTAATTTTGACGTCGCGACGGAGACAGATATAATCTGCTCCCAGAAAACAGCCTGAGCCCTGGATTTTTTAAATTAAAAGTTCACGAGGTAAAAAGTTTTTACAAAAAAGTTTTACGGGCGGGAATGAAGCCTAATGAGGCAGAAACGCGTCCCCGAGCTACCTTTACCTCTGAGGTCTTGCCCGTAAAACGTTTTTGTAATTTTTCTAACACTGTTTTATATTTATTTTATAACAGATCTACCATGGTACCCTTGTTTATGGGTTTGATTTAAAACAAAATCGTACCCGACAATATTACGACGGGAACTTAATTTATTTAAATTAATTTTTCTTAATGATTTATTATTTTTTATGAACTTTTCTTGCATTCTTTCTATTTTGTTAATATATATTTGAATTATTATGGGCACCATACTGTGCTAGCGTATTCTAGATGGGATCTTACGAATGAATAATACAAAGTTACTACTAATTTGTATTATTTAAAATTTTTACTAAATCTTAAAATAAATCCTAAATATAAGGTTTTACTCTATACGGGGTGTTCCAACTAAAAGGTAACAGACGTGTTTTTAGGTATTTTTCGTGCGAATTTGGAAAAACGCTCGGACACGTCGATTTTGTTTGAGAGGGGGATACTTTTTGGCTATCTTGAAATTTTTGTAGCGAGCACCATCTTCGAGGGGTATACTTTACCCCTATATTTTGAATAGGGAAAGTGGGACTAGTTATACCTTATTTTTTAAGTTCTCTTGAATATCTTTACAACCGTGTAAAAATTTAGAAAATCCATAGATTAGTTTTTTTTGCTTTCAAATTTTCAAATTTTACATGGAATGATAAAATAAAAATAACATCCAAAAAATATAAAATTCTGATTAAATTTTTATTTTATCAGTCCATGTTAAATTTGAAAGTTTGAAGGCAATTATCTCAAACACTAATAGATAGATTTCTGAAATTTTTACACGGTTGTAAAGACATTCAAGAGGCCATCAAAACAAGGTATCAGTAGACCCACTTTTGCTATTCAAAATATAGGGGTAAAGTATACCCCTCGAAGATGATGAGTACTACAAAAATTTCAAGATAGCCAAAAGGTGTCCCCCTCGCAAACAAAATAGACGTGTCCGAGCGTTTCTCCAAATTCACACAAAAAATACCAAAAAACACGTCTGTTACCTTTTAGTTGGAACACCCTGTATGTATAGACACCGAAATCATTTACAACTTTTAAAAAAATTTTAACAGGAAATTAGAATTACGCTAATTAAAGTTTATTTCTGATTTTTTTTACTAAAGATAACTTTAACGCATTTATCGATATTTAGTATTAGCCTATTTTGCGCACAATAGTCAAGAAATGAACTTATATCACTTTGCAAATCTAAACAGTCTTGGATATTTCGAATTACTTTCACTATTTTTAACTCTTCAGCAAACAGATAATTCAGACTGTTCTTAAAACAATTGGGGAATTCAGTAATAAACATGACAATAAAAGAGATCCCAAATAGGTTCCCTGTAGTACCCCAGATATAACCCATCTGAACTTGGACCTATACTGCCTATTTTTACCAATTGTCCTCAATATAAGCTCAGTCCTCAATATAAGCGGTAATCAGACGTACGAGATTACCAAAAGTCGGTGTACATGACGCCTAACTGTTGTTGATTGTCTATTGTTTCGTAAATTTCTTATACGAAAGGTAAAATATTTGTGACAGTAGATCGCCCACGATAAAAGCCATGTTGAAAATTACAAATTAGCTGCTTTACTATAAAAATCAATTCTTTAGTAATAACTGGTTCTGAGAGATTCCCAAAAATACAGAGAAGAGTTATGGACTAATAATTTTTAACGTTTTTCTGTCACCGTTTTTACAACATATACAATAGAGTAACTAGAAAGACTGCAATTTTTTTTTAAATATTAGAGGGATCTCATCGATTCCTGCACTTTTATTTATATCAAACTCGCTGATTGCCTCTGAAATTTGTTTACGTGAAAAGCTTTGTAGAGTTATTAGAACTGGCAATATCAATTAGGAACGATGCACTGAAAGGCTCGCACGCCTCATTTGTACTCTTATGATCAATATTGTTAGATGTTAGATTGGCTGGTGAACTAGTATGATTTTTTTTACTATTTACAAAATTCCAGAAACTTTTAGCATAACTTTTTTTATTGTTCTCTACCCATTTTCTATAATATTTTTTTAAAGATAACTTATTAGATTTTCGTAAGTCAGAAAAATTGAAATAGTAAATGGGATTGTTAAATTTTTTCCACTTGCCATGACACTTGACATTTTCCTTAATGAAAGAAATTGTATTACGACTGTGTCATGTGGGATGACTTGTTTTATTTGTTACGTGCCAACCACATTCGTCTATGGTGCCAACTCTAAGTAGAAAAAAATTACAAGTTCATCGAATTAGCTTTAAAAAAAATAAATTTTGACCTACACTGCTTTTTATTAAATTTTAAACAATTTTTAAAATTTATTTTTATATCGAGGGCTCTATAATGCCTACCCTCGGGTACCAAAGGGTGAATTGCAGTTATTACTGTTAAATTTTAATTAGAAATAAACTCAAGAATCAGAATATTGCCGGAGCTATTCGTAAACTTTTAAAACTGATGATAAATTTGCGAAACTAAATGTATCTACCAAATGATCTTCAGCAATTAAAAAGATATAAAATTGGATATCCTGTACCTCCTTAAATATTGGGATGTTAATCAATAACTCTTAATATATTATTTTTTAAAGAATTTGTGTAAATTTACTATCGAAGGTTCAGTCCAGAAGTCAACCAAAAAAGTTTTTAATGAATTATATTTAGGATTAAGTTCTAAGTTTTAAGAAGGTAGTTTTAGTATAAAAAAGAAAACAGAAAATTTTTGCTTCAGGCTATTCGGAACTGTGCATTTATTACATGTTTTGTTGTGAGTTGCGAAAACTTTAATGTTTTGTAAACAAAACGGTAGTTACTAAGTTTATACGATGTAGCTAAGAGTGCGGAGTTTCTAAGAAGCCGCAACTTTTAAACTCCTTTATAGTATTTTTAGTCTAAAACTTTACCTGCCTCGTTGTTTAACCATTTTTAATCTAAACACATGCTTTAAAAAGTTTAGTAGCTTAAATTCTTTAAGACATCAACAAAACTTAACTTAAAATTCTTTCAGATTTTTAAATTTTTTTACCGGCATTTTATGATAGCCTTTTAATAAAGTACATTTATACAAAATTGTCAGTTGTTTTGAATTATAATGGTTTTTGGTAAAAAATAAATTCGCTAGTATAAAAACTTAGAATAAGGAATCTTTAACTATCGCTTAATAACAAGCATTTTTAGCTTTTTTCTTTTGTTATAGAACTAGTATTAGTAGGAGAGGCAGTGAATAATTTTGGAACTTATTTTCTTAGTCACCAAACATCGATAGAATTCTTCATAGATCATTCCTAAGCAAAATGTTTTATATAAATAAGGGGAGGGGTTTCCAATGGGCTTAGGCACAAAATGCCAAAGAAGCTATGCATGCGAGGAACTTATTTTCTTAGTAATTAATATAGTTTTACTAGTAAATGGTGTACTTAGGTTAATGAAATAACATAATTTGGCTATTCTCTAAAGATGGCTAACATGTCTGCCAAGTAAATTTTTTTTAAAATATATGCCTTTATTTTCTTAGTTCTGAAAGTTTATGAGTTGATTGGTTGTATTATAACATAAGCCTAAAATACGATCTGGCTGTTATTTAAAACCCCCCGAACCGAACCGAACCAGACTTATTTTTATTATATCAAAAAATCAGTCCGATTCCTTAATCTGCAAATTTTTAGCCAGACACAATTTCTACCACTTGAGATGAATCAGATTGCTTTCCTTATGATATAAACGATATCTCCATCTTAAGGCGGGTTTACACTATGCGTATTCAGCAGATGCGTATTTTCTGCAAGAGAGTTGTTGCGTACACGTAGTGCAGATTTTCGGCGTCTATGTGCATGCGGAGGTACCTAGTTCACACCCACCTACGACTTTCTCGTGGATGCCCGCTCACACGTCACATGATCTCAATATGAAATGTTATGACAATCATGTGACGCGTGCGTGGCCATGCAGGAGAAAGTCGTAGGTGGGAACCGGGTTTCAATGTCCTAAAGGAGGTACGTATTTTCGGCGGTATACTGCGTGGTTGTGTATTCTACGCATATATATGTGAATGTTCCAATTTAAAACATTGCGTTGTCATCTTGCCGAGAATACGCAAGCGAAATACGCATCTGCTGAATACGCATAGTGTAGACCCGCCCTTAGTGTAAAAGATGTGGAACTGAGAAAATATGTTGACTCTTATTATTTTTTAACCTTTTGAACCGATCGGGAAATCTTTCCCAGACTGAAAAATTGTTGATTATTTTCAATAACAGAACACACTTATTCATATAGATCGACTAAGAAAATAAATTCTATACAGTGAAACCTCTCCTTGCGGACACCTCTAATAAGCGGACACTCCCTTCAAGCGGACAAATTTGTTGGAACCAAGCTTTTCTATAACCGGACACTCTAATAACCGGACGCGGACAAATTTTTTTGGTTCAAAAATCCTGAAACCTCCCTTAACCGGACGCGAACCTCTGACAACGGGACGGAGCGCTGCACCTCATCGGCATAAATATTATGTTGGCAACAACGCACTCTGCAGCCACGGAATTAGCTCTTTCCGTTTTAATGCGGAGACTAAATACTTCTCTTGTATTTACAACATATTTTATTCGGCGGGACAGTATTCTTGATTTTTATTGTTCAGTTGGGTAGTAATAGATCTCTGTGAAGTGGCGCCCAGTAAAAAACTTCTTAGTTTACGTGAAAAAATGGAAGTTGTTAGCGTTTCAAAGATGGAACATCTATCAGCACGAAAGATGGCTGAAAAATGTATTATCATAAAAACTCAAGCAGCGGAAATTGTTAATAAATATATATTAAAATTTCGCAGTTCCCTCTCATAAGCGGACACCTTCAATAAGCGGACAAAATCGACGGAACCGTGAGTGTCCTCTTATAGGAGGTTTCACTGTATACAGTTTCACGAACATCGAAAGAGTTCGTTTTGGGTTTTTAGTGTACGATTTCGGGAAAAACCTCGGACACGTCAATTTTGTATTCAAGGGGGACAGTCTCTAAGCATCATCACGTTTCGGAAGAAAAGAAAAATTGGGTCTAGTGGCACCATTTTATGAATTATTCCAACAGTTTAAAAAAAACCCCTTGAACTTAAATAGGGAAAGTGGGTCAAGTAGCACCATTTTCTGAAGGAATTTTGAATACCTTTACAGCCATGTTAAAATTTTAAAAATCTATTTATTGGTTTTTTTAGGAATTATTCCAACAATTTAAAAAAAAACCGAGACCCGTCGATTATGTATTTGTATTAGATACACGCCCCTCAAGAGGGAACACTTGCCCCTAGAATTTAAATGGGCAAAGTGGGTAAAGTGATACCTCCTTTTAAAGTTCCTCGAAGTGCCTTTCCAGGTGTGTTAAAATTTTAAAAATCTATTGATTGGTTTTTGAGATATTTGAATTTTAATTTCCCATAGATCCAAATTTAAACCGTTTCTTTATGAATTATTCCAACATTTTAAAGACACTAGGGCATATGCATGTTAAATTTATGTTTTCTAGAGACAATCTCTTTAAGGGGTGAAAGTTATGCCCAGAATTTAAATAGGAAAACTGGGCCGTCAGTGATTTATTTTTATAGTGTTCTTAAAATTTATTAACAATCTACACCTTGATTGTTATATTGACATGTCAAGTATCGTAAAAACTAATTGTTAGAAATAAAAAGTTTTGGCATAACTGTAAAGGTGTTTCAAATACCTTCAAAAAGAGGTATCACTTGACCCAGTTCCCTTATTTAAAATCTGGGGTAACGTTTACCCCTCAAAGGGGTTGTATGTAGTAAACATAAATATAACATGCAAATGTATTAGTTAATTACTAAAAAACACGGTTTAAAGTTGGTTTTATGGGTAACTAAAATTCAAATATATCAAAATCTAATCTATAAAGGCAATTCGAAGACCTTTAAAAAGAGGTATCATTGCATCAATTTCCCTATTTAAATTCTAGGGGTAAGTTTTACCCCTCAAGGTGGTGTATGTAGGAAACATAAAAATGCACTACTAACAAAAGTAAAATCCACGGGTCTCGGGATTTGTTATAAATGGTTGGAATAATTCCTAAAAAAACGGTTTAAGTTGGTCCCATGGGAATTAAATTTTAAATATTTTAAAAGAAAATGGTGCTACTTGACCCACTTTTCCTATTTAAGTCCAAGGGGTTTCTTTTAAACTGTTGGAATAATTCATAAAAAAAACGGTTTCAAGTTGGTTATATGGAAAATTAAAACCCAAATCTTTCAAAAACTAATCAATAGATTTTTGAAATTGTAACTGTAAAGTTGTTTAAAACTGAATTAGAAAATGGTGCCAATCGACCAACTTTCTCTATTTAAATTCAAAGGGTTATTTTCACCCTGTATAGGACGTGCGACTTTTAAAAACGATGCTTAAAATAAAATCGAAACTTTTGGGGTTATTCCTTAAATCGCACTCTAAATACCAGAAAAGGTCTATCTTTCAATTTTCGTGAGACACCCTGTATATAGAATTTATTTTCTTGGTCGATGTATATGAATTTACTGCATCCCCTTCTATAATAATTAGGTCTCGGTAGAGTCTTGACATTAATAAAGAATAAACAAGAAAATGCATGTTTAATCTCTCTCTATGAGGGATTAGGTTCAAACCCTAACCTCTGCCTCATATTTAAACTGTCTTATCTCGAAATACAACGTAACAGCTAAACTAAATTTATTATGCTTGTGTAAGGAAATATACAACAAAGCTCTCATTAATCTCATCATTAGCTTGCAGCAGTTGCACGAAAATGCTGGAGATGATGACAGCTATTTAGAGATTCAGATATATCACATACTGGGGTAAGAAGAGAAAAAGCATATTGCCAGGCCTCGTCGCTTTCCGCAGCATCTGCCAGTAATAATTTTTTTTTTACGGGTATGCGCACTCGCAAGGAGATCCCTATCACGCTCGACAAGCGGCAAGTGCGCGGAAATGTTGGTGTGTGTTGGTTTTGAAACGGTTCAGGTTGTAACCTGCAGGGAAAACTGTCGCAGGGAGTTTATTCCACAGCGATGCTGTTCTCCAGAGATATGAATTCTGATATAATGAGGTTCTTGGTGCCTCTATTTTGACAGTAAATTGATGGTTACCGTCTGTTTGACGTGTTCGCTTAGTAGGTGCTACTCCTGGGGGGATCATACGTGCCAACTCTTTAGAGCATTTTCCGTGATAATACCTGTAGAAGAGAGAGAGATCGCCCACAGTTCTTCGATGTTCGAGACTATACAAGCTACGGGTAAGTGCGGGGTCATTGATCAGCTTGATAGCTCGCTTTTGCACGGTGTTCAAAAGCATTAAGGTATGTTTGGGTGCCGCACTCCATATATGTGAGCAGTACTCCATAGTTGGTCGAATCTGGGCTTTGTAGAGTGTCAGCAGTTGGCTTGGTGTATACAGATGTCTTGTACGAAATAGCACCCCAAGCTTTTGGGACGCCCTTTTAGCTATATCTGCCACGTGACTGTGCCAAGACATGTTGGTCTCTGCAGTGACTCCTAAGATGTTCAACTGGCTCTGCAATGTGACAGCACTTCCAGATAGCATGATGTTTGGCTCACCGGTGCTGGTCTTTTTTGAAAACAGGGCTGCTTGGGTTTTCTGCGCGTTGAACTGTACAAGGTTTTTGTTGCCCCAGTCCTCTATTATCTCCAGGTCGTTATTTATCTGCGATATTTGAGTTAGTCTAAGATGATGGAATTCACGTGCGGATAGACACTGAGTGGGTGGTATGACTGAGGAGACTACATTGCCATCATCTGCAAAGCAATAAAGTGGATTTACTGTTTTATCTATGAGGTCATTTATGTATATCAGAAAAAGTGTTGGCGAAAGGATTGCTCCCTGTGGCACACCAGCATTTATTTGGTAAGAGTTGGAGTTCCGGCCATCCAGTGCAACATAAATGGATCTATCCTTAAGGTAACTTTCAAACCAAGTGCAAAGTCTCGGCGACAATCCCGTTGCTTTGAGCTTGTTGAGCAGATTTTCATGCCAGACTTTATCGAATGCTTTAGATATATCTAAGGCAATTGTTCTTGTTTCACCTCGCAACTCAATCGCTTTTTGCCATAAGTGAGTGACGTATGTAAGTAAATCGCCAGTTGACCTATATTTTCGAAATCCGTATTGCTTGTCGTTGATAATTTTGTATTTTTCCAAGTACTTGGTTAGGTGATTGTTCACAACTCTTTCCATTACTTTTGATATCACCGGCAGTAGAGCAATTGGTCTATAGTTTAACGGATCTGTCTTTTTTCCTTTCTTTGGAATGGGTTGTACTGCGGCAGACTTCCATGATGATGGATATACTCCTTGCCTATAAGATAAATTGAATAATTTTGCGAAAGTTGGGGTGAGTTCGCTAGCACAATTTTTGAGTACTATCGCGGGAATGCCATCTGGACCCATTGCTTTGTTTGTATCCAACTTTTTAAGGGATTTTCGTATTTCTCTGTGACAAAAGGGTACCTCTGGCATACTGTGGGAAACCCTTTCAATGAACGGTGGAGTTTTTCCATTTGGCACTGTTAGGTTTGAGTTGGAGGAAAAGATTTTGGCCAGCATATTGGCTTTTTCCTCTGCTGTTGTGGCTAAGTGAGTATTTTTATCTGTAAGTGGTGGTATGGATGACTTGGTGAAGTTTGATCCAACCGCTTTGGCAAGAGACCAAAAGGACCTAGAACTACTTGGACAATTCAGCAACCTGTTTTTTATTTTTTGATTGTGTGTTTCTTTGGCGGCGTCAATAGTAATTTTGCAACTATTTCTGGCTTCTATAAATTCTGTGTGGTTTTGAGCGGTTTGTTGTCGTTTCCAAAGGTTATATGCTCTGTGTTTTTTCTGTACAGCCGTTTGACACTGGCTGTTGAACCAAGGTTTTGCATTAGCTCTGCGTTTTATTGTATGTGGGATATATGCATCCATTCCAGATAAGATTACTTTTGTTATTTCATTACAGCAAATAGTGGGATCAGCTGTTTTAAAGCAAACCTCTTGCCATGGAAAATCCAGGTAAAACTGTTTAAGGTCATTCCATTTTGTCGATTTATAGTGCCACATTTTACGAGGAAGTGATTGTTGGCTTGGCGGTATGAACATTTCGCACTTTGTTCTTATAAGTTTATGATCAGATGAACCAAGTGGGGGACCTACTTGAATTGTGTACAAGTCAGGATTTGTAGTTAGGAACAAGTCTAAAAGCGCTGCAAATTCACCCCTTTCTGAGATACGGGTAGGTTCATCGACAAGCTGCGTTAGACCACAACTTATGGCAAAAGCTTCTGCTTCCCTGCCTTCATTATCTGTTTTGTTGTGGTGTTTTAGCCAGGGTATATTGTGGACGTTGAAATCGCCTAAAAAAACAATTTCCGCATGTGGATAGTTAGACTGTATACTATCACAGTTTTCGGATAATGTCGCAAAAAAGTTTTGATACTCGGTGTTACTTGGCGGTCGGTAGAGGCAGCAAATGAACTTGGTCGATGACTTTGAGGTGAATTTCAGCCATATGATATCGAGGTTCGCTGGTTCTAGCTTCTCCTCTCCATGACATGAAAGGTCATTTTTAATGTACACACAAATCCCAAAATTATGTCGAAATCGGTGGTGTAGGTCATAGCCGGGATAAAGATAGTTCACAATAGGTGTTGCAGAACTGATTTTAGTTTCGGTGAGAACAAGGATGTCAGGTCTTTGTTCTTCAAGATGTTGGTGAACTGAATTCATGTTGGTACTTAATCCTCTTATATTGCTAAAATCAATTCTGAGTTGAGTTTTTGGTCTTCTTTTAATATCTTTGCATGAAGGACCCCCAGGATCACCCGACGCCCGGAGATCCGAGTGGTCGGGTATTTTACCTCCGGAATATTTTGATCCTGGAGGCGCCATCATGCTATCTGTTACTCATTGTTGGAACCGGACTGCCAGCGCAGTAGCGGAACGTGGTGATACCACTTAGCGCTACTCACTTCTGGCATGGTGGTATCTCACCGGTCGACTACCAATGAGTAAAAAGCGTCTACCACCTACCAATTATTGTTGTAGGTAGATAAAATCTGCTTATGACATAAATGGTAAACATAGTAAGGTTTACAAATTTTTATATAAAAAAAGCCTCTCAGATCAGAAGTGCCAGAGGCCAAGTTAAATCTTCCCTTACGACATGATTGCGATTAATTGTGTGAACTTTTTAAACGTAAATAATTATAAGCCGGCAGCGCCGCGCGGGGCAAAGTTTAAATTTTACCCGTTTTTCATTGGTGTATGGGTGGCTGTTCTCGCGCGGGGGCGGGATTAATGTTTGTTTTAGTTAACGTCGGCCATCATCATCGTGCCAAAACGTTCGTTGCCCTTTCTAGTGTTGCCGGTTCTATCCTTAATGAAGACGTATGAATTTGTTTTGATTTGGGATTTGTCAGTAGTAAAAAGTCTTGCCGGTCGCGTGTCATTGTTTGGTTTTGTTATCGTTTGTTTATAAAATGGAAATAAATACCGTCTATTACATAATTAACTGTGCAAATTTAAATTCGTTGACATATTATTTTCGATTACAAATAAAATCTTTAGTGCCGCATAGCCCGGACCTAAAAATTAACCAAAATTTTAGTGTAAGTACTGCCGATGGGTGTTGAAAAGTTAAAAAGACACAAAGTAAGTAGTATTCATTGAAATAACCACATAGAATTTTCTATGTTAGGCAAGACTGATATTAGATGCCAATTGAATAGTGCCTATAGGAAAAACATTACCGAATATAATAAAAATGTGACAAAAATTAGACGTATACTTAGTAGGTTAATAGACTTTAAAATTCTGTGGGATTTTTGAAAGGCTCTACAGGGCCATAAAAAAAAGGCGAACATTGGCGATTGCTACAGGGAGGGGAACGGGGCAGTGCCCTCCCAAAACTAGACAACAAACAGTATTTTTAATTGATTTATTTAAAAAAAGTTAAATCTTTCCTTACGACATGATTGTCTAGTTCGTTTTATTATCTGTGGTTAACATCAAGAGATTAATTGTGTGAACTTTTTTAGCGTAAATAATTACAAGCGTGCAGGGCCGCGCGTGGCAAGATTTCAATTTCACCCGCTTGTCAGCGGGGTATGGGTGGATGTTCTCGAGCGAGGGCGGGAGGAATGTGTGTTTTAGTTTGAAGTCGGCCATTATCATCGTGCGGAAACGTATGTTGCCCTTCTACACGATGCCGGTTCTATTCTTAGTGAAGACGTATGAGTTTGTTTTGATTTGGGCTATGTCAGTAGTAAACAGCATTGCCGGTCACGTGTAATTTTTTTTTGTTATCCTTTGTTAATAAAATGGAAAATCTTGTTATATTGACCGGACCTAAAAATTAACCAAAATTTTAGTGCAAGTAATAAAAATTTATACGATGCTGAAAACTGGTTGTGCGATTGTGAAAAACGAAATGCTTTTTTTGCCTTATTTGTCTTATTATGAGCAATCCACGAAGTGATCCTGCGTGGTTGGCAAAAGGAATGTATGATCTCTAGCATTTTAGAAAAAAGTTAAATACAGAAAGTACTTGTGTAGTATTTTACTACTTTTTCAAATAACCACAATTTTGTCCCTAGGCAAAGCATTACCGAACATAATAAATATGTGGCAAAAAATAGACATATACTCAGTAGGTTAATAGAATGTTTAAAATTCTGTGGGATTTTTGAGGGGCCATGATAAGTCTGAAACTGGTGCTAATCCAATAACTTAGCGCATGTAAAAGAAGGGCGAATAGACGTTATCTATAAACAAATAAACTAAAAAATACACCAAGTAGCTGCTTGTTTGTAAAATGCTAAAATAAAATTGTTCAGGTAAGTTTTTTATCTCCTTTTTCATGCAATTTAAATTTCTGTCCCCCCAATTTATAATGTCACCAGCCGCCACTGGTAGGGACTAGCTATTTTGTTGAACACGAAGAGAAGTAGGAGACATAGTAGGACTCACCAGACACTACGTCCTTCAAGGCCACTTGGCGAAGATGGGAGTAAAGGGGACGCGACGTGCGAGGGATGTTGGGCCGACGACGACAGTTTTCAGAAGAAAGGTATTTGAAGAGAAAGCCTTTGAGACGGAAGACCTTCTAAATTTGAGGTAGCTCAATATTCTTGCCTTTGCACAAAAGAAGGGCAGATTTCTCAGCAAAGGAAGGACACAGTAAGGGGATGCCCGGGAGTAATAGTAAGGAGATGCCTAGGCGCTAGGCCTAGAGCCTATCCTACAATAGTACTACCACTATCACGGCAACGCTTATTGAATTTTATATGAATTAAATGGAAGTGACATCACAATGTATGGGCAAATGAGCCAAACAGTTTATCCCTATTCCGGCGCCGGCGCGGCGGTCCGACAAAAATTATTTTTCATTAGGAGAAAGTTCGTTTTAAAATTCAGTTGATGTGTTTTTTGCCTTTTTCCAAAAAAACAAATATTAACCAGCTGATGGCAGCGTCCCATTTAAAGTCGCCACCGAGGGGTGGTTTTATCGCCGATTTTTGTACACCAAAAGGAAATACTTACGGTATAACACCTACGGTATTTCCTGGTATTTCCCAGTATTTCCTCAAATTTCGATTGTATTTCCTAGTATTTCCCCCCATAGTATTTTTAATAATATTTCCTAGTAAATTTCCCAGTACTTCCCAAGTATTTCCTGGTATTTCCCCTAACCTGTATATCAAAAGAAAGTACCGAGCCACCCCTCGGTCGCCACCCTGTAACACGGAAAACAAAATTATTTTTCCAAAAATCTTTGAAACGTTTGGTTTGGGCGCTAAATTTACGTGTGTAGAATAAAATTTGTTTTCTTAACATTTCTAGTTTCAAACGTAGAAAATTCGTCACTATCAGTTTTTCCACTTCTATGGGAGTTGCACGAGAGATAAACTAATTTAAAGTGCAAAATTTGTGAAATTAGTAAGCAACCCAAGGCTTTGTGAGTAGGATCTTTGCTTTACTTTATAGTCTTACTCGGGTCTGAATTAAAATTGGATAGTGTTTCATTTATTCATTACTAATTGTGGTTAAATACTTCCACGTTCGTCAGCATTAAATTTCTAGCCTATGCCGGCAACAACAGCCAACAATTTGCTTTATTTCCTTGTTCACATTAGTCAAGTAGCTTCCACATAGCACAAAAATCAGATCAACGTTAAATTAACGTGAACAAAAATAATAAAGTTATTCTTTACTAGAAAACAACCTCATACTATGTAATATTTGTTTTGTTAAATCTACATGCTTAAAGATAACTTGAAAACAAGAAGAGACCAAGCCATAAAAATGTAATTCTTGCTGCAGTTTCTGGTGCTGTTTATAAACGTATCTTTTACCCTGAGATCAAACCTTTTGTCACTTTTTTTCTCTATGTTCTTTTATTTAAAACAAGGCGCGAAAGCCTGTTCTAAAAGTCATGTAGATAAAGACTAGTATGTATGACATATTTTAAACAAAAGAGACGCGACAAACTCTTCAAAGTCAAATTTATTTAAGTCAAAATCAAAGGATGAAAATATCGGTCCTCTATACTCTAGCGATGTTTAGAGAGAGACGCACCTTCGGTCCTTGTTAATTCACAACCGTGGGAAAATAAAAATAAAAGATTTTTAACAAAACCTATACAGGGGGTGCGGACAAACGTGTTTGTTTAAATCTTGCATGGTGACTGATCTCACTTACCGCTGACAATTTAAATTATTTTAGTGAAACGCCAATGAAGTTGGCAAGAAAATAACATAACCAAAAAATGTTAATTTCAGTGACTTTGATGGGTTTGTCGCGTCTCTTTGTTGTAAAAATATGTCATACATACAGGGTCTCTAATAAAGACTTGCCAAAAGTAATAACTTTCTGTGTCTTCATTTGTCACGTTTTTTTTTAATAACTTTTTTTTAACTTAAAAGTGACGAGGAAGGAAGTTCTAAAAATGCTCTAGTTTAAGACCACAACACTCCAAGACTATTTTAAAAGATGGCGCTTAAGGCAAGACAAAATCCCTACACATACATTATGTTTTCTTTAAAAGCTAAATAAGATATTTCAACAGTAAACACTTTCAGACAATATTAATGTGGGTTATTATTATTATTATTTAATTAATCAGGTTAATAACTGATGCGTTGGTATCGTGAAGGATCAGGGATCAGTTCATCAACTAGTGTTGGAGTTTAGAGGAAAGAGCACTCCCAGATAGATTTTCTTGAAGTGAAAAATGTCGCCAATAGGAGGCGCTGCTTCCAGTAAAATCTCAAAAATATTTGGTAGAAAAGCCATGCAAGTCAAAATTCGTGTAGAAAAGGTGCGAACCTAATTTTGACGTTGATAAAAATCTACTTAGAATTCACTTGAAAATAACGTCAAAAATTGCTGTTTTGATTTGTTAATGAATGACCTATTAAGCTTGTTTTCATATATGAAATAAACGTTTTTTTTCTAGCAGCTATTAAAATCAACGTTTTTTACGTGTTAAATACGTGATTGTGCTATGTGGGTAAGAGATATAGATTGTTTTTTTGGCGTTTCGTCATTGGCATTTTCTCATAATAATGTAAATATATCATGACGTAACTCCAAAAAAAAACAAACTGTCTGTATTTGCAAACTTCAACTGCGCCCAATTGGGTTGCTTATATATGAATTTTACAGTTATAACATCAGAAAGAACTCACATTGAGAAATAATAAGTGGGGCATAACTCGGCTTCTAAAAAATCAGATTATTTAGTTGTAGTATTAAGCCCACCATATTATAATATTAGAATTTAGTTGTATTAGGTCCAATTTTAATCTAATTTATGTCTTTATCCCTAAACGAATTTTTTATCCTACCAATATATCAATAATAATATTTCTTGCTTAATATAACTCAAATATAAAGTAAAAATTGATTAATGAATTTGTAATAAAAGTTAGTTCTTTAACTTTTTAACCCGATATTGTGATTAAACAACACATGTTATATACCTATAACGTATATGCTTTACAAAATAAAAATACAAAAGAACAATATCGGATATTTTTTCACGTCCCATTAGCAAAATATAATATTCCAAAACGTCAGCTTTTGTTGGAACGACAAAAAGCCAACGCGATGCCGCGCCGACAGCATCGATTCAAGAGGGCTTAGGATGAAAATACATGGACAAATATCTGCAGCAGTAGCAGCTTACTTGTAACATGTCAAATTTTAATGGAAATATTTTTATTGAATACAAATAGGTAGAGGTAGGTATAAAATGTAGACTCCATAAATAATGGAGAACGATAAGAAATTGCAGAGACTGATAGATATGGGTAACTCATATTATACGCAAGTCAGTGGCGTTCCTTATAATCCTAAAGTTGGCTCTTGGCAGGGCCGTACCTAGGAAAAATTTTTTGGGGGGGATAAAAAGTTTAAAACAGAATATTGGAAAATTTGCGTTTTTTGTTGGGAATTGCACGAAATTTCTAGCATGTTTTTGTGTGTAAACCAAAAATGTCTGTAAAAATATGTCTTATTTTTCCATCCTGTCACGTGTGTCCCTTTATCAATAATAATGTTGATTCTGGATTAAAATACATAAACAAACTCGAAGTACCTTATGGGATCTAATGCCTTATTATTATATTGCTTTAAACTTGAATTTCGTGTTTCTTTTCAATATCTTCAAAACTAAAGTTCTGACAGTATTGTAAGCTATTACAAAAATGGTTGCAAGAAATTGCATCCAACGCCGATTTTTAATATATTTTATGTGTTTTTCTAATCTAACGTAGCAAAACCACATTTTGCTAAATAAAAAAAATGGAGCCAGCAGGCGCGTAAAGCCTATTATAAGACCTATATACTTTTTCTGAGTGTTAGGGAAGCGTTATTTTTGTTGAACATAAGGTTTTCAATGATATAACATATTGCCTAAGGTAGATAAGGTATTATTTCGATGAAATAATTTTTAGGTAAAATAGCATTCGACACTCTAATGTGTTGATTAGATTTTGGTCAAAATCCAAAATGCTAACTTTTTACCAAAGCATCGCATTATTATGCGGTTTTTGGATTATATAAGATTATTTTTTAATAATTTGTGTTGTGAAAAAAACTTCGTAAGAGCTTTAGTTTCTGAGATATTTAAAAAAAAAACGGTTTTCAAGGCTGATATAACATATAATATAAGTTCACTTGAAGTTTGCTAGCTAGGAAGGTATTAGATTCGTCATGGGTCCATTTATTGAGTTATCGTGCTCCAGACAGACGACGCCACCAAAAATTTTGGTGGTCAGGTAACCTTATTTTGATTGAAATTTTTTTTGACGATCCCCATAGCCTTTCTACCTAGGGAAGGCTAAAAAAGGGCAACCCCCCAAAAATCAAGTTCAAAAGCACAACAAAAAAAATTGAACTATTTTTTAGCAGCTGCTCAAATCTTGAATTAATTTCGCACTCAAGTCAATTATTATTATTTAAAATACAACTGTTTATTTATTAATAAACTTTTTTGGTGTTATTCAGCAATACGAGGTGTTTTAGAAATTAAAAAAAATTGTAGGGGACATAAGTGAAATTTTTAAGACAAAAATATTTTGTTACGCACTTTTCATGCATCTATCTATAAAATACGCTTAAGATTTTAGTTTTTTTTAGAAAATAGAATACTTAACCAAACTTAGAAAATGTATTCAGCTATTGTAAACAAAAATTTTAAAAATCAGAGACAATTCTGCCATAAATAAATGCAAATTGCCCATAAAGTCCTAAAAATTTTGGGGGGGATTGATTCCCCTTGGTCTTCTTCCTAGGTAAGCCCCTGGCTAATGGGCTAAACAAGAAAACTTTATAAAAACAGATAAAAATAAATACCTATTTTTAGACAACACTTTCTTATGTCTTGACTATTTCATAGCCAAACATGTTGAAGAAGTTTTTCGCTCTTAATCATTGCAACTCCCACTCTAAATTTTTCGGTAGTTTTTCTTGCATCAACCACCTGATGTGTGGTCAGCTGAAAACAGATGTTTACTATTGTGGAGCGAGACGGGACCACTTTTTTATCTCTGCAGAACCATGTTTTTTTTGTTTGCGTTTGTCGTTTTTTCGAGATGGTTTCGTATAATGTCACAGTTAAGGGTAATTTGCATTCCAAGTACAGTACAGTGAAGTTCGCATATAGCGAAACCATTTGTAATAAACACTTGCTTATAGCAAACCCCGTTCAAAATATCCAAAAAATAATTTACTTAGGTATACAATAGTCATGTCTTCTTATAGTAAACCTCGGATATAGCGAACCAGTTTCCGTGCAATCTTCGAGTTCACTATATCCGGACTTTACTGTATATCATAAGTTTAATCCATCGGTTCAGTTTTTAAAGAGGGATCAAGCTATTTTTAGTAAGCAATTTGGGTTTTATTGTGGTATCGATGCCGTTCCTCCATAAGTGCACATGTGCACTTCCACTCCCAAATTTTAAGGATCAATAAACCCCAAAAGGAATTCACCAAAGGCTTGAATTCTAATTAGAATTTAATACCCGGTATGTATGTGTTTCGATTCGTGTTCAAACGAGGATGCGTAGGCCGGCGCTTAACTGGATCCAAATTCTGTGTACCGTGGATATTATGTCGCAATCTAATTACGGAATATTGAAAGAGACAGAGAATCTGGGCCTTACCTCTGTTCGTGCTCTTATAGATCAATTGCGGCAATCGATGGCACCCGCGTTAACGGTTACCGTTGGCTGTTAAAGCTAGCTTATATAAACCTTAAATTATTGCACTGAGACAACTTGGCGTTATCGGTTGGGCCATATTGTTTTTATTTTGACGATTTCGTAGTTACTCAATGGCCCAAAAAGTTGAACAGGCACTTACAAAACAATTTTGCCTGCGTCGCAATTCTTTTTTTGGTGTACCCCCAAAGTTTTACAACACGCGCCGCTACTGATCGATAGACAGGCACAGACACCCATGCAGGCAGATGTGAGAGCGAGATTTCTCATTTAGGACAGAAACACCGAAACATCTCATTTTTAAAGAAAATTAAAAGATTTCATGAAAAGAATACCTTTTTAGCTTTAGAGTAACATATCATCTTTTTTTAAAGTTTCGGGTTTTTCAACATTGTTCTTTTCGGCCATTTGACATTTTCGTCAGTGCTGATACTGGCCGTATGAAAACATTTTTCATCAAGCTCCTTTTGTTGTACACAACTCAGTACACTGCTTTTCAATCACGATTTTATAAAATTAATCATCCCACGCTCTATTTACCAGTCTTGACCTTTTGTTTTTGTGTTTATAACTTTTTGTCATAACCACAAAAAGCTTTGCGTCCAAATATATAATTATGTACCAAATTGAAAAAACATTAAAAAATTTGTGCATGCTAGATTTTTCCGTTATTATAATGCCTTAAACTAATGATTTAGCAAAATATAGAAACAGATCAAAAATATAGTTGTGACGAGAACTGCACAACGATAAAATTTCTAGTTTCCTACGAAAAATTTTATTTTTTGTAATTAAAACTTTACCTGTTGTAAGTTGTAAGGAGAAACAATATTGTTAAGTTAGAAAAAATTAAATAATTTAACAAATAATATTGTTACATACAGTGCGGACCTAAATTGACCCCTCCCATTATAACTTTTGAACAAAAAGAGCTATCAATTTCTGGTAAAAAGTCTTTTTAATTAGATTTTTTTCGAGGATATTAGAGCTGTGATAGTGACAGTTATACCTCCGTCGAAAGGTACAATGATTCTCTATATATCACATTTTAAATTTTTAAAATCGGTTTAGTGTCCTAGGAGATATGTTTATTTTTTTCGCGGTCGACTAAAAAAAGTCAATTTTTTATCAGGCAAAAAAAATTATTTAAATTAATTTATTTTATCATAAATTGAGTTTTTATGCTTTTAAGTTATGTCAAAACCTAAAAATAAGTTAAAATATTTAAATAGGAAAACGTGCTGTGTGATAATTTTTTCAAAACTTTTTTTGTTTATTTTAAATTGAAACATTAATGGATCCATGACGAATCTGATACCTTCCTTGTTGAGAATACAAGTATAAAAGCCTCGAACCTAATACATGGACAGTATAGTTTTTGCAAAGTTAGTTGAACAAAGATAAAAGCCGACCATCGGCATATCCTTTAAAGAAAGTGACATGTTATGTCATTTAATTATAGCGTAAACTAAAGAAATAAAAATAGATAATAAAACTTTCTATTCCTACACCTACAGAAACGACACTGATTTATTTTCTAAGTCTGCCGACTAAAGGGGTCCCGAAACAAACACCTGAAAGCATTTAAAAGCGCATCTCAAAAAAATCTGCCAATCAGGTGCCGTCCATCCACCTGGCCTCGGTCGGTCCGAAAACAAATACTTTGTGTTCGGACCGCAAAGAGCCACGCCTTTTCTCTGTCGGTAGGGTTGAAATTATACCAGGAAGATTTTATATGAATTTGGATAACTTTTGAAGGCCAGAATGAAGCAAAATTTATTGAAATCGATAGAACCCCGTATAAGAAGTTATTCAAGTGACTTTGCAAAAACTATACATAGCTATGTATGTAAAGCGATGTAAGCGATATGTCCGATCACCGGCGCTGCAAGCCGAAGACCTGCGAACTTGCTAACGCGAGCGGGAACCAGATTCGCCAAAATTTTTAACAAGTAAACGTTTACCGTCACCGGCCTCAATTGATTTGTATTTACGCACTATTTACGCCATTACGATTTCTAAATTAAAATTTTTATAATTAAAAACAAAAAGAAGTGTACATTATTTACATGGTCCTTCGTGTCGGATGGGGACCGGGAAAAAGACAATAAACTCGTCGAAAAGAGACTGAAATATACATTTTTCTCCAACATAGAAAATACCTGTGGTGTCCATCAAACAGTTTGTTTACCAGAACAAAGAAGAACAGTATACTGCCGTCCTTAGTAAGACCCACCTATCTACATTTTCACTTATTTCGAGAAAAGCGAGTTTAACGTTTAAATGCTTGCCAAGAGTTACACAGGAATATATTTTTTTTATTGGTAAATGTTTATGGGTTTCTAATAGCAATATCTAAGTAATAAAACAAAAAAAAAGTTACAAATTTTTACCTATTTAAAGCTATTTTCGGTCCTACTTCATTTTTGATTTTTTTTGCAGATAGGTGGGTCTTACTTAGGACGGCAGTATACTGGGTTAGTCATTCCAATTTGAGACCTTTTTTGCATACCTTACCTAAAAGTTTTTTCCTTTTATTCCGTGTTTGGTATTGATTTACGTGTGTGAGGTTAAGTTGAGTAAAACTGGGCAGTTTTTTGAATGTTTGCAGATTGTCTGCCCATAACTGTTCGGTTGAGTAAAAAAAGTTGGTAATTACGTGTTTTAGCTCACACATATACTATACTATAGTAGTGTATGCTATGGTGATCCTAATTTTTTCGAGAAAAATAAAGTTACTCCGATTTCAAAAATTTTTATATATCTTTGCGTTTCAGATGATTTTGAAACTTTTTTGTTGCGCCGTCTGTCTGTCTGTCTGTCTGTCTGTCTGTATCTCTGTCTGTCTGTCTGTCTGTCTGTCTGTCTGTCTGTCTGTCTGTCTGTCTGTCTGCCTGTCTGTCTGTCTGTCTGTATGTCTGTCTGTAACGACCAACGCGCATAACTCAAAAACCGTTTGGTCGATTTTAATGAAATTTGGTACCTAGGCTGGGTCTTGAGTCGAGATGGTCCCATTTAAAAATGAACAAAATCCACCGAACACAAACCAATTAAAAGGGTGGGGGTAGATTTCAAAAATTAGAGTTTATGTGAAAATATGGCGTGTGTGATATCAAACGAAAGGTAATTGAGTCTGCAGTTAAATAAAACACATTTTAATTTATTTAAAAACAAAGGGTGGGGGTATATTTAAAAAATTTGAGTTTAAGTGAAAATATGGCGTGTGTCATATCAAACGAAAGGTAATTGAGTCCGGAGTTTAACAAAATACATTTTAGTTTTTGTTTTTTTAAGGGTGGGGGTAGATTTCAAAAATTTGAGTTTAAGTCAAAACATGGCTTGTGTGGTATCAAACAAAAGGTAATTTAGTCTGGAGTTGAATAAAATATATTACAGTTTTTAGTTATATTAGCTCACACGTTCACTATAACTATAGTACCTAGTGTGAGCTTAGGGGCCCATATATTGGCAGAGTATTTTTTTTGTACGCATGTTTTAAATGCAAAACTTGTATGTACGTGGTTTAGGACGCATTTTTTAATGCAAAAGTTGTATGTACATGGTTTTTGTGTTTAAATGCAAAAATACTTCTGAAAAGATTAATAAAGTTGTCTATTTTCTATTGTCATAGTAAAACTGTAACATACGGACACAATAAAAAGTGCTCCGTATAGTTGATCAGCTCTATCTATCTTTGGGCCCTTCGGTGCGCTAAATCCGAATTTGGGGTTTGTTTTGACCGTACACCGTAAAATTTCGATTGAATTAAAAACTAAAAGTTGCATATTTTCGCCCAGACACAAAACAAAAATTGCAAAAAATGCTGAAAATCGCAAAATATTGCAGTTATAAAAATGTATAATTTTTTAATAAAGATGTCAACGTCGTTTTGTAAAGTAGTTCTGCGCAGTGGTCAAATAGTCTGTTAGCTCACACATATACTATACTATAGTAGTGTGAGCTATGGTGATCCTAATTTTTTCGAGAAAAAAAAAGTTGCTCCGATTTCAAAAATTTTTATATATCTTTGCGTTTCAGATGATTTTGAAACTTTTTTGTTGCGCCGTCTGTCTGTCTGTCTGTCTGTCTGTCTGTCTGTATGTCTGTCTGTCTGTCTGTCTGTCTGTCTGTCTGTGTGTCTGTATGTCTGTCTGTAACGACCAACGCGCATAACTCAAAAACCGTTTGGTCGATTTTAATGAAATTTGGTACCTAGGCTGGGTCTTGAGTCGAGATGGTCCCATTTAAAAATGAACAAAATCCACCGAACACAAACCAATTAAAAGGGTGGGGGTAGATTTCAAAAATTAGAGTTTATGTGAAAATATGGCGTGTGTGATATCAAACGAAAGGTAATTGAGTCTGCAGTTAAATAAAACACATTTTAATTTATTTAAAAACAAAGGGTGGGGGTATATTTAAAAAATTTGAGTTTAAGTGAAAATATGGCGTGTGTCATATCAAACGAAAGGTAATTGAGTCCGGAGTTTAACAAAATACATTTTAGTTTTTGTTTTTTTAAGGGTGGGGGTAGATTTCAAAAATTTGAGTTTAAGTCAAAACATGGCTTGTGTGGTATCAAACAAAAGGTAATTTAGTCTGGAGTTGAATAAAATATATTACAGTTTTTAGTTATATTAGCTCACACGTTCACTATAACTATAGTACCTAGTGTGAGCTTAGGGGCCCATATATTGGCAGAGTATTTTTTTTGTACGCATGTTTTAAATGCAAAACTTGTATGTACGTGGTTTAGGACGCATTTTTTAATGCAAAAGTTGTATGTACATGGTTTTTGTGTTTAAATGCAAAAATACTTCTGAAAAGATTAATAAAGTTGTCTATTTTCTATTGTCATAGTAAAACTGTAACATACGGACACAATAAAAAGTGCTCCGTATAGTTGATCAGCTCTATCTATCTTTGGGCCCTTCGGTGCGCTAAATCCGAATTTGGGGTTTGTTTTGACCGTACACCGTAAAATTTCGATTGAATTAAAAACTAAAAGTTGCATATTTTCGCCCAGACACAAAACAAAAATTGCAAAAAATGCTGAAAATCGCAAAATATTGCAGTTATAAAAATGTATAATTTTTTAATAAAGATGTCAACGTCGTTTTGTAAAGTAGTTCTGCGCAGTGGTCAAATAGTCTGTTAGCTCACACATATACTATACTATAGTAGTGTGAGCTATGGTGATCCTAATTTTTTCGAGAAAAAAAAAGTTGCTCCGATTTCAAAATTTTTTATATATCTTTGCGTTTCAGATGATTTTGAAACTTTTTTGTTGCGCCGTCTGTCTGTCTGTCTGTCTGTCTGTCTGTCTGTATGTCTGTCTGTCTGTCTGTCTGTCTGTCTGTCTGTCTGTGTGTCTGTATGTCTGTCTGTAACGACCAACGCGCATAACTCAAAAACCGCTTGGCCGATTTTAATGAAATTTGGCACCTAGGCTGGGTCTTGGCTCGAGATGGTCCCATTTAAAAATGAACAAAATCCACCGAACACAAACCAAATAAAAGGGTGGGGGTAGATTTCAAAAATTAGAGTTGATGTGAAAATATGGCGTGTGTGATATCAAACGAAAGGTAATTGAGTCTGCAGTTAAACAAAATACATTTTAATTTATTTAAAAAAAAGGGTGGGGGTATATTTAAAAAATTAGAGTTTAAGTGAAAATATGGCGTGTGTGATATCAAACGAAAGGTAATTGAGTCCGGAGTTTAACAAAATACATTTAGTTTTTGTTTTTTTTAAGGGTGGGGGTAGATTTCAAAAATTTGAGTTTCAGTCAAAACATGGCTTGTGTGGTATCAAACAAAAGGTAATTTAGTCTGGAGTTGAATAAAATATATTTCAGTTTTTAGTTATATTAGCTCACACGTACACTATAACTATAGTAGCTAGTGTGAGCTTAGGGGCCCATATATTGGCAGAGTTTTTTTATTGAGTTTTTGTTGACTTTAAAAATGTACCATTTTTGTTATTTTCATCATATAATTTTAGAATATTTTACAGTTTTTCGCATTTTAATTGAAATTTTAGAACTATACTGGCAAACCATATTTAGATTGCGCAACGAAAAACATATAGATATAATAAAGCTTTGGGTGCAATAAGTTTAATTCTCTAGTTACTTAAGGATTTTTTTCGGTCACTTTTTATTCACTTCCGGTTCACTATTAATAACTTGATTTACTTTGAATTTACTTTCTTCCATTCACTTCCGGTTCACTTTTAGTTACTTTCGGTTCACTTTTAGTCACTTAAGGTTCAATTTCATTCGCTTTCGGTTCACATTCAGTTGCTTTCGGTTCACGTTTTTAAGTCTTATCTGTTTGTTTACTTCACCTCCGGTTACTTATAAGTCATTTGCGGTCACTTTAGGGTCATTTTCATGCACTTTCGGTTCACTTTTGGTCACTTCCGATTACTTTTAAGTTTTTTTCGGTCACTTTCAGCTTTATTTCAGCCCCATTCGATTCATTGTTGGTCACCAAACTTCTTAGTAATTTCTGTTTAGTTTCGGTTCGTTTTTAGCTCATTGTCGGTCACTTTTAAGTTTCTTGTTAACCACTTACGGTTTTTAGTTACTTCCGGTTTACTCCAGCAACTTCTGGTCGCTTTCAGGTAATTTCCGCTTTACTTTTAGTTGCTTCCAGTAAACTATGAGACACTTATGCGACAATTTCCGGCTTTTTTTTATGCATTTCCGGTTCACTGTTAGACACTTTCGGTCACACTTAAGTCACTTTAGGTTACGTCCGGTTCACTATCAGTCACTTCCAATCACTTCCGGTTCACTTAAAGTCACTTCCGGTTCACTTTCAGTGACTTTTGGTTTACATTTGGTCACTTTCGGTTACTTTTAGCTAATTTTCGGTAACTTTCGATCATACTTACATTATTTCTGGTCACTGCTGTTAGCTGTTAAGTGTTTTCTGTTTACTTACGGGTTACTTTTAGTCACTTCCGGTTACTTTTAAGTAATTTCCGGTCACTTGCGGCTTTAGTTCATTCACTTTCGGTTACCTTCTGATTACTTACGGTTTTTTTAGGCATTTCCGGTTTAGTTTCATTAAATTTTAGTCTCTTTTAGTTACTTCTCGTAAAGTATGAGTCATTTCCGGATATTTTTAATTCGTTTCTGGCCACTTTGAAGGCATTTCCGATAAGTTTGGGCTTTCTATTAGACACTTCCGTTTTACTTTCAGTCACTTACGGTCACTCCTAAATCATAGTTGGTTACTTTTGGTTCACTATCAGTCACTTCCATTTCCGAGATATTTACAAAAATATTTTTCAATGCTAATATAGTGTCACTTTGAGTGTGTTAATAGGCTAGGAAGGGATCAGATCCTTCCTGGATCCATTTATTTCTCATAAATACATTTTTAACATAAGGTTGAGAGAGTTTAACAATAAACTGAAAACCAATCGGTGCTTGTAGGTTTGTTAGCTTATTTTCCCCGGACATTTTTAACTCTTTTTGTTCTACAGCAGTGCTTTTATGACAAATAGTCGCCTCTGTTTGCGCTATTGAAACAAAAAATATTTTTGATTTATGGCAAAAAGTTTGGTGCCCGAGAGGCGCTCTTAACAATGAAAAAAATCTTGTTTTGTCGTATGGGAGTTTTAATAATAACGTATTTTCAGGCTTTATCATTTTTTTTAATATAGGGTTTTTTTTCATTTATTAAAAACTTATATGGGTGTATTTTGAACTCATTTAATCTTGTTTTGTCGTATGGAAGTTTTAATAATAACGTATTTTCAGGCTTTATCATTTTTTTAATATAGGGTTTTTTTTCATTTATTAAAAACTTATATGGGTTTATTTTGAACTCATTTATTATAATACAAAACAAACATTTTATGACACAGAAAGAAAAATCTTAATTCGTTACAAAAAAAATATTACACTATCACAGCAGAGGGCTGAGAAAAAGGTATTGAAAAACAATTGCCTTTTTGAAATGTCACTTTTCCCCATGTATTTTAGTTTTGAAAGCGCCACTTTTCCTCACTACTTTTCGACACTCTCTATAAAACCTAAGAATCGGTACCTTAAGATTATTATTTTTTTGGTGTCCTTAACACCCAACTTTCAAATGGTTGTGTGACAAAACCTGTGAATTTAATAAACGATTTTTTTTTGTTGTTTTATGTTTTTAGCACGGTTGGCGCTCGAGGAAAAAAATTGTGTTCCTAACTCTTGCGGAAAGCTTCTGTTCCGCACTTCATTGCTTGCCGCACTCCGCTTTGCATCACGCGTCGATCGGCCAACTGCAATCGCGTGCGGAAAAGTGAGATTTTCCGCACTTGTTATAAAATATTCTATTTTTACTAACTAAAGTTTTACTTTTGCAATCTATTGTTTAACTTAATCTATTTATTAGTAAGTAAGATTGTATAGAAGAATTAAACTAACTTTAAATATTCCATCAGCTTCAAATAAGGGACGATTTCACCCTTCCGTTAAAAATAGTCTTTTAATAGCGGAAATACCAAATTTCTTGGCACTCCAAATGTTTGTTCCAATTAATTTTAGAAACATTTCTAGTAGAAAGTCATAAGCACGTTATCTATCAGAAGCACTGAAAAATTTGGTTGGCGTCATTTTTATAAAGACTAAAAAATCTTAAAAGTCATCAAATGGTATCACTCGGGGTTATTTTAAATTTTAAATGTAGGCTTTTACCAACATAGTTACAGATATTCTATAAGATATAAGTATTTATGTACAGCATAAAAAATTATCCAAAATTTATTTTAGTTATGTTTTATAGAGATAATAATAATCAAAACAAAAACATTTCATGTAAAAAAAGCCAAGTACGCGAAAGTGGTATGCCGTAAAAAGAATTGAGATAAAAGTAAAGCCAAGTTCTCCAATACAAATTTCAAAATGAATGGTTCTTACTAGTTTGGAAATGTTTTTTTAAACTTTGCTATTCCAGCCAAACATCTTTACCTTCAATTTATCACTGTGCCTAAGAGTCATTTGCAGGTGTAATAGCCAAGTTTAAAAAAACATTTCCAAACTAGTAAGAACCATTCATTTTGAAATTTGTTTTGAAGAACTTGGCTTTACTTTTATCTCAATTCTTTTTACGGCATACCACTTTCGCGTACTTGGCTTTTTTTACATGAAATGTTTTTGTTATGATTTCACTCCTTTTTTGCAGGATTTGAATAATATTTAAGTTTTATAGTACTAAAATATGCGGAATATTGTTCAAAACTTTTGCAATGCCTTATTAAAAATTTTGAGGTTTTTTTTAAATATTTTCCCATGGTTTTATCATAGTTCCTACCAGCCTTCTAAAGCTCAGCTCTCTTGTGTTCTTGGAAGTAGGCAATGTTAATTTTACATAACTTTACATTTATAGGGGAGGGAAGATAATTAAAATTTGGGGTTTTTTAATTTTCTTTTATAGTTTTATCATAGTTCCTATCGGCCTTCCAAAGCTCAGCTCTTAAGCGTTTCTGGAAGTGGGCAATGTTACTTTTACACAACTTTACATTTATAGGGGAGGGAAGCAAATTAAAATTTTGGGGTTTTTAAATTTTTTCCTATAGTTTTATCATAGTTCCTATCAGTCTGCCATTTCTGGACGTGGACAATGTTACTTTTACATAACTTTACATGCATAGGGGAGGGGAGTAAATTAGAATTTTGGGGTTTTTTAATTTTTCCCAGGGGTTTGGCCACAATTTCTATCAGTCTGCCAAATTTTAGCTCTGTAGCATGTCTGGAAGTACAGTAGAATATTGATGATCTCCACATGAGTAAGTGAGTGAGTAAGTGGCAATTTCGACGTTTTTTGTAATTTCGTAACTGCTTTACTACCTACGACTGTGCAAAGTTTGAGATTCGTAGCTTATACCAAAGTAGAGTTTTAGATAGGTCAACTATGGGCTGAAATGTTTCAAGAAAAGATGTTACGGCAGCGCGAACTTGGCGAGGCACTGCCGTGCCCTCAGATAAAAAATTCTTGTTAGGTAGGATTACAAACCTATAACATCTGGTAATTTAGGGTTTTTTTAAATTATTTTAAAAGCAAAAAACATACAAACTTGTTTTTAAAAGCCTAAACGCTAACCCTTTTATGACATTTAATTAAAAATAACCATTTAAATCGTCCAATTTTCACCCCTTTAATATTGCTTTGGCCAGGCAAGAGGGTTGTGGCGAGCTTGACACATGACTGGGCTATTTGCTCTAGGGAAATATTTTTTATTAAAAAAATAATAATTTTTATGCACAAGCTTTAATAAATTATACATTCTGGAGTTTACAGGGTGTCTCAGATAAAAGGAACTACATAGGGATTCTGGAAGCGGTAGAAGATACAATTTTGTTTAAATAAGAAAAAAGCTGCGCTATTCCAAGCTCAATCAGATGCTGTATCGAAATAAAAATATCAAGTAACTAAAAGTTGTGTTTTTGGAAAAATTGAAATATTTCCACAATCTTATTATTAAAGAATTTTGTCTGGGCTTTTTATTTTTTTGTAACCGTGTAACGTTGTTATTTTATTATGGCAGCTATATTGGATTTATACATTATCAAATAGAGCATAAAAAGAACTTTTCAACCATGTATAAAGTCCATATAATTATTTTTGGGATAACTTTTAACGATTTTTTTTTGCTGGCCTATGCTATTTGTTAAGGTAACAGCTGATTACTATCAAAAAGTTATCTCAAAAATTATGAAATAAACTATAACAAGCCTATTATCATGGAAAATGTGAATTTATTTGAAAAAAAAAACCGTTTTTCACTCAGTTGACATTAAAACAAATGTCGTAATTCTGTTTGTTGTCATATCTACGTGACATTCTGTCAAATATTTTCCGATTATTTGTATGGGTTTAAAAGTATCTCAAATAATTTTGTTATTTCTTGAGTTATACCACCAAGTAAATTGAATATGGAATTGGATTAATGAGTTTTATTTTTGCGTTATATGAACGCTGAAGGAGCTTAAGATATCTACTTGGGTTCGATTAATAATTTTGCTGAGTTTGAGCTTCAGTTTACCCCATATGGAGTGATTTTTAAATTTTATACATTTATTTAATGGGGAGAATTTAGTGGCATAAAGGCATAAACAAGAAAAATAAGATAACAAAAAGATTTTACCTCAGTCTGGATTTGAACCAGCGATATTCGGCTTACCAGGCTGATGCTCTACTAACTGAGCTTCCGAGGTATTAATTAATAATCCGCCTATTCAGAAACCGATCCGTTATCTTGGCATTCTTTGTAGTCCAGATTTTTACCAATTCAACATTAAAAAAATCAAAACAACTCTAATAAAACCATAATTATCCTTTAAACTTTGTGAACAGAGCTCTTAATAAATTTACAAACAGACTAAATTCATCAAGTTTATTTGTTATGCGACAGTATTTTAGCAACAAGCAATAAATATCCATTAAGTTATAATTTAACTTTAAAATAAAATAACCTTAAATGATTAAAACATGCTGGAACACTCTTTTATATTTAAAATAAATATGCTGGTCAGCAAGAAGGCCTCTTGCGCTGAACTTGGTTTTTGTAAATCAGTCAATCCAAAATAACATTTGATGTGCTAGAAACTAGTAAGGTAACTTTGTCTATTTCCGGCCTAGTTAAGGAAATTTTCACTTTACCCGCTTGGATTAGTGTTAAGAGTTCATACTTTGGCCAAATTTATCATTAAATGGCGTAAAGGGTAGAGTTGTCTGTCAATTTTAACAAAAAAAAAATATATATTTTTTTAATTTGTACCAGAAAAAATTGATTTTTTAAAAAGTCATTTTTTTTCTATTACCGGCCTATCAAAAAAAGCCTTAATCTAACGCCGGCCTAAGTGCAATCTATTACCGGCTTATTATCAAACGTTGTGTTTGATTACAAAAAATAACTAAAATAAATAAGTTGGACAAATTGTTTACTTAAAAAACTAAAATAAAAAATTAGTTGGTACATAAAATGTGCAACTTTCTTATTTTTAGAAAAGTAAAACTTGAGATGAAAAGTAACAAACCGGGATTAAAAGTAATAAAGTCGGAATAAAAAGTAAAAATCGGGATAAAAAGTAAAAATTGGGATAAAAAGTAAAAACGGGATAAAAAGTAAAAATTGGGATAGAAAGTAAAAGTTGGGATAAAAAGTAAAAATCGGGATAAAAAGTTTTAAAAAAACCGAATAAAAATTTAAAAAATCGGGATAAAAAAAAATCGGGATAAAAAGTAAAAATCGGGATAAAATGTAACAATTGAGATAAAATGTAAAAATCGGGATAAAAAGTAAAAATCGGGATAAAAAGTAAAAATCGGGATAAAAAATAAAAAAACGTGACAAAAACTTAAAAAATCGGGATACAAAGTAAAAATCGGGATAAAGGTAACAATTGGGATAAAAAGTAAAAATCGGGATAAAGGTAAAAATTGGGATAGAAAGTAAAAATCGGGATAAAAAGTAAACGAAACCGAATAAAAATTTAAAAAGTCGGGATAAAAAGTAAAAATTGGGATAAAAAGTAAAAATTGAGATAAAAAGTAACAAACCGGTATAAAAAGTATAAAAGTCGAGAAAACAGTTAAATCGGGAAAAAATAAAACTTTTTAAAAAAACCGAATAAAAATTTAAAAAATCGGGATAAAAAAAAATCGGGATAAAAAGTAAAAATCGGGATAAAATGTAACAATTGAGATAAAATGTAAAAATCGGGATAAAAAGTAAAAATCGGGATAAAAAGTAAAAATCGGGATAAAAAATAAAAAAACGTGACAAAAACTTAAAAAATCGGGATACAAAGTAAAAATCGGGATAAAGGTAACAATTGGGATAAAAAGTTAAAATCGGGATAAAGGTAAAAATTGGGATAGAAAGTAAAAATCGGGATAAAAAGTAAACGAAACCGAATAAAAATTTAAAAAGTCGGGATAAAAAGTAAAAATTGGGATAAAAAGTAAAACATGGGATAAAAAGTAAAAATTGAGATAAAAAGTAACAAACCGGTATAAAAAGTATAAAAGTCGAGAAAACAGTTAAATCGGGAAAAAATAAAACTTATAAAAAGTAAAAAATTTTAAAGATCCTAAAACTTAAAACATCTTTTTATCCATCGACGAACTGTACAAACTTCTCGCCTCGGGATAAACATTGACACTTTTATCCCCTTGTATTTATTATAGTATTTCGCACTTTAGGGGTAAAAAGTCCAATTTTTATACCGCATTGTTGAAATAAATGTCCCAATTTTTACTCCCGGGATAAAATTGCAAAAAATACAGTATAAACCTCGTAATTAAAGTTTATTTTTATTGCTCGACAAATTTTAGCCTTTCCCTCTGGTTGGGCTACAAACTTTTTTCCTCAGGATAAAAAGTGTTACTTTTATCTTTTGTTATCCGATAACGTGTGTAATTATATAATTTTTTTTTAAATAAAAACTTGCCTTGAAAAAAGTTATAAATAAATAAGTACCATTTTCTTAACCCTGTTTAAAACAGAATATTATAAGAGGCAGATTTTTTTTAATTCCATTAAAAAGGCTTACATTGAAAAAAGTTTTTATATTTTATGAAGTTCTTCAGAAAAATTGACAAATAAGAGTTTTTGTTAGGAAATTTAAAAATATAATTATTTATATATTAAACAATAATAACAAATTTTTTAATTCCAAATATAAGTATAAGCCGTAATTAGTTTGAGGTCCAAAATATTAATCTAAAACCGGCCTATTTTGTTTTTGGCCTATTTTATTTTTTGCCTTTTTTAACATTTAAATGCAAAATATATGTTATAAAATCTCAAAAATACGTTCATTCGACCCGACCTTATTAAATAAACCGAAATCAAAAACATATCCAATCAGTCCAAAATCTACGAGTTATTAAAAAACTGCTATCCATAAAAAACTTGTCTATAACTCTTTTTTTTTCGAAAAATATCATTCTAATTGAATAATAAAAGATAAGATTTTCTCCATATCTGTCAAGGAATTTGTGGGCCGAAAAAAGATTTTTATACTTATTTTAAAGAGATAATAAAAAAATATAAATTAAACATTAACAGTAATTTTCCGGCTCAATAAGCCGTAGTTAGATTGAGGTCCAAAATATTTTTCTATTACCGGCCTATTTTAATTTTGCCTTTTTTACCAATTGTCTACAAAATATATATTATTAAATAGTAAAAATACATTTAATAGACCTTTATTAAATCAAAAAAAAAAATCAAAAGTATTTTAAAAGGGTCTTAAATCTAGGAGTTCTCTCTGGTTTCATTAAGAAGACTTTGCTTTGACCCTTTTTTTGAAATAATTCTTTTTAATTAGGTAATAAATATTTAATATTTCTGTCAAAAATTTTGTGGGCCGGAAATAGTTTATTGGATAAAAGTTCGAAAACAAAGTTATTTTTTTCTTAAAAATAAAATAAATGTGATTTAAAATAATTGCGAGTTTTTGCATTTCCGGCTCAATAAGCCGCAACTAGATCGGACTTCCAAATATTGGTCTATTACCAGCCTATTTTATATTTGCGATTTTCAGCACTTTTTCTAAAACAAAAAATATAAATTGTGAAATTGATCGTAAACAGACATATATGAATCAACCTAAATTAAAAAAAAAATATAAAAAAACTTAATTCTACAAGTTATTGCTCAGAATACCTTAAGGGATGAAGTCAAATCACTTACCAAAAAAAGAGCAAATTAGCCTGAAAAAGTTTTTGAAGCGAAAATTTATGTATGGCTTCGGTAGTTCAATGTTTAGAATGTTTGCGTACAGAGCAAGGGATCCCGGGTTCGAGTCCCGACCGAAGCAAAAACTATTTTCTTATTTTGCTTTCTTTAATTTCACTTGTTGTTTATACATCATTGACACTTTCTTAAAAGTATAAGAAAAAATGTTGGGCGTTTTTGTGCCATTTTTTTAAATATATATTTTTAAATAATTGGTACTTTACGTAAAAAGGCACTTTCCAGATATTTGTACTTATAGAGGGTGTTTTTTTGGTAATATTGTAATTTCTGTATTATTCCAAGACTTTTTTTTATTTTGACAATATAATTCGTTACCGAGTTACAGGGGGTTGAAGTTTTTTAGTTTTTTGTTAAATAAATGCTGCAGTTTTTGAGATATTGAGCTCAAGTTTGATACACAGGCTAGGCTATAAGGTTTATATGATCAAATAGGCTAAATGCTTTCAAAAATCTACTAAGGTGATATTTTTTCAGGGGTCAATTTTTTTATGAAAATTTTGCGGTGCGCTACAAGAATAAAAAATGGCTTCTTGAGTTTATCCAGAAACTTTTTGGTCTCTTTGAGTTTATTCGTGCCTGTTACCGCGATCAAGCTAAAAAAAAATCTAAATAACTATTTTAAAAAATATTGCAAATTAAAAAAATTATTTCCAAAAAAAAAAATCAAAAGTTTCTTAACAAATTAGGATAATTTTTTTTGTATTTCAGATTCCATCAATGGCGCACTGCAAAAAAAAATTGGGGGCAGAAAGAATTTTAATTTTGTTAAGAAAGAAGAAAATCTCAGGCCACAATACCCTGTAAAATATTATACCCTTTACTCTCTAAATTCCCTTTTTGGTTATGTTGAGAACATTTTATTTATGATCTTTTTCTTATTTTTTAATTTTTTTTTCCGAAAATTCAAAAAAGAATTAGTTTTGAGAAACCCAAATTTTAAAATCCGTAGTTACAAGGGATGATGACAGATTAGTTTTTAGTAGATTTTAATGTTTCTTAAATATGTTTTAAACCAAAATTATTTAATTTCACCCTATACAAATTGAGTAAAGTAGTAAAATTTTTATTTGCCTAGTTCCGCATTTAAATAAAATTTAAATTATAGAAGTTATTGATGGTATCTCGATTCGTATATATAAATTTATTCTAATATGCCAGAGTCACGTTAGCAGTTTTTTTCACTCTGTATAATCAGAATTAGTTTTAAGTAGTAAATAAATTTTGGACAAAAATGTAAATTTTTGGTAATACTTTTTAAAAACACAGTTACAAAGGATACTACTAAGATTAGTTTTTAGTATACTTTAACATTAAAAAAATTACCTAGGTTCACCCTATATAAATTGAGTAAAATCGTGAAAAAATTTATTGACTTTGTTCCATATCTAAATATAATTAAGTTTTTAAATGCTACTGTTTGTACCTCGGTTTGTACATAAAAATTTAGTCTTATAAGCACTTTGGCCATTAATTTTATTAAAACTTAAAATTTGCATCTTAAATGCTTTACCTATTTTAAGTAAATTATTCTCACACATTTTATGCGCTTTATTTTATTTACAACATATTTTCCACGTTTTGGTGAAAATCAAACACTATGATAGTTTACGCCTTGAAGTTTAAAATTGATAGTAACCTAGTTTTATTCCTTTCTCTCATTGCATTACTCAACAAATATTTTAACTTTTTTTATAAACATTTTAGAAATTTGATTTTAACCAAAATTTTGGTTTTTTTTAATTTTTGCAATTATTTGGTTCTTCCCCTTCCTTGGCATCAACCTATACATAAAATATGTAAAGGTTTATATAATATTTATACATAACACCGTGCGAAAAATTCCCAAAATTAGTAATATTGCGTTCTGCAATTTAAAAAAATATTTAACAATTTTTTTTGCCTTACTTATACTTATTTTTAGAAAGGCTATTGGGATCGTCATAAAAAAACCTTTTTTAACAAAACTCAAAATAACTTATTTGGGAAAAAAACTACCAAATTTTGTGATGGTGTCCGTCTATCTGTCTATCTGCCGGTCTGTCTGGGACAAAATAACTAAAAAACCGTTAAACCGATTTTAACCTAATTTAGCTCAGAAACTTTTTCGGTACCCGTGGATAAGGCCATTTAATTAATTGTTGTGATTGTGGCAGGCTGCAGGGTGGTAGAATACGACTTCAAATAATTTTAAAAATCAAAATTCGATAACCAAGGCAGCTTGCAAAATGCGTTTTTAGAGTTAGTTTAAGAATTTTCAACAATATTTGTGATAACGTGAAAGTATAAATTGTTTTTAAAAACTTATATCTTATAAACCTATGAAGCTAGCGAAATGCGATTTTTATCTTTAGATTCTGAATTAAATTTTTAAAAAAATTGATCATAGAGTCAAAATTTTCTAATCACAATTTTTGAAAAAAGGAAATTTAATACACTGGCGGTTCTACGGTGGGAAAGATAAAGGGGGCAATTACCCCGCCCAAAAAAAAAACACTTTTATTGACTTGATTTATCTGCTAAGCACTCAAGGAAGAAATCGCCTGTGTTTTGTGTCTTCGCGAAAAATTGCAACGTTTTTATATTATAAGGATTAGAGATAAGTACGTTTGATCAGATATACAGATCACTTTTTTATTTTATATGCCTGTGTAAATATTACCTACGACCTTAGGGTAAGACGAAATAAGTTACTCTAGGCCTTATGACCTACCAATAATACTAGTCTAATGGCCCATTTATGCTCTAATGATAATTATGAACCTAAACAAATTATAAAAGATCTTTAAGTTTTAACTATTTTGATAATTTTTAAAGTTTTTATGAAATTCAAAATTCTAAAAAAAAGTCAAATATTTTTAAAATTCTAATTTTTTTTTGAATGTACATTTTTACAGAGTGTCCAATAACTCAGGAGCCATAGTGCAGTAGGTGATAGAGGAGGTTATTATTGATTTCGATCAACACAAATCTGTTTTAAAGATATAGAATTTTTAAAGTTAGAGGAGTGGGGGAAAAAGGTTTTCCAAAAAAAGATCATTTGTCACAGTCAAATGAATACTTAGCTATAATTCTGATTCAAAAATGTATTATTTCCTTTTGTGATAAAATAGAAGGTAAAGAGATACAGCGATGGCGCGTGTTCTTGAATAGTGGGGCCCCGTAAAATTAAAATATTTGTAAAAAAAATATTTTTTTAACCTATTTTTAAAAAAATATAAATGATATTTTATTAATATGTTCCCGTAGAGGCTTATTTTCATTAACAAAAAATACCAAGAAAAACATTGCGTTTAATATGGCATTGTTAAACTTTGTTCCAAAAAAATAGTTTTTCCTAAAAAAAATTGACCCTTGAAAACGTTTCCCTATGGCCCTTAAAGTTACAAATTTTGTATACTATTCTATTTTTGTGAGCAAAATTAAGATTATCAAGTAACTTGTAACAATAGGTATCATTCTAAATCTAAAGACAGAAAGAAAGAGAAAATATTTCCTCCAGTTTAAATAAATAAACCTTAACACCCAGAATGACTATGCCATAATATGTATGGCTGTACGTGCCTACTGGCGCCAATTTTTTTTAAATTGAATTCCTCATTTAGCAAAGATACAAAAAAGTACAGCTCCTCACATCACGGATCACCTGACAAGCTCATATTCAGTAAATAGTGAATCTTTTTTACCCAACTGCAGCACGGCGAAAGGAAGAGTAACGTTTTTCGATTGTTGTATGTAGGATGTAAATATGTTTGTGTCACGCTAGAGGCTAAACGGCTGAACCGATTTTGACACAAAAGGCGTCGTTGAATTGCTACTGCTCTTGTAGGTGATATAGGCTATATTTTTTAAACAGGAATCAACATAGCGGTCTTCAAACACCATTTTGTTACATGATGTAGGCTTTAAGGCATACAAATTATCTAAATTTCAGGCGATTTAATTGAAATTTCTTTGATTATCTACTCATTGCAAATGTCCTCTAATTTGCTGTAGTTACTTTGTAGTCTTCTCTGCTCCCACCCGTCTCCCCTCCTGTCATTCCCCCACCCTATTCAAAAAACATATTCGCATTATTTTATCAAATATAGCGCGATTTCAAAAATTCGTTCTGCATACACTTTCAGATTTTTTTTCTCTCTCCTCCCCGCCATCCTTTAACTATATACCTTTCACAAATATAAAGCGATTTTAAAAGTTCTTTCTGCACACGCTTGAAGCCTTTTATTATTTTACTAGTTTTTGCCTCCCTCTCTTCTCCCCTCCCTCTTTTATGGTAACAGTTGTAGCTATACCTTTCACAAATATAGAGCGATTTCAAAAATTATTTCTGCACACGCTTTAAGACTTTTTTTCCAACATCATTTTACTAGCTTCCCCCATCCTCTTCCTCTTTCTCACTACCCTCCTTATTAGTAATAGTTGTAGCTATACCTTTCACAAATTTAGAGCGATTATCAAAATTGGTTGGGAAACTCAATTTATTTTGACAAAACTTTTAATTTTTTGGGTTATTCACTGTTTTTTGAATTTTCTCAGACAAATGTAAATTTTGTGGTATATTTTTATCTCAGGTGATGTAAACTAGAAATTTGTGTGTTTTACATACAATTTTTCCACGTCTTCTAATGCGCATGTCTTCAATCCATGTATTTCAGAGGGAAACGGAAAACTGACTGTCCGATACAATACAAGTACAACGTCGACTTGGAACGCAAAAAGGATTTTTCGTACCGTTTAATGACTGTCGAACGCAATGATGGAATGAACTTATTCTAATACGTTATTAGGTAAAAAAGTTGAAAAGCAAAGGTTGAGACTTTACGGATCGAAGACCGGCTATAATAAACCATTAACCTAATGCCGGCAACCAACTCTTCGTCCAAAGCAAAATAGGAGTAACTGCAAGAAAATTGAAAATTCAGTTATTTGCATTTTGGACTTCTATTAATTTGTCTCCTCAAAACTCAAAAACCATATAACTAGATTGATTGTAACTGTCAAAATGACAGTATTTTTTGCAACTAAATAATCCTTTTAAAGGGGATTATCTCGATTTTGCGTAAAATGCAGTTACAACCATTTCATTTTGGAGAGCAGAAATAAGTTCTGTCTTGACCTTCGAAAACCAAACAACACAGAAATTGGGTTGGATGCGTTAGGGCCAGTGGTGCCACATGGGTGCCGCAGATATCTGTTCCACGTAGAGTATTGGAAGTTCCTTAGTAACTCTGTTCGATAATAATATTTTTTTTATTCGGGGTATTCAATATGCTGGAAAATAAGAGATCTTGTATTTTTTCTGCCTATAGACATAACGTATTTTTCTTAATAAAGGAAAAAGCGCCGTTGTGACAATGATCGATCATGACAAGATGGTACGTAATAAAATATATTTTCAAATTAAATAAAAGGTGTAAATTGGACGCTCCCTTTTTTCTTGGAACTAATCATAAATCATTATTGCTGAAACGTTTGTTTTTTCTTTTCTTTCCTTATAAAGGGTTTGTCACTTCGTTCGCGCATTAAAAGATCGCTCGTAAAAAAATTATGTTAGCTATAAGTTGTATATTAAAACAGTTTGTATTTTTTTACCGGACGTAAAGTTTAGTATCCGTGAATAAAGAAAACCACAATTTTTCGTGGCTAAGTGGACATAGTACGATTTTGTTTCTCTTGTATTTTTTCGTAGGCAGCTCGAAAGCTGTGGGGAAAAGTCGGGTGAGATGGCTAGTCGGGAGAGATGGCCAACGGCTAAAATTTAACTAACAGGCCGTGCGATGGCGCTGCCTCCCTCTACCAACAAAAAAATATTATCAGTAAGGGCGAGCTCGTAAAGGCATCGATGAGCTCATTGATGACAACAATCAAGTTTTGAAATTAATCAGTGCAATTCGTTGAAATCCATCAGGTTCGTAAATTATCTGATGAATTTCACCAAGGCACCAATTGATGGCATCAATGCTCACCGACCCTGAGAGTCGGTGAGCAATCTTTGATGAATGTCAATTACGTCAAAATCAGCTGTTTTTTTTTTGTTTTTTTTTCGGCTGTGTAATTTTATATCTTTTCTGTTCTTTTTTTTTGTTAAATGCTCCACTGTGTGGTAAGCAAAGTTTCGATGGTCATCTTAAAGAATATAACTAGTGACTCAAAACTCGGTTGATGAAGATCTGGAGGTAATTTTGATATCATTAGACTTCGGCATGCCAGGATTGAAGGTTACGTTGAAAATGTTGTTTCCATGTATTAATGCAGAGAATCTTTTAGAAAATAAATCAAAATCAAAAAAAGTGAGGTTCAGAAATCTGATTCATCGCTTTCTTTTTTATTTTTTGGTGTTCATCGTCAAATGAACGTCAAACGACATATGTCAAAAAACCGATGTAATCGGTGAGCACAATTAGATTACTTTACAAACTCGTTCCAAGCACAACCAGTGTGTTGTGGTTTACGTCTAAGTCACATTAAAGCGCCTAAAAAATACTCTGCCAATATATGGGCCCCTAAGCTCACACTAGGTACTATAGTTATAGTGTATAGTGTGAGCTAATATAACTAAAAACTGAGATATATTTTATTCAACTCCAGACTAAATTACCTTTTGTTTGATACCACACAAGCCATGTTTTGACTTAAACTCAAATTTTTGAAATCTACCCCCACCCTTAAAAAAAATCAAAAACTAAAATGTATTTTGTTAAACTCCGGACTCAATTACCTTTCGTTTGATATCACACACGCCATATTTTCACTTAAACTCTAATTTTTAAAATATACCCCCACCCTTGGTTTTTAAATAAATTAAAATGTATTTTATTTAACTGCAGACTCAATTACCTTTCGTTTGATATCACACACGCCATATTTTCACATAAATTCTAATTTTTGAAATCTACCCCCACCCTTTTATTTGGTTTGTGTTCGGTGGATTTTGTTCGTTTTTAAATGGGACCATCTCGACCCAAGACCCAGCCTAGGTACCAAATTTCATTAAAATCGGCCAAGCGGTTTTTGAGTTATGCGCGTTGGTCGTTACAGACAGACATACAGACACACAGACAGACAGACAGACAGACAGACAGACAGACAGACAGACAGACAGACAGACAGACAGACAGACAGACAGACAGACAGACAGACAGACAGACAGACAGACAGACAGACAGACAGACAGACAGACAGACAGACAGACAGACAGACATACAGACAGACAGACAGACAGACAGACAGACAGACAGACGGCGCAACAAAAAAGTTTCAAAATCATCTGAAACGCAAAGATATATAAAATACTCTGCCAATATATGGGCCCCTAAGCTCACACTAGGTACTATAGTTATAGTGGACGTGTGAGCTAATATAACTAAAAACTGAAATATATCTTATTCAACTCCAGACTAAATTACCTCTTGTTTGATACGACACAAGCCATGTTTTGACTTAAACTCAAATTTTTGAAATCCACCCCCACCCTTAAAAAAAAACAAAAACTAAAATGTATTTTGTTAAACTCCGGACTCAATTACCTTTCGTTTGATATCACACACGCCATATTTTCACTTAAACTCTAATTTTTAAAATATACCCCCACCCTTTTTTTTTAAATAAATTAAAATTTATTTTGTTTAACTGCAGACTCAATTACCTTTCGTTTAATATCACATACGCCATATTTTCACATAAACTCTAATTTTTGAAATCTACCCCCACCCTTTTATTTGGTTTGTGTTCGGTGGATTTTGTTCATTTTTAAATGGGACCATCTCGACCCAAGACCCAGCCTAGGTACCAAATTTCATTAAAATCGGCCAAGCGGTTTTTGAGTTATGCGCGTTGGTCGTTACAGACAGACATACAGACACACAGACAGACAGACAGACAGACAGACAGACAGACAGACATACAGACAGACAGACAGACAGACAGACAGACGGCGCAACAAAAAAGTTTCAAAATCATCTGAAACGCAAAGATATATAAAAAATTTTGAAATCGGAGCAACTTTTTTTTTCTCGAAAAAATTAGGATCACCATAGCTCACACTACTATAGTATAGTATATGTGTGAGCTAAAATTTTGAAATCGGAGCAACTTTTTTTTTCTCGAAAAAATTAGGATCACCATAGCTCACACTACTATAGTATAGTATATGTGTGAGCTAATAAAAATAAAATCAGGTCCTTATAAAATTTTATAACAGTTTTGTGATACCCTACTGTGAATGTTTATCAAGAAATTTACTACCGGTTTCAACTTATTAGGTAAGTACAATATTCATTAGATAATTCTAACCTCAAACAATAGTCGCAAATATGCTGTGAGTTTTGTTTGTCACGTTGGCCATCTCTCCCTAGCATTTGGGAGAGATAACCAACAAATAGTAGGGAGAGATGGCCATATATTTTTACGTTTGTTTCTTTACAGTTTGGCGTCATTTCCACTGCGCTGCAAAAAAATGCCAACAGAATGTGTAGGATGCGGAAAAATTTATAACAACACCAGAAAGAAAGAAGATTTGGTTGCAATGCATAATATGCAAGAAGTGGTTTCATGAAAATTGCTCTCCCTATTTAAACACTTGCCAAAATTGTGGTAAACTGCGTTTAAAAAGAAGCAAAATAATTGTTAAGAATATTTTTTATATTTTGTTCTATTAAGTAGTGTGTTATTTTGAATTTTTATTAGCAAAAACATTACTTTTTACTAACAAACGTGGAATTTCGTACCCGTGAATTTAGCCACGAAACTTGTTTGATTTTTAAATTCACGGGTACGAAATTCCACGTTTGTTGGTATTATTTGGCTTAAAAATTCCGTTGATTGACGCTCACTGTCTTGAAGACGGGTAAAAATGCAATCTGTGTTGATCCGGCCTGAAAGACAAAGAGCTGTCGTAGGTCACGGACTCTAGTTGTTTTCTTTTATTTGCATTCGATCTTTTCATTGATCGATATTGTATAGCAGTGTTTTCGACTGCTTTTGGTTTTTTGTTTCTCTCGTATCTCGGTAGATGGCGCCTCTTGCTATAGTTCGCTCACTAATTACATTTAATTAGAGACAAAACCGTCTGATTAACTTCGCAAGATTTGTCACATTGACCAGCAGTGTTCTGAGGAGTCCCATAAGGACGAAACGGTTAACTGTCAACACTTATTAGGTGTCCATTAGATCTTGGACCCCCGTGAGGTTAAGCTTTGAGGCTACCCACGGAAAAATATAAGGGAAACAAAAAAACTCCTTTTTGCCCGATTAGCCACAAAACTTGTTTGATTATTACTTTTTACTCATTTTTTGTATATTCAAAAAATTCTCGGGGGGGGGGGGGGCAAGTGCCCCTAGTGCCCCCCCTGGATCCCCGCCACTGAGTTCGAAACTTAAACTTTAAAGAATGAAGTATACCTAGCCGAGCTTAAAACACAGACTCCTGGAAACCCCTAAATGGTTATTATGATTAGGGTGGCACGTGCCAATTTTTTGTAATATTTTTTTTGTGGCTTTTTGAAATGACAGGACTATACCTTGTAACTGGCATTTTTACCGAAAATTGACTTTAAGGGAAACTTTGTTTGGTTTACCTAGGCCATCTATTTTCAGTTTTTAAATTCATTCTAACCAAACCTCGTAACTACTAAATGTTTTTAGGAAGAGCAATAGCTCGTTTTTTGTCTCCCTTAGAAATTTTTTTCTTGACAACATACGAGGTACTGTACATAAACACTCGATATGTGGCACAATGGTCAAACTTTTTGTAAAGTCTAGAACCGTAGAAATTGAATAGTGTTTGATAAATCCACAGTTGAACAAAAACAACCATTTATTTGACCTACGTTACACAATGGTCAAATCAGCACCTAATTCGTTAAGGTACAACTTTATTCATTCTTAACCAATTTTTTCAGCTGATATCTTTTTGTACACGGCAAAAACGTAGCTTTTTGAGGAAAGTTCAAAGTTAAGTATAGTGGGGACAAAAAAATTTCACTGGGGTTTAAAAAATTGCACCATCTTAAATTTTATAGAATTATTAATTTTGACACAAAAGTCGTATAGTCTCAAGTCTTAGCTTTCCATAGAGATCATAATCACGAAAATCAAGCAAAGGGTAAAAAATCTACAGCCGAAAAAAAATTTACGGTTTTTTTTGGCCCACCTTATACATTATTGGTCGGTAATAAGAACGCAATATCTTTTATTGATAAATAAACTCCAACTTTTGTCGTAAATTTTTCTAAAATCATATTGAGGTTGCTTCGTTTATTTCGAAATATGTCGGTTGTAATATTGTATAGTCTTGCGAGGATGCAATTGATATTCAGAGCAGGATTTGACCCAATTCAACAGGAAGTGGCGCTTCCACAGCATTGCAGAATTTTAACCAACACTTTTATTTGATTTTCTCGAACAAGAGTTTTGTGGTATTTCTTAAATCGTCTTTTTTATATTATAATGGAAACTGCGCTTAAAAAAGACGAGGAATAGCTTTTTAAAATAAAGAGATCAAACTAATTTCTTTGTACTTCAGAGACTAAAGTGGTTACTTTAATCCCTCATTTCAGGGACTAAAGTGCTACTTTAGAAGATTGAAAAAAAAGGATTATACGTGACGTAGTTATCGTCTAAATTTAAGATTTACAATCGATTCTCTTTACAAACTGAATAAAACGTTTGCCGTGCAAGGAGAAACAATCCATGTCAATCCCTCTATTTAACCGGGGAGCACAGAGGACAGGTACTGGCTGTGGGTCTGGCTATCCTGAAAAAATGAGCGTAATCACGTGTAAACTTCTGTTCTTTTGTCCTTGTCTTAGATACAGTAATAGTTTTTCATAATCCCTATACCATTTGATTATGCAGTGTACGCTTTTATATTCGCACGGTAATGAAACTTTAGAGGCTTACCCACGCGGCGTCATTTTTCAAAACTCCAAAGGAAATGCTTACCTGAAACAAAAAAGATTGATAAAATCGGGGCTTGGACTCAAAGTTATTTTTTCCTGATAAAATTAAGTTAGTACCCGCGACTTAAATTTAATTAAATCGAAAATTTATTCTTTTGGTTCTATTTTTCGTGGGTTGTTCCAGAGCTCTGACAAAACATTCAAGACTTAATGTAAAATGTTCAGTGATTGATACCTTGCCAAAGATTGATATCCTAGATCCTAGAAGATTATTGCTTAAAAAAACTTCTATAAGCCTTAAATTGTTTTTAAAGTTGTCAACTAGTAAGTCAGAATATATGGTAACCCTGCACAAATGTTTGTTATTGCACTGCTTTTCTGTCCAGAAATATTTATAATCTCTTTGAATGTTGACCTGTGGATACCATTTTTCTGATGGTTGCAAAAGAAAAAAATAAGGGGAGAGGATTTTTTTAAACCATATAACTCTTTTGTTTTTGAAGATATCATAGTGATTTTTACACATGGAAATATAGAAAGGAAAAAAAATACTACTTTTGTATTTTTATCTTAATTTGATTTTATATTACCTAAAAAAATCTGAATATAAATTACTGGATAAATAAAAAATTCATTTTCCAATTATTGATAGCCCTAGACCCATCCTTTAGAACGGCAGGAGACCGAATTAAATTTTCTCAACCAGTTGATATATTTTTTATACATATATCGCACCCTCAGAACGAACATTACACAACTCGATATTTAGAAGTTTTTCCTTTTAGTGATAAAACGACACAATTAGAAGAAATTTATATAATAAGATCTTAAAATAAGTATGAGTTATACCGAAATTATTTGAGGTTTCTTTTGTTTATCTAAAATAATTGTTTTTGAATTGTCAGTTTCGTTCTGAGGGGGCGATATATATAATTTTTTAAGTATTGTCCTAATTTTTATTTAAAACTCTTCTTCAAACTTCCAATCACTTTATTTATTTTAAACACCACGGTTCGGTTAGTAAGTATCTCTAACCGTTGCGTTGGTCCGTAAGGTGTCCGCAGATAAGAATAGCACTAATGTAACCCCTAGGCCTGCCGTAAGAGGCGACTAAAGGGGCCTCGACCCATGGGTAAATGAGTAGTCCGGTAACGGACGAGCATTGACCAGTATGTTAACAAATAAAAAATAAACATTTGGGATCACACCAGATAACATCTATGGTAAAGGGGATGGGTTAATCTAGTGATTCTCTGAATGGATTCGGTGACCTGGCCATTCAGGAAATCACCACATGGGACAGGGTATATGGCGTGGCTATTTGGAGCTATCAGCTAGTGCGGGAACATTGTGGCTCTCTGTACCCTGTTGGTTATGTCAAAAGGTTTACATCAGTGGTCTAAGGCTAAAACCATGGCATTATGTGGTATATAATGACCAAGTTTCTGGCCTAATATATAATTTGAAGTCTACTGGATTCTATATAGGTATCAGATAATATTTAAATTATTATCTAAGTGGACCACAGTAGGTACGTGGTGCACAACGGGCCCAGAAAAGCGGCCTAAATGCCAGGTTAGATCCTTCAATGGTGCTAACCGCCACTACCGTACATTCACATTCATTCATCTTTAACCGTTTTCAAGTGTAAACTAAACAATCCAGTCTACAGGCTAATACTTATACTACTTGGTGTGTAATGAGGTGTGTCGGCCCACTCCTTTTGAATTCTAAGACGCTTGCTTTCCTTAAGGAGTAGTTTCAATATGTTTGATATGTCCGTGCTTGGTAGACTGAAAACTTCTTTATTGTGCATTATTAATGCGACTGCTTATAAAACTTTCGCTTCAGACTATGCTTGATCCGCTAAACCCGATTTAAAAAAATAACAATTTTCTATTTTATCGTAATTTTTGGGCATAAGGTCAATACCTGGGCATTTTATATTTAAAACTTTCTAGCGACTCACAAAGAAATACATTTTCTACAATACTTAATTTAATTATTACACTATTTTCCCAACACCCTGTGTACCTATTTTGTTTCGTTAATATGCAGGAATTAGCCAACCGTGCTGCATATTATGATTAACGATCCTAATTTTAATGCAGTGAAAAATGGGCATTAAATTTATAATGCATTGCGCTGTGTGAATTATGCAGCTGAAGCAGAAAGCTAAGCTTTAAAATGTTTTAAAATTATAGTAGTATTAATTAATGATAAAATCTATATGTTTGTGGCGGATTCATTTTACAAACACAACTTTTTCTGGGTATTACGCCACTAGTAAGGAAAAATTATTTTAAAAAATTAAAAAACCACTGCGTTGCTCCTAGAAAAATAAAAATCACTAATTTGTCAGTGGCTTTCTATAAAAATAAATAATTGCCTAGTAAAACCTAAACCACTTATCTTTTAATTGAATTTGAATACGCTACGTTTCGATTGCCAATCTACAATCGTTTTCAAGCTCTTTATTTATATTTTCTCTCAAAATCTTAAATTTTTCTTGTTCAAATATATTTTTTTATTATATTATTATATCGTTGACAAATTGTCAATATTCTGAAGTTTATCAAAAACAATTGACCAATCTAAACAAAACACAAGGTAACATGATACTATTTCAAGACATTATGTCAGTCAATGTTTTTTTCAAATTTGAAAATAAACAGAACAGGTTGACTCATTAAAACTAGAATCAATAAGGTCTCTTTTTTATAACCATTTAAAGTATTTCTATAGATATAAGTAAAGCTTGGCTTCCTATTCTCAGACAAGATTTGCAAAAAGGTTTTTTCAAAATTAATTAATACTGTAATGAAATTCTGATTACTGTTTTTTAAATAGATTTTGATATAATAGTAATATAATCCCACAATGATCATAATTTTGTAAAAATTTCTAAATGGTTATAAAAAAGAGACCTTATTGATTCTAGTTTTAATGAGTCACCCTGTTCTGTTAATTTTCAAATTTGAAAAAAACATTGACTGACATAATGTCTTGAAATAGTATCATGTTACCTTGTGTTTTGTTTAGATTGGTCAATTGTTTTTGATAAACTTCAGAATATTGACAATTTGTCAACGATATAATAATATAATAAAAAAATATATTTGAACAAGAAAAATTTAAGATTTTGAGAGAAAATATAAATAAAGAGCTTGAAAACGATTGTAGATTGGCAATCGAAACGTAGCGTATTCAAATTCAATTAAAAGATAAGTGGTTTAGGTTTTACTAGGCAATTATTTATTTTTATAGAAAGCCACTGACAAATTAGTGATTTTTATTTTTCTAGGAGAAACGCAGTGGTTTTTTAATTTTTTAAAATAATTTTTCCTTACTAGTGGCGTAATACCCAGAAAAAGTTGTGTTTAATTAATGATGCAAGACATAAGACCGATTTATATACCGTCCGACATTTGAAAACCTTCTTTCTAATAAAAAGAAAATAGGCCAAAAAATAACGATTTGCAAGACAACTTAAGTTAATCTGGAGTTTTGCACATTACTATTGTTTGTTTGCTAATTATTCATAATTCAACTTTGAGTGATACCTTAAAATTAAAAAAAAATATTGATTTAGAAACAAGGCAGATAAGAGTACATTAAATTATAAGAAATATCTTCAGTTTCCAAGATCTTTGACTCACTAGTGGTGGGTAAGTTATCACCTAACTTTGGGCGTATAATTTTCAGTGAGCAGCATGGGTTTATGAAAGCTAGATCGACAGTCTTAAACCTTTTATGTTACTAGAGACCCTGTATGTATGACATATTTTAAAGAATTAATTCTTGAAAATATGTCATACATACATATTCTATTACGAGCAATCGTTGTTGGAAGCCTTGTAGAATAAGTGTCAGGTAGATATCATCTACACCGATTTCTCCAAGGCTTTTGACAAGGTTGATCATGGGATCTTGTTGAGAAAGCTGGAAACGATTGGAATATATAGCAAACTGCTCAATTGGTTTGAGAATATGGTGAAAGGTAGAACGCAGGCCGTAAAAATAAAAACTATATTTCATCTGAAATAATAATTATATCAGGTGTTCGACAATGTGGGCACCTTTCCACTTTCCTATTTGACTGTTTTATTAAAGGTGTGTCTGGCAGCCATTCTATGATATCCATAAAAAAAGATTAGAAAAGATCCAGCACAAATTTCTTCGAAAAATAGTATACAAACTCAATATGTTAAATCAGGGCTATCAAAATGGACGGGCCACGATCCTCCACTTTGTTGACGTCACATCCGGGGCTGATTTTTTTTTGGGGGTCACGTTACGACACAGCTGATTGTCTTTAAAATTTTGAAGTTGGAATGACGGTTCATGGATATTTGATTTTTTGTTAAATAAAGCCGTTTTTGAGATTGGTTTTACTTTATTCTGGCAGAACATTTTTTTTTAATGTATAGTAAGCCCTAATTTTTCATAGCCGCTTCATTAGCTCACACAAAAATTAAGTTTAAAGCAGAAGCGAATGTGACAATCACATATGACAAAGTCAAATACATGTCAAATATAACAGTTGGCATGTGGTACATGGCGGGTAATTTGAATTCAAAATAAGGAATGCTAAATCTTGAAGATTTTAACCTTTTAATCATGTTGCTTCCTTACAAACCTTTGGTGGAATATCGGGATGGTGTCTGAGAATATTTCACTGAAATTTTGCGGAAATCTGTAGTGCCATTTTGAAAATATCATAAAAAAACGTCTGACCTCCCATAAGACCCAATGTAAAATTCAGCCCCGGGAGAACAGCTGATTTTTTCAGGGTCGTGGCCTCTATTTTTGTGTTGGCCTTGGTTAAATTTAACAACGCTCCACCTTTTATAATATCTTAAATAATATGATTGATGCAACTGTTGGTATTCATGTTTCTCTAATAAATTCTAGAAATAAGGTTCTGATTAACATAGAGTGCCATAGAACTAACTGTGTGGTCAATTCTCCATTATGTCGAATGTCTAGGCTGACAAATGATGTTTTATGAACGTGTGACATAGATTTATTTGAAATTTTTAGTAAAAAATCTTTTGACTACTTAGTGTTAGTCATTGTTTAATCCGCGATCTTGTAGCTTTGAGTTTTTATGCCTTAGGTATAATGTTTCGTATCATTTTTACCTGTGCATTTTAGACTACTGATTTTCTTTTTCCTCATTTGACTTTTGTAATAGAATTAAGTAAACTATTGTAATTTCCATATGCCTAAACAAAATTTTGAATTTTGAATATGTATTAAGCCGTAGTTTGGCATACATCACGATTCGATAATTTTGTAAAGAAATTTAGGAGGAAAATTTTAGAAATGTTTTATTTATGTTTTCGAAAAACTGTTATTATTCCCACCACGCTTTTAGAAGTTTTTGAAGAAATGTGGTAATCTTTTAAGTAATATAGTACTCAGCAACGACATAATAAAGCTATAATCTAAAGGTGTAGTCGATTTCATTTATTTTGAGATTACTAGAAGTTCGCCGCTGAATTTCTTCTTCTTGGATTTTTGTGTATTAAAATTCGTATAAGTCAAATTATAAAACTAGAAAAAGAAAACCAAACAGATGAAATCAAGAGACGAGTTAAATTGGCCTGGGCAGCATTCGGTAAATTAAGCTACATATTAAAAAATAAAAATTATCCTCAGCAACTCAAAACAAAAGTTTATAACCAATGTATCCTTCCTGTACTTAACTCCCACTAAACATAAAAACATTTTAATAATGTCAAAATAATGTTTAATTTAAAAACATCACGTTGGATGGATGATAGTTCTAACATCATATTCATAGTAAAAAAGAAGCTTAATAACCCGTTTCCTGACGTTAGAAAAATAATCTTATGTTTGTATAACGTTTTTTTAAAGTGTTTTTCGAACGTTAAAAAAATATTGATTTTTAACAGTGGAAAAGAAATGTTTTTCTAACATTGAAAAATTATTTTTTTTTAACAATGAAAAAATATATTTTTTTCAAATATCTCTAAAGATAAAGTAACATAAATAACGTAAATAAAATTCTTCTATTTTGGAAACGCAGGGCAGCAACAGTCTGTTGAGGTTTTCATGAACTCGACACTCAGTAAAGGAAATTCGTAGTTTCTGAAAATAAAATTTAAAATTCTATGTAAACAATAATTTTGTAGTAAGTGCCTCGCTACGAGGCCAAACAATTCATGCTCAAGTGAATACAAGGCAAACACTTTCAAGGCGCGTGATCACTTTACCATGAATGCAAACGAAGCATTGGTCCTACTGCGAGGCTTGCGAATTCTGCCTCAAATGAATACGCGGCTTAAGGTCCGGCGGCTAATCGTCCGCGGTGAATTACTGTCTGATTACCTATAACGTTAGGTATGCGATATTCTATACAAAACATTTTTTTTACTTTTTTTTACTTTTCTTACTTAATTTTGTGATGCTTCATTTAAATCACTGCATACAAATTTGTTGTTCTTTAACTATACCATATTTTCTACAAAACTGGTGTATATTCCTATCCAAATATGTATTCACTATCATTATTAATAACTGTGGTTTTAATTTGCCATGTTTGTTTCTACAACAGGTAAATATTTTAACGAAAATTGCACAACGCGTATCTGCTACCGACTCGTATAAGTTCGCAGCGAAACGCAACTAAAAATGGCGACGGCCCGTTCTGGTAGTGGAACTATGCGGCAGCGCCCTCTATAGTATCATTTTTTTTAAATGTTTTAAAAACAAAACATTTATTAGCTTCATATATCTTAAATTCAACGTTAGAAATGAGATCTAGGAAAAACATTATAAAAATAACCATATATTGATGGTATTATTTTTACTGTTAATGGTTTTTTTATATATTGGTTTCCTAACGTTATTAAGAAATATATTTTTGGTAATGCTTTTACATGAAATTTTCGTTATGATTTTCTACATGTTTTTTTAATGTCAAAAGTTGACTTAATTTTAACACAAATTTGTGGTAGAAAAAAAACTTTTTTCGTAACTTTTTTTTTTCAACATTTATTTAACGTTTTTTATGATTTTGTGCTTAGTAGGCTATGGATTCCAGCCCTGGATACTTACAAAGTCAAATATAAATAGGGTAACAAAAGCCCAAAGATCAATGGAAAGACAAATGTTACATGTAAAGCTAACAGATAGAAAAAGGAATGAAAGGATAAGAAATAAAACAAAAGTAGGGGAAGTCAGAAGAGAAGTAGCAAAATTAAAATGGAAATTTTCCGGTCATAATATCAGGCAGAAAGACGATCGATGGAACAATTGTATTGTAAACTGGAGACATTGGGAAAATAAAAGAAGTAGGGGAAGACCCCAAATCAGATGAGCTGACGATTTGGGGATATTGGGGGAGGCCTATGTCCAAAGATGGATTAAAGAAGGCTAAATAGATAGATAGAGAAAATTCGTCTAAAACACACTCAGCTACCGACACAAATAATAAAATAAAATGTTAAAAATGAAAAATCGTTGAGCAACTTTTGAGACACTCTGTTTAAATTACGTAGATGTTATTTGAATTTCAAAATATTTTGATACTCGTGTTAAGGGAAAATCCAAAAGGCTGATTTAAACAGCTAGTAAACTAGAATAAACAGCTGCATTTGATAGGAAATCGAGGAGATCTCACACGGGATAAGCTTTCGGGGAATAAGGCTAATGGGCATTTTCGTCGCGTTCCTTTTGCGCCTCATTTTTGCGTGCCATTTGCATATAAAATCGCTGAGTGGAAAATATTATACTTTTGCCATTACATTACCTAAAAATAAATGGATTCATGACGGATCTGATACCTTCCTAGCTAGCCAAGTAAAGCCATGATATATCAGCCTTGAAAACAGTTTTTTTGTAAATATCTCAGAAACTAAAGTTTTTAAGAAGTTTTTGGTTATAACAATAGTTATTGAGCAAAATGCAGTCTACTATACTTCGAGAACTGCATATATATACGATGCTCCGTTAAAAAGTGAGCATTAATGGATTTTGACCAAAATCTAATCAGCTCGTTAGACTATCGAACACTATTTTACCTGAAAATTTTATGAAAATCTGTTTAGCGGTTAAGGAGCTATAGTGTTACGGATAGACACATATACACACATACACACAGATAAACATCACGACGATACTGCTAAGACATGTGAAAATACACCCAAATAACACATTTTCGGCGTTATCTGAAAAAAATTTTTTTCGTTGGAGATAATACCTTTTCTAGCCATTGCTACGCGGGCTAGGAAAGTAATTTGAGTTCTTCGATCAGCAATCTAGCAAAAAAGTGAAGAAAAATAACTTCCTAATCAACCTACTAAATATCTGTTTTTAAACCCTTAGTTACTATTTATAAAATATAAATATCATAACAAAAATATTTCATGTAAAAAAACCCAAGTATGTGAAAATTTCAACAAACTAGTAAGAACCTTTTATTTTAAAATTTGTATTGGAGCACTTGGCTTTACTTTTATCTCAAGTCTTTTTACGGAATACCATTTGTGCGTACCTGGCTTTTTTTACATGAATAGTTTTTTTTATGACTTCACTCCCTTTTTAATAAATATTTAAGTTTTAACTCTAACTCTCTAGCGTTTCTGGAAGTCGGCAATGTTACTTTTATATAACTTTACAGTTATAGGGGAGGGAAATAAATTTAAATTTTGGTCTTTTTAAATTTTTTCCTATAGTTTTATCATAGTTCCTATCAGTCTTTCAAAGCTCAGCTCTCTAGCGTTTCTGGAAGTGGGCAATGTTACTTTTACGTAAACTTTCATGTATAGGGGAGAGGAGTAAATTAGAATTTTGGGGTTTTTTTGACTTTTTTCAAGGCTTGGGTTTGAGTCATAATTTCCAGCTTTATAGCTTGTCTAAAAGTATGGGTGAGTGAGTGAGTGAGTGAGTGGCAATTTCGACGTTTTATGAAATTTAGTAACTACTTTACTAATGTATGGAAGTCCATGAAGCTTTGAGGAGAGATTAACTCTATGAAGATCTACGACTGTGCAAAGTTTGAGTCTTGTAGCTCATTCAGAAGCAGAGCTTTAGATAGGTAAAATATGGGCTGAAATGTTTCAAGAAAAGAAGAAGACAGCAGTTGCGCGAACTTGGCGGGGCACCGCCATGCCCCCAGATATAGCGGGTGTTTCCTTAAGGTAATTCACCCTTTCTTTGAAGGTTAAAAATAAAACTTTGCCAAAATATATAAGGTGAAAATAAATTTAAGGTTTTGTGACAGGTCGCATGGTATTTAGTGACCTTCTATATTGCTGGGGAAGTCTTTAACATTTGATTTTGAAATGGAGATACTTAATAAAATTAAACCAAGCATTTAGAAATAAGTCTAAAAAAATAATTTTATGTTCTTCCTAGATTTGAAAAAAGGTAAAAAACTTTTAAGTTAAATTGTTAAAATTTTTAACGTAAGCTGTACGGGCTATTTTTGTAAATTTTAATCAAGGTCTCCTACGCTTATTAGAGATGGGGAGTAGTTGTAGGATTTATTGAAAATCACCAGGAAATATTATCTGACTAAACAAATGAAAGCAGCAAAGTTATAAACAATCAAAATCGTGGATAATCTCTTATAAAATAATATATTAAATTTAAAATAAAGAGATCTTTTTTCTGAATCTAAAAATATATAATATGTTGAATTATTTGCAGTTTAAAGGATGTTACCATCCGTTGTTTATTTCTAACAAGTGCTATTTTATAACTAAAATTAGGTTTTTATGAAAATATTTAAAAAACGGCTTGGACAAATGTCAACATATCATATATTTTTGAACTAGAAAGAAATATCTATTTATTTTGAGTTTAATATATGGGGTGTTTCGTTAGAGATATACTATGGTAAATGAAAAATAGGTGAAACCTATTTTTTATTCTACGAGTGAAACGACAGCGAACCAAGGAAACTAAGTCCATGGTGGAACGAAAATATCCACCGGTATATAAGGAAGAAAGACATTTCGTTACCGTTTAACCAGACCATGCTATCACCGTTTTCACGGTGTCTGTTCAGAACCGAAAACAATGAGTATAAAAGGCAACTTCATAGGGCTATAGTCAACCAAGGACACCGGTGTTACGGAAAAATGCATTTCCTTCTGGTCGAGTTAATACCCTGAGAATTTCTCGTTCCTGTATTGAGACACCGCGCACCTGCATAGATGGAAGTTTTCCGAAAATGTATGTATGGTCTTCGGTAGTTTAATGCTTAGAACGCTTGCGTACAGAGCAAGAGGTTCCGGGTTCGAGTCCCGGTCGAAGACAGAAAAACTTTTTTCTTATTTTTCTTTCTTTAATTTCACTTGTTGTTTACGGTGTCCGTGGTTGACTATACCCCTATGAAGTCGCCTTTTATACTTTGTTCGATTTACTATGTTTGTGTAGTTTTATAAGTTCGATATTCTTGGTTTTACCTTTAATTTTTTGCTTTTACATTTTTTTCTAACTCTCATAATAAGCGCAGCTTAGATAATATTTGAGATATATATGGAAACGCCCTACCAAAAACTAGAAAATAATTACCAAACCTGACTTTTAACAGACTAAAATAAAAACGTGCGGTGCTTTTGAAATATGTTTTGAGAGCTTAAACTAGTAATTTAAACAAGTTTCGATAACGATTTTTTTGACACGAACAGGGCTGTTTGTTGGACCGAGCCGTAGGCGAGGTTTACAATGGTTTTTCTAAAACTGCAAAATGAAGAAAATAAGTACGTCAGTTTAATATATTAAAAACATAAACAAACTATGTTGCCATGTCTGAATGACACGACCCAAAGCGTGTAAAAACTTTTGCACACTGTGTAAAAAAGACCAAATGTCTAGCATGTAAACTTTATTTTCAAAGGTATATTTTTTCAGACAACTTGTTCTGACTTGTAATAAACTTAAACTTAAACGGTTTTATTTTATGTCGTCAATTGTTCCAAAAACTAAAAGGTTATATATATGGACACAAACCTGATATTTTACAGACTAAAATAATTGCCGATATTAAAATGTATAAAATTCTATTAAATAATGTCAATACTGTATTGAAAAGTAGTTCTGCACAGTGGTTATAAAAGGTCTTTATTTTTTTTAATTGTGCTTAGTCTTATCCTCTCTAATGTAAATATTAATTAAGATTTTGGCTTTGGCGTACTTGGATTTAGCGCACCAAAAAACAAATAAGTAAAGGGACGGGAATATGACACATTTTTTTTTTGTGGAGACATCTTTTATCATTTGACCAAGGTCAGAATTAAGACCGATTTTAATCTCCCAACAGGAAAGGGGAGCTATGATTAAAAAAAAATAAGTTAGGACCCCTAAATAAACAAAATTGCAAACTAAAACCACGGCGGCGGCGAGTTGGGTCGGCAGAGAGTGGGCCCGCGGCGGCGGCGAGTTGATTGGTAGTTTGGTCTGGTCAAATGTGAAGACCTATTTTTTTATTATGTGTACCGGTGTTATTATTGTCAGTTTTTCCCTTGTGAGCTTTCCTTAAGCTCTTTTCCGGGTGCGCTTTTTCGTGTGCACTTTTTTTCTCGCGTGCGAATTTTTCGTATATGTTTAAGTATTTTAAATGCATTTTTTTCCTATGTCTACAAAAATATAATTTTTTTTAACCTATAACTTATAGCTATCAGTATATCCACTTGACATATTTTTTCGGGCTGTGGGTGTTTAATCCCGCAGTACTCATTTACTCTGAACATAAATTCTACAAAAAATTTTTATTTGTGAAATTTGCTTGAATTTTCATAGTTGTTAAATTGCCTTCTCATTTTGGACAAAAAACACTCGGTTTTCCCAGTTACGATTTCAGAATCTTTGTGTCTGTTAATTAAATTCAGTCATATCTCAGTGTAAATATTAGTCTGTGGAACGTTTTTTACTTCCGGCTTCCAGTTTAAAATAACTTATCAAGACACAAAAACAAGGCCGGGAGACACGGAGTTATTCCCCCCTGATTACGTCATTAGAAACTTATTGGAATAAAACCTGACCTTTTTTTTTAAATCGGCAGTATTGTGACAGATTTATATATAAAAAGCAGCTTCTTTCTTTCAAAATTCGGCCATAGTCACTTTGGTAGATAAATTTTGAGAGGTCAGCTGTCAGTTTTCTTTGTAAATCTGTCAGAATAAAGCCGACTTCAAAATAAATCCAGGTTTTATTCCAATAATTCTCAATAATTGTTAAAGGTATATATTAAATAAAATAAGCGGGAGACTTGACCATATGGGAGACTTGACTCATCCCGCATTTTCGCGCGCAGTCAGACGCCGTGCCACCCTCACCGCAGCCCACGAGAAAGACCGCCCTGGGCGCGGAAATATCACGTGACCATAGGAGGGTCACAAAAGAACGCCTCCCGGCCAGCTGTCATTATAAAACATGTGTGTTTTCAGTTTTGGTATGTTTGTTTACGTCGATTTTTTTTTAATTCGGGCATGAATTTTATGTGAATTTTATCAAAGTTATTAAAATAACGCAGCCCACGAAAAAGACAACAATGCCGCGAACGTGTAACTGCAATACAAGAAAACCTGGAAACACTTTGAGCTCATAAGACATTTCAAAATTTTATTGTTCTAATACTAAAATAAAAAAAAAATTGGATTTTTACCCAAGAACGTGACACAGTCTGCCTGTGCCTGATGACATTTTTGAACAATAATCCATCAATTTTAGCATCTCTAGATGTTAAGGGAAATCTGTCATTTTTTGTAAATGTTAACAATGTGCCCATACCAAAAAACAAACTGCCAAAAAAAGTTGGAGTTTTATTATACATACACTTGAAGAGCTAATGCAGTTTATTGAAATGAAAGTTGCAAATGGGAAAGAAGTGGTAAAAGATAAGATTGATCAAGTAATAGACATCCTTAGTGACATTTTCGATAGTGAGAGTGAAAAATGTGTTTAATTGTCATTTCTTATTGAACAATTAGGTCTCTTGAAAAGGTCACCTGAGAATCGAAGATATTGTGGATACACTTTAATGTTGGCTTCATCTTTGTTTATCCAGTCATCCAGTGCATACATGTCAATTTACAAAACTAAGGTAATATGTCTTCTGCACCCTCGCAATATTAAAAAACTGATTTGTAAAATATCGCTAACAGATAGTAATCTCTCCGGTAGTGTGCAATATTTAAAAAGTAAGATAGTTAACTTACACATTGATCAAATATATATTAAAATTTGTGCTGAATAATTTTTCAAAAAATTATTGACGACCAATACATTCAGTTTATTGAACGTAAAAACCATCTCACTAATTCACAAAATAACATGTTTCTTTTTAATAAATTAATGTCAAATGTTTTATATTAAAAAATTTTCTTTAGATAATTCTAGCGAGTGTTTTTGTGGAGAAAAACTATTGTCAAATCTTGAAAAAATTAGTTTAAGGGCATGTAAAGTTTTTTTAAATATTTTTATTAAAAAGCAGAATGATTTAGTGTCTCCTAATAAATCTTTGAATAAGAACATAGACAAAGATGATGACACTCAAAGAAAAATTAAAAAACTTTAAGCTTAGGTTTGTTATGTCCAATTTCAAAAGTCTTGTATAGATTTGAAGTAATTAACGATATTATGTACCTAATATACCTGAAGATATTAGAGTGCAAATTTTATATAATTTTTTATTTTATAGATTCAGTTCTTTTATCTATAATAAACACATCCATCAGCAAAATATATAACAATAAATTTTTGCCTATATGAGAAAAAAAAAATTTTGTCAATTTATTTAAGGGTCCATCTCACCGACTTTTTTTTCGGTTACTTAGCTTAAAGCGTTTCTTAATATAATCATAATATGACATAATAAGGAACACTTTAGGCTAAGTAACCAAAAGAAAAGTCTGATGGGCTATTAATTGTGTAAAAACAGATAATATATTAAGCAATACAATAAGAATCCTGGAACTCCTAAGATCACGTGACCATGTCACGCCTAATTTGAAAAACAATTGCCATAGTAATGACAGATGAAACTTCCATTTAATTTTTTATGTTATTTGCGTTACTTAAATATACAAAAGTTGATGGTTAAAAAGTCCTTTTAAAACTTGCGCCTATTATAAAAATAATTTTTTTGAACATGGACTTTGAATCTGGAGGTACGTAGCTATTTATTGTACATATTTAACATTGCTTTTATTTTATTGGTAATATTTTAAACCGGTTTAAAGCAACCGTTGCAGAAAACTTTTTTAATTTTTATTTTCTGAAATAGAACTTGACTAAATGTTTCAACTTCATCCAACTTTATTGACATTTTTGGTCCTATTAAGTGCATGCATATGTTTTCTAAGTAACAAAGTCAGTTTCAGCTGCGGAGTTATGCGGATCGAGAAAAAAAGTTAAAATTTCTTTTTGTGTATATAAAAAATTTTCTAGTGAGAAATCCGTACATAATATGCAGAAATTAATAATTTTGTTAACCAAAAGTATACTTATTATGTCACATGATTTTATTTTAACCTTCCTAGCCGGCGCAGCAATGGCTAGTGAAGGTTATTATTTTCGACAAAAAAATAAATTGAGATATCACTGAAAATATGATATTTTGGTGTATTGTATCTTAGCAATTTTATCGTGACGTCTGTTCGTGTGTGTCTGTGTATATTTAGGTGTGTGTATATCTGTTCGGCGCACGCCAAATAAAAGGGTGGGGGTAGATTTTAAACATTGGAGTATATGTGAAAATATGGGGTATGTGATATCAAACGAAAGGTAATTGAGTCTGGACTTACACAAAATGCATTTTAGTTTATTTAAAGAAAAAAGGGTGGGAGTAGATTTGAAAAATTAGACTTTAAGGGAAAATATGGCGTGTGTCATATCAAATGAAAGGTAATTAAGTCTAGAGTTAAACAAAATATATTTTAGTTTTTTTTAAAGGAAGGGTGATTTCAAAAATTAGAGTTTAAATCAAAATATGACTTGTGTGGTATTAAACGAAAGGTAATTGAGTCTGGAGTTGAATAAAATATATTTTATTTTTTTCTTATATTAGCTCACACGTACACCATAACTATAGTACCTAGTGTGCGCTTAGGTGCCCATATATTGGCAGAGTAGTTTTCTTGGTAGACAATATACTTTATTGATAACGAAAGTCGGAAAAAACAGAAATAGTTCAATTAACTTTTTTTTGCAAAAATCCCTTTTATGCAATTGCGAATTTTACATACCTACATGTTGGTTAAAACATTTTTTCATGGAGCTCTAAAATTATTAAAATCAAATATTTCAATTTCTTTTAAAAGTTTATACTGCCAAAATTCTGGTTTCAACGATTTTTTAGGAAGCACTTTAATTAATTAGTAAAGTTCCAAATTTTATTTTTTTGTGCGGGGTCCTTAAAGAATTTTTCTTCTTTATCTTTTTTAAAGAATAAATCATATATTTTTTTATTACTATTACTTTATTTTAGGGGGCTCTAAATGGATCTTAGGTTTTGACCAGCCTTTTCGTGAAATCCGCCTGTGTGCGGTTGTTTAACATACTCTAAAATATATTTCAAAAAAATTGACTTCACATTTTAATGCTTTTACTTTAAAAGTGAGATCAAGATGATTTGTTGATATTTGTAAAAAAAAATTGCTAAAAATATTTTGGTCCGAAAAATATAAGGTCAATTCACCCCATTTAGTGGTTTAAGTCTCCCTACCAAAATTACCTATGACAAAAATATATATAGAAATATTTTTAGTTTTTATTCCAAAGAAGTATAATTTTCATGATATAACTATTTTTTTAGAAATTTTTATCCACGATTTTATTAAAAGTGCCGGTTTTCCCCTATACTATGCAAAATTACATGTAACTCTTTCTTCTTCTTCCCTTTATGACGTTAATAAAAAGTACGCAGGGTCTTTTAGACTACCCGTACCGGCCGATTATTTTAAAAGGGACATTATATTTTGGAAACAAATTTCGGATAAAAGGTTTTAATTTTTTTGTGTACAATTGGAATTTATAAGAAATCACATTTAAAAAAATTTACTTCGAGCGGAATTTTGACACTTCTTGTAGGTTTAGTTAGAACATCGAAACCAACATTATCAGAAAGAGTACATCTCACTACGTTAATTTGATTTTAATTACCTTCTTAGCCCGCGTAGCAATGGCTAGAGAAGGTATTATTTTCGCCGAAAATGTTTTTTTCAGATAAAGCCAAAAATGTGTTATTCGGGTGTATTTTGACCTATCTTAGCAATATCGTCGTAATGCCTTTCTGTGTGTGTGTAGGTGTGTGTGTGTATGGTATTTCTGTCCGTAACACGATAGCTCCTAAACCTCTAAACCGATTTTCATAAAATTTGTAGAAAAAATAGTGTTCGATACTCTAACGAGCCGACTAGATTTTTTAACGGAGCGTCGAATCAATACGCGGTTTTCAGAACATAGTAGACTAGGTACATTTTGCTCAATAATTTGTATTACAACCAAAAACTTTGTAGCTTTGGTTTAAGCTTTAGTTTCTGAGATATTTTCAAAAAACTGTTTTCAAGACTGATATAGTATCATGGTTTGCTTGAAGTGTGCTAATAGGCTAGCTAGGAAGGTATCAGATCCGTCATGAATCCATTTGTTTTTTTAAAAATAATGTTCCATTTTGAGATAATTGGTCTGTACCGGTGGTCTGAAAAACCCCGTATGTTATGGCAGGTGGCAATTTTGTCTAATTTGATTAATTTTTTTACAGATAATACCCGAATAATTTTTTAATGAACACCCCTCCCCCTTTATAATGACGTTAGCATTGTTCAAATGGTTTGACTTCTGAAAAATACTCTATTAAGTGTTGCAATATTGAATACTGTGATAGATCGCTGGAAATCTCTAAAAAAATGCTGTAAATAATACCTGAACCAATTTTTCTTATACAGCTTTAATCACCCTAAGAACGATAAAATGTGTTCATTACGCATGGTAAAATTGGATGTTGTAATACATTGTATGCACAGTAAAGAAATTTGTCTATGGAGACACGTTTTTTTCTTGAATAAATTGTTTTACATTAAAACAATTTGTTTGAATTAAAATATTTATTTTAGTTCAACGCAGCGTTTAGTCTTGACGGAAGACTTTATTTTTCTTCTTTAATTGTTTTGTTTCAGTATACTCTATTTTGTAACAAAGCAAATTGTCTTCATATAAGTAATATTTTGCTTCCAGAGAAAACGGTGCCTTAGAATAATTCAGTTCTAATTTATAACACAACGACTTCTGTTACACATTAAAATGAAGAGGCAAGCCATTTTTTGTGCTAAATCAAGAAAATATTCTCTTGGTGAATGGAAAAGCACAAATTATTTTAGTTCAAAGCAATTTGCTTTGATCTAAGACTATTTTTTTTACCGTGTGTCTTGTATTCGTGACAGGCCCTATAAGACATAGAAAAACCCTTCAGATTACAACAAAAAATCATTTAGGCTTTACACTTTGACTTCAAGATACTACTAAAAGCCTAAATTACCAAAACCCGTTTTATAATAGAGAGTGTAACTAATAGGAAACCATTAAGTTGTATAAGGCCCTGAAAGGGCCTTAGAGACGGAAAGACAAGGCATTTTTTATTGACCCTATCCAATTTGGTTTCTAGGGGTGGGTATTTCTTTTACAATAAAAACAGATATAGACATTATTGAACATGTGAAACGGACAAAGATAGGCTGATTTTGCACACTAATAACACCCTAGATAATATATGGGTACTTTTATCTCTTTCACACTGACGGCATAAGTGCGACAGAAAAGCAGCTGGCTACTTTTAATCCACCTGCCGTATTTTGAGTGATTCAATCTGCTAGTCGTTTTATACAGGGAAAACTGATAGACAATGTTGTCTAAGTACGGAAATGAATTTTTTTGAATTTCGTGCGGGAATATTACAAAAAGAAATCTTAAAAACGTTTAAAAACAAGTTTAGAAATAACTATTTGAGTTCAAACAAAGTCCGAAATTGTTTTTTGTGCAAAAGAAGAAAAAAATCCATGAAAAAACAACATTTCATGGGTAAGTCGTCTTGACGGATAGTTTTTGCTAAAACACGAGAAAGTCCAGTAGCGTCACGATAGATAGTTATTTCTGCGACCGTGCGATTTTACCCTCACACATTTTGATTCAGAAAGTGTCACTTCCCCGCACTTATAAGATTATTTTTTAATAATAATTTGTCCTGAAATGTGTTGCAGTCTAGGACAACTGGGCGGCGGGTCAACAAAATATTTTTTCTTGATAAAATGTGCAGATGAAAAACAGATATATTATTATTTATGCAAAAACATCTTTAAAAAATCCTTTACGTAATATTCTTGAAATTTGGTTTTGTTAGAGTTAAATCCATTAAGTCGAGTGTTGAAATTTTGGTAGGTCTAGAGTTCTGGTAACCTAATAACATTAAATTTACGTTTTTGATTACAAGAATGGCAAATCCAAAATGGCGGATTTCTTTATTTTTAAACCGATTTGTCTCAAACTTGAAAGTTTGAAATGTTTGGGATCACTTAATACAGTTTTACCCTCAAACTTAAAAAAAAATTAAAATGGCGAATCCAAAATGGCGGACTTTCTTATTTATGCATCGATATCTATCGAATATGGAACATGGCGGTGTTTCAAGTCGCTGATTATAATTTTTGACTCAAACTCATAAAAAATTCAAAATGGCGGATCCAAAATGGTGGATTTCTTTATTTTTAATCGGATTTGTCTCAAACTTGAAAGTTTGCAGTGGTTGAGATCACTTAATACAGTTTTATCCTCAAACTTAAAAAAATTAAAATGGCGGATCCAAAATGAGACAAATCGGTTTAAAAATAAAGAAATCCAACATTTTGGATCCGCCATTCTTGAAATAAAAAACGTAAATGGTATTTTTACCAGGTTACCAGAACACTACACCTACCAAATTTCAACACTCGACTTAATAGATGTTGAAATTTTTATATAAATAACATATTTATTTTGTTTTTTATCTGCACATTTTATCGAAAAGAAAATAATCCGGCGCTGAGTTGGCCCGGCGCCTAATAGGCCCGGCGTGGCGCCAAGTTGGCCCGGCGCCCAGTTGTCCCATTCTGAATTGAAATTTTTAGTTCCGAAATTTCATCTAAATCGAGCATAACTTGTAGTCCACCCAAGAAGAAAAGAGTTGAAGAAGACCCTTGTTCAAAGAAAGAAAATATTTTACCTGAAAGGTACAACATTTGTAAAGTTCTAAGATGAAACCAATAATTTTAATACATCCACTGCATGCTAACAAATTCTTTTTACTCTTTTTTTTACTGAAAAGAATTTTGTAAACACAGTATACACAAGTAAGTATTCATGAATTATTTATTATTCAAACAGAAAATTTTTGATAAAAAAATGCTAGTGAAATTCAAAATTTCTATTTTGCGCCGCCACTGCCCTTATCCTTATCCAAGACAAGCAAATAGAATATTTTTGCGATGTTGCATGTGTCCGGACTTACCAAACCGAAATTCTATTTTCATCCCTGTCTTGCTCATTAAATTCTTACTTGTATTTGGTCAATTGCGATAAAAGCTTGATATAATGGCAATTTAGGCCCATGCCGGGTCTACCCGTAGGGTATAGAAGTCAATGTAAGAAACCCTTACTATTCGCTTTATGGCATCTTGAAAAATCCAAGGTTCCACGTTTTCCACGACGTTTCACTTGATCAGTTAAAACGGATCACGCAAATCCTCTCGTGTAGACAAGTATAATGACTAGAGGAGTGCTTTTTCCAAATTAAATTAAGATACTGTAGAGCAAGTAGCCAAAATTTCATAATGGTTTAGACACCGGTTTGCCATTTACGGGTACTAAACTCAACGTTTGTAGTATTTTTGGTACTGGGTCATGGGCACTGTTTTTCGTTTCATCTGCCTGCATTTTGTTTTTATTCTGCTAGTTTCTTTTGTATTTGTAGATGTAGCCACTTTTGTGAAAGCATACGGTATCGCAGGCATTATTTTTTCATTTCTCTTACCAATATCGTAAGATGAGATTCATATACTGTCTCTATAGCTTTACAAAAGTGTCACATTGACCATGCAGTGTTCTTTAGAGTCTCTTAAGGACGAAACACTTAACTGTCAACACTTAATAGATACACATTAGATCTTGGACCCCCGTGGGTGTACAGCTTTCGAGCTGTCCACGGCAAAATACAAGAGAAATAAATTCTTTCAATGTTATGTGTTAGGTGTGTGAAAGCCACAATACATTGTTTAAATGCTCTTAAAAAATGCTGGAAATTTACCGTTTGTGATGAAAAAACCTAAAATAATTGGGTCCACACATAGATGCTGTTACTTGAAAACTCGGTGATTAGGTTTTTTTAAATTATTTTTAAAAGACAAGAGATTCTCTGGGGCCTAAAATAACTTCTGTAATTCGTCTTTCCAGATTTATGAAAACAAATACCAAGCAAAACAAAATAAACAAAAAATAATGAAAGCAATTTTCTTTTTTAGGAAATCAAGTGGAAGCTGAAGAAATATTGATATTTTAACAAAATGATTTTATTTACAGATAAAAATGGAATTTTTGTGGGAAAATATCAAATATAGCAAACAAATATTTGTTATTTTCATTCGAAGACTTTTGCTTTCCGCGACAACAAGAAAATGGCTTAATATAGATAATCAATTTAAAAGATAAATACTGACTTTTCATTTTGAGTTTAGAACGCAATTTTTTATTCAATGCGATAAGTAAATTACGGTTGAAATGTTGATATAGCTAAGCATTATCTGTGTCATATGCAATTTGACAGATAGATACATTAGCGTATTATGTAAAACGTCTGCTGCACGTTGGTCTTGTTGTTACAATAAACCTGTTTGGCGCATTGTTTTAAAATTCGACTTTAATGTTATTGTTGAAGCATAATAAATACAGAGTGCAGATAGTGACATATTCCATACAAGTGTGAAAGTTTTCGATCGAGGCACTAGCCCTAGCCGAGTGCGAAAATCACACGAGTCACCTTCTAACGAGTTATGTCTGTTATTTTTCCTACGACCAAAAGATAGGAAGAGTTTTGATTACGTATTTCCCACTTCGTTAACGTCATTGTTATTACTGAGTCTGCGCATCAGCAACCTATCGATCCTTTATTGTTATTTACAATAACGGCGTCCGGTACGAAGGCCTTGAACATTTTTTGTGTTATGCTTATTTTTAGTGTTCCAAAATCTCTTTTTATTTGTTCTGAAAGTTACGTTTATCCTAAAACAACAGCTGTCAAATTTGTTGTCACTTTAATTAAGTGAAAAAATTCTATTATCTTTCTTTATAATTTTTGTTAAGGCAAATTCGATTTGGGTATTTTTTTAACCAACAGACAACAAGGCAAAATATGTAAATTTCAGTCAAAAGGTGGCACTACATATGAGTGATAGGGACACCGATTCGTTTCTAAAATTGTGGGACACTAAAATTTTAAGGATAACACTGAATCTCAGTCATAATTAAAAATTAGATTAGATTAGATGTCATAATTGATCAAATATTTTGACAATCTAGTATAAACAAAACATTTTCACCAGTATTTACTAAGACCATAAAACTTAGCATTTTAGACCGGGTTTAAGTATCAAGTCTATGGACTTGATACCGACGGGTTTAAGTGTATATTTTTAATACTCACAGGTCAAATAGCTGCAAAGATTCGGTTCACCCTAATGTGCAATATAACAGTTGGCATTTCTCAGTGAGTTTTATCTCATATAAATTCAAATTAACTTAAGAAATGAAGAAAAACCACATAAAAAGTTTGTAACGAAATGTCATTTTTTGGAAATTTAGTCCGTGCAGTTGTAGGATTCTCATTAAAAATAGTCTCAAATTGTAGTACCACCCCTGATGGGTGGTTTAAAGTTCAAAACACACTAGAAATAGCCATGATTGATAAAAAAAACTTATGTACAAAAATTTTCAAAGCTAAATAATAAATAAAAAACTTAAAACTATGTCTGTAGATGAACTACCGTATTAAATATGGATCAATATTTAAATATTGTAAAAAGCACAAGATATATTAGTATCCGTTTTCAATTACACATCCACCAAAACAATTGCACATCGGATTAATCATCGCTAACTTGTCTAAAAAATTAACATGTAAAATATAGCGGACAGCTGACACCGACTTGCAACGTTTTTATTGGACATTTCCTAGTGACGTTTGGAGGTCTAAATATGGCTAACCTTTGTATGGAAATAATTTCTTTGTTACAACGAAAAAAGATGACCCATATCGTAAGGTATTTAATGTAAACAATTTGAATAAATAAACTGTTGCATTCACAGGAAAAATAAGTTAAACCTTGAACCAAAATCTAGACTTCTAGACCTAGGATTGTAGCATTTAGCACTGTAGATCCTTTAGTGAATACTGGTGTTTGAGTGTGGTACTAACCTTAATTTTTGTCAAAAAACACAGGTGGGCTAGTTTTCTAATAGCAACAGGAAAAATAAAAGAATAAAGTAAAAAACAAAGCCTATTTTTTCGTCAAAAACCAGGGGGTGACGTTTCGTCTTATTATAAATAAAAACAGAATAAAATTATTATTTGCTTTAATAGAATAGCACATAATATTCTTGTGAACCTGCCACCAAATACATACAGAACAAATGTATTACAGACCTTCCGATATCTCTGATCCAGAATATGAAAACGAACATCTCCTGATGCAATGAGAACGCAGTAAGGCATGCGAATTCTGCCCCAAGTGAATATGCAACTTAAGGCGATAAATTCGATTTGGGCAATTTTTTAAGCAAAAGACAACAAGGCAAAATATTTAAGTCAAAAGGTGGCACTACATATTAGGGTCATATAGGGTCACTGCATCCTGGAAGCCTGAGACGCCAGGCTTCCAGGATGCAGTGACCCTAGGGTCATAGGGACACCGATTCGGTTCTAAAATTGTGGGCCTTACTAAAATTTTAAGGATGACAATGGATGACAGTCATAATTATAAATTGGTTGAGATTAGATGACATAATTAATCAAATATTTTAACAATCTATTACAAACAAAAAACACATTTTGAGTTTGGCACTGAATATATTTTTTGCCAAAAAACACAAATGGGCTAATTTTCCAATAGCAACAGGAAAAATAAAAGAATAGAGTAAATAAAACAGAGTATTTTTTCGTCAAAAACCAGGGGGTGACGTTTCATCTTATTATAAATATAAAAAAATGTTTGTTTACTGTGATCACACAGTCACAAAAAAGGATGGATTGATGCAGAATATGAAAACGAACATCTCCTGATCCAAGGATGCTGTTAGGATAAGAAATAATGTTTTCGGTAATCATTATAAATTAAATATAATTAATGAAGGGTACACGGGCAAAAGGGGCTCATCAACATTTATTATTTTTTACCGGAGAGCAATTTCTAAGTTTTTTTTCTATATCACCTTCAAGAATTTTTGCTGCCTTAAGATTTAAGTAATGAAATATAAAAACTAAATACCAACATCTGATGGTTTTTATTATTAAGTAAATAGGAAAAAATACCAAAAACTTATATAAATACAAAATATGCAGGAAAAGAAGGGGCTGATTTCAAATCAATGAGCTCCTTTTTTGTGGTAATCAGGAACTGGATGGACCATTAGCGCTGACTACACTATGTTTTTGATTTAAAAATTCAAAAGCTAAAGATGTATTGACCCGTGAATTGTGAATGTAAGGCTATATTTACTCTGCAATTGAATTCATACCAAAGGTTTTCAGCGAGTCATGTCCCTAGTAACACAGTTTTTAAGACGTCCATTTCGAACCTAGGGGACGGTTTAAAAACGTAAGCCTAGGTCTCTCTGGGTCCGATAGAGGTCCCTGGAAGGTCCCGGAATATTTTTGCGGGTCTTTTTTACGTGTTTATAACGTCCCCACAGAATGTTTTTAAAAACCTTTTAAAAACGGACGTTTGTCAAATTAAATTTTTTATACTTTCTGCAAAATTTGGGGATGTTTAATAAACGTTTCAGTGACGTTCGGAAACATTCCAAACCGTTTCAAGGACGTACAAAAAACGTTTCAGGGACGTCTCAAAAACCTTTTAGGGGACGTTTAAAAACGTTTCGAGAGACGTTTAAAAAACGTTCACAGGACGTTTAAAACACGTTTCAGAAGACTCCCGAAAAACGTTTCAGGGAACGTTTAAAAATGTTTTAGGGAACGTTTAAAAAACGTTTCAGGGACGTTTTAACACGTTCCAGAGGCCCTTCACAAAGTCTAGACCTCGGGCCCCTTGGTATGGGCCTTAACATATTAGGCCTTTACGTATTGGACCCTTTCATATTGGGGCCATCTTCAAGAACCAGCAAATAAAAGCATGGGCTGATGCAATCCTAATAAAAATTGCCACCTGTGCCAGCGCGCGACTACCGTATTTTAAGAGCCCGTTTTTGCCGGTACGGAATGAAATGAGCCCCTTTTTAACCTGTACCCCTTAAATAGAGAATATATCTGCAATGAGCAAGCTATTTCTACTTTCTGGAATATGGGACAATAGAACTGGAAAAAATTCTACACAATGTAACAATATCTCAATTTTTAATAAAATGTCGATGAGCCTCTTTTTTCCGTGTACCCTTCAAATGAGTTATTTGTTTAAAAACTTTATTTTTGTTTCCATAACCTCCTAGAAAAAATATTTACCTGCACACCTACATACCTAACGCATGTGTTTAGTGCCTCTTCCGCACTTGTTAGGTAAGTTACTATTATTACAAACTATTTTATGAATCGGTTCGTAATCCCCTAATTTTGTTTGGTAGGTTCGGTTCGGTTCGGTTTTAATTTTGTTTGGTAGGTCATGGCCAGTGGCCCTCAAAAAAACTTTTTGTATCGCTATTTTGTTACATCGCTATTTTGTTACATCGCTATTTTGATAGTGGCTCTTTCATTACATCGCTATTTTGATTGTCGCTATTTCGATACCGCTATTTTAATACCGGCTATTTTGTACATGGCTAATTCGTTCCGGAGTCATATAAGAGGTTTTTGTGAGTTTCATAACACACAAACAAAGAAATTTAAACTTTAAGCGAAATACATTTTCAATAAAAATTTTCATTCAATTTCCACAGTTACGTAATAACCGATTACATGAAGCATAATATTGTTTTTCCAGATCTGTACACTCCATTTCGAAATATTGCTTTTGATTTTCTGTTTTCAATTCGCCTACAAATAGATGCTTGCGATATAAGCAATAAAATATTGTATAGCCAACTTAAAAAGAAACGCTATAAGTGTTGCCAGATATTTTTATAGCAACATAAATCTTTTTACGGCTATCATTTTGGTATAATCCCGCGAATTGCTTCAGCCGTCTGATTGTTCTGCAAGATTAATGTTTACTATCTTATGAGTTTTATTACGTAGAAATGGGAAACCAATTTGGACTATTATTTCTTTTTTCCATGATAAATTATGTTTTTTAACTTTAAAAAGAATCAATTAATACGAGGGTTATCTTTTAAGTTTTGCATATACAGCTGGAATAGAACAGTATATAACTTTTATAAGTCTTTATTGATTTACGAAATATTCTCCAGGAAAATTAATATAATTAATAATTAATTCCACTCGTTTGTTGGTGCTGTCAAAATTCGTCGACTGCTTTCTGTGGAGACTGAAATCTTTGACCACGCAGTCCATTCTTGATTTTCGGAAAAGTATAGAAATCGTTGCGTTTTAGGTCGGGACTGTATGGAGGATGGTCTAACAATTCGACGTTTTGTTGGGTTAAAGGTTCAATGGCTTTTTTGTGCTTTGTGCGAACTTGCGTTGTCTTGTTGTTGGTGTTGGATTTTCGAAGGTCAGCGAAGACTTTCGGCAAACAAATAGTGATGTGGTAATAGGCAGTAACAGTCCTTTGATCGTCCAGAGGTTGAGGTAAATGTCGCGACCATCTTTTTGGATAAATTTCCAGAACGGATAACTTTTGTTGGTTTTTCTTCTTCTTGGAAGACCCAAGCAGACGAGTGACGATTATTTTCGGGTTCATATCGTCCCCTATCTCACGTACCGACGTAACTAGCATTTAATGGATTTCTCAAGAGAGCGTGAAATAGGGGATGATATGAGTAAAACCAGAATTCATCACCACTGACAATGCTGTACACTTTTTTCGAGTTTCCTGCCTTAAAGTGGTCTAGAGTTTTCTGACACCAATTTACCCTAGCTTCATTCTGTTCTTCGGTTAACATATACGATATCCAGCAGGAAACTAATTTTCTTACCCCTAATTCTTCCTGCAAATTTTTTTAATTGCGGTCTTTGAAATCCTCAATGAAGCCTCGATATAGCGATATGTCACATGTCGATTTTCCATGATGAGTATGCGCACAGCATTGATGTTTTCCTGGGTGATACCCGTTTCTGGTGCACCTGGCCGTGGACTATCACTAAGGGTAATCCCTTCACATTTGAATTCTCCTTAACGAGAAACTTTCGACTGATCTGATGCCTTATTATCAAAAACAGAAATCAACTCAGCAAGTTATTCTTGCTGAGGTAATTTCCTTTTCCTAAAGCCCGAAAATTTTCTCGGTTTAAATCCATTTTCCGATGGATTTGTTAAAATTTAAAAATTTACTGTAGCTGTAAAACTGTATGTATCGCACTGACGCTGTAAATTTAGTTTAGGTAAGGATTGACGTTCAGTTCTAAAAACGACATTTAATTAGTAGGCCTCGTAAAAAGTTTCTTATATCTTGGTCAAAAATACTCTTTAAAAGCACTGGCGACAAATTACACAGGCATGAATTTTTGGACACTGACCGACGTAACAACAATTATTTTTAGCGTGCGCGAAAATGCACTTTACAGGGCTTATTTATGTGCATAAAGTAGCATTTTACCAAATTCCGTGCGGGAAAGTAACTGATTATATAGCGCAGTAGGAGTCCTTTCTTTGCTGCAACCCATAAACAATATTTATAAAATTATGGTTGAAAATTGTGAGGCCCCTGGCAAAAGACGATTGGTTACACCCTAGTCCGATAAATTATTTGATAAACAACTAGTGAGTCCGCTTTAAAGTAGCTTCCTTGTTTTGTTCAGCTGTATCCAGTCATCAAGTTCAGGTACGCGAAATAGAGTACCGTTGTCCGACGGTTGTCATGACAACAGCCTGAACTCTTGCAGCTGTGCTGTGACAAGTGAAACAGAAAATTAACAGTGGTAGTTTTTTTGGTAGTCCATAAAAATGATTTTATAGAATTTTCTACACCATCTGAACGATATTAAAAAAGATTTGGCCTTACCTTTTTTGGATGATCTTGTCAAACGAAGAGAAAGAAACATCCAAACCACTTTGTATAGGAAATTTACACACACGGGAGAGTACTTCAGGTGAAAGCAAATGGATTCAATTGTCTGAAGCTAAAGTTTTGCACAAGGAGTCACTTTGCCGAAAACGAAAGCTTATTAAAGCTGCATTTATAATGCAGAATAGAGAGGTTTTCAGTCAACCAAGCACGGACATACCAAACATGGAAACCACTCCTTAAGGAAAACAAGCGTCTTAGGATTAAAAAAGGGGGCGGGCCGTCCCACCTGACTGCACACCAAGTAGTGTAATTTGTAGCCTGTAAACTGGATTGTTTAGTTTACACTTGAAAATGGTTAGAGATGTTTACTAACCAAATCGTCGTGTTTAAAATAAATAAAAATAATGAAGGTCCGGAATTTTACTTCTAAAAATAAAGTTGGTCCAAATTAAAATAATTTTATAAATTTGCGTTTTAGATGATCTTGACATTTTTTACCGCGCCGTTTGTTTTTCTGTATGTCTGTCTGTTTGTCTATCACGACCAATGCGCATAGCTCGATAACTGCTTTCTTGATTTCATTGAAATTGGGTTTTAGTTCTAGATGGTCTCATTACCCCGTGTGGACGACGGGTCAAGAATATCCCTATGTTATATCCTCACAGTCGTAAAGGCGACTAAAAAAGATGGAGCGTTAGGCTGACAACTCTATATCCCGTAAAAAAATATGTTGCGAATGATGAACCAGAGACTGTCTTCAAAAAGATGAAAATTATCTAGGAAAATGGACAAGATACGTGGAAAGTAAGAACCCTTTTCAGACTATAATATATAAACGTTATTCAGGTGAAGTGCTTAAATACAATATCCAAATTGTGGCTCTCCAGGAAGAAAAATATGGAAGGAAAATGCTAAAAAGAAACTATATACTACTCTGGCAAGCATAAACGCCAATGTGAACAAGAAGTGGGATTTATAGCAGCGAAAAAACTTAGAAACAGCGTGTTGGGCTTTACACCTATTGAACTAAGAATTAGTGCACTACAACTTAAAGGAAAGTTTCACAATCTAACTTTTATAATTGTATATGCATCGAGATAGGGGGCCGATGAAAGGGAAGTGGTATCTCGTACGACGATCTTTATAACTCATGCGGGTAAACATCGAATAATAACGCTCTCAATGTGTTTGGTGACGTCAATGCTAAGTTAGCCAGGGAGAAGCATTTAGAGAAGTCATTAAAAACAACAGCAAGCACTATGAGACCAAATCAAATGGCTTGCAACTAGTACAGTTTGCAACTTCAAATAACTTAAGGGTCATGAGCGCATGTTACATATGGGAAGATATTCATAAATCCCTGGTAGTGCAGGAACAAACGAAATAGATCACGTCTTGAATCCAAAACGTAGGCTACCGACATAGAGAATGTAAAAACGTTGTGAGGTGCAAATTGCGACTCCGAACACTTTCTTGTAGGAGTCAAAATCAAACAAAAGAATAAGCTAATAAGATTAAAAAATAAATATTAGAAAAATTTGAAATGTTTTTACGATATAAGGGAAAGTTGTAGAAGAACTACAAACGAGGCACGGAAAAACAAACCTATATAAAGAATGAGAAGCAATCAAAACCAGCATAGAGAAACAAACAATCAAAATTTCAAAAGAAACGAGGAATGGTGTGAAAAAGTATGGAGTTTTTAGAGGGATACGAGAGTAAATATAGCTATGTACGGCCAGAAGCGATTAGAGGCAGCCAAAATAATACGCTGTAAAAAGAGACGCAATAAAAAGAAGAGTTAAAATACTGTTAGACCACCATAATCGAAAAGACAGTGTAGAAAATTGTATAGGATTATAAAGGAAGAAACACAACAATTCAGGCCGAAAACGACAGGATACAAGGATATGCAAATGTCTGAAAATTTTAAAATTAATTACATGCCCGCTGAGCTAATAAAAATGGCGGTGAAAAATTAATGGAGATTTATACACGACCCAATGACAGAAATGTGGACACAGGAGAAAATTCCTGAGGAATGGACCCTGAGTACGCAGCCAATTTACAAGATGATAATAATTTCCAAAACTACCGACGCATAACACTGCTAAGCGTAGTTTATAAAGTATTGTCTTATTGGTACTTGGTTGCTGGCCGAACTTTGCTAGGGACTGCGGTGAACCAATTTAAATCGACAATTATTATCCATTTTTAAAATCACAAGAAGGCTGATTCAAAACCGCAATAATATACAAGGTGACAAATACACCTGGATTTTCTCAAAAATTATCAGGAAATTAAAAAAACGCCGAAACACGTCGATTTTGTTTGTAAAGGGGACACTTTTTGGCTTTCTTGAAATTTTAGTAGCACGAACCCCCTTATAGGGGTATACTTAACCCCAATACTTTGAATAGGGAAAGCGGGTCTAGTGATATCTTGTTTTAGAGCTCTCTTGAATATCTTTACAACCGTATAAAAATTTCGAAAATCTATCGATTAATTTTTGAGATATTTGCTTTCAAATTTCCAAATTTAACAAGGAATGATAAAATAAAAATTAAATCCGAAAAATATAAAATTCTAATAACATTTTTATTTGTAAATCCATGTTAAATTTGAAAGTTTGAAAGCAATTATCTCTAAAACTAATGGATAGATTTTTGAAATTTTAACACGGTTGTAAGGACATTCAAAAGGCCTTCAAAACAAGGTATCACTAGATCCACTTTCCCTATTTAAAATATAGGGGTAAAGTATACCCCTCGAAGGGGGTTCGCGCTACAAAAATTTCAAGATTGCCAAAAAGTGTCCCCCTTGTAAACAAAATCGACATGTTTCGGCGTTTTCTTAATTTCCTGATAATTTTCGAGAAAATCTTTTTAAATTGTCACTTTGTATAGAGTATTCCCATTAAAAAACGTCGACCTGGCAAAAATTTACATTTCTGATGACATTTGACAACCTTCACATAACTATTCTAAAAATAAGGAAAAGGCTAACTTTCCTGTTGGACACTTTTTTGTAGCATGTATAATAACGGAGAAAAGGAGGGCTCGCACAAAGAATGGATGAGACAAAAACTCAAAAAAAAAATCACTAACTGGAGACCTACAGGAACGAACGAGAGTAACCTTTTTTATGATCTCCCACAAAAAAAGGTGGAATAACGATGTGGAAGAATATGTAAATAAGAAGGTGGTGAAGAATCGTACCAGAGAGGACTGAGTTAAAGAGTCTGGTAATCAGGCTAAAAAATACCAGAAGTTTTAATGTGACTTGAAGAAAAAGAAGGTCCCTTTTAAAACTGAATAAAATTACCGGATATAAGCCAAAAATAAGGGTGGGGTAGAATTGTGTGAGCTCAGGTGCCCATGCAGAGTATTTATTGGCCGCTATCTGATCCGTTTAGTGGTCCCAAAAAAAAATTTTTTGGGTTTAATTATTGCTTTACAGATTAAAATTTAATTTAATTTACATATGGTAAAAAAGTTATTTGCATTATACTAGGAAAGAGATGAAGCAACACTAGGTGAACTTTAGAACAACTTTATCACTAAGCGTGCTTATCTGTCGATCTAAAGAATGCCCCATTCTACATTTGACCTACATATTAAAAGCAAAGAAGCCGTTGGATACCAAGATAATAGAAATAACAATAAGATGTGGAAAGACAGGAAATACGCAAATACCTGAAATGGCTGAGTACTAAAAAGCAAAGAGACCTAGAAATCTACAGAGAAACCAGAACACAGCTAAGAAATTTAAAACGCATGGAAAAAAATTAATGCACAAGCGCAAATGCCACGATATAAATACACACGTAGGAGGTAGGCAGAGTTCTGAAGTATGGAAACTCATTTCTACGGTAAAAATCCCAACAAAAGAAAAAGTATACATTCAGATCATCAAACCAGAACAATGGACAGAACACTACAAGGGACTGCTGTAGGAAACGAGGCCCGAATATCTCTCAGCCTCTCGGAGGAGAGACATAGAAGTACATGGAGACCAAGTAATCATCGAAAAAAGAATGATAAAGAATATTATTCAAAAACCTAAATCTGGAAAAAATAAACTCCATCCATCTAGTACCTGATGATTGGAAAATTGCATTGATATCTTCAATAGATAAAAAAGGAAACAATTACAGATAAATTTTAGTAACCAGTACTCTAAGTAGATTGTACGGTAGGATTCTTAGAGATCTAATAGAGAATGACTCTCATGAACAAGAAGAAGAGCAAAGTGGGTTTCATGCAGACAGATCTTGGAGTGATAATGTTTTTTGTCTTAAAGAAGTAATTGAGAAAAGGAGTCTCAGAAATATACAGACTCATGTTACCTTTGGAAATCGACTTTCAATAGAATTCTTGGTAACGAAAGGCTTAAGACAGGGATGTTGCATCTCTTCAACTCTTTGGAAATGTATATCGTAGTAGCTCTAAAAAACTGGAAACGTAAAGTATACGGAATGGGAATAAAACTTAATGACCGATTTACGGTTGTAAGGTGTTATTTTGGTAAGTTAAAGTTTATATTTTAATATTTTGATTCTTGTTTCTTTTATAGGTCATAATAAAGGTGTAATAATTTGTAATTCGCAACAAAGTTTTATTTTGTATGCATTAAAGTTTTTAACGTTTTTAAAACTGCACTTCGCTTCGCAGATAGTCCGGTTTTCCAGAAGGCCGTCAAAAATGTGAAAATTTTATCGACATATTTGCAGGCGTAAAATTAATTCTACGCTCTCCAGGGTGCAAAAGTATCATTCGGTCTATTCCTGCTTTCGGAAACCATAAAATACCGAAAAATTTCTGTATGTACAAAAAAATATTAGTGCACTTCTTGTGGTGTAAAAAAAATTAAGTTATTTTATTTTACGGTTGAGTTGTTTACGACTTGGATAACGATGCAATTTCGTAATGCTGGATGCTCGTTAAAGAAAATAAAACTTTAAATTTTGTCTATAAGGAGTTTGAAAACTTTAAAACACTATCTTGTATGGCGTTTAAACGGAAAACTTGTTCGTTTATATCCCAAAACATTCTAAACCAGACCATAAATTTACGTTAACGTTACAGTCACTATAAACTTTTAAGAATATCTTTACGGTGCCGCATGTTTACGGCACAAATGTAAAACGAAGTTTAAAAGGAAGCGCTAAGCTCCCAATTGCATACAGACGCAATTTACCTAACAGTTTTCTACAAACAAAACTATCTGCTTACTACGCTACTATTAAAGAAATTTTTTTATTAAGAAACCACTGTGTTTCTCCTAGAACAAAAAATCCTCAACATGTCAGTGGTTTATGAGAAAAAAAAATGTTTGCCTAACAAAATGCGACGTTTCGATTGTTTTTCTACGGTCGCCCTCAAGCTCCTTAAATAAGGAAACGGGGGGGGGGGGGTATTTCGTCAGCTTAAGGATTTTGTTTTACAAGTTTTAGCTTTAACTGTATGTATTTTCTTTGGTATTTAAAAATCTTCGTCTTTTATTTTTTTAATGTACAAAGCATTTATTTCTGAATCAAAAGGCGTTGCTAAATTTTTATAACTAAAGTATTTTTTTTTAATAAAGAAAAAGTTTAAAAAATACACATGCTGCCAGCTTCGGCATACATCTGGTTCTGTTTTCGTCATGGTTATGAACAAGCACTTTTTATTTAAAAAAAAACAAATCAAAAGCTGTTTCTACTTAAAAGAAATCTATTTTGTTTATTCAATAATTAATTTTTAATCACTTCGTACAGTTTCTTGTCTTTGTGGATCAGTTTTGGTTCTGTGACAGAACATACAATGTGTTCTTTGGGATATAACAAAATATCATCATTTTCTTGCCACTTCCATTGAAATTACGACTCTTGTCTTGCATGTGTTTTTTTTTAATTTTAAATTTATTTTTTTTCTTTTTGCTTTTCTATTCTTTTTTGCTTTCTTTCTTCTTTTTCTTATATTTCGTTTAACTTTTTTCATCTTTCTTTTCTTTGTAAAGCTGCCAATCACCAGATGAAACTACGGAAGGTACTTTTTCATATGGCTTTCGTTTCTTTTCTTTTTTTTTCGCTTACTGTGGTTCCCAAAAAATATATTTTTTAAAAGGAGTTCTTACATTTGAATTGTTTTGTTTGTCCTCTTTGTTTGGTGTTTGGGGTTTTTGGTGTTTTTTTAGAACTTTGTTATTAATTTCTCTATTCTGTTTTTCTTGCTCTCGGTTTTTCTTGATTTTATTTTGATCTTGTACATCACTATTGTTTTCAACTTTTTAAACTGTTCTCTGCTTACCCCAACAAGATCTGTTTCTCAAGTTCTAACTTTAGAATTGTCTTCTTTAACGTTTTTGTTTGGAGTTTTTTGAGCATAATTGTAAAATCTCTCGTTTTGATTATTTTTCTCTCTATTCTGCTCCAAATCATTGTTTATGTTACTTTTGGGGATTTTGGTGTTTTTCTGTAACTTCTTTATTAATTTCTCTATTCTGCTCTTCTTGCTCTCTGTTAAGGGATAGTGGCGCACAAACTTTTTGCAGATAAAAATAATTACTATACTTAATAAAAGGGGACGTTTGGTCACGCTTATTAAAAAAAAACAAGTTTTTCTAATTTTTGGCCAAAAATTATCATTTTGGCAATTTCGTCATTCTATTTAGGGTAATTTCGTCTTTTTTTTTATTGGTAATATATTACATAAATTCGGTGGAAAATGGTATGACGAAGTTACAAGAGTAAAATATTTAGGGTTTTCCCTACTGACTCGTTATTTTTTTTTAATCGGTATTGGGAAAAAGACTCTCTAAAAAATAAATATACTTTAGGGCAATTTCGTCAGTAATGACGAAATTGCCACCAGACCCTCGTAAGCTGTTGTGTATTTCGTCAACATTTTTTTCCTATAAAAACTAAAAAAAAAAATAACAAACACAACTCAAAACGAAAAATTTAATCCCAATAGAACCTTAAAAATAAGCATTTAACTTATGTCTAGCGCTGTTTCCTAATAAGATTTATAATGTAATGTAAGCGACATACCTTAGAAGGAAAATGCACCTGCTGACCGCGAGTCTGACACACAACTGAACTTTTATTTTTCACGTCTGTGGCAGAAAAAACTCCGCCTCCACAAATAGGAATCGGGGTTGCCAAATGTTCAAAGACTTAATCTAAATGCAGGTATTTGCGCAAAACTATTTGGATTTCTTAATAATGAGCATTATTTTTGAAAACTGACGAAATACCCCTCACTGACGAAATACTTTTGTTTACCTTATTTGATGTTTAAATTGTTCTTTTCCAATACTATTTACCCTGTTTCCATGTTTCTCATTTTTGCAAAAAAAATCAAACTTTTATTTATGATACTTTTTGCCAATAACTTTTTAGAATAATCAATGGCTTAAATTAAAATATAAAGAAAATTAAATGCCAAATTAAAAATTAGCTAAACAACTTTGTGTAATGTAAATGTAAACCAAACCACAGGTTAATATAAAATTTCACATTTTTTAATTTTTTAAATAAAAATTTTAAGAAATAAACTAACATTTTCATTAACAAAACGTGGTACATGCACTGCACTTTTATTTCCAAAATAAGAAAATAATATGCATCGTTTTTACCCAACTGCAGCAGGGCGAAAGGAAAAGTAATATTTTTCGTCTGGGATATGTATGTAAATATGTATGTTTGTGTCGCGCTACAGGCTAAACGGCTAAACCGATTTTGACACAAAAAATGTCGTTAAGTTGCTACTGATCCCGAGCACGGCTATATTTTTTTAAACAGGAATTAACATGGCGGTCGCCAGACGCCATTTTGTCACATGATGTAGGCGTTAAGGCATACAAATTACCTAAATTTCAGGCGATTTTAATAAAATTCCTGATGATTTACTATTGCAAATGTCCTCTAATTTCGTATAATTACTTTGTAGTCCTCCATGCGCCCCACTCTTCTCCCCTTTTGTCATTCTTCCCCTGCGCCTCTTCAAAACCCATATTCGCATATACTTATCAAATATAGGGCAAAAATTCTTTCTGCACACGCTTTTACCTTGATTTAGTTAAATGAATTGCGCATGTGATGTGATCCAATAGATCTTCATTAATTAATTCCTCTTTGGCTTTCTTACAGGTCAACGGAATATTTTATGCGAAACTCAAAAATTTCTAGTAAAAGTTAAGTTCATACAACGATAAACATGTGCAACTGATAAAATAAAAACTAAATGTGAATTTTAGTTTATATTTTATTGGTTCATATTAAATTTGAAAATTTAAGGCAAATCTCAAAAACTTATCGATAGATTTTTAAAATGTTTGCACTGTTGTAAATATATTCCAGACATCTTTGCAACAAGGTAAAACTAGACCCACTTTCCCTATTCAAAATATAAATATAAAGTGTTCCCCTCAAGAAGGCGTGTGTTACAAAAATTTCAAGATAGTCAAAAGTCGACGTGTTCATGGGTTTCTCCAAAAACGTACGACATATTCTCAAAAAAGCCTCTGTTACCTTTAAAAAAAACACCCTGTGGATGTTTTAAAACTTGAATTTTTTTTTTGTATACACCACTTTTATTACCAGGAAGTTCGTCTTCTTCTTCGTCCTTCTATGGAATGCAAACAACGCCATTTTTAGAAAAAATATCAACTTTACGAAAAAAAACAGTTTAATACGTTTCTGATGAAAATCAAATGGCCTTTTGACCGCGGTACATTTTGATCCCGTAGGGGTTGGTTTTATATAAAAAAGATCCCTCTAAAGGAAATTGTAAATCGTGTTTTGGCCATATTTAAACCACAAAAAGTCGACTATTAACTTTTCTTAGAAACTAATAGTCAACTTTTTAAACTGCAAGTGTTTAGTTTTTAGTGATATTTATGATTTTGGTTTGTTAAAAACAAAGTGAAGTTTTTTCTAGTGAGATGTAAAACAGCTTTTTTTATAAACATTCTTTTTAAACTTACCGTTAATTAGACCTCAAATAAAGTTGATTACCAAAAAAAGGTCTGGCAAATAAACGATATGAGCCAAAAATTTTACTAGACTGCGCAGAAAAAACTGCTTACCTAAATTTTTACCTTCCTAGCCCGCGAAGCAATGGCTAGAGAAGGTATTAGTTTCGACGAAAAAATTTTTTTTGAGGTAACGCCGAAAATGTGTTATTTGGGTGTGTTTTGACCTATCTTAGCAATATCGTCGTGATGTCTGTCTAGGTGTGTGTGTGTGTGTGTGTATTTCTGTCTGTAACACGATAGCTCCTAAACCCTTAAACCGATTTTTATAAAATTTTCAGGTAAAATAATGCTCGACACTCTTACAAACTGGTTAGATTTTGGTCAAAATCCATTAATGCTAATGACAGTTTTTTGACAATTAAAAAATTTTAAAAATGCAAACTTTTTAATGGAACATCATATTGATATGCGGTTTTCGGCATAATGTAGACTACATTTTGCTCAATAATTTATTATATAACCAAAAACTTTGGAAGAGCTTTAGTTTCTAAGATATTTACAAAAAACTGTTTTTAAGGCTGATATATCATGGCTTCACTTGAAGTGTGCTAAAAGGCTAGCTAGGAAGGTATCAGCTCCATCATGGATCCATTTATTTAAACTTTATAGTCAGTTGTTTTTCTTTTCAATACTTTGAAGCTGCTTTTTAAAAAGCTGCTTTTTAATACCATTGATAGCAGCAATTTACAGAAAATCAATCCACCACTTTCTACATAGGGGTTAGGCTAATTTTTGGTTTCAAGGAGTCGCGGAATTTTGTTCGAAAATATGTTGTTCAAAAATTATTTATTCGAAATCAATAGTTTAAAAATCGAGACTTATTTGAACATATTTTCTTCAAACGAAAATTTCTTCAAAAACTATTTCTTCAAACGTTAAATTATTCTATGTTCTAATAGAAATTTTTTCGAAAACATTTTCGTCGAAAACGATTTTGAGGGAAAAAAATTTTTTGAACACCATTTGTTTAAAAGGAAATGTTTGAAAACATTTTCTTCGAATGGAAAATTATTCAAAAGCATTTTCTTCGAAAACATTTTTTTCAAACGGAATTGTCTTCGAAAACATTTTCTGCGAATGGAAATTTGTTTGAAAATATTTTTTTCAGAAACCATTTTTTCGAAAAAAAAATTCTAGACCTAGCTTGCCAAACTTAGCACAACTTACCTAACTGGACTAAGATTTGTTTCCAATATATTTAAAAAAAAACATTACTGACTTCTTTTCCGATATCTTAGAGAGTGTAAAACTAAACCAGATCAAAAAATTTTTTTTCAAAAATTATTTCCCTAAATTAACTTTTTGATTTTAAAAGGTTGAAATCGGTGTTATTTTAACCTTTAACAATTGAGCGCAAATCTGTCTCAACTTGTGACTGGGTAACATTTTTTTGGTGCAAAAAGGTCAAAGGGTATCTATAATAGACCGGTTAAGGTATGTTTGCGATCAATTGACAAAGGTGAAACACCAATTTCGACCTCCTAAAAGGAGGAGCGAATTTAAGAAAATAATTTTCAAAAATATGTCTTTGTTTGGTTCGGTTTGGTTTCAGATCCTCTAGGATCCCGGGAAAACATGAATATGGAATATGTGGAAAAGGGTACCTTAGTCGACCTATATGAGTATGTTTTTAAAGATAATGTTTTCGAAAATTTTCGGTTTGAAAAAATTGTTTTCGAACAAATTACCGTTTGAAGAAAATGTTTTCGAAGAAATTTGCTTTAAAAAAAAAGGTTTTTGAACAAATTTCTGTTTGAAGAAAATGTTTTCGAACACATTTCCGGTCGAAGAAATGCTTTTAAAGGAAATGGGTTTAAAAGTAAATATTTTTGAATAAATTTCAGTTTGAAAAAAAAAATCGAGAAAACATTTTTGAAGACATTTCCGCTACCCGATTTTAAGTATAACTCAAAAATCGCTCAACCGGCAACAAAAATGGTATTCACTATGAATACATCTTAGAAATGCGCATTTTTTTAATCGAGTTTTTTTCGTAAACATAGCAGTTTTCTCAAGATAAAGAAAAACTTTAAAAAACTATTCGTCAAGGAAATCTTAAAACTTTTAGTACAGAGGGAACAGAAAATCAAGGTATTGGTCGTTTTTTAAATACTGCGATAGTAGAAGCTAATCATAGTTTATTTGAGGAAATAGAATGCATTCGTTCTATCATAAGTAATCGAACCTTCTTTTTTCTCATTAATGTGCAAGCTACAAAAAGGTGTACAACCAGAAAGTTATATAACTTTTTACTAATAAATAGAATATGTAATAAGTTGTCAAAGCATCATCACAAAGGTAAAATTTTTACAAGTCGATGTTTTTTTAATATTATTAAAAAAAACAACAATTTTTTGTGGCCAAGCTGGCATAGAAAGATTTTGTTTCTTGTGTATTTTTCCGTGGAAAGCTCGAAAGCTGTACACCCACGGGGGTCCAAGATCTAATGGACCCCTATTAAGTGTTGACAATTACCTAACTGCGTCGTCCTTAAGGGACCCCTCAGAAAACTGCATGGGCAATATGACACTTTTCTAAAGCTATGGAGACGGTATATGAATCTTATCTTACGATATTGGTAAGAGAAATAAATAAATAATGCCTGCGATACCGTATGCTTTCATATGAGTGGCGACATCTACAAATACAAAAGAAACTACCAGAATAAAAATAAAAGGCAGGCAGATGAAACGAAAAACAGTACTTGTCCCTCAGGTCGGATCAATGCATATTGCATTTTTTCCGCCTTCGCGACGTTTTATGTCGAGTCAGGCGAGTGTGAACCAAAAATATTTCAAACGCAAAGTTTAGTACCCGTCAATAAGGAAAACAACAATTTTTCATGTCCAAGCGGGCATAGAAATGTTTTGTTGTTGTTTACTTTATTCGCGGGTACTAAACTTTGCCTTTCAATATTATTTTATTTTTGAATCCGCCTCTTCTTTTTGATTTTAGGCATGTATATTATGTTTATACTGCGATAAGTATTTTTGATATAGGTTTCATAGTATATGATTTTTGATCGTAACCTTTAATGCATTTTTGTGTTAAGATATTTTTGAAATATGACCAGCTACTAAACAATATCTTTCTTTTAATGATGAGTCCTTCAAATAAAGATTACACAAAACCAAAACAAACCTATTCTTCTTTGAAATAAATTTAATAACCCTTGTGCACTATTTTAGTAGTGCTCTGCGAAATTCAAATAAGTATTTTTTAAAAGCGCGGATCTGGGTCAAAATCTGGCGTCGTCCCATAGACCATCTCCTAAAATACTCTGCCAATATATGGGCACCTAAGCTCACATTAGGTACTATAGTTATAGTGTACGTGTGAGCCAATATAACTAAAAACTGAAATACATTTTATTCAACTCCAGACTCAATTACCTTTCGTTTGATACCACAGAAGCGATGTTTTGACTGAAACTCTAATTTTTGAAATCTACCCCCAACCTTCTTTTAAAAAAATTAAAATGTATTTTGTTTAACTCCAGACTCAATTACCTTTTGTTTGATATCACGCACGCCATATTTTCACATAAACTCTTATTTTTAAAATCTACCTCCAACCTTTTATTTACCTTGTGTGAATTTTGTTAATTTTTAAATGGGACCACTTGATCCAGGAACCAGCCTAGGTACCAAATTTCATTCGAATCGGGCAAGCGGTTTTTTAGTTATGCGCGTTGGTTGTTAAAGACAGACAGACGGCGCGACAAAAAGTTTCAAAATCATCTGAACCGCAAGGATATATAAAAAAATTTGAAATCGGAGCACCTTTTTTTTTCGAAAAAATTAGGATCACCAAAGCTTAAACTACTATAGTATAGTTGTAGTATGATCTAATCCGGGGTTTAATGGTCAACGGAAAAATTATTGCTAATATTATTTTTCTTTTTTTCCAGGTGGGTGGTCAATTATCCCGTTACCCCTAAATCTGCGCTTAATTTTATAATACTTCCTCTAAATAATTTGAGATTTGGTACTAACAAGAGAAATACTTTTATTGTGTATCATCCGTTGTACAAATTCATATTACTCCATATTAAATACAAAATGTAGATTTTTCTATGGTTTCAAAATAAACTAATTCTAGTTTGGAGTTAAGAACTTTTTTCGAGCAATTTTTTCGTAAACCCCTAACTGAATTTCCCCCATCTGCTTTGTTTGGGATATTAAAGACACAGCAATGGCTAGAGAAGGTATTGTTTTCAAAAAAATGTTTTTTTTTGTGAAAAGGTTGAGATGTGTTTTTTGGGTATATTCTGACCTATAACCAATATCGTCGTGACGTCTGTCTGTCTGTGTGTGTGTGGATTTGTGTGTATGTCTGTCCATAACACGATAGCTCCTAAACTGCTGAACCGATTTTAATGAGATTTTCACAAAAAGTGTTCGAAACTCTAATCAGCTGATTAGATTTTGGTTAAAATCCGTAAATGAAAGTTTTTTGACAGTTAAAAATTTGACAAAATCCTAAGTTTTTAACATTAGTATGCGGTTTTTGGAATATCATAGAACACAAAATGTAAAATAACGTGGAATTCACTTGTAGTGTACCAATGGGCTAGGAAGATGTCAGATCCGTCATGAATCCATTAATTTTTTGATGGGTTTATGGAACAAACTGCTTTAGGAATGTATTTTAGGGCTCTAAGACTTTCAAGTAGACATCACCGAGAGCGTTATTCTCTCACTCGTGATTGGTTTTCCGTATGCTTTTTAAGGTTTTTCCTCTCCGTCAAACATTCTTCTCCTATAGTATAGTAAAAATTGCTTTAATAGTCAAGCAAAAGATACCTTAAAATACCGGAATATATGCAAATCTCACCTTTAAGAAATCGTCTAATTTTTCTAATATCTATCAGTACCTGTAATATTATTTTCAGAATAAAATAACTTATGATATAAACGATGTCTTATACCAATGACTACATAACTTGTTTACAGATAGGCAACCCAATAAACTTAATAACAACTGCGGACAGATAGCTCTGCCGTGTCATCATTGGATCTACAAGAATAAACGGCAAAACCATCTGTCCGCTGCTGTTATTAAGTTTGTTGGGTTGCCTATCTGTGTATTGCTATCTATTGTTATTGCTTATACCAAATATGTTTTCTTTTGGGGAATTTTAGTACGAAGTCTCTAAGTCTAGTACACAGTAAAACCCTTTTTTTAAACGTTTATAAAAAAAACCCTATAGTTAATATCGTTAAATTAAATTAATGCAATCCACAGCTACATAATATGTTTACACAAATTTATTAATGGATTAATGATGTAACACTTGTAACCACTATTTAACGCATTACGTGGGCTTGTGTTGCGATTTATAAATAGAAAACATTGGCCACAATATGCTTATTTTAGGCTTTTAAAATTTACCGTTCATGTAATTTGCCAGGCAGAAAGTTTACAGACCAATAGCCCAGTTATATTAGCAATTCACCAGATATTTCCAATATTTAGAGATACGTCATACTATTTTTTATACTTAGCATAAGTATAGCTTTCACTAATAAAACATACAGTGTGATGGAGTTGACAAGAGGAAAAAATCTTTTATTTTTGATACATACACACAGTATATGCCTTGCTAAGAAAATACTCGTTCCTCGAATTCATATCTTCTTTTGCATTTTGCGACTAAACCCTTTGGAAAATAGAAAGGGATTATATAGACATTTTTTCTAAGAATTGCTCACTGAACAATTCCATTAATGTTTGCTGACTAAGAAAATAAGTTCCAAAAAATTTAACGGCCTCCACTACTATTATAAAACTTTTGTTACCTATGTACGCTTGATTTTGATCTTTAACATTAACAGAGATATCTGCATATCAAATTTGGCAAATCATCTTGTTTGCTCTGCGCTCTAACGAGCTATGAAATGTCAATCAGTGCACCAGAATGGCAATATTGGACCCCGGACGTAATGATGCCATAAAGTTAGCTCGTTAGACAGCGACATAAAATTTTATCTTTACCGCTGAAACAATAAAAACTATACAGCAGCATTTTGGGTCAGTTTAAAGCCATAAGTATAAAATAAACAACAAACTTACTCGGAATCTCATTTTTTTTTGTTTTTTTTTTACAGCAAAGTTTCATATACGGTGTAAGGTGTAACTCTTTTTCAAGTATTTATCGTAAATTAAAAAAAAAAAACCTTCGCGAAGCCGCGAAAACTTGTTTAATTTTTAAATTCACGGGTGGTAAAATTTACGATTGTTTGTATTTATTTGGCATAAAAATTCCTCTGATTGACACTCTCGTCTCGAAGGTGGGTAAAAACGCTAATCAGCGTTGATTTTACCTAAAAGACAAAAGTTCTGTCGATGGTCAAGGATGGTTTATTTTCCTTTCAATCCATCTTTGTATCGATCGATATATATATATATATATATATATATATATATATATATATATATATATATATATATATATATATATAGCAGTTTATTACTCGCCTGCTTTTGTTCTAGTTTCTCTCGTATCTCGGTAGATGGCGCTTCTCGCGAAAGGTTTCTCACTGTAGACGTAGAATGAGAGATAGAACGGTCTGAATAATTTCGCAAGGGTGTTACATTTACCAAGCAGTGTACTGAGGAGTCCCATAAGAACGAAACAGTTAACTGTCAATATTTATTGGGTGTCCGTTAGATCTTGGACCCCCGAGAGGATAAGCTTTTGAGTCACCCACAAAAACAAACTTCTTTTTCCTACGACTACGACTATGAAAATGATGGATCTCACACGATTTGCATCCTCAGAGAACGTAAAATTTTTCGGCCGAGGAAATGTACTTTTACGCACATGTATTAAAAATTGTCGATGAAGTTCACTGTCAACTTTTTCGCATATGTGTTGCAAAGTACTTCTCCACACATTTGCGGAAAATCAGTTTCATTTGATTTGTGCAAAATTAAAGATCAATTTTTACGAAAAGTATTATAGTTCAACAGTGTTCGGAGGAAAAATAGCGTACACAACTCTATAGAAAGTAACTTTCTTACACTCGCGTGTTGTTTAACTCGGCTAGCGCCTCGTTCACAAATTCACGCTCGTGTGAAATTTGTCACTTCCTTCTCTTGTTATGTAATATACTATTTACCACCCAATTAGCTACATAAACTTGTTTGCGTCGATGTTGTTTGTCAGGAGACACTTTTTGGATAAATTTTTGTAGCACGCACCCCCTTTAAGCAGTGCAGGAAGTAAACTTTACCTCTATATTTTAAATAGGGAAAGTGGGTCAAGTGATCTTTTTTAAAAGTTTAAAATGTCTTTAGAATTCTCAAAAAATTCCAAAAATCCATTGATTTGTTTTCAATACTATTATCATATACTATTAAAATAAAAATTAAATCATAATTTTGTACATTTCTCTATTAATTTTTACCTTCCTAGCCCGCGCAGCAATGGCTAGAAAATGTACTATTTTTGACGAAATTTTTTTTTAATAACGCCAAAAATGTGTTATTTGGGTGTATTTTGACCTATCTTAGCAATATTGTGATATCTGTCTGTGTGTGTGTCTGTCTGTGTAACACGATAGCACCTAAACCGCTGAACAGATTTTCGCTCATGACAACAATTAAACATTCAAAAACAAGACAAAAACTGGTCAGACTGACAACCGGATCATACAATATTAGGTCAATGAATAACGACGAAAAAATTATTGAACTGGAGGAAGAACTGTCAAGAATAAAATGGGATATTGTAGGATTGTCAGAAATTCGTCAAAAATCCGCTATATCATAAAGGTAACGAAGATAACACTAATTCCGGAGTAGGATTCATAATAAATAAAGCCATCAGTGAACACGCCCAAACTATTAAAGGAATATCAGATCGCGTTGCCTATCTTACATTAAAAATGAAAAGAACATCACATAAAGTTATTTAAGTATACGCCCGCACTTCTACCTACGATGAGGAGCACATCGAAACATTCTACGAGGATATCTCCAAAGCTATTGAAGAACGCAGAACCCATCTTACGGTAGTGGTGCCAATGCCAAATTGGGTAAGAGAATGAACATGGCGGAAACTAAAATAGGGGATTTTGGATACGGTGAAAGAAATGTCAAGGGCACAACCTTAATGAATTATCTAAAGGAAAAACAACTTTATGTAATGAATTCGTTCTATAGAAAGAAACCGCAACGAAAGTGGACATTGATCAGCCCTAATGGAATAACGAAAAAGGAAATCGACTACAAACTGACTAATGATAAAAAACATCATTAGAGATGTAACAGTCCTAAACAGCTTTACAACAGGTAGTGATCACAGGATTTCTAAATGAAAAGACAAATTAATAATAACAATGAAAAACTTGACATGAATAAATTTACACAAAATAAAGCTATATACAAAGAAATACTAAATAAACAGCTAACCCAAAACGTAAGATGCGAAATTGAAAATATCGATGAAATAAATGATACGCCAACACGAGTTATGACCAAAGTAGGAAAAGATATCGCAAAAAAAGATAAAAAGACAGATAATTGTATATCAGAAGAAATAAAGAAACTGATGGAAAAAAGGCGGAACCTGGACAAAGAAGGAAAAAGAACATCCATAGAATACACAGAAATAAACAAAACTATAAGAAAAATTATAAGAAAAAATAAAACAAAGAGACAAGAAATAAAAGCTGAGAGTGTTATAATAGAAATATGAAATGTTTAAGGCCGACTTTAGGTAGATATGAAATAATTAAAATAAAGGATATGAACGGCACAGAAACTAACGTTAAAGAGGATATTATAAATATCACACAACTATTCTATACAGAATTATACCAAACAAAAAAGGAACCATCGCGAGAAACCATGAAGAAACTCCAAACAAAAATAAAGAACGTAAACTCAGAGCTACAACCTGAAATAAGCAAAACTGAAATAAAAATAGCATTAAAGAAAATGAAAAGTAACAAATCCCCTAGAAAAGACGGAGTAACGGCAGAAATGGTCAACTACGGTGGAAAAACTGTAGTTAATTCCCTCCATATCCTACTGAATAAAATACTAAAATAAAAAATAATCCCAAACACCTGGAGAGAATCCATATCTAATATTCTACACAAGAAAGGCGATAGAGCAGACCTAAAAACCTATCGACCTATAACACTCCTTAATGTAATTTGTAAGCTTTTCACAAAAATATTAACTGATACACTTACAAAAAAAATTTGACGGATATCAATCAAAAGAACAAGCAGGCTTCAGAAAAGGATTCAGTACAGTTGACCACCTTTTAACCTTGAAAATCCTAATAGAACGAGCCAACGAATACAACATTCAACTTTATATTGTGTTTATAGATTTTGAAAAAGCTTTCGATAGCATTGACCACTGGGCAGTAAAAACATCTTTAATTAATAGCCGAATCGATCACAGATACACAGATTGCCAATATATATAGCGAAGCAACAACATCAATCAAAATCCACGAAGGAACCAAGCCAATCCAAATAAGAAGAGGTGTCAGTCAGGGTGATACAATATGCCCTAAACTATTTAACCAGGCCCTAGAAGATGTTTTTAAAAACTTAGATTGGGAAGAAATGGGCATCAAAGTAAACGGACAATACTTGAACCACCTAAGATATGCTGATGATATCGCCTTAATAACAGATAAGAAAGAAGAACTGATAAAAATGCTAAAAGAACTGGATACAGCAGCTAAACATATAGGCTTGAGTATGAACTACACTAAAACTAAAATCATAACAAACACAGATAAAAATATTACGATCAGAATAAACCAAGGGAAAATAGAACAGGTAGAGGAATATACATACCTGGGGCAAATTATTAAACTAAAAAATGAAAACCAAACAGCTGAAATCAAGAGGCGAGTAAGATTGGCCTGGGCAGCATTCGGTAAATTAAGCTACATATTAAAAAATTAAAAATATCCTCAGTACCTCAAAACGAAAGTGTATAACCAATATATCCTTCCTGTCCTTACCTATGGATCCCAGACCTGGACACTTACAAAAGCCCAAAGATCAATGGAAAGACAAATGTTATATGTAAAGCTAACAGATAGAAAAAGGAATGAATGGATAAGAAATAAAACAAAAGAAAGAGATGTCAGAGGAGAAGTAAGAAAAATTAAAATGGAAATTGTCCGGTCATAATATTAGAAAGACGATCGACGAAACACATGTATTGTAAACTGGAGACCTTGGGAAAATAAAAGAAATAGGGGAAGACCACAAATGAGATGGGCGGACGATTTGAAGAAACTAGATGGATGAACACGGCGACAGACAGAGAAGAGTGGAAATTATTGGGGGAGGCCTATATCCAAAGATGGATCGAAGAAGGCTAAATAGATAAATAGATAGATAGTGTTCGAGACTCTAACGTGCTGATTAGATTTTGGTGAAAATCCATTAACGCCAATGACAATTTTGACAATTACAAAATTTTAAAAATGCTAACTTTTTAACGGAGCATCGCATCAATATGCGGTTTTCGGAATATAGTAGACTACATTTTGCTTAATAATTTGTGTTATAACCAAAAACTTCGTAGGAGCTTTAGTTTCCCAGATATTTACAAAAACTACTTGTAAGGCTGATATGTCATTACTTCACTTAAAGTAGTGTGCTAATATGCTAGCTAGCTACGCTATGTTAAATTTGAAAATTTAAAGGCAAATATTTCAAAAACTAATCAAAAGATTTTCAAAAATTTATAGGGTTGTAAAGATAATTCAGAGATTTTTAAAACGAGGTATTCACCCACTTTACCTATTCAAAATTTAAAGGTAAAGTTTACCTCTCCAAGGGGGTGCGTTTTACAAAAACACAGGTGATCCTCTTCGCAAAGCAAAATCAACATGTTTAAGGGTGTTTTTACAAACGTATAACATAAACACTAAAAACCTTTAAAAACTACTTTTTAGAAATTTTAAACGACTGAATCTAATTTTGTTATAGGCAACAAGTATCCAATAGTGTCTGGAGAGAAGAAAAGCATTATGGTAGGGGACCGTAGGGAAAATTTGGATACTTTTTAGACTTTTTGTAATAATACTTTAAACAAAATATAAGGTAAGCCAAAAAAAAACCCAACATTACTATATCTTAAAATAAAGATGTTTAATAAAAAGTAGGAGAGGGATTTAAGGCTATAACAAAGTCACTATAATTGGAAGCTTTGGACTTGACCTGAGGTAATCTTAAAATTAACATCATTGAATGATTTTATCATTTACTCTTAAAATAGATCTTACATCTTCTCAGCTGACTATATAAAAGTCCAGAAGAGTGTCAGATCAGCAATTTGTTTTTTGACGGGCACGGAAGAAAGGAACAATACAAAAGAGTGAAAAAAAAGTGTCTATATGATAGCACGCTTTACGGAATGAATTGTTGTTATTGGATTAACTGTAAAAAATTGAGTTTTATGATAAATTAAATTATCGATTAGATGAACCAACTTTATAATTAGATTAAATAAAAAATAAAAAAATTACATACGGGCTTAATGAGTTTTTGCTGAAAAAATTACCTCACGGTAAAAGTTTAGTTTTACTAACACTGATGGAGGGATCACTTTTTGGTTTTGTTTTATTACCCTTGATATAAAAATTTTTAGTTTTGAAACTAATAACAAAACTGGTGGAATGTTTACTTCACCTCTATTTTAAAAAAGCTTAAATTAATTTTATCTACAGGATGTTCAAAACTAAGTCGGTACTATTCCTAACATCGTTAATATAAGAGCTACATGGTCGGTTAAATAGACAAAGTTGTGGTATTTTTTCCGCTGATTACGATGGTGAGAATAAAAAGAAAATTTAAAGTACGGGTAGGTAAGTTATGGTAAAGCACATTTTTTAAAATGGGACACGGTAACAGTAATGTCCTTGGAAGAAAATTTGGATATAAACAAAAGTTTCTCCTTTTTCCAAAGTCAAAAATAACATAAGATATTAAGAACTTTCCTAAGCATACGGGTATGGGCTTTGGTTTTTAAATCTATCGAAAGCTACCTTTGTTTAAAAATTGTTAATATCTTTTTTATTTTTTCCTTTAGGAAAAAAGGTACAGGGACAACTTTTGTTTAAAATAAAAAAAATTATTATTGGAGGTATAAACTAGATAGTTATACCCAGCGTTAAAACTTTTTAAAAAATTTTACTTTTTACTATAACTAATGTACGCGTTGCTCGACTTTTTATTTGATTTAATCATTGTTGTTAACGGAAAAAATACAACAACTTTGTTCATTTAACCGACCCTCTAGCTCCAAAAATAGCGAAGTTAGCAGTAGTGCCGACTTAACTTTGAACGCTGTATATTTTTTGTGGTGTTCTGATTCCGACTCATTTGCCTACAATGGACAATATTTGATGACCTGTGTATACCACTAAAACAACTAAACCCTTGCTAGATCCAAATATTATACTCTCATAGTAACAAATATCCATTATTATTATTGCTTTCCCTAATTATAGATCAACAAGCATTCCCCATATAGAGTATACTACCGGGTGTTTCAAAGTGATTCTTAAAAGTCAAAGTTGTACCCTGCCTTTTATAGATTATACTGGATACAGAGCCCCGTTTCGCCCCTAAAAGTAAAGCAAGCAAATGGGACTTTCTTTAAGTCACGCAGCTGCGAGAGCACTCGTTTGAGTTCGACCTTTGATTCTTTAAAGAGAAGTTGGTATCGATTTTTGCAAGAAGTCCGGCGCGGAGCCTTTCAAAAGCGACGCGCGACGATGCAAGCCATCCCTGATTTCGTCGACTTTTGGTAGGGATAATAGAGGCCAATTTAAAAAGCATGGTAACGAAAAAAAAGAAGAAGTCAGGCTATCCTTGTTGAACACATCTATATTTCGGATTACTATCTTGCACTTTAATAAGAGAAGCACTTTAAATGAAAGTATAATGGAGTTTCCAATCCCTTCAACTGAAAATTAAAATATAAAAATAACATATCTAGCCAACTTAATTTCCAATAACGAACGCAATGGTGATCATTAATAGGAGAAATAAGCCTTTAAAATTAAGTATCCTATATTGCCCCCTTTCCCCGATATGTTGAAGTTATAACACTTCAAAGTCAAATTATAGTAAGGTTTGGATGCATTTACCACAACTCACCCTACTAAAGTTCTCCTTCTTCGCTAATTATGATAATAGGGGTGTTTAAGAATAACCATGTAACGAATTTTCAATCAGACTTAAAGAAATTTAAATGACGGATTTAAAATGGCCGATCTGCGGTAATTGTTCCTTATTGTTTTTTGATAAATTGGCATAACATTTTTAAGTTTAACAGTTGCGAATTTTAAATTAGACTTTAATAAAAATTAAAATTATAACGTAAATTGTCCGTATACATTGATGCCTATTTCTTCCCAAGGAAGCTTTTACTTCCCAGTTAGCAATGCTACCGAAAGCTTTTTCAAAGTCTATAAGCGCAATATATACTGGAATGTTGTATTTGTTGGCTCGTTCTATTAGGATTTTTATAGTTAATAAGTGTTCAACTGTACTTAAACCTTTTCTGAAGCCTGCTTCTTTCAAATGATATACAGGGTCTAAAATATAAAATTTTGTTGTGCTAGGACTTGACGCCCATTCCTGTACAAATAAAATAGGCACTGCAAGTAGACATTTAAAAACCCTACAACTTTTTTAATAAACATTTTTTGATATCTTATATAGTTTATTAAATAATCGACTGTTTATATACTTATCAGCTACCCTGTATATTACAACATATATGCTAGATCAGCTATCCCGTTTATCGTCGTTTGTAGCGATACACTTGTTCTACCTATAAACTTCGCTTCAAACACTGAAAACATCCTTTGAAGCCTTTAAAGTCACGGTCTTTAGATGCCTTGTCACATCACGTTTTCCTCTCTTTACATCTCAGTGCAACCCCTGCTTGCATATTGAGAGCAAAAGGAAATCGCAATGGGGAATTCTGCTAAAAAAGGAGGGTGTTTTAATACGGTATTCGGTCTAGGAGTCAATATTAAACAGATCCCTATCTGAATTTAATTACTTGATCCTGCAAATAGCCGCTAATTTCTCAGAGGTAATAAGCAAAAGCTTTTATGGAAGGACCATCCTGATTTTTTAACTTTTGTGAGGAGAAAAGATTTTGAAATAGCTGAAACCCCTAGGAAAATAATTTTTAAAGATCACAAATCACAAAGGTTTATTATTAAATTATAATTAACACAGTAGCTACAATAAAAATACAGTAAAAATGAGAACAAAGAAGTTGTTGCCCAGTATATACGTTCAGTTAATATTATCTAATGATGTTGTGCTTATTACAAAAATAAAGTCCGGTAAATGGTTTATAAAGGAAAATATATTAATTTTAATAAGATGTTAATTTGACATATCTAGAGTTATAAAAATTACGAAAATTTTTTATTGTGTAGTTACTTTTCATCACTATACACATTTTGCTATATTAGAAAATTAAAGCCGCACTATTTACAAAATCAGTTACATCACAATTATTACAGTTAAAGGTAATCACATTATAATAATAAATAATAATATTAATAACTAAATAACATAAGTTAATAATATGTAATAAAATACATTTAGAATTACACAATTAATTTCGAATAAGATAAAAAACTTCCTCCAAGCCTCTTTGTTCAGGAAGGATTTCAAGAATCGATGCAGTATTACCCCGTTGAATAGCTAAGCTAATCAATTGGGTAATAAAGCTCCTGGTTAGTGATTTGTCCCAAGAATATTTCAGAAATATCACTAACCAGTCGGCTTGCACCTCCACAAGGACCCAAGGTCAAAAATATATTTGTCTAAAAGTTCTTTATATTTTGCTTTTTTTTGCTCACCAATAAGAGCAGCTTCTCCAGCTCTAATACTTGTTTTATGTATGAATTTGCTAAGGTGTCACGACAGGTGGCATTCCAAGTTAATTGTTTGCCTTCTCTTCACTGGAAATACGACACACCATCTTTCCGCCACTTTCCTTCAGGTTCCAACATATTGGGAGTATCACCTGCAGTCAATGGTCGAAGTATTATATAATTTTTTTTGTGGCTAAGAATGCAGAGGCATTAGTGATATATCTTTGAGCCAAAGTGTTAAGCCTAAATCATTTATTGTTGTAATCTGCAGAGTTTTTTTATGTGCTGGATGGAAAAAAAATATGCCACTTTAGTTAAACTCAGTATGTAGGTACGTAGACACAATAGATCCATTTGTGGTCGCAGTGCATGGAGCTCTAGTAGGGCCTGCCACCACTTTCGAATACATACATATATTACATCATTTAAAACACGGTGACGAGATAACCTACCTGCACTATTTGGACAGCTCAGGCCATGATGACTAAAAATATAAACAATTTGTCCACAAATGCAGGTATGCTGTTCGCACACCGTACTAATATTGTTGTAATGTGGTAAATTTGACTTTTAAATACTATTTAAGTTTATGTTTAGGGTGGTTATCAAAAAAAAACAGAAGCTAAGAATGATTTATTTAGTATATACTTTTTTTAAATAATATTACGTCGAAAAAATTGACTTACTTTTCTATTTTTTTTTTAGATTTTTTTTATTAAGAATTATTAATAAAAACCCCAATGTATATGTCACATCCACCCAGAAATTTTAGTTTTAAAAAAACATTTTGTCTCGATATTCAATTTTAATGCAGTATCCGGCGTAACTAAGCTGTTGGATTTTTTTTGCTTCTCAACACCTACGCTAAAAATTTCTCAAAAAAATACATTATTTTTATTTCTTAAATTAAAAGTGCATATATCCTTATAATCAGAGGCCAAATTTCATTGCTCCAGCTTGAATTTTATACGGAATTTAAGTGGGATAGATGCAATTCAAAATAAAACACCCTGTATCTTTACTCTGCACGGGGTTTGAGATAAGTACCACTGCGTAAAATAATACTACAGTGTTGTAAATCGTACCAAGTCTCATTACTGTACGCAAAAACGCAGACAAAAGTGGCTTAGACTTCCAACTACTAGGTTTGCTTGCTGTTGAGGTAGTAGAATGACACCGTTTAGGACGCTTATATAAGATTTCTTCGTAACTAAAAAGTGACGCCAACCAGATTTTTTATGTTTATGATTTTCCATGAAATAACGTGTTTTGGCCAAAAAACTGCCTTATATTGCTTGGTCTTCTCCACGCGTGCCTGCGGCACAAGCCTCTTGTGCTTAAAATATTATTTAACTAAATATTATGGATTTAAATCCATAATTTTTAGCAACTATAATCCAAAACCTCACCCTGTATTTAACATTTTGCAATTCATAACTCGTATGTACATATATATACTGACTAAATAAACACGAAATCTGTCCAGAGGCCATAACTAGGTGCACCATGGATAACCCAATAATTTCAAAATTGATAGCAATATCACACACGGATGCATTTGCCCAACCTCTAATGCGAACGCCAGATTAACTTAAACGCAACGTTGCGAGGAATGACATTTCCAATCTATCAGTAATTGACACTGAACACTGTACAGAAAGAAGTATTTATAAAAAAAGTCAAGTCGTCTTAATTTAAATCCCCAGTGCCTAGTAAGTAGTATAATCTTTAAAATTATTTTTGGAATAACTCTTTTCCACACCATGGCAAAGATCAAAAAATTGCTTGATCAAACAAAAAGCCCACGAAGAAAGACGCCAGGGCCCCGGACTATTGTAGTAAAGAATAATTTGTTTCAATATGCTAGCATAAATCTACATCTAAAACAGATATTCACTTTACCGCGTAGTTAGATAATTTTTTTAATAGGAATTTGTAAAAATTTCATTTTTATGTGCTTTTTATTTTTCGTTTGCGAACATGCTGTTTGGATAGGCATTCTATTAACAATAATCCTATAATCGCAGACCCTTTTTACTTTCCCCCACTACCAAACGTTTTAAAATTTTAATAAAATCAAGAAAACATATGCATAAACTTTAAATTTATTTCTCATTTACCTATTTGCGTCATTAATGCGCACCTACCCTCAGAGCTTTTTTGGAATGACTGAACAGTTAGTATTACCGAATATTACCGAATATTTGTGCACCGCGTGGCTTACTTTACTGGCACTGATTCACTTTACCCATATACATAATATTCTAATACCCATCATAAAAATAAATGATGCAAACATAAAATCTCGCGGTCCTTAAGAAAAAATGTTCTGATTGGTTGCCTTTAAACATATACGGATATTATTTCCATATAGTACGTATTATTCCAATACCCTCGATACCTGATGCACGATGCAAACATATTTAAAATAGCAATATCAATGTGCATAAGTCAATCCTTTTTGCGGTCGTAAGATATAATGACCTTATTGGCTATACTTTTACACATGTTTATTATTTTATTCGTCACGTCAAATCATCGGCGCACAGTTGACAAAAACTCTATTTATGTGAATTTGGTATATAGGTATGCATTTTTCGTATCTTTATTTCTGAATGTTTGCATCAAACGCCACTCATTGTGTGAATCGGTAACAGGGTGTATTGGAATATAACATATATTGTTAGCTCCCGCTAAATTTCGCGGTTGTTTATATATATTTTTAAAAACACACAACTGTATGAAGGACAAAGCGCATTCCGCGTATTTGGACATGCGCACCAACAACCAGTGAGATCCTTGTCAATCACCTAGAGAAAAAGGCGTGTTAATTTCGTTCTCCAACTATTTTCAAATATCTACACCTGAAATTGCTCGATTTTTGTGTACTGAAGCATAGAACTAGAAACTTCAACCCTTCAGCTACGTGGTGACATCATTAGATCCATCAGGGGCCCCTTGGAAGTGGAGAATTTGGCTGCAAAAGGGGTGAGTGCATTTGTCTGATTACCGTTGTGTGTCACAATATTTTTCCTATGGACGTTTAGATTATTTCGTAATTTCATATCAATATTTATGTTTGTTCGCGCTATCATTAATTAAAATATTTACAGTCCACTGCATTTAGCGTTTTTTTCTATCCGTGGACTAACATAAAGTGCTCCTTCGACCGAATTATTTTAAATAATAGATCCATACGACGGTATTAATAATTATTTGCAATAAGAACGCGGCCTTGAATTTTTCGCATCATCGTATTTGAAACGCCGAGAGAGAAAGTCGGCGCAGTACCTGGTTTTGGTCCGCTGCTATAGTAACGGGTCTACTCCGCGTGGTATAAACAAAAGCGAGTAGGAATCAAAACAAACAAAACAAAAGTTCAGTGGTGTACCATATCATTTCGATATTTAAAACAATTTTCATCAATTGCGGTAAATTAGTGCATATTTTCGACAATTCGTCATTTTTCTATTTCAGAAGCATTAATTTAGCGTTAATTGTATATTTACCGACAATTTCGTCATTTCAAAGGTAAAATCGTGTCAGTCAAAAAAGCCGTACAAAAACGCAAGGGTTTTTTATCTGCGATCACCGAGTGTTATGTGTTGTCAAAGACTGCGGAAAAGGATGAAAGAGCGAGAAACGAGTTTCAAGTGAGGTATTCCGATTTGGATGAAACCTTCGATAAATGCATGCTGGCGCATAATGACGTCATTATGTTGATAGACGACACGGACGACGAGGAGTTTAAAACGCAGGATGCGATCCTTTCAGAAGCTCGTAAATATTTTTATGCGTGTAAGGGGGTTTACTCTAAAATATTTCCGGTTGAGGCCCCATCTTTTTCGGGATCATATGTTCGACAAAACGAATCTGAAACTCCAAAACTCAAAGAGTTAGGTATTCCCATATTCCGAGGTGATAAAAAATTATGGCCAAGCTTTTTCGATCTTTTTAATAACATTATAGATCAAAATCAAAGTCTAAGTAACGTTCGAAAACTTCAATATTTATTTTCATATCTCGAGGATGAGCCTTTAAAATTGATATCAGGGATTAGCTTATCTGATCAAAATTATAAAATTGCTCACTGACAAATTAGTCAATAGATATCAAAACAAGCGAGACCTCGCAAATGATGCTTTAAGCTCAATTATGAACTCCACCTTAAAAAACGAGTCAGCTAAAGAATTACGTAATTTAATTGACACCTTTTCTGAATCCCTAGAAATTTTAAAATCACTTAGCTTTGACGTTGACAGTTGGGACTTTATTATTTTTTTCATTTTATTAGAAAAATTAGATATTCCAACGCGTTCAAATTTCGAAATGAGTCACGCCAATACTAATACCGAAATTCCCACTTTTCAGTCACTTTTTCAATTTCTAGAAAAAAGATGTAAAGTTTTGGAATCACTTCCTCAATCAACAGCACCCAAAAAGGTGCCTATATATCAAGAATCAAATTCTATGCAAAGTCAGTCTGGGCAAAAGCCTACCTATCAAAATTCAAATTCTATGCGAAATCAGTTTGGGCAAAAGCCTACCTATAAATCATCCAATTCGCCTTTTATAGGACTGGCTGGCACCTCAACTAATTCGAGTACGGGAATAAAATGTTTCCGGTGTAATCAAGGTCACGTGCTTTCGAAATGTCAAACATTTCTTGATCTCTCACCTATCGATCGCCTATCTTTCGTCAAACAGAAAAAATTATGTCTAGCGTGTTTTCATCCCTTGCATAATGTAGATACGTGCAAATCAAAATATTCATGCAGGACTTGCAATAGTAAAAGGCACCACACTTTAACTCATATCTTAGAAACTAATCAAGAGTCTGGAAGCCAAGATACTAGTCCTGTCATTCACACACCACCTGTCAATAATCTTCATGTGTCATTAAATGCCTCAGGACCTTCAGGTACCTTTCTTTTATGCACCGCCATAATAGATGTTATGGACGGTTGCGGAAATTTTCAACCTGTAAGGGTACTGCTTGATTCTGGATCACAGACAGGATTCATCAGTGAAAAGTGTATTCAGCGTCTTAATCTTCCTAGGCGAAGTTACACCACTGAAATATTCGGATTAAATCAGATGTCTTCTTTTACTTCCAAAGGGCTCGTTCAATGTCACATTAAGCCACAAGGACAAGTCACTCCTTTACTTAATTTCGAAGCAATTGTTGTTCCACAACTATGTTCCAATATGCCTACATTCTCTTTGAACGATAATCAGTGGAAACACTTGCAAAACCTTAAACTTGCCGACCCATCTTATTTCAAATCTAGACCTGTGGACCTGGTTATTGGTTGCGAGCTATTCGCACAGATATTCAAGGAGGGCAGGGTTCTTGGACAGGTAGGGCAGCCTTCAGCCCTTGAAACTATCTTTGGCTGGGTCGTCATGGGAAAGGTTGACGAAGTAGGTAGTCTTACGGAACGAACCAGTTGTTTTTTAACGACTCATTCACCTCCTTTAGAGGTCATTCTCCCTAGGTTTTGGGAAATCGAACATTTGCCTAAAAAACAAATCTTATCAAAGGAAGAAAAACAGGCAGAATCAATTTTTACTGCTAGTGTAGTACGGCAACCGAGCGGTAGATTCATGGTAGATCTTCCGTTTAAAGACAAAATAAACCCTTACCTAGGAAATACTTATCCGCAAGCTTATCGTAGATTTTTACTTCTAGAAAATAGATTAATCAAAAATCCTGATCTGTACACTGCCTATTCAAGTTTCATGCAAGACTATATCGATTCTAATCATATGAGTTTAGTTTTATCTAGTCAACCAAAGGTCGACGTGTCGTGTTTTTTAGCACATCATTGCGTACTAAAGCCGGAAAGCTTAAGTACAAAATTAAGGGTAGTCTGGGATTGTTCGGCAGTCACCCCAAAAAATATTAGTCTCAATGACACATTGTTATCTGGACCGAAACTTCAAAAGGATATTGCTTCTTTACTCCTTACGTTTCGTCTTAATCCTATTGCCTACATTGCTGACATCAAACAGATGTTCCGTCAAGTCCTTATCAATCCTTATCACCGTCCTTATCAAAGGATATTGTGGAGGTTTTCTCCACAGGACCCACTTTCAGTGTGGGAACTTTCTACTGTCACTTTTGGCATGACATGCTCACCTTTTCTAGCCATGCGTACCTTAAATGAGCTGGCAGAGAGAGAAAAGGAACGTTTTCCTATGGCTAGTACTGTTATAAAAACGTCAATCTATATCGACGATATCTTGGGAACTAGCCCTTCGCTTTCTGAAGCTCTCTCCCTTCAAACAGAACTCAATGATTTGTTGAAGTCGGGAGGATTTGAACTTAAAAAATGGGCAAGCAATTGTCCTGAGTTATTGGCAACATTGCCAGAGTCCGATCGTCAAATGCCTCTCTCTTTCGACAAGGAGGAACCCCACTTTATCAAAGTTTTAGGACTTCAATGGCATCCAAAAAACGACATTTTTTCTTATCAATGCCGAATGAAGGACAAACCCCCAACCAAACGTTCTATTTTATCTTTCATAGGGACAATCCTCGATCCCTTAGGTTTTCTTTGTCCCTTGTTGCTACAAGTAAAATTTATTTTGCAACAGTTGTGGATATCGAAAATAGGCTGGGACGAAGAACCAGATTCTTCTATCATCGACTCTTGGAACAAACTTCGTTCTGAATTCCCGCTTCTTTCCAATTTTCAATTACCCCGACAAATCAAGCTGTCAAAAACCAATACCTGTCAAATCATCGGCTTCTGTGACGCTTCAATTCGAGGCTACGCAGGCGTCATATATTTTCGTGTAGAAGAGGAAAACAATATATCTGTTTCTCTCATATCTGCAAAATCTAGGGTCGCGCCTATAAAGTCACAAACTTTGGCTAGGCTAGAACTCCTAGGCGCATTTCTTTTAAGCGAATTAATTGACTTCGTTTTATCTAGCTATGAAGGAAAAATAACTTTTACAAATATCGTTACTTTCTGCGATTCGCAAGTCGTATTGCACTGGCTTTCATCCCCTCCTAATCGCTGGCAAACCTTTGTTGGAAATCGAGTCAGTAGAATCCAAGAAATCATTCCCTCAAACTCGTGGCGCTACATTCCTTCTGCTTTGAATGCAGCCGATATTGCGTCACGAGGGGCCACCCCTTCACAGCTCATGTCACATGACATGTGGTGGAACGCACCGTCGTTTTTGTGGTCTCCCGAAAACGAATGGCCCGATTTTCATAAACCAAAAATGCCGATTGATTTCGGAGATATTAATCTGGAGGAAAAGCCAAAAGTCTGTTGCAATGCGATAATTGATGTCAACTTCTTAGATCAGCTTCTTATCAAATATTCCTCTATATCAAAAATTCAACGTATCATTTGTTATGTCCTTCGAATAGTTAACCTTTTTCAAAAGCATTCCTATCAAAACCCCACTAAGCCGCCGGACCAAAAAGTTATTTTTGCGAATATTGTTTTTCCTACCACCGGTGAGATGCAAAGTGCGTTACACCTTCTTATCAAACGCGTGCAAGGTTCTTGTTTTTCTGAGCTTTTTTCCGCGTTATCTAAGGATAAACCAATACCGAAACCTTTGCGAAAACTTTCACCTTTTCTTGATGAGAATAATATCATTAGAGTCGGTGGCAGATTACAAAAATCTGACCTTTTGTCTTATTCTGCAAAACACCCCGTCTTACTTTCGAGTGACCATCGTTTAACTACTCTTCTTATCGAGTCCGCTCATCGACAATATCTTCATCCTGGGTTTAAAACATTACATAATCTGCTTTTACAGCAATTTTGGATATTATCTGCCAGACGGGCAATTCAAAGAACCATATCCAAGTGCTTGCAATGTTTTAGAATCAACCCTAAACCCTATAGACCGCCCATAATGAGTTCACTTCCCGCTCATCGAATCAATCAACTAAAACCTTTTTCGAGTGTAGCTATCGACTTTTGTGGACCTTTCTTTGTGATTCCTCATCGTTACCGTGGTTGTAAAGCTTTCAAATCGTATGTCTGTGTGTTTGTCTGTACGGCCACACATTGCGTGCATTTGGAATTAACCATGGAACTGTCCACCGAAGGGTTCGTAGGTGCATTCCATCGATTCATTTCCAGACGCGGAAGCGTGACGCAATGCTGGTCAGATCAAGGCAGTAATTTTATAGGGTTTCGTAACCAATTACTGGATTACGCAAGAAGTGCTGCCACCAGACTTTCTATTCGTTGGCATCTGGGACCTCCTCTCAGTCCACATTTCAATGGCCTGACAGAAGCTGGCGTCAAAAGTTTTAAAACTCACTTTGTACGAGTCGTCGGCGACCAGAAGTTGTCTATCATGGAGATGTCCACCCTTACCTGTCGCATAGAAGCCGTACTGAATAGTCGCCCTTTATCTCCTGCCTCTTCAGACCCACACGATCTTCAACCTCTTACCCCTGGGCATTTTTTGACACTTGAACCCCTTAATTCAGAAATTCCGGAGTCAGATTTGTCCGAGGTTCCCCTAAATCGGCTCTCGAGATGGCAACTAATCCAAAAACTACATAATGATTTTTGGAAACGGTATTCTATAGAGTATTTGCATACGCTACAACAGCGACACAAGTGGACTGATTTGTCCCCAAATATCAAATTAAATGATTTGGTTATCATAACAAGTGATCACATTCAATCGCCTTTGAAATGGCCGGTCGGTCGGGTCATCGAACTGCATCCCGGCGGGGACGGTCAGGTGCGTGTTGCGACGGTAAAAACGGTTACCGGTGTTTATAAGCGGCCAGTTGTAAAACTGTGCCTCTTGCCAAATTAAAAGTAATTTTAATTTTCTACCTTTTACCGGGTATTACAATAGGTTTTTTTATTTTTAATTTTTTTTGAATTTTTTGTTTGTTTGTTTTGCCTTTTTTCGGGATTTCGTTATATCTAAATAAACTTTCGATACTTATCTGTTTTCATTCATTTATATTTATCGGTCGATTTTTTTTCTTATATCTATATCTGTCCGGTTGAGATTCTAAATTTGTGTGTTTTGGAGGGCAGTTATGTTAGCTCCCGCTAAATTTCGCGGTTGTTTATATATATTTTTAAAAACACACAACTGTATGAAGGACAAAGCGCATTCCGCGTATTTGGACATGCGCACCAACAACCAGTGAGATCCTTGTCAATCGCCTAGAGAAAAAGGCGTGTTAATTTCGTTCTCCAACTATTTTCAAATATCTACACCTGAAAGTGCTCGATTTTTGTGTACTGAAGCATAGAACTAGAAACTTCAACCCTTCAGCTACGTGGTGACATCATTAGATCCATCAGGGGCCCCTTGGAAGTGGAGAATTTGGCTGCAAAAGGGGTGAGTGCATTTGTCTGATTACCGTTGTGTGTCACAATATTTTTCCTATGGACGTTTAGATTATTTCGTAATTTCATATCAATATTTATGTTTGTTCGCGCTATCATTAATTAAAATATTTACAGTCCACTGCATTTAGCGTTTTTTTCTATCCGTGGACTAACATATATGACTTTACCCTGTTTGACGGTATCTAAAGCAGAGATTTTTTAAAATAATTAAATCCCTGTATTTCAAGAGTTGTGTCATATATACACTTAAAGTTTTTTTTTTCAAAATTGACTCAAGAATTAATTTCTTCAATATTAGCAACTTATTAACACCCTGTAGGTATATCTTAATACCTTAACACTAGGTATATGTTGCTCTGGAATTTCTCTTATAATCTTCAAAGAAATAAAATATCAAAGTTTCTCTCTTTTGTAGATAAAATACGACGACATAAAAATGACAAAAATAAAAGCAAGTCTCAAAATGCGATCTCTTTAGATATAATTTCCAGCAGCAGTGTATTAAGTTTTTGAAAAATGAGAAAACTTGGTCAGGAAGCATGACTTAGCTTCTTCTGTGCTACTTTTCTTTTATATGATGCGAATTCTTTCAAGCATATTTTATTAGTCTTAGCCAACGGTAATACAGCGTGTCCCATTTTCGGTGGGATTAGATGGGAAACTCGGTTATTATTAAAGATATCGATTTTCTGATTGCACCTTACCGTGCTGTTTTTTTGAGCCCTTAAAAATAATGTAATCAGATTTTTCCTATACTCCGTAGTTTCGCTAATACAGGGAGTTTCTAAAAAATTGTATTTTTAATAATCCCTTATATTTTGCTCACTTTGGCAGATATTTTTATTTTGCAACAACCTGTTTATGGCAACTTTTTAAGAAGAAAATAATGACGTTGTCAGTTTTTTAAAATATTGTTTAGTTTTCGAGACGATACTGTATTTTTTTTTATTACTATTTTGATTGGTTTTATGCTATTATTATTACAAAATATTAAAAAATTCATATTTTTTTGTTTTAAAACTTTTAAAAAAATTATATTTAAATATAAAAAATTTACTCCAAATCTGGAAATTTCCAACATAAATATAAATTAAAAGTTGCTAGTTAAACTATTTTTAGTTTAACTATTTTGATACTTTGCAAATTAAAAAAAAATGGTTTTACGTTAATTTAAAGATTTGAAATACGACTACGACAAATACAAAACAAAATAACGAATTTCAAAAAACATTAACTCATTTTTCTTTAATGATATATATGTGCAAACTTATTGCCATTATATGTAAGACATTGTTGGCATTTTTGAGTAATTTTTCTTAACGCATTTTGCATAAACATATTTATGCCGTTTAAATATTGGGATTTTGTTGCTTGAATAAAGCAGTCAAACATATCACATTTTTCAAAAATGGATACGGTCGATTTCGAGTGAGACACTCACAAAAATTACAAGTAAAATGACAATGTCAATTCCACGCTTTTAATATTCAATGTTGAAGTAAATTTCGTGAGTTACTATGCTACCATCAATTATTAATTGCTATGATATTATTTTTGTAACTTTTTAACGTTTTTTACTTTATTCATAAATCTTTTAATTAACGTTTCAAAACAGTTAAACTAAAAATTTGTTGAACTAGTGTGTCTTACAATTTTTAATTTATATTTACGTTGGAAATTTCCAGGTTCGGACTAATTTTCTTTTAATATTAAATATTATTTTTTTTAACTTTAAATCAAAAAAATATTGAAGGTTTATCATTTCAAGATAATAATAGAATGAAACGAATCAAAATGGTAATAAAAAAAATCCAGGTCCGTATTTAATTTTTTTATGATAAATACCATATCTCAAAAACTAAACAATATTTTAAAAAAATGACAACGTCATTATTTTGCTTTAGAAAAGTTGCCATAAAAAGATTTTTACAGAGTGAAAATATCTTGCAAAATAAGCGAGGTACAAAGAGTTATTAAAAATGCATTTCAAAAACTCCCTTTATTAGCGAAACCGCGGGGTATAGCAAAAAACTGATTACATCATTTTTAAGGGCTCAAAAAGGAGCACGGTAAGGTGCAATCAGAAAATCGATATCTTTAATAACAACCGAATTTCCCATTTAATTCCATCGAAAATGGGACACGCTGTACAAGCAATGGATAATGCAGGTGACCCCATCATTTGGTAGAATGCTCAAGAATAAAAAATTTAATTAATTATTTTAACACCAAGTCTTAAAAACTACTTTTTTCACACGGGCAAGACAGTTTGGTTCTATAAGTGTTTTTTTAACGGCCAAATTCCAAAATTTTTTAATAAAAAATAAAAATTGAAATCAAGCCAAATTAAAGATGTTATCAGTGTTGTTAAAGCCTTAACTTAACCAGAAACCGTCCGAAACAACTAAAATTGATGTTTCGAACGGTTACCTTTTGTTTCGGACAACTACGTTTCTTAATATTTTGGATAATTTGTTTAATTTGTTTACTGAGACCTTTTGTCAGAGTAGCGATTTTCGGACACGATTTTGTGTCACATGTTTTCTTTTCTTAATTTAAAAAATAACTAGTAATAACACAAAAAGACAACCAGTTACCGACAAAATTTACCACACACTTATTCACATAAAAAGCTTCGACTTAACTAAAAGTTGCAACGTTGCATCTACAGCTTTAATTTTTTTAGAGAAAATTGTGTTATTTCAGATGAGCACAAAACGTTCGTGACATAATATTTATTTTTATACTGAAGTTAGTTATAGTATGTCAAGTAAAAAAAGTGTGATTTAAAATTCTAGAAACTTCAAGGGTTAATTTAATGTTATTATGTTTTCTTCTTGTTACGGTATATCGTCACCTTAATTCTGACACGTCGTAACCCAACTTAACAAAATTTTACAGGAATAAGAAAAGTTAGAAGCAAATTACTTAGGGTAAGCATTAAGCGACTTATTAAAAATCGCGGGAATGACCGTTTTATATTTTTTTTTTGGTTGCGAGGATTTAGCAGCTATAGCTATACATAATTACTAACCTTTGACGCAAAAAAATGAATTTTAATTTTTTTGTGGGTTACGACCTCGGTTACGACATATCAGAATAAGGGTATCGATATACAAATTTGAAATTTAAAATAAACTCGAGTGACACCGGTACCGACAATTTTCTTAAAATTTTTCAGTGGCTCTAATATAATGGATCGAGCTAATGAATTTCCACTAGCGATTTTGCCCCTAAGATTGGAACAAATAATTTTTTTTCTTGAGTGACATGTAATTTCGTGTTTTGGCCATTAAAAAAAAAACTCCCGTATATCGCGAGTCGAGCCAGTTTTGAAAAAAAGTTTTTAAATGAGATTTAAGAACGCTTATTTAACACTGCAAAATGAAACGAACAAGTACGTAATTGTTAAGCCTCGTACAGACCTGAACATGTTGACGAAATAGGTTGAACAGGGCCACGAGCGCGCTCCCAAAACAGTTCGTAGAATTTAAACCTCCGTACAAACTAATGTTTTTTCACTCGCGGCTACAGACTAAAATGCACTCTGGCTCCTTCAATTTCGAGGTTATGTTTTAATTGTTTTGTTTTTGTTCAAATAGCCTGGGACTGTTTAAAGTTTGAAGTCCCTTCCAGTTTTAAAAATTAGTCCGTGTTTTATATTTGTCGTGTAGTTAGTTCGGTCAAATTTATTTTGTGTTAATGTTTTAATTCATATAAAAATACATCGACCTAAAAATATAGAATGTACCGAGGGCATTCAAGAGATCAGTTTTTCTTCCAAGTCTAATTTAAGAGCACATTTAAAAAAATTTCATCCAGGTAAATTTTTGACCCTGATACTTTTTATTATTTATTATTATCACACATATACCATACTATAGTAGTGTGAGCTATGGTGATCCTAATTTTTTCGAGAAAAAAAAAGTTGCTCCGATGTCAAAATTTTTTTATATACCTTTGCGTTTCAGATGATTTTGAAACTTTTTTGTTGCGCTGTCTGTCTGTCCGTCTGTCTGTCTGTAAGGACCAACGCGCATAACTCAAAAACTGCTTGCCCGATTTCAATGAAATTTGGTACCTAGGCTGGGTCTTGGGTCGAGATGGTCCCATTTGAAAATGAACAAAATCCACCAAACACAAGTCAAATAAAGGGGGGTAGACTTCAAAAATTAGAGTTTAAGTGAAAATATGGCATGTGTGATATCAAACGAAAGGTAATTGAGTCTGGAGTTAAACAAAATAAATTTTAGGTAAGAAAAAAGGGTGGGGGTAGATTTAAAAAAATAGAGTTTAATTTAAAACATGGCTTGTGTGGTATCAAACGAAAGGTAATTTAGTCTGGAGTTAAGCCTAAGCCAGAAGAGACAATTGTAATAGCAAATCAATTGTTACATTCTTGATTCCTAAAAATAATAAAAACCTAATAGAGTAAATACCTAGAAGAATAATTTATTTTTGCATCTGCCCACTTGTTATTTTTGTGTTTCCCAAAATCTTTTTTTGAGTTCAGCTAATAGCTTAAACATTTCACATTTTGTTTATTTTTGTTTTATATCGAATCTTCATTATAAATGTGATTTAATTATATAGTACCAAATTTTCCATAAATCCTAAACCTCAAAAAGATTTAGCCTGGATTCCTATAGTTCGGAGCCTAAGCCACTTTTGTCTGCATTTTTGGGTACCGTAATGATACTTGGTACGAATATAGTACAACACTGTAGTATTATTTTATGGGCTGAACTGAAAACCGGGTGTCCCATTTAAAAAAATGTGGTTTTTTTAACATAACTCACCTACTCGTCATTTAATTTTCTTTTCGTTCATCACCATCGTAATCAGAGAAAAAAAATACCACAACTTTGTCTATTTAACCGACCCTGTAGCTCTAATATTAACGAAGTAAGTAATAGTGGCGACTTAACTCTTAACACCCTGCACATTATAATTCAAAAATTCCAGAAACTTCATTTTTACTTAATTTATCAAATTTTATTAAGTTAGGTTTGATTAGGTGTTTTTAATATTCTCTCACGTAGATCTCAGAACAGGTACATTTCAGGTGTCAGTTTTTGATATATCATGTGAACAGTTTGACGTTTTGACTTAATTTATATCTGTCCTCGTTCCTTTTGCTCCCTCCCCTGAAAAAAACCGTTTTCAAAACTTTACTTCTTGTAATTTTTTTGGATTTACAAGCTATAAGGTGAAACAAACAAAAAACTGTACGCGAAATGAGTTTCATATTTAATTTATACCTTTTTTCTTGCCCACCTCAAGTACGCCCCTGTATCTGGGCCCTGCACTGGGTTCCATCGGAGCACCTCTTCTAAAATGGCATCTCTAGGTGTCTACTACCTCTGTGCCAAATTTTATTACGGTACGGAAAAATGCAGACAAACCCCAAAATTTCCCTCTTAGGCCCCGAACTACTACGAATTTTAAAAATATACGTTCAAATTAACCCGCGAAATCGAAGGAGCCAGAGTGCATTTTAGTCTGTAGCCGCGAGTGTTTTTTTCGCCGTTCGGCTCATTGCGTGGCTTAATGTTCGTCGACATGTTCTCGTCTCTGCGAGGGTTTAGAAATTAGAAACAATTTTATGCAGTGAATAAAAGGAGTTGTCCACAGCACATCGGTCTATTTTTACAAGCTTTTATTTAACTTCAGATGTTCTAACTAACTATCAAATCTTGTGAAGCGTTTTTGACACACTTCCTATTATCCGATTTGGATGAAATTTGGTACACACATAGTGATCCCATTACAATACAACAATAAGAAAAAAATATCCTACCAGCGCACTAAAAGCTACAAGTTCCTCATGATGCAAAAGAAGCTCTTGCACGAGGACGGCAAAGAAGATAAAATCGGCTCTAAAACAAGTCGAGCGAGTGGGCAAAGATGTTTTCAAACGATTTTTTTACTATACCTTGATACGACAATAAATAAAAAACACTAATCGTACTTTTTATTATTTAGTATGACAAAAATAGTCAACAAAACAACAAGCCGTTGGCGGTTGCTGTGGAGCTCAGACCACTTGCGATATTCCATGTTTTGACTTAAGCGGACCTCACACGATCAACAATATTGTTAATATTTTTATATAAGACTTTGTTTATACCATTTAAAAGACAATGACAATATCATTGATCATATGAGGGCCGCTTTAGGTATCACAGAAACAAAAAAATATATAGAAATGTGAGAAAATCAAAGAACCGGGCGCAAAGATAATGTGCACACAGCGTGCACAAAATACCGTTTTCAGATCAAGATTGCAAAAACCTTTTTTTTGTAGTTGTCGTATAAAAAGTTCTGTCGTCATCCAATGTGTTTAAAACGTAATTTTCAGAGGTCACCTAGCATGTGAAAAACTTTATTTTCAAAAGTTTTAGAAAAAGAAAATATACAATACTTAGTACCTATATTATACAGTTTCACGAAAAAGTTTTTAGAGTATGAGTATGTTTAGTTTGGAATTTTCATGGACAAACTGTATAAGAAGGGATAAAAGGAGCACTTTCTATTTCGAGCCGAAAAGTTTGTATATATTTGTCGAGCAATAAAAAGACACTTTTATCACAAGGTTATAGGCAAATAATCCCACTTTTCTATTTTCTTTGATGTTTCAAAGTATTTCCGGTATTTTTTAGAATTTTTAATGTTTATCTCCGGTCTGTCACTTCTCATACCGATGTTAACTTTTTATCCTTAATATGTCACTTTTGATTCCTATTTTTAACTATTTATCCTTGAATCCTCACGTCTCATCTAAGGAATAAAAAGTGACACTTTATTCCTAAACTGCGAAATAGCCTAGGGACTAATTTTTAGGGTGTTTTCTTAATTGTGATTGGTTTGTATATTTAATTATATCTAAAACTTAAAGCCTTTTTCCTCGCAGTAACTACAAGTTACCAGGTAACCTGGTTACTCGTTTTCTGTTTTTCTTCGCTGAGTAACACTAACTATGACGTCACGAGTAACCACACAGTGTAACCAGCCTAGCAGAAGTGGTTGCTGAAATATTTTGAGGTTAAGATCGTTTTGTTTTGTTTTTTTTTTCAAAATGTTTGATTTTAATCATTGACTTCTATACCCTACAGGGCGTTATACAACTCAATGATTTTAATATATATATATTACCAACGAATTATGTTTGGTAACGGTAGAAAATGAAGCACATCCCTTGAAGTTGGTCCTATATCAATTCAACTGCAACTAGTCTTAAAATGTACTGCATTTGGTGTTCTGTGGTACGGTACGCGGCCTTACGACAGAATACCAAAGGAGCACCCTGTTTCCACCCCGATTCAAAAAACGCATCAGGTAACGCTGCATTTAAAACTGGTGTAAATCCATGTCCCGTGAAACGTTTTCTGAATCGGGTTGGGCATGTATTGGTGGAAACAATGAATTATTTTCTGCATTTCGGAAGCTCCTGGTAAAAACAAAAACAAACAATTGGATATGTCATCCACAGCTGACTGTCTGACGTCATACAGCGGTTACTCCGAGTAACCGTGACGTCATTTCGAGTAACTTAAATGAGTGACTAGTAACCTCGAGGAAAAAGGCTTTTATAGTAGTTGTATTTTTACCCAACTGCAGCACGGCGAAAGGAATGGTTATGTTTTCGCTTGGGATATATATGTATGTATGTAAATATGTATGTTTGTGTCGCGCTAGAGGCTAAACGGCTAAACCGATTTTGAAGAAAAAGGTGTCGTTGAATTGCTATTGATCACGAAGGTATTATAGACTATATTTTTTTAAACAGAAGTCAATATAGCGGTCTTCAGACGCCATTTTGTCACATGATGTCGGCTTTAAAGCATAAAAATTACCTAAATTTCAGGTCACTTTGATGAAATGCCTTTGACAACCCATTGCCCTCTAATTTGCTGTAATTACTTTGTAGTCCTCCCTGCTCCTACCCATCGCCCATCTTGTCATTCCCTCCCACCCTCTTAAAAAACCATATTCGAATAATTTTATGAAATAATGGGCGATTTCAAAAATTCATTCTGCACACGTTTTAAGATTTTTTCCAATATCTTTTACTACTTTCCTTCTCCCTTTCCCTCACTCCTTCCCTCCTTATCAGTAATAGTTAAACTTTCACAAATATAGAGCGATTTCAAATATTACTCCCTCTCTCCTTCCCCACCTTCACTCAATGAAAGGAAACTCTGTTCGCGTCCGTAGAAAATCTATACGTACTTTTTGGGTAACGCTAAATGAATAGCAAATCCATAGTGCTTTTTATAATGCTGAATAAGAATTAAATTTGGTAATAAAATTTTTTTATAAAAAACACCCTAATACTAAATCTTCTTGTAACTGCTAGTCGCAGTTGGGTACAAAATTACCCAATAACCTGATTCATAAAAATGCAAAACTGTGTAATTTCGTAAGTGGGCTTTGGGCATCAAAACTAAAAGTTTAAGCATGTCGTACATTATAGGTATACCTATTAATTTTGTACATAACTGCGACTAGTAGTTGAAAGTAGATTTAGCAGTCGGGTGTTTTTTTATAAAAAAAAAATGTATTGCTTTATTTGTTTTTACATTTTTAGGGCGTTTTCTTAATTATTGTGATTGGTTTGAATATTTTATAGCCCAATATTTTAAAATATTCCGACTCAATTATATCTGGAACTTTCGTTATACCTTGATGTTAGAGACGAACTTATTTGTCCAAAATCAAATTCTATTTTATTTTGACGAGGGTAAGCGCCAGAGCGCTAAGTAAAGAAAAACTTTTTCACGGTAAATCTGACAAAAGTGGCCACTTTTTTAAAAACACTTTTTTCCCGGGCGAATCAACATCCTAATTGAGTGTTTCCTTGTAGATTTCCTAATCCTTAAATAGACAACTAAAGTATGGAATTATACACAAAAGTTGGTGTAAGATAAATAACATTTTTAATTTTTATCCTAAATTAATTTGAGAAACAGTTGATTAAAAATTAATCTAAAAGGGATTCTCGTATTTCCACATGATTTGCTTGTTTTAGTTTATAGTACAGACGCCAATGGTCATTTTGTCAATTAATTGGAAAGTCGCAATCCAAACATAAAGTTTGATGCTTATATTTTGAGAAGTAACATACGGAAAAAAGAACATAGGATCCTTTTTTAAATAAATGGATCCATGACGGATCTAATACCTTCCTAGCCCATTAGCACACTCCAAGTGAATTCCGCGCTACGTATATCAACCTTTTGTTAATACCTCAGAAACGAAACCTCCTGCGAAATTTTTGGTATTGACAGAAATTATTGAGCAAAATGTGCTCTACTATGCAGGGTGTCCGAGATAAATACATGAAATTTCGGAAACGGTAATAGATACAATTTGGGTTAAATGAGAAAAAAGCTGCGCTCTTCCAAGCTCAATCAAATGCTGATCGAAATTAAAAATATCTGCAGGGTGTTTTTATCGAGCAAAAATTTAATTTTTTGAAAAATTGAAATGTCTTCGCCTTCTATCAAATTTTATAAAATTTAAAAATTATATTTTCCGGCCTTATTCAACATAGTTAAAAATATATTTTTATGCTCTATTTAGTGATAGATGTATAATAAATATAGGAAATAACAAAGTTGCCTATGCTTACGAAAGACTAGAAGGCCTAAAACAAATTCGTTAATGTCATTCAATTGCTAATAGTTACCTTACAAAAGAACTAAATTTTATAAAATTTATTTACAAGATAGTAGAGATATCAAAATTTCAGAATTGGACAACTTTTTTCCAATTTAACCAAACTTGTAGGCGTTACCGTTTCAAAGTAGTTAGTTTTGTCTTGACACCTGTTTATTATAAAAGCCATATATTGATGCGATCCTCTGTTAAAAACTAGCATTTTAAAAAATTTTAACAGTCAATAACCTTCATTATCATTAACGGATTTTGACTTCTTTCAGCTCGTTAAATTATGAAAATCTCATGATACAGATTACAGATACAGTGAAGTCCGGATATAACGAACCTCAAAAATGAACTAAATACGGTTCGTTATATCCGAGGTTCGTTATAAACAGTAATGAATAAATTTTGTTTAATTTTTTGTGTTTCTTTTTTTAATAGTTAGATTAAGAAAACTAAAAATATTACAAAAAATACTGTAAATTTTTATATTTTTAGAAAAAGGCAGAATACATACGAATAAAGACGTTTATTATTATTGTTATACATATAAATATGTACATATAAATAGTACATAATATGGTGGTATGTAATACATACAATCTTATATAAATTTAACGAATACAAAGCCTAAATCTATTTTATTAAATCTGTAATTTTTATTTGTACATTTCTACTTGAAATATATTCACTGTTTATGTAGCTTTCAAGGTTCCAAAATGATGCCCATATTTTATCAGGAACTTGGCGTGATTCCAAAAAATTACGAGTTTTTGAAATTTTGTTTTCCATTTTACGAATGATTTCTTGGCTAACTTTTTCCCAAGACATATGAATAGCGTCTAATAGGTCTAGAAAAACTGGTTTATTTTTGTCAATTGTGTCCAACATATTCATAAGAAGAATTTTCCGGTAGTGACATTTTAGGGAATGTATCACTCCTTGATCCATAGGCTGAAGCTTTGAATTTGTGTTTGGTGGCATAAAAATCAACTTCATTTGTTTTAATTTAACATCGGGATGTACTGGATAGTTGTCAATAAGAAGTAGAATTTTCCTTTTTTTCAATTTCAGTTTTTCATCCCATTCACGAAACTCAGTTTTGAAAATTTTCGATGTCATCCAAGCTGTGTTTAGGATCGTTGACCTGTTTCTACCACCTGCTCGAGTCGCCGCGAAATCGAGGTCAAGGTCGCAGTAGTGCATTTTCACACTAGACGACACGACACCGATTTTAATGCAATAACACGGAACGAACTATGACGGCATCTCATTCCTTTACATGTTATTTCGTTGTCGTGTCGTTGTCGTATCGTCTAGTGTGAAAACGCCCATTGTCTGCTTATATAAAGTTCGTTTTAAAAGAAAAATACATATTCTAGATTAGTTAATGGTTCGCTATATCCGGAAGTTCGCTATAAGCGGGATCGTTATAACCAGTAAGACAATACATGAGTATTTATGGATGACTTTTCGTATAAAGAAAAAAGGTTCGCATTAACCAGAAGTTCGCTATAAACGGGTTCGTTATAAGCGGACTTCACTGTATATAGATTACCTTTCCTTTTCGAGATATAGGAATTTCAGAGCTTAATATTATCCTATTAAATGTGACATTTTGAAAAAGTCTTGTTTAGTACGTGCCTACAGGAGGCAGCCAAAAAAAATGTCCTATATTTTTTTTTATTTTATTTTAGCGGTTTTGTCATGACATATTCTTATTAGCTTAAATGAAAACATGCCAGTGACAAACCGCCATTACCTTCTTTTGCCATTTCACGGTAGTTATAGCTTTTCTAACTTTTAGTTTTCTAAGCTTTGCAGTGGCGTCTTTATTCTTCCTACGTGTGAAGTAGTTTTTGCCAGGTTTTCCTTTGAAAGCTTTGCAGTCCGTGCTGTGGTCAAGAATATTACATTCCTGCAGTAGGTGACGCCTGTTTTTGCTTACGAGACAAGTTTTTCTGTCATGTGTAGGTAAAATACGGATAACAGTAGGAACCTTTATATGAACCAAGGCCCACTGAACATGGGAATTTTTTTTTATTGGCCAAAATATGACATGTCAGTCAAGAAAACAAAAATTAGGAGCAAAATTTCTGGTGGAAAATGATAAGCACGATCCATTCTATTAGAGCCGCCGAAAAATTTGATTAGGGTCGGTCACTCTTTTAATTACGAAAAGACCTTTAAGATCAATGTACGCGTCTGAATCGCTGTCACTTGTGGTTATTTTAAATTTCAAACCTGTGTTGTTAATTACCGTAACAAGATGGAAACATAGTTAAATTAAATTAAACCTTAAAGTTTCTAGAAATTGAAATCACAAAATTTTTACTTGAAGTCTTAAAACTAATTTCGGTATAAAAATAAATATGTTGTGACCAAGGTTTTATAATCATCCGAAACATTACAATTTTCTCTAAAGAACACACACAAAAAATATGTCATTCAAATATTTCAACAACAGCTGGACTAAATGTCAACATATTATATATTTTTGAAATCAGAAAAAGGAGCTCTATCAATTAAAAACATTATATACAGCGTGTTTTATTTAAAAATAAACCATATGTCAACAGTTTGACAAGTGTATGACATATGTCATTTTTGACATCAGATTCTGATGATTTAGAAAAAATTATTTAACTTTGCTAATTTAAACGTTACTTACTAGATCAATATTAACGGAGATAGCTATTAAGTAAAATATGTCAATTTTTTCAAATCACCCGGCAGGTGACATATGTCAACTTTTTTGACATATTTATAACATCTGTGTTTTTTTTTAACGAGATGTCTTGGTTTTCTCAGTTTTTTTTGTTAAATTTCGAAAAAATAAACAAAAATGTTATTTTTTACTTTTACGGCCGCCATTTTTAAAAAAATAAATAAATTCTATTTTTTTTGTACATTACAATTGAAAACTAATTAATATTAATATAAAACTACATATCTTGGTAAAAACATTTACTAAACCAAAAAGATACTGCTGTATTTATATTTTGACCGCCGCCATCTTGGATAATAATAGACATATGTCATTTATTATGAAATATTTACAATCGGCGACCCTCATTTAGTATAAATCAATATATTACACGGCAATACTAGTTGTGTCAAACAAGAACAAAAAAATTACTTTTTTATCTGAACTTCGGCCGCCATCTTAAAATGTTAAATGTCAAATTGTAACTTTTTATAAACTTTTACAAAATCTGGCTTACTACTGATAAAATCAAAAAAAAATTTTTGTCAAAATTTAATTTGGTCTACTGGTTGTAAACGTCTCTTTTATTTTTGAGAAATTAAGCGCCATCTTTGTGTCGACTGGGAAACTTATCATTTTATTTAAGCAAGTTTAAAGAAGTGGTCAGTAGCTTTAATATGAGGTATTAGAAGTAAATATCGCACAAAAAATAAAGAAAATATATTGTTTTGCAGTGACAAATGTAATTTTTTTTTACATTTTTATATTGAGTATATCCCAGAAATAAAATTTCGGACTTCCATTGTCTTTATTTATTTTAAAACACGACGTTTCGGTTAGTAAGTATCTCTAACCGTTATCAAGTATAAACTAAACAATCTAGTCTCTAGGGTACTACTTATACTACTTGGTGTGCAGTCAGGTGTGACGGCCCGCCCCCTTTTTAATCGTAAGACGCCTGTTTTCCTTAAGGAGTGGTTTCCATATGTTTGGTATGTCCGTGCTTGGTTGACTGAAAACTTCTTTATTCTGCATTATAAACGCAGCTTCAATAAACTTTCGTTTTCGCCAATGCGCCTCCTTATGTAAAACTTTAGCTTCTGACCACTGAATCCTGTGATCATTTGACCATGCATGATCTGCTAAACCGGATTTTTCAATATCCTCTAATTGGGTACTTTTTAGATGTTCATTTACTCTAACCTGAAGAGGGCGTTTCGTTTCACCTACATATGATTTACCACACTCACATGGGATTTGGTAAATACATTCCTTATTATTTGAGGGATTGTCTGGTTTTGTTTTAATTACAAAACTTCTTATCGTATTTCCGGAAGGAAATACTGTTTTTATATTATAGTGTTGTTTGTAAAAATTTATAAAAAACAAAACAAAACAAAAAAAAAACAAAACAACTGGTGTGGTACGGACATGTACAAAGAATGGATGATGGAAGACTACCTAAACAAATATTACAATGGAAACCAACTGGCCGAAGAAAACGAGGAAGGCCGAGGAGAAGCTGGAGAGAAGGAATAGATAGTGAAATAAGAATAAGAGGCCTAGATGATGAATTATGGGCAAACAGAAACGAGTGGAGATTGGGTATCGGAAGACGTAGAACGTTGAGAAACCGATAAATATATATATTATAGTGTTTAGCTATTCGTCTTATGTTTTCTGAAATCCCTTGAACATATGGAATGTTAATAACACCTAACGGATTATTATTTTAAGAATTTGGTACATTTAGTTTGTTGTAGTTTTAAATATCGTTGAGTTTATTAATTTCTTGGAATAACCATTCTGTTGTAAGTCCTTTTTAATGTTGTTAATTTCTGTGGTTAATTCTTCATTATTACTACAAATATTTACGGCTCTTAAATACAAACTTCTTATAACTCCTTGTTTTGTTGCAACAGAATGATTAGACTTAAAATTTAGGTACTGTCCCGTGTGTGTAGGTTTCCTATATACAGTGGTTTGAATGTTTCTGTCTAATCGTTTGACAAGAACATCCAAAAAAGGTAAGGCCGAATCTTTTTCAATTTCCATGGTGCACTTGATTGTTGGTCGAAAACCGTTTAAATGGTGTAGAAAATTTTGTAGTTCGTCATCATTTTCCGGCCATATAATAAATGTGTCATCCATGTATCGTAGCCATAGTTTTGGTTTGACTCTTGCTGTGTTGATCGCATGGTCCTCGAACCACTCCATGTAGATGTTTGCTACCACTGGCGAAAGAGATGAACCCATTGGGAGTCCATCATTTTGCGCGTAAAACTTATCTTTCACTTGAAAGTAAGAGTTACGGAGACAGAGCTCCAAAAGATGCATCACCCCCTCCACCGATAGCGTTGTTCTCTCATGAAGTGTATCATCAGTTTGTAATTTGTTTTTGATGATACTGAGTGACTCATTTATTGGCACGTTGGTGTAGAGACTTTCTACATCAAAACTTACAAATCTATCGCCGGGATCTAATTCGATACCTTTTAAAACCTCGACAAAATGTTCCGAGTTTTTGACAAAAGATTCGGACTTACCCTGTAGTGGTTGAATTATGTCCAACAAAAACCTCGACAAAGTGAGGTCGGTGATATTATTCTACACAATCATTGTCTACGAGTTTCAAACAAAGAGTATATCCCACTTAAAGTAAATTTATCAAAATTAATTTAATTTGTCTTAAAACAAGGAAATCATTTTTTTTCTTAACTTTGGCAGCCGCCATCTTGGATTCTGAGGCCGGAAAATCGGGGATCCTCGAATGAAAATTTAGCTTTTGGTGTTAGGTACTACTATGCCAAATATAAAAAAATATACCCTTTTTGCAGCTTTATTTTACAAATTTACTCTACTATATTTTTTAACCAGATTCTAAGGTCTGGTTCAAATAGACCAAAAAATTAACAAATGCTCCAAACATTATTAATTTCCTAGAATTTTTTTTTGGCTTATACTTTCACGTTTCTTTAAAAAATCAGCACTTTAAATTTTATTTAAAATAGGAGGAATTTAGCTATATTTTAAATACTTGCGGAAAACTAAATTATCATTCATTATTTTTCTACGGAGGTGTATCGTCGGACGATACAAAAAAAAGAACATGTTCCCATAAAATTCCTTCTCTACTTTAAACAGCAAATACCTATTAAAGGCCTTTTGTTAATTAGTAAAATTTAAGCTTTAACAACACTGATAAAGTCTTTTAATTAGCTTGAATTTAATTTTTAATTTTTTAAGGACATATTTTATAATGTGGAAACCTATTTAATAACAACCCGTACTAATTGCATTTAACGATACTTAAGATATAAAATATCATCCTAGTTATCCTTTCCCACTGAAAAAAAAAATTTGGTAATTTTCCATAATATATCATGTAATTTTTTAAGTAACATATACTGTAAATGCGTTTTTTTCCATTTTTATAGAACAGATTGGGTTTTTACACAACTGGATTTTAAAAAAAGCAATTGCCTTGTAAATTTTAATTTGCCATAATAGATATTAGTTCAGGCCCTACGGGGTCCGATACTGCGTTTAATGATAGAAGTAACACACTTGGTATGGATAGACATAAGACTCGCCCGAACATTTTACGAAAGAGAACCACCCCCCCCCCCCTAACTCCGGCAAGCGGGTGGTTCGCCCCCTTATAATAACTTTTGGTAATCCTGCCTATAAATTACTGAAACGATAATATTCAGGCATTGTACTGTTTGTCAGGATAAAGTTTAGAAGAAAAAACGATCAAGCACACATAAAAAGACTTTGGACTTTTATTTTTTCCCCGGCAACTTGGCTAAGGGTGTGGATAAAAGATAATAGGGGATTGTTATATCCGCAAATGAAAATACTAAAGGAGAAATTTATGCTTCAAGTAACTCACAAATAATGTTAAGAAAAAAAAAGGAATTAAAATGTTTGCTTTAAAAAAATTCTAGCGTATAATAAGACAAGCTGGATTTTTATAATCTTAGGTGCCTGGCGGTAATTTTGTATTATAGTTTTTGCAAAGTCACCTGAAATGCTCCTAATACAAGGTTCTATCGATTTCATGAAATTTTGCTTCAATCTGCCCTTCAAGAGTTATCCAAATTCATATAAAATCTTCCTGGTATAATTTCAACCCTACGACAGAGAAAAAGCGCGGCTCTTGGCGGTCTTAGCACAAAGTATTTGTTTTCTGACCGACCCAGCACAGGTCGATAGACGGCACAATTTCAACCCTACCGACAGAGAAAAGGCGCGACTCTTTGCGGTCCGACGACAAAGTATTTGTTTTGAGACCGACCCAGCCCACGTGGATACGCGGCACCTGATTGGCAGATTTTTTTGAGACGGGCTTTTAATTGCTTTCAGGTGTTTCTTTCGGGACCCCTTTAGTCGGCAGTATGCAGAGTAAGAAAATAAATCAGTGTCGTTTCTGTAGGTGTAGGAATAGAAAGTTTTATTTACGCCATAATTAAATGAAATAATTTTCATGAGTATATCTACCGCCGCCCATGTCACTATCTTTAAAGGATATGCCGATGGTCGGCTTTAACCTTTGTTCAACTGACTTTGCAAAAACTTTAACTACATTTTTTTACTAAATGAATTCATAATAATTATGTCGATTGTATCCGTGTTAATCATTAAAAAATACTTATTTATTACAAATCTGACTTTTGGAAGTGAGGATAGGAGTGGGAGAAATTAAGGAGTTGCAATGTTAAGACTTATACAGGGTGTCCCAAGTTCGATGTTTTTGAAGAATATCGGGTATTTCCAGGAGAGATGGGAAAATTTTAAACTCAAAGGTCAAAACCGCATCCTGATATAGCAGTCTGTTTTAGGGCTAAATTTTGTTTTCGTGGGAAAATCTTTATTATAGTTTTTTAGAATTGGCAGATGTAAACGGTTTTTATATATCTTTCTTTATTTTTGAGATATTGCATAAAATTAAAATTTTTCTTACAGAATGACCCTGTTTTTATTCAATTTTTAAAATTAGCCTAAAATTTCCTTTAGAATGACGTGTTATTTTTTAAATTTTTTTATTGTTTTTATTTTTTTTTTTCATTTGATAACCGTGACTCTTTCGCCGACACTAAGGCCACCTCTGAACCCCAGACCGGGTATTTATTTATCCGGTCTTTTTGTCCGTTAGAATGGCCTACCGACTGATGGAGTGTGTAACAAAGTCCGGCTTCACGAGATATCCGACCTCATCCGGCCTGGTTACCGACGGGGATCGAACACGCGAACGTACCCAGCCACCAAAGTTACCTTTTTATATTTTTGTTTTTTTCGTTTTTGTTTTTAATCTGATAATTTTAAAATGTTTTAGACCCAGTCAGCAAATTAAATTATAAAATAAAAACAAAATTTATTTAAAAAACAAAAATACTTATTAATACAATTTAAAAATAAAATATTGAGTAAGATACGTCATTCTAAAGGAAATTTGACGTCGATTTGAAAAATTGAATAAAAAGAGGGTAATTTCAAAAGAAAAATTACAACTCTATACAATATCTCAAAAACTAAAAAAGATAGATAAAAGCCGTTTAAATCTGTCACTTCCACAAGAAAAGATTTATAAGAAAGCTATAGGTAGATAGACCCCCTCCCAAAATGCAGGCTTTTGCTTAAAAATGGCTTGCTATCTCCCGGCGCGGATCTACAGTTAGGGAAAAAGGGGAAATTCCCCCCCCCCCTAAATCTCAAACTGACACACAAAATAGACATCCTGGTCACTATGTAAAATAATTTTATGCAATATTTTTTAGGATACCCCCCCCCAAATGAAGTTCCTAGCGCGCTTGCTATATCAAGATGCGGTTTTCATCTTTTAACTTCTCGTGAAATTTTAGCGTCGCAAAGGGGGGTCAGTTTTTTCTCCCCTAGAAATACCCGAAACCCACCAAAACCATCGAATTTGGACACCCTGTACGTATAATCCCACTCGCTGTTTACATTTTTAGGCTAGTTTTGTTCACAATTTACAATCCAGTTCATCTTAGTTTCTTAATTAAATTTTCAAAAGTATTTATGGTAATTTTTACCTTTTTGCCAAAATTCACACTTATTTGTTTTCCGATACCGTAGTACCAGCAGCGCCGCCACAACTCGTCGCCAGCCCCCGGCGCCGTCGTTTGAGTTTGCAATTGTGACAGGTGTTTCTTTATCACAAAAAAATTCAAAATGGCTGATCCAAAATGGCGGACTCTCTTATTTACATATGCATGTATTAAACTTTAGTGTAGGGTGTTCAAAGTCGCTGATTTTGATTGGCATTTTTGAATCAAAATGTATTAAATTTGGCACTTTGAAGTGCGTTTAAGGCGCTGAGAAATAAATTAATTAAATTAAAAAAAAAATAAAATGGCGGAAATTTCCATTTATGATCTGACATGTATTAATTTTGAAATTTTAAGTATTATTTAATCATATAAATGAAAAAGTCCACCATTTTGGAGCCTTCAATGTAATTTTTTAATAAAAAAAATAATGAGCAACCTTTAACACAAACAAGTACCAAATTTAATACATTAATAAAAGAAATTAGATCATTTTGACTTTTTGCAAGTTTAACTGAAAACCCAGAATTAGTAATCTTAGACATCCCTAAGTTCCTAATTTAATACAAAATGGTTTATAAATGAAAAAATCCGCAATTTTGGATTAGCAATTATGACTTTTTCAAAGTTTAATTTAAAAATCATAATTAGCAACCTTAAACACCTTAAAAATAAGACATATTGGTTCATAAATGAAAAAGTCCACAATTTTGGATCCATCATTTTAATTTTTGCAAAGTTTAAATTAAAAATCATAACATGCGACATTAAACACTACAGAGTTCCAAATATAGTACGTACCCGTTTTAGGTTGAATTCAAAAATCACGATCAGCAACTTATAACTAAATATCGGTTCTTAAATAAAAAAAACAGCCATTTTGGTTCCGCCATTTTAGATCCGTTATTTTGATATTTATTTTAGGTTTAATTCAAAATTCATAATTAGCTACCTTAAACTGTAATTACATTTTACATTTATGGAAAATTCCAGAAATTTGGAAGCGCCATTTTAATTTTTTCTTGATTTAAAACAAAAAATGTATTAGGTATTTTAAATAATGCTTTGTTTAAAATTTGAGACAAATCGTTCTTACAAGCTTTTAATTAGCTTCAGATGTTCTATCTAACTATCTAACTATCTAACTAGCTATCTAACTAACTATCTATCAAATCTTGTGAAGCGTTTTTGACACACGTCCCATTATCCGATTTGGATGAAATTTGGTACACACATAGTGGTCCTATGACAATACAACATTTAGAAAAAAATATCCACCCACCCCTACCCTCACCCCTTCTATAGAAAAATGTGTTTTTGACACACTTCCCGTTATCCGATTTGGATAGAATTTGGTATACACATACACACATATACAATGAACCGACGACAATACAACCATAAGAAAAAAATATCCTCCCACCCCTACCCCCACCCCCTTTCATAGAAAAATGAGTTTTTGACACACTTCCCATTATCCGATTTGGATGAAATTTGGTATACATATAGTGGTCCGATGACAATACAACAATAATGAAAAAATGTCCTCCCACCCTAACCCCCACCCCCTTCCATAAAAAATGCGTTTTTGATACACTTCACTTCAAATGACTTTTATAAAATTTGGTATATGCATAAAGGTCCGATGGCTCTACCCCCACCCTCTCCTTCCCCCAATAGAAAAATGAGTTTCCAAACAACTCACTTACCAATTTATATAAATAAAAACTTTGCTAATTTGTATTAGCCATTTTGAATTTTTTGTGTTATATTAAATTGCATTGTCACCGGAACACTATATAACCGTCAAATATAAAATCTGTAGTTCATCGAAAAGTAGGTATGTAATTGAAAAAGCTCCGTCGCAAGATTTTAAACAGAAGCAAAAATAAACCGTTTAATAAACAGAATTTCAAACAAAATACATGGCAACACGCGGCGGCGATTGTCTCGGCTGGTCTGGCGGCTAATCGGGTCGGCTACAACTTAAAGGGGCGACGAATCAGGTCGGCGGCGAATCGGCCACGGCTAGTCGGTGGCGGCGCATTTTCCTAGGACCTGACCAGAAGGTGTATTCTGTGTATCAAAACTAAATATATTTTGGGATTTGGGAGGGGGAGATGTAATTTCCTCTTTTTCCGCGTCTGAACAATCGACATCGTTATTTATTGAGAAACAAATACATTTTCAATTAATAAAGTTTAAGGCTTTCAGCGTAGTAAACTATTAAAGTGCAATGAGGCATTAAATCAGTCGCTATCGAAATTTCCTGAAAGTTCCGGACTGTTTGAGGTTTAAATAATAACATTCTTCTGCTAAAGCAGCAGAGCTTACCCTTTGATCGTCGCATTCTGTTCGTTTTCGGAAAATTCTTGCTGACGCCCGCCGTTACAAGCCTCAATGAAAAATAAATCTGAATTGGCGGGCCAAAAATAAAATCGAAGAAGCTCCATTACTTACTTGTTATACAGTTTTGCCGATAGTTAGAGCTATAATTCCCATCGCACAAAGAAAAAATACTCTGCCAATATATGGGCCCCTAAGCTCACACTAGGTACTATAGTTATAGTGTACGTGTGAGCTAATATAACTAAAAACTGAAATATATTTTATTCAACTCCAGACTAAGTTACCTTTTGTTTGATACCACACAAGCCATGTTTTGACTTAAACTCAAATTTTTGAAATCTACCCTCACCCTTAAAAAAAACAAAAACTAAAATGTATTTTGATAAACTCCGGACTCAATACCTTTCGTTTGATATCACACACGCCATATTTTCACTTAAACTCTAATTTTTAAAATATACCCCCACCCTTTGTTTTTAAATAAATTAAAATGTATTTTATTTAACTGCAGACTCAATTACCTTTCGTTTGATATCACACACGCCATATTTTCACATAAACTCTAATTTTTGAAATCTACCCCCACCCTTTTATTTGGTTTGTGTTCGGTGGATTTTGTTCGTTTTTAAATGGGACCATCTCGACCCAAGACCCAGCCTAGGTACCAAATTTCATTAAAATCGGCCAAGCGGTTTTTGAGTTATGCGCGTTGGTCGTTACAGACAGACATACAGACATACAGACAGACAGACAGACAGACAGACAGACAGACAGACAGACAGACAGACAGACAGACAGACAGACAGACAGACAGACAGACAGACAGACAGACAGACAGACAGACAGACAGACAGACAGACAGACAGACAGACAGACAGACAGACAGACAGACAGACAGACAGACAGACAGACAGACAGACAGACAGACAGACAGACAGACAGACAGACAGACAGACAGACAGACAGACAGACAGACAGACAGACAGACAGACAGACAGACAGACAGACAGACAGACAGACAGACAGACAGACAGACAGACAGACAGACAGACAGACAGACAGACAGACAGACAGACAGACATACAGACAGACAGACGGCGCAACAAAAAAGTTTCAAAATCATCTGAAACGCAAAGATATATAAAAATTTTTGAAATCGGAGCAACTTTTTTTTCTCGAAAAAATTAGGATCGCCATAGCTCACACTACTATAGTATAGTATATGTGTGAGCTGAAAACGAAAAAAACACACTTTACACTGTTTAATAGATCGTTTTTTAACCGTAATTTTTAAAATCACCCCGAAATAACGTCCATTTGAAGAAGACGTTTGAAAACAATCTATTGAACCAAAAAAACTGTGTGTTTTATGTTTTATAAGTTTTTTTGCCTTGTGCTATATTATTTCTGTCCGTAACACGATAGCTCCTAAACTTGAAGTAGGCTAATAGGCTAGCTAGAAAGGTATATCAGATCCGTCATGGATCCATTTGTAATAGTATAGTCAGATATCTGCGAAATATTTTTAATTTTGTTTTCTAAATGTGTGCTTTAAATCAAAATCCTGCTACACACAGGGTTAATTTCAAAACAAAATAACAGGATTTTTTATTCCCAATGCTTTTAGGATTTCCCAATGCAAACCCATTCTACCACCATATATCCGGGCCACTTTAACAAGCACCTGCCTGACGAAGTGGTTTTACCGCATCGAGTGCAGTTTCAAATTAACCAACCGGCTAAATATTTACTTTAGACCGTGGAATGTCTTTAAATTGCAGGCATCAGAGCTAAATAATTCGATTTTAAGGTTACATTTGATATTTGCGCTGGTGTCTTTAAATTTAGTTTAATTAATAAAGTGTATCACGGGTTTCTTAAACTCAAAATGGATAGCTAACGCTTCTTATAAATAATCACTGATTTCAGTGTTACCACACTTATACACTTATTTGAGATTGAGTAAAAAATCCTTGAACTTTCTTCTATGGCTGATACAATTTGGCACACATACAAACAAAAACTTGAACTTCAGAAAATACAAGAACGATCAGCTGATCTACACAGAACAGCGTGAAATTTAGCGGTGGTTTGGGTACAAAAAAACGAGAGTCTAAGATGGCGCCGCGGTGATCGGACTTCAAAGCTTAAGTATCCAAACTGGCAAACCCTAGCGAAAAAAAGTCAAACTTAAGGGGTGTAGAATCAAAGGCAATCTCCAATTTTTCATATTTTGAGTTAGGGATACCTTATTATTGGTATTTTTATACTTTTTAAAATAAAACTAAAAATAAAAAGCAAAAAACGGTAATATCCTTGTTCAAATCTTATTGAAAAATTAGCGTTGGGATCAAAAGTGTCAATATCCGTAGCAGAATGCGTACCAAATCTCCGCTCCGGCCAATAGGATTCACGCGACGCACGCACATGACACGTGCTATTCAGTCCAGCCCATGTGTATTTTTGGAAGGTTTCACATTGTTCTTGTGTGTCGTTTAAACTATTCTAGTGATTACAAAGTTAATTTCTTTCAGATATCTTAGGTTAATTATTGATACTCATAATATTGTTTCATTTCAGTATATATATTTTTAGTAAGTAACTAACAGAAATATTTACTATTAATACCTCAAACACTATGTTTGCCAGTTTCAAAGTATAGATAATTTTCAAAACTGGCAATATCCTCATAGCTCATTTTCAAAACCAGCAATATCCACGTATTGGAAACAAAAATAGCAATCTCCAAACTAAAATATTTAAAAAAACAATAATTATGACTTCTTAGGCAACTTTTTCTTGGCACTAGATTCCAACCCGTATTAATATGAAACACACGCCATGTTAGTGTTATTAGTGCGTCCTATTAGCTTCCACAGTTTTGTGCTGTTCCTGAAAATTTTAGAAAAGGTAGATTGCCGCCTTTCATTTTACACCCCTCACTTGTCAAAAAACGACGCGACTGCTTCTATTTCAGGGTGCAAACAGCGCAAAGACCAAAAAGAACAGTGCTGCCAACAGAAGTGGGACCAGAGCATCAAACACAGGCTGCAGTGATAGGTTTTTCAGCGATATATGTCAGCAATCCATTTTGAGGTTAAAAAATCCGTGATGCGTATTTATACAGCGAACAAAAATGGAAGAATTCGTTGTTAACAAAACGAAGAGGCGTATCTCAAAAGAACGAGTTTTGAGTAATTCCAATGTAAAAATTTTTATTAACTTGAATCTGAGTTTGTGTAACTGTAAAAGATGCTTATAAAATGATGATAACATAAAATATTGCTTCGATGCCAATATATATAGTAGAGTCAAGCCTCACTATTTCTGATTTAGCAAAGGGTTAACTACTCTGAGAAGAAATACGCCCTTTCGTCTTATTTTAAACTAAATCCGAGAAGTGCAATCACAATACCTTTAAATCATACAAACTTAATTACGCCTTTTATTAAAATATATTTTCCAACTAGTGCAGACAGTGCCACTCTTATGCGCGCGATTTCAGATGTCCGAGGTGGGGGAAAAGCCACTTTGTGCACGAGTTAGGAACGATATTTTGCTGTGGCGTGCTGTGCGGAAAAGTGCTTTTCCGCACTAGTGTGGAAAACTAACCCCGGTGGAACTGTATACTTTTCCTTCTCAAGTAAAAAAAAAATTTCATAATTCGAATTTTCTAAGCAGCCTTGGGTCATAATACTTATACAACATAAATAAAAAATTCAGCGTTTATTAAAACAAAACATATAATGTAAACATATTGAAGTAAACAAAAACTAAAAACGGAAACCAATTGTGAGTTTTGTGAAATAAAAAAAAAATAAAATCATTTCTTATTTTTTTTACAAAATTTTCAATTAATAATTAAACAAACCTAACCAACAACATATCTAATACAAAGTATGCATAACAATACAAAAATATTAGTGTGGCAAATGCTGGTAAAACGAATGTTCTGGTAGGTTAATAATGGGAGTTACACCTATTCGTCGCGTTTTGCGATTTTGAATTTAAGTTACGCCCGTCGCCTATCTCGTAACATTGTAGCAATAGAGATACGCCTCTTCGCCGTATCAAAATATACTTAAAACTAGCAATTATGGTTGCCGCAACTCAAATCCAGATTTTTTTTAGATACGCCCCTTCGTCATATTAGCGACGAATTCGGTCGATAGGATTTTCTTGGACATAAACGAACGCCAACGAATTCATCAGCTTACGTTACGTTTGGTCAAAAGTACACTTTATTTGAACAAGGAGGACCGCTTGGTGTGAAAAAAAAGACAGACCAAATATTTTTCGTTAAAACTTTCGAACTATAACACCGCTTTTATTGCAATAGATTTTAGGGGAAATAATTTGGGCTTTTAAGCAGAAGTAATTTCTGTCCGCCGGCGTCGTCTTAAAATTCAAATTGGCGGATAGAATCAAAATTAACTGTTCAAAGAGGCTCATTTATTTTTATGTAAAATTTTTAAGAATAATTTAATTAACTTCGTTGAAAATTTTGAAAAAATTGATTGAAATTCAATTTGACAAATGAATTCTACGTGACAAAATCTATAAAACCATATCGAAATTTCTATTAATAACAAAGTCATAAACCACTTTCCAAAATGCAGACTTTTCAGAAAGCCCTCGTAGCTTCAAGACGGGACGATATTATTTTCAAAATGCGGTTTTTGAAGTCTTCTCTCTTCTAGAAGTACCTTAAACCCCATATAAATGCAAAATTTGGGACACCATGTAAACCAGTCTAGTTTTAAAGTGATGAGTAACAGGCTTAATTTTCTTGAGTAGCTTCCTTTTACCGAGTCGCCACATTTTTCATCTGCAAAAATGTGATTCCTAAGTAAATAAACATGCTACTTACAACTCATGTTTTGCTTAAATCTAAAGATTTTAAAATAACAAACGTAAAAACATTTGTCCCCAAAATTAGATCCCACGGCCGTGTCCCCCACCCCAAACATGTTAAAATAATCCGATAAAAAAATGATTAGTAACCGACTAATGTTTTTTTTGTGGTTTAAAAAATGTGTTTGAAAGGTAATGGCAACATTGTCTCCAAAATCGTGTAATTCGTTAAGTCAGTCCCCAGTTCGAAAAATGTCACTTTTACGTAAAAAATTTTTTATGAGTGACAATCTAATTTTTATTTTGTTCTTTTGGGAATCATGCGAAAAATACAATTTTACTAATGTTCTTTAAAAAAGTTTCTTTTAGGTTTTATTAGAAAAAAGAAAATTAAGGCAATAAAAAAAATTCATGAAGGTGTGAAATTTTTTAGTATAACGAATATAATTACCTAACAAATAAGTAGGTACCGTCATTTGAGGTTTCATTGCCCCCCATGGGTCGACATTTTCCCCGGTTACGCACCAAAATACGTTAGAGGTAACCGTATCGCTTGAACACCACGCGGTGTTTATCATTTTAAAATTGTTGGTGGGATTATACCGATTCTCCGGCATCAATTGCAAGGTTGGTGTCACTACGGCAGCTAGAGTGGATTAAAACGACACGTAATTTTTTAGGCCATTTTTGTGTCTTTTAAACTTCATGGCTAGCTATTCTGTGTCTTGAACGATGTGATAGTTCCCATCACATGCTTTGGCCAATAACAAGCTTTAAATTAGCTCCGAGCCGTCACGTGCTATGCGAAAAACCTCCATTGCGTAAGCTTCTCCTACGATCGGACTGAGAATGGTTCAGTCGGTACAGGGCTGGAGGACAGATTTCACTTCAAACGCGTAAAATTCACTAGCTCTAAAGAGTGGGCGAATATGCCATTGGTCGAGACAAGTCATTTCGCACAAAACGCGACCGCTCTAAGTTTGCTATTGGTCAAAGCGTGTGATGTGGATGGTTACATCGTTTAGGATCCAGAACAGCTACCCGTTGGACCTAAGGTCACTCATCGTCAAGCAATAAAGCTTGAGTTTACGATGAGTGTCCTTAGTTGGACCACACGGTTAAAGGCGACCTACAGAGATGAGTAAAGTTTATTTTTTAACCTATTTTTTGAAATTGCGCTATCTTATGGGGTGACATGGGTCTATCATCAAAAATTGGAAAGTCACTTTGCCCCCCACTTGGCAAGTGGATTTTGCCCAACCAGGTTTTATTTTTCTTATATATTTATTTAATCAGCAAAAATAGTAATGTTATTGTATTGTCCTAATTTTCATCTGAGTCATAGACCAAAAGCTTTATATAAAATGCACAAATTTACGTCACAACAACGATTTAAATTTCAAAATTGGGCAAAGGCACCCCTGACTTTTTTTAACTGACGGTAATTTAAAAACTATTGCTTCTGTTTCAAATTTTACCCCACCACCGCTGCCACAGCTACTGCTGCAAACTAATCGGAAAAGAGAGCAATATAATAGCATAACAATTTAACGTTCTAAAAGCTGATAAGCATGGAACAGCCAAATGCGCATTTTTTTCAAACAAAAATTATATAAATTGTGTCATGTGGCAGTGGCCAGTAACAACTTTCTTATTTTAAATACAACCCCCTATATATTATTTATTTTTTGGATTCATCAGAAAATTCTAGATATAAGTCATGTACAATATCCTATACCTGAGTCTAGGGTCCCTGTATGTTGACATATTTGGATATATTAGAGTCCCTGTATGTTGACATATTTGGATATATATCCAAGTATGTCAACATACAGTCTAACCATTTTTAAAATATTGACAGTTCAAAAACGAAAATTTTCAATTTCAAGGCGGAATATTTAGAAAACGCTTAGAACTATGGAAAAACGGCTTACATGTCCCTATCCTTATTTTTAATTATCTATCAATCGACATTAACCACAACCACAAATGGTTTTAACAGAAAATCGGAAATTCCGGTTAAAACGGAAGTATTTGTGTTTGTGTGTATTTGTGCATAGGGCATGTACCGTTTTTCCATAGTTCTAACCGTTTTTTGAAATATTCCGTCTCGAAATTAGAAATTGTCGTTTTTGAACTGTCAATATTTAAAAAATGGTTAGACTTAGATATAGTGTACGTGAATTACATATATCTAGAATTTTCTGAAGAATCTAAAAAATAAATAAAATACAAGGGATTGCATTTAAAAGAAGAAAGTTGGTGTTGGCCACTGCCATCCAACACCCTTTATAATTTTTTTTAAAAACTGATGCGCATTTAAAAATGCAAATGACGTATCCAAACGTGTTTCTTAACACGCCCTCATTTATGCGTCATGGAATTTATTCCATTTGACTGGTCCACTATGTAATTTCTTAATACCAATTTACACATAAGCAGCAGATTTACTTGAATAAAGTTCCAACTGTGTTTTAATTCAATTATATTTCGCACTTTTCCAATGTCCAAATGGTAATGGAACTTCCAAAATTAATTTATTTTACATACTTGTTATATATATTAGCAACTTTTTTTGGGTGTATCTAAAGCCTCTTATTTTTGAGTGCCTTGATTCTCCCCAAACTCTCAGTCGCAACATAAAAAGTTACAAGGCGGCTTTGGCAGCACAACTCCCTGAAGGCCAAAGTAATCTTGCTCATTTGAATAATTTTGACCAAAAATATGCAAAGTTTCGGGTTACAAAAGGATTCTTGAAAGCCTCATCCTACTTAAGGGATTTTCGTGGTTTTGCTCTCCTCGAATTTCGTTTCTTTTTATGTTCTTATTTTTTTTTCGTTAGCAAGTATTCACTTATTTATTTTATTTAATGGATAGGAATATATCATTACATGGGAAAAGAAATAACAAAAGCTAAAAATTAATTAATGATAAACTTGCTGTATTTAATATTTTTTTGGTTGTTTAAATGGTATTGGAGGCTATATAATTAAAATAACAAATTCTATATTTTAAATAGTTATTTACCTAACAAGTGCGGAAAGCAGTACCTTACCGCTCGCGACGGCAGTTGGCCGAACGACGCGGAGCGGAGTTCGGTCAATACGTCAATACGTCAAGGGGAGTACCTTTTTTCTCAAAAAATTGAATGCATTTTGAAATGTCAACAAATATTGAAGCTGTCTTATAAATGAGTTGCTAAGGCACAGTGTGTGGTAAAGTAATTACATTAACACACGCGAGTACGTAAATAAATTTCTGCAATTATTTCTTATTATTGAGGTTTCTCTTCTGTCACATTCATCTAAGGTCAAGCGTAAAATATATTTTTAAAACTTATTTATACTTAAGTAATCAGCAAAAATAATATGGAAATTGATTACTGTGTTAAGTATTTTAATCTATGTAAACGGAATGTAAGTCTTGGTCTTATAGCTGAAGTGCAATATGGCAAAACATACTTGGGTGTGTTCCTGCCAGCAAATCATTAAAAATTTATTCTTTGGACTCGCTTCATTGCTGTAAACCCTAACTGCAATTTCCCATTATATTTAGGGCCGTTACCTAGAAAGAAAATTCGGGGGACGGGGGATAAGAAGTTTAAAATAGATTTTTTGAACATTTTTGTTTTGTGTTGGGAATTACACGAAATATTAATTTAACGTTTTTTAATTTTTGCTGACATCGAACCTTTTAAAACCGCTATTAACAAAAAAAGTCTGTAAAAAATTGAAAAACATGCAAACATATTGCATAATTACCAAAAATAATTAGTTTTATTTTAAAGAAAAAACTATGAATTTTTTTTCAGAAACTATTTTTTCAATAAGTGTCCTTAAAACGCTGGCCTTAAATGACTAAAATATATTTGTTGATTTGTGATGAATTATCGTGTCCAAGACAGATATAAGCCTTCAAAAATTTTGGTGGTTACACGATACACTTGGGTGGTTAGGTCTTTTTTGACACAAACTTATTTTGTGTGAGAATAAAGAAAGTATTTTTTGATGATCCCAATATCCTTCCTATCTATGGATGGGAAAAAAATAAGTCAAATTTCTATTTGTCCAGCCAAAATTGATTGAATTGACTAGGCAAAAACAGTTTAAAAAAAACGACAAAGAAATAAAACTATTTTTAAGAACTGCAAAAAGCTTGGATTAATTTCGCAGTCAAGTCTGTAGCATTTTTATTTCCCAGCCTTATTTTCTTAAAAAATGCTACATTCGATTAATTTCAGTCCATTAAATTTTATTTAAAAACATTTTTATTATCATAAGTAGTTTTATAATAATTTGCATTTTTTTTATCGTAGTAAAGTCGAGATGTCTTATATATTAAATTAAATTTAATCTGCAAAATTCCATCATGAGCATTAAATGTGCTAAACTTTTTGACGGTCACTGGCAATATTTTAGTTTTAATTTAAAATAATAAAACTTGTTAGGAGCCACTGGTGACGGTTTTCAAATATCGAGAAAATACATAGTGCATCTTTATCAAAGAAATGTGAAGACATTTTTTGCTCCTGAGTTTGGAGATCTGGCGGTCAACTTGCTGCACGGAGAGAAAGGTTTCATTGTGGGAACTATGGGTCAACTATAGGTGTGATTTTCAAATTGCGACCGGCAGATTTTCTCACAGCTCACATTTAAGTGATTTCCATTGAAAGTTACGATAAGCTGTGTTTAGTCAAAACCATATTCTGTTTTTGTGTTGAGTGAAGGATTATCTGAAATGATGTAAGTAGGTACCTACTTATATTCCTTATCAATCTATCAGCTTATTGTTTTGTGCTTGTTTTGCTAATGTGAGATTTTGGTTGCTGTGTTGCAGGATCAATTTTACCTGTTGCTGCCAGAAAGCTATTTATTTGTCCAGCAACTTTCTCGATATTATTATATTGCAATAAAGCCAGGCAATAATTGTGCCGGGCACTATTCTGACATTTTCACATTATAAGAACAGCTGTCTTCTTTCAAAATTAGTTCTTTGTGTGTTATAAGAGCGAAAATTAATAGAGCCGCCACTATTAATGGAAAATAAACGACTGGATTTATAAATTCGACTTTAGTATGTCAATTTTGAAACATCAACTGTCAGTTTTTAAAACGAATCTGTCAGAATATTGCCCGGCACAATTAGTGCCTGGCACTATTGCAATAAGTCCCTATTGAATTTATGTGGAGAGCTTATCTTTAGGAGTTATCATCAAGAGTGAGGGAAGAAAAAATAAACTCTAAATAAATCTTTTACAATTAAATAAAAAATATTCTGAAAACTTAAAAAAAATAAACTTTTATTCAAAATAAAATTAACATTTATATTCTTAAAATTAATAAACTTACAAATTACATGATGCTAATATAGAGAAACTAAGTAAGATATTTTCTCTATATAGGGTGCCAGATACGAGTCAAAAGTTCGAGTTACCAGATAAGGGTCAAAGCCTAGAGTCACAGTTTAGAGTAAAACCTCGCAGTCAAAAGTTACGTCATTAGAGTCATGAAACGGGTCATTACATGATCAGATTACTTCTGTCACCAGTACGCGGCAGGGTACAGCTACTCCATATCTACTACATGGAGCTTGAAGAAGCTATGGTTTTGCAGGTTTTTATAAAAAAGTAAGTTGCGCGCAGATGTGTAAATTTTCGCTATTACTTTATAGAATCTCTATTTTTTAGGGATGATTTTGATAATATAAATAGAAAGGTATTAAAATCTGCGCTGCGACTACGTAAAATTCATGAATTTTAACAGATTGCATCCGCTTGCGTGACGAAAATTGCGGTGATTTATTTTCTTTTGTAATAAATAAAGTTATTTATTTTATTTTTGTTAAAACTTAGGGAGAGGCTAGAATAAAATATTGTTACTTTTGTAAAATCTTTTTCAGGTTTTAAACAATAAATTATGAAATTGTCATACAATCACATTCATTTTAATTTATAAAAACAAATCCAGTACCTACCTACAGTCAATGTTTAACATATTTAGTTCTGGAGATATTTAAGTGCCTAGTTAATTAATTATCACCAGACTACAATAATCTCGAGAACATAGTTACTATCCAACAAAATTAAATAGTCCTGGGTTTCCCAATTTAAAAATAAAAACCAGGTAAAATCTTCCGAGTTCCGAGATATTTATATACGAGGGTGGATCAAATATAAACAAGCCTTTCTTTATAACCTAGTTATTTAGAAACATGACACAAAACAGAAATTTTTTCTACTTTTCTATACATCCCCCTTCTCTGTTAATACACTTTTCCCAACGGTTTAACAGTTTCTGAATCCCGTTTTCATAAAAGGAAGCTGGGCGGGTATCTAACCAGTTGCGCACGAATGCCTCCAACTCTTCATTGATCTGAAATTGCTCGCCTCCCAGTGGATCTTTGAGTGGGCCAAACATATGAAAATCGCAAGGTGACAAATCTGGACTGTATGGAGGGTATTCCAGTACAGTCCAGTGCATTTCATTGATTTAGGCCTGTGTTAAAGCTGCCGTATCAGGTCTAGCGTTGTCATGCAGGAGCAACACGTCTTGGATGGGGTGTGCTCTCCTCTTTTGGCGATAATCAAGCTTTACCTGGTTGAGTAGGTTGCAGGAGTAAGCCGCGTTTATTTTTATTCGCTCGTGAAAAAAATCGACCAACAAAACTCCTCTCTAGTCCCAGAGAACGGTCGCTAAAACTTTACCTGTAGAAATGATGGTACGCGGGACGTGGGTGACTCACGTTGTCGACACGCTCACGGCCGTCGTTAATTTCTTTGCATCAAGCTTTTCAGTGGCGCACCCAGAAATATATCTGGGGGGGGGGGGCGAGGCCTCTTGGCGGGGGGCCCGATGCCTCTTGGGGGGGGGGGGGGCGAAGCCTCATGATGTCGAATATTAAGCTATTTGTTGTGTTTTTTTCTAAAATATGTCGAAAATATGAAAAAAAATCTAAGGCCTGGGTGCGTCCATGAAGCTTTTACAGGTATCCACGAAAGCGTCTTATCTGCATCGAATTTCAGCAGGTTTAAGGTTTTCGCGTGTAAGAATTTTAATGATTATTCTTTGCGCAACACTGCTGTGTACTTTCTTCTCGCTAATTGCGATTGCTCCTGGCCAAATGAGCATCGCGGCACTACCAGCCGCCTACATGCTGCTGAATATCCCTACTCCAAAATTATAACGGCCACTCATCTTGAATGACTTTTCCGTTAGTAAGTTTAAAAGGCTTGTTTATATTTGATCCACCCTCGTACATAAAATAAGGTTGCGCTCAACATTTTTGTTAAAGTAAGTGATTCGTATTTTCAATGATCCATGTTACTTTTTGTACCACCTTATTCAAATCCCACAGTGCTCTCCGGCGAACAGCTACCGTAGCTATGTTATCTGTCTAAAAAACGCTACAAGTCAAGTAATTTTATTATAAACACACCTGTTAATAAATAAAATTATTGGTGTTATTAAGCACTAGGGGTTTTTTAGAAGTTTAAAAAAAAATATGGGGAATATTAGTGAAATTTAGAGTACAAGAATATTCTGCCATCACTTTGCATGCATTTCTCTATAAAATAAGATTTTAGATTTTTTTAGAAAATAGAACACCTACTTATCCATACTTTAGCTTGAGCACATTTTTTGCTGTTAAAAAAAAGCGAGTTGCCCATTATCTCTATTATCTATCACTACTAAATATTTTATTATATTTAAGTCCTAAAAAGATTTCGCGGGGGATTGAGCCCCTTGATCCCCTTCCTAGGTACGGCCTTGAATATATTCCCGCAGGTGTGGCTGAAATAGAACCTCATTTTATTTTCAGGTTTTAATTTAGAGACCTGCTACATTATAAAGTTTTTAAAATGAAAATGCACAAAAGCGAAAAAGGTTGCAGAATGGGGTTCAACAGAAAAAATATTTGGGATTGTGAATTTGCAAATATTTTCGGCAACCTTAATTATAAAAACACTGTTCTTTTCACGACATGTAGTTTGGTAGCATTTGATTTGATAATCATATTTTCCTTACGACCACATAAAAAAATTATGGATTACACACGATTTGTATGCTCAGAAAATGTTATAATTTACTCGTGTGTAGAAATTTTTCCGCACATGTGTGGAAAAGTACTTTTCAGCACATGTATGGAAAAGTGTACGATGAAGTTAACTGTCGCCATGCTTTTCTGCACATGTGTTGCAAAGTTATTTTCCGCACATGTGTAGTTTCATTTATTTTGTGCAAAAGTAAAGACGAACTTTTACAAAAATTAGTATAGTTCAACATTGTTTGTATGAAAAATAGCTTACATAACTCGATAGAAAGTAACTTTTTACACTCGCGTATTGTTTCACTCACTCACACTCATGTGAAATATGTCACTTTCTTCTCTTATTATGTAATATACTCTTGCATTATGAATTAAGTCAGTACGCCTTCTCAATACAGTGAAGTCTGGATATAAAGAACCTCAAAAATGAACTAAATACGGTTCGTTATATCCGAGGTTCGTTATAAACAGTAATAAATAAATTTTGTTTAATTTTTTGTGTTTCTTTTTTAATAGCATCCAAGATTAAGAAAACTAAAAATATTACAAAAAATACTATAAATTTTTATATTTTTAGAAAAAGGCAGAATATATACGAATAAAGACGTTTATTATTATTGTTATACATATATATATATATATATATATATATATATATATATATATATATATATATATATGTAAAGTACATAATATGGTGGTATGTAATACATACATAAAAGAAGCCTAAATCTTTTTTTTTATTATTATGAAATCCATAATTTTTGTTTGTACATTTCTACTTGAAAAATATTCCCTGTTTATATAGCTTTCAAGGTTACAAAATGATGCCCATATTTTATCAGGAACTTGGCGTGATTCCAAAAAGTTTCCGAAATTTTGTTTTCTATTTCACGAATGGTTTGAACATAAACCTTAGTGACTTCAACAGAATTATCTTGAACAGGATCATCATGATCTTCATCATTATCACTTGAAACCATGTTTGAGGTTACGGAGAGATTATAATTTGCTGATCAGTCAACGTTTCTCTTGCTACAATGTCTTTATCAATAGTCACATAATCGTTAAAATCGAAGTCACACATTTTTCTCTCAGCTTGTTCTTCTACTAAATCAAGCATATCATTATCGAATTCATACTCGTGATCATATTCTGGGTCTTGTGCATGTCTTTGCAACCATTCGTGTCGTTGCCGTATCGTCTAGTGTGAAAACGCCCATTGTCTGCTTATATAAAGTTCGTTTTCAAAGAAAAATACATATCCTAGATTATTAAAATTAGGTTCGCTATATCCGGAAGTTCGCTATAAGCGGGATCGTTATAACCAGTAAGACAATACATGAGCATTTATGGACGACTTTTCGTATAAATAAAAAAGGTTCGTATTAACCAGAAGTTCGATATAAACGGGTTCGTTATAAGCGGACTTCACTGTATAAGTATATACTACATTGTATACATAATTTCTGTTTTTTTTTACATTAAACACTGGCATTGATCCATGACGGATCTGATACCTTCCTAGCCCATTGACAAACCCCAAGTAAACTCCGAGCTATATCAGCCTTAAAAATATTTTTTGTAAATATTTCAGAAACAAAAGCTCCTACAGTAGGCTGTAGTAGAAAGATTCTGGTTATAATACACATTTTTGGAAAACCGTGTTTTACTATATTCCAAAAACCGCATACTGATACGATGATCCATTAAAAAGTAAGCATATTTTCAATTTCTTAACTGTCAAAAAACTGTCATTAGCATTCATGAATTTTGAACAAAATCTAATTAGCTCGTTACAGTATCGAACACTATTTTTTGTGAAAATCTCATGCAAATAACTCAGCTGTTTAGGAGCTATTAGACACTTATTGGAATAAAACCTGACCTTATTTAACCATCGACCCTATAGTGACAGATTTGCATATAAAAAGCAGCTGCTCTGCTTCAAAATTCGGCCTTTGTGTATTTAAAAACCGGATTTATTAGTGTCGGTATTTATTAAATGAAAGTTAGCGTCTTTCTTATTAAATTTGGCTTTGGAATGTCAATTTTGAGAGGTCAGCTGTTAGTTTTCTGTGTAAATGTGTCAAAATAAAGTCGACTCTAAAATAAAGTCAGGTTTTATTCTAATAAGTCCCTATTGTGTTACGGAATGACATACACATACACACATACGCGCGCGCACATACAGACAGACGTGAAGACGATATTGCTAGGATAGGTCAAAATACACCCAAATCAAACATTTTAGGAGTCTCAAAAAAAAATTTCGTCGAAAACAATAACTCCTCTAGCTATTGCTGCGCGGGCCAGGAAGGTAAAAATGCTCTTAAGAAGGACGTAGAAGAAGCTTTAAAATATAAAAATCAGACCACTGGGTAAGGACATACATATAAACAAAAAATGTAACCCAGTAAGTAAATATTTTTTATATTTCTATGGATAGGTGTTTAACAAAGCACCGCAACAAACCTAAGCGGACATATTACTGCATAACTGACATGAGGTAGCGCCTCTTTACTTAAGAAAGTTTACGCATTTAATTATGACTTTTAGAATTTATTAACCACAAAGTATAGCCTTATATTATGTGTGATTTAACCTTAAAATTTAAGAAAATATTTTAGATTTTCTTTAAAAAATACTCTGCCAATATATGGGCCCCTAAGCTCACACTAGGTACTATATTTATAGTGTACGTGTGAGCTAATATAACTTAAAACTGAAATATATTTTATTCAACTCCAGACTAAATTACCTTCTGTTTGATACCACACAAGCCATTTTTTTACTTAAACTCAAGTTTTTGAAATCTACCCCCACCCTTAATAAAAACAAAATTTATAATGTATTTTGCTAAACTCCGGACTCAATTACCTTTCGTTTGATATCACACACGCCATATTTTCACTTAAACTCTAATTTTTGAAATATACCCCCACCCTTTTTTTAAAATAAATTACAATGTATTTTGTTTAACTCCAGACTCAATTATCTTTCGTTTGATATCACACACGCCATATTTTCACATAAACTCTAATTTTTGAAATCTACCCCCACCCTTTTATTTGGTTTGTGTTCGGTGGATTTTGTTCATTTTTAAATGGGACCATCTCGACCCAAGACCCAGCCTAGTTAATAAATTTCATTAAAATCGGCCAAGCGGTTTTTGAGTTTTGCGCGTTGGTCGTTACAGACAGACAGACAGACATACAGACAGACAGACAGACAGACGGCGCAACAAAAAAGTTTCAAAATCATCTGAAACGCAAAGATATATAAAAATTTTTGAAATCGGAACAACTTTTTTTTTCTCAAAAAATTAGGATCACCATAGCTCACACTGCTATAGTATATGTGTGAGCTAAAAAACATGGGTCAACAATTTTTTTCGACTATACCAATTCGATATTTTTTAAATTTCTGATACACTCTATATATATATTATATATATACTTTTGGGTCGAAAAAATGTTTACATAAAGAAATTGTAAAAGCCAGGCTTTTCCAGTTTGGTGAAATAATACAATGCGTTTTTGGTTTGTTAGCTTTTTACAACCGCTTTTAATAAAAATTTGGCTCTGTAACGAAATACCGCGGATCAAAATAAAATTCTTTTTGGTTGAAAAATTTTCTTTTTATATATAACGGAAATTGTAACGCGTTTTTTGTTTGTTAACTTTTTACAACCACTTTTAATAAAAATTTGGCCCTGGTGCGAAATAGGGCGGATCAAAATAGCGCACTTATTTGAGCACGTGTCCAAATTATAGCTTATATAGAATGGCGCGAATTTAAAAAAAGAAAACTTATTTATTAAAATAAACATTTTTTGTTTGAAATATCTAACTTGTATTGCTCGATTAAGGGATCCTAAGCTAGCTTATTAAAAAAAAAAGATTTAAAAAAAAGTTAAACAGGCAGGCAGCATACGCTATTTTGATACGCGCTAACTTAAACATGCGCTGTTTTAAACGCGCCCTATTTTAAAGACGTGTCATTTTCAAGCGCCCTATTTCACGAGTCAAAAATAAAGTTAATTCCCGTTTGTGCATATTAGTTATTTTTGTACTTTTGACTTGTTTGAGGCATTTAATATAATTTTAAAGACCTCAGTCGGAATAGTCCGGTTATCTGGAAGTCCATCGAAAATGTCGATATTTTATCGGTGTACGGATGCATTTTTAATAACGAATATTATTTCGACGGTCAAAGCAACAAAAAAACTTTAAATAAACTTTTTTTTTTTTCGAAATTCTTTCCCCCAAAGCTCTTTAAATATTCAAAACCGAGTTTTGCTTCAATTTGGATAATTTATATCTGCGAAAGTTTGGATTTTTTTTTCTCACGACTTGACAGAATTTAGTCTGCCTATTTCTATCGGAAAAAACTAAATTAGTGGCTTTACATGTCACTCAAATTCTGCAAACTCGAGCAACCGGTCCGTCCCTATGTTCTTCAAAAAGAGCATAATTTGACATGAGATTTTGTTAAGGCCTTAAAAGATCTATCAAATTTAAAAGAAAAAATTTAATTCGGTTTAGTAGTTTTTCAGTTTTTTTGAAAAAAATCAGTAAAATTTAGCCAAAAGTAGTGCTACATATATTGCCAAATTTTAGTTGTATAAATAGATATATGCCTACGCAGATGTGCCTTATATTGCCAATCAAAGTATGTCAAAACTTTTAAGGTTGCTAAGAAATTGTCTCTTTAAATTGGTTAAAACCTACGACATGTCAAATTCGTGTATCTCAAAATGGTATAGATTTTTCCTCAAAATCAATAAAAAAACGAAGTTAAAATCGGTGTTTAGAACGAAAAACATTTTCTCTGTTCTGTTTGGCCCACCCAGTATAACACTCCAAAAAAATTTTCCAAGCTTAATTATTAACTAAATGTCCTGTCGGGTCCTGTTTTAAGTCCTGTCGGGTCCTGCTGTAAAATTTGTACAGTACAGTACAGTACAGTAGTGTAAAAATTAGGCGCCGGCCCATATTTCATATAAAAGCAAAACAACGTTAATGGTAAAACATTTTTTTTTAAAACGACTTAAATTCCTATTGTCAGCCTTGGTGTTGTACCCAAGATCAGTGGCGGATTCAAGTTGTCAGAGAAATGAAAATACTTTTTAATTGTTGAACGTTAAACTTTACTATCGTCTAAAGATAAAATGAGCACATAATTTTTTTTTGAAAAATAATAAATATAAAGTTTTTACTTTTTAATCAGAATTTAAAAATAAATTTTATATCTAGGAGAAGGTCTCTGGTCCACCTGGATGACCTCAAGACAAAAAACTCCGGTTTCTGTTGCAAGCCATATATTTTTTGAAGTAATCCATGTTAATATATCAAAATTTAATTATTAGCCAAAAAAAAATGATGGAATCAAAAAAAGCCATTACCCAAAAATGATCATATTTCCCGCAAGAAAAATGTTGTGTCACGTATAGAAAAAAAAATTGTGTGTGCTTAAGACCACACGGCAGAAGTGTAAACTTCAACAAGGCGAAATTAATAATACTGGTCTTCATCTGCATCATCATATCGCTCGTTGAATGTTCCTCTCACAGTTAGTCGACTAGAGTCGACTTCACCCGAATGAGCGTTACATAGCCGAGCCTGACGGCTCAGTTCAATTCACACACACCACAAAAACTGCTAAACGCGCTTAAAGAAGTTTACACTTCAAAAAATTGTGTGTGCTTAAGACCACACGGCAGAAGTGTAAACTTCAACAAGGCGATATTAATAATACTGGCCTTCATCTGCATCATCATATCGCTCGCTGAATGTTCCTCTCACAGTTAGTCGACTCGAGCCGACTTCACCCGAATGAGCGTTACATAGCCGAGCCTGACGGCTCAGTTCAATTCACTACCCACAAAAACTGCTAAACGCGCCTAAAGAAGTTTACACTTCAAAAAGTTGATGACCAAAAACATGAGTCCTGTTGGCTCTTGACCATGCACTGTTGGTTCCTGTTGGGACCTGACTAGTGTCCTGTTGTAAAATTTGTACAGTACTGTTGTGAGCTGATGACCCCTCAGTTTTCATACTTTATTTAAACCAGAACCTCATGTAACTAATATATTAACCCACCCTCCCCCAGTGCGCAAAATTACCACTTTATGCCCGCTGTTTTTATAAAGTATGGCTTAAAAGGAATGGCCCACACAAATTCGAAATACTGTTTAACGTCCCAATTCTAAGAAGAAAATTTGAGGAACAATTTTTAATTAAAAATCAATTTAAGTATTGGGATCACCTTAATAAGTGCGAAAAGTTAAAGTTATACAATTCAAAAATAATGGGAACCATTATAATAAAACATATGGTTTTTATAGCTTTAATTGGATAGTCTTGTTTTTCAAATAAAATGCATAACGTGTTTCAGAATATTAAATTATGTAATTATTTTTTATGAAAAATCTAAGCAAATTATTATATAATAAACTGATTTGCTGGGATAGGATAAATATTTTTTCTATAAGCGTGCGGAAAAGTTCACTTTTCCGCACGCATTTTAGTGTGGAAAGTGCCACTTTTCCGCACTAGTGCGGAAAAATATTTTTGTTACGATTTTGAGGTGTTCTATAACATTTAGACCGTTCAAAATACATTTGTATCTTTCCTACCACACGAAATATCCTAAAAATATTCAAATTGACTAAAATTCTGCTATATTTTCAATATTTTCGATAAAATAAAGTTTTCAGTAAAATAGGTTCAAATTATAAGTTTTTAACCTCCCCGGTATAAATATCGTCATTGTCAATATCAAACAACAATGAACACTAGTGGTTTTAGATTTGGCATCTTAAATCACCATATCAACAAAGTACAAACAAACTGTCAAAACAAAGCCAATTTTGCAGATACAAGCGTCTTTTGAATTTTTCAAACAAAAAAATCAGATTTTCAATGGATTCTTCGGACGAAGATCTACCCCAGTCAGTTCTAGAAGCCGCTAGAATCGCTAATTTGGACCTGCTTCCTTCAAAATCTCGTCACAGGTATGAGAAGGAATATAGTTTGTTTGAGAGATGGTGCCACGCTAAAGGCATCAAATCCCTTCAAGAAGCTGTTTTTTTGGCATATTTCTCCGAAATTTCCAAAACGTGCAAACCGAATACCCTTTGGTCGAGGTATTCTATGCTCAAAAGTGTAATAAAACTCAGAAAAAACGTTGACTTAAGCAATTTTTTTAAAGTTACGGCCTACTTGAAAAAACAAAACGTTGGATTCAGACCCAAGAAGTCAAAAATCTTCACAAAAGAAGAAATTTTCAAGTTTTTAAGCGAAGCTCCTGACCTAGTTTATTTGCATATGAAAGTTGCCACGATTTTTGGTTTGGCGGGCGCATGTCGCCGTGAAGAACTAGCAAAAATGTGCCAGATGACATTGAAGAAAAAGGAAATATGATCATTATAAAAATTCCTGACTGAAAAAACCATACATTTAGAAGTTTTGCTATTTCAGAAGAAGCCGAGAATGGAAAACTTCTCCAATTGATCCGAAAATATGTCAACTTAAGGAAACCAGAGACCCCACATAGACGGTTCTTCGTAAACTACAAAAAAGGAGCATGTACGGTACAATGCATTGGAATTAATACATTCGGTAAAATGCCATCAGATATCGCATGCTATCTGAAGCTTTCAAATCCAGAATTATACACGGACCACAGCTTCCGACGTTCTGCCGCAACAATGTTGGCAGATTCAGGCGAAGGAATAACCAATATCAAACGACTCGGTGGATGGAAATCTTCAAGTGTCGCAGAAGGGTCCCTTGACAGTTCAACTGGATTCCAAAAAAATATTTCGAATAAAATTTTGAAGTTCAGTCACCCTGGTCCTTCAACTAGTCAGCAACTTTCTTCTACCATACAACCTTCCAAAGTGCCTCAATCAGCCCCAAATGCATGACCACAGTTGCAACAGATGTTTCCGAAAACTTGGAGAACGCAGTGGAGAACCAAAACCCAAGTTTCAAATCTGCCACTTCATTTGAGAAAACACTTGCCTCTGCTATCAACTTACAGCACGCTACAAACTGCACCTTTAATATTAATGTTAATAATAATAATTGATTTGATTAAAGTGTTTTGAATATAAATAATTTTCTGATTAATTTTTAGTTTTTTCCTCACGCTTATAGAAAAAATAATGTACCTAACTCGGGCGTAAAGTGTCTTTTCCGCACTTGATTGCTGGCCAAACTCCGCTATTGCGTCGTTTGGCCATCAGCAAACGCGTGCGAAAAAGAGGCACTTTCCGCACTAGTTAGGTAAACTACTATAATTTCGCCAATTTGGCAAAAAACTAATATAAAATAGATGAAACTTTTGCATGCGAGAAAAACTAATTTTTGTATTTGTTTAAAGATTGCTTATTTGATAAAATTAAGCTTTTTGCGATACCTACATTTTTGGCTTAAATTTGTTTATTGAAATTTACGCTTGCTATCTAAGGCAATGCTGGTGATAAAAATTTTACTTTAGAACAAATCAATATCATTTTGTCAAAAAAATTTTCTAAATGAGCTAAAAAAATGGGTATTTCATTGTATGCTGCTTATTTTAATTTTTGGCTAAACACAAACTGAACTTAATGAAACTCAATACATTCGCACAAAAGCTAAAATGATTGAGTATTACAGATGGCTTCACCACACTAATAGAGTTGCTTGTTAGTTCATCGAATCCCCTTTTTTGCCGAAGCTTATAACTTCATTTACCCGGAATTCTGTTTTGCAGCTGTTTGAAAAGCTATGAATTTTGTTGAAGAAGCTACCAATCCTTTTACCTAAAAATTGTAAGTTTTTGTGATTTCTCTTAAAAACCAATACTCAGAAACGAGAGTTGAGTCCGTAAGTCTACAAGTCTAGATTTTGGTTAAAGCTTTAACTCATTTTTCCCTTGAATGCAATAGTTTTTAATAGTTATATAAATTGTTCATAAATAGATACCTTGCGATTTTTTCGTTGTAACAAAGACATTATTTCCACACAAACGTTAGAAATAAATAAAAAGAATATAATATTTTGGTTTAAAAATGATAGCCATATTTAAACCTCCAGACGTCAATAGGAAAACCTTGCCGCAATCCTCAACGCCTTAAACTGGAACGTTAATTAAGTTATTTTAATTATGCATGGTCCATAAAACCTTTTGTTCGGACCGACTCGATCCATATCACGACCTTTGCATATACATTTACCTGACCTCGAACCATTTTTCAAAAAGTTTGACGATAAATTTGAGAGTCAAATTGCCGTTATAATAGGTGTTGTCAGGTGCTCGTATATCTCCCTTGCTATAAATGATAAAGAGGTCAGGAGAAAGCCATGCAGGAATTTGTCACGCGAAGGAAGTCTTATCACTCTCTTTAGAAACCATCCATTACTTGTACACAAATATGTTTTTCAAATTTATTTTAAACCTGTTTAGAAAGAAAATGATTTCCGGTTTTCGCTTACGCCTAACAAAAACAGATTGTAATGCCGAAATAGCTATTAGGGACCTTTTGTACATGTTGTACTCAATTGGCGAAAACGGTCACTGCCCGATGTGGATCTTTCGAATTTTTCACATCGCGTTACGGGTATATTTTATATACCCAAAACGCGTTGTGTGTAAATTCGAAAAACCCACGACGCGAAATCACGATTATCGGCGGAGACACGCGACGGTTTTCGTGTTATGGGTAATAATAAATACCCACAATCCAAAAATACATAACCTTACTTTATTTAATCGGCAGCAACAGTCAGCAAGTGTTTGTTTTGTTTATTTATTTGTCCTTTCTCAAAGTTTTAAGTGAAATTTCGATAAAAATGGATCCGTTATAAGACAGCGCTGTACAAAATGGCGCGGAACAAAATAGCGGCGACAAAACAGCGCTGGGACAAAACAGCGCTGCGACAAAATAGCGATGGTATAAAATAGCGCTGGTAGAAAATAGCCCTGGTACAAAATAGCGCCGGTACAATATAGCGCCGGTACAAAATAGCGCGGAACAAAATAGCGAGGGTACAAAATAGCGGTATTACAAAATAGCGCATTTTGTAGGGGCGCTGTTTTGTATAAATACATTTGTATCCAATGCCGTTTTATCAAATATTTGGTTTGATTCGGTTTTGGCATATATACTTCGACTAAGGGGTTTCTTCTAACATATTTTTTCAAAAAAAAAAACTTTCCTGACTCTTTCCCACGATCCTAGAAGGTGTGAATCCAAACCGAACCGAACCAAACCAAACCGACCAGCATAGATTTTCAAAAAAAGCTTCCCTTACTTCTTTCCCGGGATCCTAGAGCGTGTGAATCCGAACCAAACTGAACCGAACCAATCAGATTCACAGCCTCTAGGATCCCTGTAAAGAAGTCAGGGAAGTTTTTTTTTTTTAAATATGCTGGTATAGCTAAACATAATAGCGCATTTTGGTTCAGTTTGGATTGGTTTGAATCGGATTCGATATTTTGTATTTTAGATATTTTACTATTCGATATTCTAAAGTTTCGATATTTTGTTGTTTTGATATTTTGCAGTTTCGACATTTTAATTCGATATTTTTTGTTTCCGTTATAAGGAAACTAATAACCAGCCAGATCAGCTAGGTTTAACTTTTTTTCTTCAATTATTTGCGCTATTTTGTATCGGTGCTATTTTGTACCGGCCGATATCGGTATTAATAAGTATGAATAAATCATGAATAAATCTTAAAAACGTGTCAGTATTTTTATTTTACAATTTTTTTTCGCATTATGGATATTCTTTATCACCCATAACATAAAACCCGTCGCGTGTCTCCGACAATAATTGTGATTTCGTGTCGTGGATTTTTCCATTTTACGCACAACGCGTTTTGGGTATATACAGTGTGTCCACGTAAGTTGGCGGCATATGGGAAACTTTTTTATTATTAGCTTTACAAAAAAAAGTTATTCTTCATAAAAAGTTCTGCATGGTCCAAAACCTAAAATGCAACCATCAGATGTTAAATTTTTTCAGTCATATTACGAGATTTGTCAAAAAATTTGATTTTTGCTCTAGAGTAAAGTACCTTTTTTTTGACAATATCGAAAATTGTTATAAAGAAAAGATGTTTAGAATTAAAAATAGCTTTCAAATATTCAACATTGTTTATTTACATTATTATTATTTGCATCCTAGATTAATTATGCCTTAATGTGCAAACTTAAATTTCCAACGTAATCGCCGAGAAAATGTAGAAAAAAATATTTTTTTAATGTAAATAAACAATGCTGAATATTTGAAAGCTATTTTTAATTCTAAACATCTTTTCTTTACTTACTTTAACTCACTCACTTACTTTTTATAAAGAATAACTTTTTTTCGTAAAGCTAATAATAAAAAAGTTTCCCATATGCCGCCAACTTACGTGGACACACTGTATATATACCCGTAACGCGATGTGGAAAATTCGAAAAATCCACATCGCATTGTGAGTATAAAATTCGGGCAATGACCGTTTTCGTCAATTGAGTACAACATACACACTCTTTTACCTAACTGTATCCTTTATAAATGCAACATTGAATGACAGATGTCACGTAATATTTGAAAGTCCAATTTCGACCTTTTGCAGACACGATTTGTGTTTGCGTTTTTTCTGTTATTCTTTATTTATCTGTCAAAAGCCTGTTTCGTGATCTGTACGAAAAATTAATTAAAAAGTTCCGAAAACAACTAGGGTATAACTGGAATACCAAACAAGGAAAAAACTACCCGGAAAATATAGGATCGATCTGTGCACTGGGAAATTTTTAAGTTAATGATCAAATAATTTTTTTCCCTGTAAGGCCGCCTTGTTTGTGGTAAAAGCAAATAGGTACTAACTTATAAGTCTAAGATGTTGCCACAGCTACAGTGTGTTATCACTTAGGTACGACTCTGTTTTATCCCTAAAACTACCTTCGCTTAGCTTCTACGACAAAAAAACCAACTACTACCTTATTTTATTATGACTGTAGTAGTTGGTTTTGTGGTGGTTGAAGTTAGGTGAAGGTAGTTTTGATGATAGAGGCTAGGTAAAGGAGGTAGCAGTTGGTCTTTTAATTAAAATATGTAATAACATAAATTAATTTAATAAATTAGATATAAAATAAGAGATTACTGAGTTGCCTGGTCAGTACCAATTATTACTGAGTTTTGTCTCGTTTTCTCAAAAATTAATCATTTAAATGAAAATATATAAAAATATGGTATAAAAATAATTTATATTTCATTTGATTTATTTTGTTTTAAGTTTTTATAGAAAATAAAGTATTTTTTACAGATTGTAACAGAACATATGTAAAATCGGACACCGACACACTCATTGAGTTGTATAACGCCCTGGCGTCAATGGATACACTACTTTTTGCAAGGTAAAATTCTATCATAAATTTGCCTTTTCAATGATCTTTTTACGACCTTTAACTTCTTTTCTGCTTCTTATCATAATCAAATAAAAACTATAAAAATGACCAATACTACACCTTTTTGTAGACGTACTTGCTTTTTAAAAAGGAAAACCTTGCCGCAATCCTCAACGCCTTTAACTGGAACGTTAATTAAGTTAATTTAATTATGCATGGTCCATAAAACCTTTTGTTTGGACCGGCTCGATCCATATCACCTTTGCATATACATTTACCTGACCTCGAACCATTTTTCAAAAAGTTTGACGATAAATTTGAGAGTCAAATTGCCGTTATAATAGGTGTTGTCAGGTGCTCGTATATCTCCCTTGCTATAAATGATAAAGAGGTCAGGAGAAAGCCATGCAGGAATTTGTCACGCGAAGGAAGTCTTATCACTCTCTTTAGAAACCATCCATTACTTGTACACAAATATGTTTTTCAAATTTATTTTAAACCTGTTTAGAGAGAAAATGATTTCCGGTTTTCGCTTACGCCTAACAAAAACAGATTGTAATGCCGAAATAGCTATTAGAGACGTTTTGTACACACTCCTTTAGCTAACTTTATCCTTTATAAATGTGACATTGAATGGCAGATGTCACGTAATATTTGAAAGTCCAATTTCGACCTTTTGCAGACACGATTTGTGTTTGCGTTTTTTCTGTTATCCTTTATTTATCTGTCAAAAGCCTGTTTCGTGATCTGTACGAAAAATTAATTAAAAAGTTCCGAAAACAACTAGAGTATAACTGGAAAACCAATACAGGGAAAAAACCACCCGGAAAATATAGGATCGATCTGTGCACTGGAAAATTTTCAAGTTACTGATCAAATAATTTTTTTTTTCGCTGTAAGGCCGCCTTGTTTGTGGTAAAAGCAAATAGGTACTAACGTATAAGTCTAAGATGTTGCCACAGCTACAATGTGTTATCACTTAGGTACGACTCTGTTTTATCCCAAAAACTACCTTCGCTTAGCTTCTACCACAAAAAAACCAATTACTACCTTATTTTATTATGAGTATAGTAGTTGGTTTTGTGGTGGTTGAAGTTAGGGGAAGGTAGTTTTGATGATAGAGGCTAGGTAAAGAAGGTTCAGTTGGTCTTTTAATTAAAATATGTAATAACATAAATTAGTTTGATAAATTAGATATAAAATAAGAGATTACTGAGTTGCCTGGTCAGTACCAATTATTCAAAGATACGAATCCTAAAGATTTCCGATATTTTTCCTAAACTAAACCGAAATTACTGAGTTTTGTCTCGTTTTCTCAAAAATTAATCATTTAAGAGAAAATATATAAAAATATGGTATAAAAATAATTTATATTTCATTTGTCTTATTTTGTTTTAAGTTTTTATTGAAAATAAAGTATTTTTTACAGATTGTAACAAAACATATGTAAAATCGGACACCGATACACTACTTTTTGCAAGATAAAATTTTATCATAAATTTGCCTTTTCAATGATCCTTTTGCGACTTTTAACTTCTTTTCTGCTTCTTATCATACTCAAATAAAAACTATAAAAATGACCAGTATTACACCTTTTTGTAGTCGTACTTGCTTTTTAAAAAGGAAAACCTTGCCGCAATCCTCAACGCCTTTAACTAGAACGTTAATTAAGTTAATTTAATTATGCATGGTCCATAAAACCTTTTGTTTGGACCGACTCGATCCATTACACGACCTTTGCATATACATTTACCTGACCTCGAAGCATTTTTCAAAAAGTTTGACGATAAATTTGAGAGTCAAATTGCCGTTATAATAGGTGTTGTCAGGTGCTCGTATATCTCCCTTGCTATAAATGACAAAGAGGTCAGGAGAAAGCCATGCAGAAATTTGTCACGCGAAGGAAGTCTTATCACTCTCTTTAGAATCCATCCATTACTTGTACACAAATATGTTTTTCAAATTTATTTTAAACCTGTTTAGAAAGAAAATGATTTCCGGTTTTCGCTTACGCCTAACAAAAACAGATTGTAATGCCGAAATAGCAATTAGGGACCTTTTGTACACACTCCTTTAGCTAACTTTATCTTTTATAAATGCGACATTGAATGACAGATGTCACGTAACATTTGACAGTCCAATTTCGACCTTTTGCAGACACGATTTGTGTTTGCGTTTTTTCTGTTATCCTTTATTTATCTGTCAAAAGCCTGTTTCGTGATCTGTACGAAAAATTAATTAAAAAGTTCCGAAAACAACTAGAGTATAACTGGAAAACCAATACAAGGAAAAAACTACCCGGAAAATATAGGATCGATCTGTGCACTGGGAAATTTTCAAGTTACTGATCAAATAATTTTTTTTTCGCTGTAAGGCCGCCTTGTTTGTGGTAAAAGCAAATAGGTACTAACTTATAAGTCTAAGATGTTGCCACAGCTACAGTGTGTTATCACTTAGGTACGACTCTGTTTTATCCCAAAAACTACCTTCGCTTAGCTTCTACCACAAAAAACCAACTACTACCTTATTTTATTATGAGTGTAGTAGTTGGTTTTGTGGTGGTTGAAGTTAGGGGAAGGTAGTTTTGATGATAGAGGCTAGGTAAAGGAGGTATCAGTTGGTCTATTAATTAAAATATGTAATAACATAAATTAATTTGATAAATTAGATATAAAATAAGAGAATACTGAGTTGCCTGGTCAGTACCAATTATTCAAAGATACGAATCCTAAAGATTTCCGATATTTTTCCTAAACTAAACCGAAATTACTGAGTTTTGTCTCGTTTTCTCAAAAATTAATCATTTAAAAGAAAATATATAAAAATATGGTATAAAAATAATTTATATTTCATTTGTCTTATTTTGTTTTAAGTTTTTATAGAAAATAAAGTATTTTTTACAGATTGTAACAGAACATATGTAAAATCGGACACCGATACACCACTTTTTGCAAGGTAAAATTCTATCATAAATTTGCCTTTTCAATGATTCTTTTACGACCTTTAACTTCTTTTCTGCTTCTTATCATAATCAAATAAAAACTATAAAAATGACCAGTATTACACCTTTTTGTAGTCGTACTTGCTTTTTAAAAAGGAAAACCTTGCCGCATTCCTCAACGCCTTTAACTAGAACGTTAATTAAGTTAATTTAATTATGCATGGTCCATAAAATCTTTTGTTTGGACCGACTCGATCTATATCACCTTTGCATATACATTTACCTGACCTCGAACCATTTTTCAAAAAGTTAGACGATAAATTTGAGAGTCAAATTGGCGTTATAATAGGTGTCAGGTGCTCGTATATCTCCCTTGCTATAAGTGATAAGGAGGTCAAGAGAAAGCCATGCAGGAATTTGTCACGCGAAGGAAGCCTTATCACTTAGAAACCATCCAGTACTTGTACATAAATATGTTTTTCAAATGTATTTTAAACCTGTTTAGAAAGAAAATGATTTCCAGTTTTGCTTACGCTTAACAGGAACACCTTGTATTGTAATGCCGAAATTTAGCTAACTTTATCCTTTATTTGCATTATTTCTGTTATCCTTTATTTATCTGTCAAAAGCCTGTTTCGTGTTCTGGACGAAAAATTAATTAAAAAGTTCCGAAAACAACTAGTAAAACTGAAAAGCCAATACCAGGAAAAACTACTCGAAAAATAAAGGATTGATCTGTGCACTGTGAAATTTTTAATTTACTGACCAATGAATTTTCGAGTTTTTCGCTGTAGGCCGCCTTGTTTGTGGTAAAAACAAATAGATACTTACTTATAAGTCTAAGCTGTTACCAGAGCTACAGTGAGTTATCACTTAGCTACAACTTTGTTTTATCCCAAAAACCAACTTCGCTTAGCTTCTACTACCAAAAAACCAACTACTACCTTCATTGATTATGATTGTAGTAGTTGGTTTTGTGGTGGTAGAAGATATGGGAAGGTGGTGGTAATTAGATTTTTGAGGGGAGGAGGAAAGACGGATCTAGTTGATTTTTTTGGTGACAGAAGGTAAGGGAAGTTGGCAGTAGTTGGTTTTTGATGGTAGAAGCTAGGGACAGGTGTTAGTAATTGGTTTTTTTGCTGGTGTAAGATTGAAGAAAATGGTACTAGTAGGTTTTTTTGGAGGTACAGGTTAAGCAAATGTAATATTAATTGTTTTTTTGATAATAGAAGCTTGGGGAAGGTGGTAGTAGTTGGCTTATTGCTGGTAGAAGCTACAGGAAGATTCAAATCAAAGATGGTAGTAGTTGGTTTTTTAGTAAAAAAATGTATTTTTGAGATAAAACTGATGTGTACTTATAAGTTATTGATGGTTAGGTAACTGTTTAGGAGTGGTAGCAGCTTTGATTTATTAATTAGGATTAGTTTCGACCTGACATAGAAAAGTATAAAATAGTCGTTGTTCAGTGAAATTCTGGTCAGTTAAATAGGTAGACTCTATGTACTGTGAACTTCTCCTTGTTTTTACACACTTTACAGAATATTGATGACTTTTATTTAGTTGCTGAACACTATTGCCAAACAATACATATCTACCGGTTTTATACAAACTAGTTCTCAGTAATTGGCTTAAAATTAAATCTGCGGATCAACCCGCATTGGTGGGTGACTTAAAATAATGGTATCAAAAATATTTTAAATTTACAATATATTTTGTAATAACGGTATATGCGCGGCAGCGTTGTCTCTAAATAATGCGAGTATCCTGCAAATACGTAATATTCCAATACCCACGGTTATTTCCAATTTATGATGCAAACATTAAGAAATAGCAATATCAAATGTACATAAGAGTGTCCTTCTAGCGGACTTTAGTATAAAATGTCCTGATTGGTTTTTTTCAAACACATGCATATTATTTTACTAATACATATTATTTTACTGGCGTATATCGTCCCCACACGTTTGGTCCGTCTCGTCACGTGGATTTATCGGCGCACAGTGGCCAAAAACCCTATCTATGGAAATGTACTACCACAACTTTAAATAACGATAAAGATATATTTTTTTAAAGAGTTTAATCGCAAGAAAGTTTTTTTTTTCAAATAAGGCAATTTCATTTATGGCGCCTTTTTGGAAGGCTTTACATCTTCTCCTGGATAAATAGTGACAGCTTTGACCAACGTCAAAAATGATGGGAAGGTTAATAGGCTAAAAAGGGCACTAAACTGAGAGACCTATTAACCTGGGGTGGCGACAATGATCTCTATATATTTATAACTGGATAGGCCTTTACATATATGCAAAATTTTATAGAGAGAGCACGCTGCGCAGGAGGTGCTACCTTTCCTTTTTTAGTTTTACTCTCCGATGATATTCTGTGATTTTGAAAGTTCGCGAGCGTTTGATTTTTAATCCATAACTGGATTTTTACTGCGATTAGGACTAAAAAAGTTTTTTAAATAATCAAAGCTACTTACTTCAAAAAGGAAACCGGCTTTACCCTCCTATGAAACTCGTTTTTGCAAGCAACGCATCGTGTTCCCATTTTTTATTCTTGTTAAAAAAAAACAAGTTCAAAAATATACTGACAACATTGGCAAACACTTTAATGCAAATCACAAATGACAATCTCCTTGAAGTATTGAGTTCACAGAGTACCACAGAACTAGAGAGAAAAAGGTTGCAATGCTTAGCATTCATTGCATGTTCTCACTCTAAAAAATCAGTGGTCGTTCCAGTTAGTTCCTATATAATTCATTGAGTATATAATAATATTCCAAAACTACTAACTATAGGGTTTTCAAAATATCAAGCAAAAACTAAAAACTGCTTGTATTAAAAATAATTTATTTATTGTATGATATTTTAAAACTCTTTGTAGATATTTTTATTTTTGAAATAAGCTGGGCTTGGAATGGCGCCACTTTAAAAAAAAAATTCCCATAAGAATCCATGTAAAAACTTTTATCTGGGACACATGGTATACCACAACTATTTTTTAAAGTTTCTAAACAAGTCACGATAACACATGGACTGCCTAGGCTTATCGGGACAATTAATGTGTATGCGCATGCCTTAAGTGAAAAACGGGGTGATTGGAAAGAGTGAAACCAATGTAGGTTTGTGGCAGATTTGGGCAGAGACGTGGCTTGTTTGCGCTTCTTGCTTGGCATTGAAAGCTGATTTCAACCTACAAAAGCCGTGGTGAGATTTCTGAGATATAGAAGTCGAAGAAGAAAATGACAAAGACAGAGCAATAAATAAACTAGTCACACAAAAATTATATTCAAAAATAAGCACATATCACGTGACTGTGCCAAACCCATTTTGGTTTCACTTCTTATATCGTACTAGTGAATATAATTTTGGCTTTCTTATTTGAATGGTTTAAAAATAAGCTAAGTGTTTATTTATTACACGTGTATTCTATTAAAAGAAAATAGTTGCTTAACATAAGTTTTAAAAAAGAAAGGGTTGGAAAAATTGATTTTTAGAAACGTTAATGCTTTATTCGCTTTCTAAAAGTTTTTTCTACTTTCGTGCGAGAAGTACGTACTTCTTGCCCTCATTTGCGGGAGAGAATTCGAATGTCGCACACCGAAACCAGCAAATTCCATTCCAACACGATTTTTTATTTGTGGAATTGCCTTTTAAAACGTCATTTTTACATGTTTTAATATTTTCTGGACAAAATACTACTCAATAATAAAGGTTTTTATGTTATTTAATGTACTTTTTTTTATATATTTTAGGACGTTTAGTAATTACTGAAAAAATTGCATTTTTTTAAATAATTGAGTGACTTTCGTAGGTTTTTGTAAACGTCAAATATATCAACAATAGAATTTTGCTTGACACATTGCATGTCACTTGATTTTTATATTAATTTAGACTGTTAGCTTACGTAACTAGGTCCACCGCAAAGGCAACACAAATTTTTTACATCATCACTTGTTTCATTTAAACCACAAAAACGTATCCAAGCTATTCGAATAACAGGAGCTCTAAGAAACCTAAAAGTAATATTTCCATTTTGATTTTTTAGTTTGCTTTAATTGGTGTCGCAACCAGGAATATGTCTTGGGGTGTATGATGATGTGTACGTATGCCGTATTTTATGCTATTTTATTTTTCTATTTATGAAATATGTGGGAAATATCTAAGAATCCTTAGGCTTGGAGGTGGCCGGACCCCGACCCAGCCTTCTGGGTGCGCAAATGCTTTAATTATATTTTATCCTTTACTTTTAACAACTCTCTACACTGGAACAGTGGTGTAACTAAACAAATAAAACAGTGCTTTAGCATATTGATATCTTACAATAGCACTTTATCTTTTAAAACTTTGATGTTCTGTGATTTAAAATAATAATAGTAGGTAACGCATTTTAAATAAACCACTGTGCATTGCGCTTTCATTTCGACTTCAGAGCCGGTACCTCTGGTCACGCCCGAGGAAAACTATAAAAATAGTTTTTGAGGAAAGAAACACTTTTCCGCACTAGTGCGAAAAAAACAGCACCACGACTAAAAATATAACAAACCTGTCAGTCAAAACACTATACGTTGTCAAAATTTAATAACAATAAATTCTTGTAAAATTTTGGTTCACTTAATGCTGGCCCGAATTAACGAAGCGCGTCGTTCGGCCATCTAGAATTATATGCGGCAATGTGATATTTTTTGCACTTGTTAGATAAACTAGTATTTTCTACTAGCATGTGGATAACTTCACTTTTCTGCGCGCATTGTAGAGTTAAAAGCGCGACTTTTCGCATTGATAAAAAGAAATTAAAAAAAATAAGTTAGTTTTTAGGAAGTTACTAAGTACTTTTTAATGTTGTTCATTTCTATGGTTAATTCTTTATTATTACTACAAATATTTACGTCTCTTAAATACAAACTTCTTATAACTCCTTGTTTTGTAGCAAAGAATGACTAGATTTAAAATGTAGGTACTGTCCCGTGTTATTAAAAATGACTAAAAACATAATGGTCATTCCGAGAAATTAATAAACTCAACGATATCTAAAATTTTTAGGGATTTTCTGGTTTTGTTTTAGTTACAAAACTCCTTATCGTATTTCTCGATAAAAATACTGTTTTTATATTATGTTTTCTGAAATCCCTTGAACATAAGACGAATAGCCAAGCACTATAATATAAAAACAGTATTTTCATCGGGAAATACGATAAAGAGTTTTGTAACTAAAGCAAAACCAGAAAATACCTCAAATAATAAGGAATGTATTTACCAAATCCCGTGTGAGTGTGGTAAATCATATGTAGGTGAAACAAAACGCCTTCTTCAGGTAAACTAATACAGCACCATTTTGAAGACAAGAGTGTATCTGCAGTGTAATATAAAATTTAGAATCTAATAATTACAATAAATTTAATTCCATATGGAAATTTTAAGACATTATAATTAAAAAACTATTATTCAAGGGAATCGAGCGAAGCGCCTCGCACCTCATACCCTAGTTGCGGCTCTGATTTCGTGAGGCGTGTCGATCGACTTTGAAGGGCTGGCCATTTTCAGGTTCCTGTAAAGGACATACTTATGCAATTTTCGTATTCTCATCTTTTATTGTGACAATCAAAAGCCACTTATTGCGTAAATAGGCAACCGGGAGTATTGGAATATTACGTATATGGTATCCTTGTAGTAAGGGATAAAGTTTAAACCAAGCTGTGCTTGCCTCAGATAAAGGATAAGTGAAAAATGGGACATGCAAAAGTCCCTAATAACAAAAAATACACAAGAAAATTAAAACAAACTAAAAAAGAGGCCATTTTAAGAGTGTGAGTGACCAAAAAAATAACATATCAGTACATATAAAAAAAATAATAATAAATGGATCACGAGGGATCTTAGCCCATTAGAAGTCTCCAAGTGAAATTTACGATATATCAGCCTTTAAAAAGAGTCCTTAGGGTAAAACGAATATCTTACTCTAGGCCTACGACCTGCCAATAATAACACTAGTTTAACGGCCCATTTTTTAAGATAATTATGAACCTAGACGTGAATCATTTTGAAACAAAATTTACTCATAGTTACGAATATTTCCAAAAATTATGAAAAATATTAAAATAGTTCACAAATAATAAAAGATCAAGTTTTAAATATGTTTTAATTTATTATAAAAAAATTTCAAATATTTTTAAAATTCTAAAAAGTTACATAAATAATAAATAACTTGGGAGTCATGGTGCACCAGGTTATTGAGGAGGTTATTTATGATAAAAAAAATATATTACATGGGGGTCGATCAGTACTCATCTGTTTTTAAGATATAGGATTTTCCACTTAGCTTTAATTGTGATCCAAAAATGTATTATTTCCTTTTTTTGATAAAACGGAAGTTAAGTTTTAGTCTGTCAAAATAACCTTCACAAATATATAAAAATCAAAAATATTTTTATTAATATGTCCCTGCAGACTTATTTTTATTATTAAAAAATATCAAGAAAACATTGCGTTTAATATGGCATTAGTTCGTTCCAAATAAATTTTCCTGAAAAAAATTGGCCGCATAATTTTTTTTAAAATATTTTTATCTCCACGTATTGCGCTTGTTCTAATACACGACACGAGAAAGTTGTCCTATGGCCCCTAAAGTTACACACCTTGTATACTACCCTATTTTTGTGAGCAAAATTAAGATGATCAAGTAACCTGTAATAATAAATACCATTCTAAATCTAAAGACTTAAATTTATTTCATTATGATTTCCATATGTCAAAACTTTTCTTTGTTTGATTTCCCTGTGCGTTGTTTTACTATGTGCGCTTTTTTCTTTACGCGATTTTTTTTTCAGCATTTTTTCCTGTTCGAATATTTCCCATGCGTTTATTTACGGTTACCGTTTTACCATTACCCTCCCCCCTAAGACTTTTGTTCCAGAACCTTTCTTGATTAATTTAGGCTTCCAGTTACGGCCCCATGGCAAGTATGGCGCATGGCGCGTCATTGGTTAGCCAAACAAGAAACTTTGGGGGTTCGGTTCGGTTCAGTTCGGTTCGGTTCGGTTCAGGGGCTTCTTAGTCCTTTCTAGAGGTCTGTAAAAGAGGCCACCACAAAAAAAACCCAATGGTTCTTGAAGAGGCGTCTTTAGTCATAGTCGCACTTCAGATGTCTATAAACGAAACTATGATACGGCCATGTCCAGGTATCCCAAGTGGAGGCAGAAACCGTGGTCGTTGTATTCCCATCTCCTAGAGGCTATAAAAAGCCCTTTAGAACATAGCAATATGCGCTAATGACAGCGAAATTTAACAACGTAATCACCCATAATGTTGTGATTAAGACGGCACACTATGGGCCATCCTGTAGCAAAAAAATGATATTCGCGGGTACGCTTTTAAGGATTTTGTAAACGGCAATGTGATAAGAATTGTACTACTACTATGTCAGTTTAGAACGTTTTTCTACGTTGTCCGGCGCCTATTCTCCACCTCCTTCGATCCTGACAGTCATCTTCCGTCAGGTTTTTTTGACTCATTGATCTTTGGATTGACTGTTGCCATTTCAGTTTAAGACGCCCTCTTTTTCTGCGCCCTATTGGTTGCCATTCTAGAACCTGCTTTGGTAATCTTTCGTCGCTCATCCGTTGTACATGGCCGTACCTAGAGTTCCTGTATGTTAACATATTTGGATTCCAAATATGTGAACATACAGGGACTCTAGCCGTACCATATCAGTTGCCTTTTAGTGATGTCATCCGTTATGCTTCCCTCGATTCCCATTCTTTCTTTTAGGATCTCAATTCTTATATGATCTCTTCTAGATATTCTCATTGATCTTCTTATTGCATCCATTTCGACACTTTCCATTTTTGCTTTGTATTTTTCTGTTACGCGACAAGTCTCTATTCCATACAATAGCGTGCTTTCCACCATTGTTTCATATATGTTAAATTTTACATTCTTTTTTATCTCTCTGCTCCATAAAATACTGTTAAGACAACCAATAACCTTTTTTGCTTTTACTATTCTTTTTTCCAGTTCTTTACAGTCTGTTCCTGTCTTATCAAATGTGACACCCAAGTATACATACTCATTGACTGGAGATATTGTTTGTCCATTTTCTAGTTCTAATTCACTTGATTCGTTTCCAATACATAAGTACTGTGTCTTGTCCACGTTCACTGTTAACCCCCACTTTTGGTATTCTTCCGTTAACTTTCTCATCATATACTCCATGTCTTCTATATCATTAGCTACAATTACTTGGTCGTCAGCAAACTGTAGTGTGTATATGGTAACTCGGTCGTTAAGTTGTATTCCCATGCCGTGTACTTTGCGTTTCCAGTTTTTTAGAGCTACAGCGATATCTATTTTAAAAAGAGTTGGAGAGATACAACATCCCTGTCTTAAGACTTTCGTTACCAGGAATTCTTTTGAAAGTCGATTTTCAATTTTAATTTAAGATTTTGACCCTTTGTATAGTTCTTTTATCGCTTTTATGTATGTATGATTGATATTAGTCTGCTCTAACACTGTCCATAATTTTTCTACTGGAACGGTATCATATGCTTTCTGTAGGTCCACAAAGGTAACATGAGTCTCTATATTTCTGGCGCTCCTTTTCTCAAGATCTGCCTGCACAAAACCCACTTTGCTCTTCTTCTTCTTGTTCATGAAAATCATTCTCTATTAGATCTCTAAGAATCCTACCGTACAATCTACTTAGAGTACTGGTTACTGAAATTCCTCTGTAATTGTTGCAATCCAGCTTGTTTCCTTTTTTATGTATTGAGGATGTAAATGCAATTTTCCAATCATCAGATACTGGATGTCCGTTTATGCATTGATTGATAATATATGTGAGATTTTCGAGTAGATTCGCTAATCCATATTTGAGCATTTCAGCATATATTCCCCCAGGTCCGCTAGCTTTTCCGGATTTAAGCTTTTTAATACTATTCCTTATCATTTCTTTTTCGATGATTACTTCCTCTCCATGTACTTCTATGTCTCGGAGAGGCTACCAGATATTCGGGTCTCGTCTCCTGCAGCAGTCCCTTATAGTGTTCTGTCCACTGACCTGGTTTGATGATCTGGATGTTTACTTTTTCTTTTGTTGGGTTTTTACTGTAGAAATAAATTTCCATACTTTAGAACTCTGCCTACCTCCTACGTGCGTATTTATATCGTGGCATTTGCGTAAACGCAAATGCTATAAGAATTGTCCAAGCCATAAAAATGTTCAACAGTTTTTATTTGAATTTATTTTGTATCGGAATTTTTGCGAGGCAATTTTTTTGCTTACCTCTATTCAGTATAACAGTTGCGTTTCTTAACGATTTTCATTAAGTAAAAAACCAAGGAGCTTTTTATTCAAAATTTCAAAAATAAGTATTCCAAATAGTACAGAGGAGCGAAATATAAGTAAGCATTTTACATTATTAAAAAGAAATGTCATAAACATCTCAAAAATTTATTGTGGCCTAATTTATTAAATGCTGAATTTTAAAGATAACTATTTTCTTTGTGCGCTATTTAATTAAGTTTTAAAAAAAGTACCCAAAAGTACCTTTTTAATTTTTTAACATAATACTCTTTAAGCATTTTACTTCTTAAAAATGAGGACAAGCGAGTATTAAAAAAATATATTAAATATTAATGCGTTTTATTTGGAGCAGAGCCCAAGCAATCTGGAAGAAGAAATTAAATAGCTCCAGTGGCGGATTTAGGGAGGGGGCGGGGGGATTTGCTCCCCTCCATGACATAAAGCTTTTATGTTTTAGTTCCAGTAAAAAAAAGTTAGATAAACCGCAATTTTTATACAATTATTATTTTTTAAATTTTTACAAAAATTACTTACTAACTTGACTTGGACAGGGTTCACATTTATGAAAAATGGTTTTGGTTCTTGCTGCCTCCTCGGCACCTCCCCCCCCCCGCAAACCGAACCACTTTACGCCCTCTTTCGAAACCATAATATGTCGAAAACTGAATGTTTGTACAGAAATAGATTAAAAGATAAAATAATTTTTGCTCATAAATTATCAATTTTAAAAGATTTTTGTGACAAATTCTTTTTAAAAGAGAAGAGTATTAAAAAGAGCTTTTAACTCTGAGTGCTCACTTAATGAAAAATAAATTGATTTTTAAATCTTCTGTGTTTCGCCAAATTGCCATCCGATAAGCCAATATTCTCGATCCCAGTGGGTTTTATTAAAAAGCAATTAGACCTAACGATCGTATAAGGTATCAGAACAATTTTTTTATTAAAAGTTGTAAACATTTTACATTTAAGTATTTTTGAATATACAGAGTTATTAGGCAAGTGATGGCCAAAACTGATATCTTCAAAAAGCAGTCGCAGCTGTTTTTTAAAAGTTGATGAACAAAAAAAAATTCCTAATCAAAATTTTTGGAATTTTTGCGTTTCTAAAAAAATTTTTCCTTAAAAAACTTTTTGCCAAAAAAATAGTATTATATATACCCAGGGATACAAGTAATACTTTTTATCCCGATACGCGAAGTAGCACTTTATAACTTGTTAAGGGATATAAAGACACTTTTATCGATACGCAAAGTACCACTTTATAATTTGTCAAGAAATAAAAAGGCACTTTTATCACGAGGTTTATACGCTATTCTTCGCACTTTTTAGTTTATTTTCCGAGTTTTTTAAAATTTTTGAAGTATAAACTTCTTTAGGCGCATTTAGCAGTTTTTGTGGGTAGTGAATTCAACTGAGCCGTCAGGCTCGGCTATGTAACGCTCATTCGGGTGAAATCGGCTCGAGTCGAATAACTGTAAAAAGGCTAGTACACAGAAGAGTTCGGTTCGGTCCGCTTTGCAGAATATGTTATGGGCCAGTATTATTAATTTCGCCGTGTTGAAGTTTACACTTCTGCCGTGTGGTCTTAAGCACACACAATTTTTATTTGGTGTTTTTAGGTTTTGACGTTGTTTTTTGGATTTTACTGTTTAGGTCTGATCATTGACTTTTCATCCTCGTCATTCACTTTTTATCCTTGTCATGCCACTTCTCATCCCCATTTTTCGTTCATTTGTCACTTTTCATCCCGGTAATAAAAAGTGACATCTTTATCCCTAAAAATAGTATATTATATAACCAAAGAAAAAAGTGGTACTTTTTATACCGATACGCAAAGTATCACTTTACAATTTATCCAGAGATAAAAAGACACTTTTATCACGAGGTTTATATGCTATTCTTCGCACTTTTTTTTCCGAGTTTTTTTAATTTTTTTGGTGTTTTTAGGTTTTGACGTTTTTTTTTTTGGATTTTACTGTTTACGTCTGATCATTGTCGTCCTTGTCATTCACTTTTTATCCTTGTCATGCCACTTCTCATCCCCATTTTTTGTTCATTTGTCACTTTTTATCCCGGTAATAAAAAGTGACATCTTTATCCCTAAAAATAATATATTATATAACCAAGGAAAAAAGTTGCACTTTTTATCCCGATACGCAAAGTACCACTTTACAATTTAACCAGAGATAAAAAGACACTTTTATCACGAGGTTTATATGCTATTCTTCGCACTTTTAAATTTTTTTTCCGAGTTTTTTTCAATTTTTTTGGTGTTTTTAGGTTTTGACGTTTTTTTTTGGATTCTGTTTACGTCTGATCATTGACGTTTCGTTCTTGTCATTCACTTTTTATCCTTGTCATGCCACTTCTTATCCCCATTTTTTGTTATTTTTCATCCCAGAAATAAAAAGTGAGATCCATATCTCTAAAAATAGTATATTATATACCCAACGAAAAAAGTGGTACTTTTTATCCCGATACGCAAAGTACCACTTTATAATTTATCAAGGGATAAAAAGACACTTTTATCATGAGGTTTATACGCTATTATTTTCCGAGTTTTTTTAATTTCTTTGGTGTTTTTAGGTTTTGACGTTGTTTTTTTGATTTTACTGTTTACGTCTGATCATTGACGTTTCATCCTTGTCATTCACTTTTTATCCTTGTCATGCCACTTCTTATCCCCATTTTTTGTTCATTTGTCACTTTTCATCCCGGAAATAAAAACTAAGATCTGTATCCCTGAAAATAGTATATTATATACCCAAGGAAAAAAGTGGTACTTTTTATCCCGATGCGCAAAGTACCACTTTATAATTTATCGAGGGATAAAAAGACACTTTTATCATGAGGTTTATACGCTCATTTTGCGAGTTTTTTTAATTTTTTTGGTGTTTTTAGGTTTTGCCGTTGTTTTTTGGATTTTACTGTTTACGTCTGATAATTGACGTTTTATCCTTTTCATTCACTTTTTATCCTTGTGATGCAACTTCTCATCCCCATTTTTTGTTCATTTGTCAATTTTCAACCCGGAAATAAAAAGTGACATCTTTATCCCTAAAAATAGTATATTATATACCCAAGTATAAAAGTGGTATTTTTTATCCCGATACGCAAAATACCACTCTATAATTCGTCAAGGGATAAAAATACACTTTTATCATGAGGTTTATACGCTATTCTTCGCACGTTTTAGTTTATTTTTCGAGTTTTTTTTAAATTTTTTTGGTGTTTTTAGGTTTTGACGTTGTTTTTTAGATTTTAGTGTTTACGTCTAATCTAATCCCCATTTTTTGTACATTGGTCACATGTCATCCCGGAAATAAATGTGACATCTGTATCTCCTTAAAAGCTGCTTTTATCACGAGGTTAAAAAGTTTAAAGTAGTTATTTATTTTATTTACTTTTAATTATTTATTTCAAACGGACACCCTACTGAAAAATTCTAAAATAACAACGTCAAAATGTATACGAGTACATTACAATGTCATTAAAAAAAAAACATAATTTAGACTAACATTAAGATACATAAAAAAATAAATGGATCCATAACGGATTTGATACCTTCCTAGCTAGCCTATTAGCACACTTCAAGTAATGCCATGATTTATCAGTCTTGAAAACAGTTTTTTGTAAATACCTCAGAAACTGAAACTCTCACAAAATTTTTGGTTATAACACAAATTATTAAGCAATACGTAGACTACTGTATTCCAAAAACCGCATATTGATGTGATGCTCCGTTACAAAGTTGGCATTTTAAAATTTTTTAGCTATCGTGTTACGGACAGAAATAATATACACACACATACACACACATAGGGTAAAAATACAACTAAATAACACATTTTCGGCGTTATCTGAAAAAAAAAGTTTCTACGAAACTAATACCTTCTCTAACCATTGCTAGGAAGGTAAAAATGTGACTGACCATTGAACCACCAGTGAACAAAGAAAAATTCAATCGATACTTTGGTAAAATTCTGACTGTAGATCTTTTTACAGAATATATAGACACAAAATATCAATTTCTGGATACTGATTTAGAAGTTTTATAGTTATCTCAATTAGTTTGGTAATATCTGAGATTTCTTGATGGCATATTTAATTTTATCCAGTATAATTCGTTAGGGAAAAAACACTTTAATCACGAGGTTTATATGCTATATTTTGCACTTTTTTATTTAGTTCCCCAGTTTTTTTCAATTTATTTAGTGTTTTTAGATTATGAAGTTTTTTATTTATTTTACTGTTTATCTCTGATCATTTACTTTTTCTTCTGATTTCTACATTACATGACATTTTTCTTTAGCAATTGCTGCGCTGGCTAAGCACGTAAAAATTAATATTTATAGTTGCTATATACAGGGTGTTCTCAAAGTTGAGTAATTTTTTTTAACAGGTTAGAGAACTCGTAAAAATAAGTAAGATGCAGAATAAAGAAGTTATTAATAATTCAAAAAATGTAAAATTTAAAAAATGTAAGACCTGACTTTTTGATATTCTCGATCAATGCTTTATCAATGTTTTGGTTACTGGTGATACTGGGTATGGCTCATTTTTTTGTACAATACAAATTACTCTTTATTTATTCATTAATTTTCAGTGAGAAGTGTGCTATGAGAATGGCACATGTATATGAAAACCGTTTAAGTAGGTCAGTGATTTCATTAGTCAGACACTGGCAAAATTTTAATATAACATTTTTTACCTGATTTAATTTTTGACGTCTAATTTTACGACCGTAAAGAACCATTTTAGCTTTGCATCAAAACTTGCTCTAGTAGGATGGTTTAGTCGCTACTACTTGCTAGAATATATAGTTTGTGTATAAACACATGCTAACCATGGAGCTGGGATAGCTCACTAGTAGGCTACTAACTTCTTCCACTAACTGATATCAGTAACTATACCAATGTAAACTCCGCTTAATACCCTCGCTTTTAGTGCCAGTATTTACAAAAATCAGTTACTAAAGTTGAGTTGCTTTATTTTTCAACTCACGGCAATGCGATGCAAGAGCGACCACAGGAGATTAATTAAAACCCCTTTAATCTAGCTTTAGGTCTTTTTGGCTAACAGCCTTCAATAGCATTCGACCAGAGCTCTCTAACAATAAATCGTCTGAAATCTTTACCAAAAAACATCCATTAATAGCGGATTGCTATGTTTTTCTAGCCATCCGCCCTTTTATCATTAATCTTGCTTTTGCGACAATGCTGGCTGGGCGTTTCCGTACAAGTTCAGTCAAGTACTCCAAACTAGGTAGACATTTCAACTGTGGAAATATTATACTTAAAAATAAAGTTATAACAAAAAAAAAGAAGGTAATTTTAATATAGGTTAATTATAGCTAACCTACAGTTTAGAATCATTTTCCCCCCGACACAGCGGTGTCCGTGGTTGGCTTTACCTTGGCTTTGAATTTGTCATTTATACTTTTTGTAACTCAATAGGTGGCCATACACACAGAGGTTGATCCGCCGGTTTGGAACGGGGCGGTTCAAACTGGCGGATTTGTCTTTCAATTAGTGGACATTCCACGCGCCAGTTATAGCCGGTATAGATTTATCTGTGAGTTCAGACCGGCAGGCGAAACTTGTGGGTGTCGCGCTCGATAATAGCTGGCCATACACACAGAGGTTGATCCGTCGGTTTGGAACGGCACAGATAAGTCTGACCGTTTTGTCCGTAACGGTTGAAAACTACTGCAGTCCACTAACACAAAAAAAAATCTTTCGAATCGATCCTTCATATCGGTCTGTGGCAGACATAACCGCGCGTTAGTGGGCTAAAACTCAAGATTTATCTGCCGGTTTAACCAAAACTGTGGAATTTCGTCAAGTCGAAAGTTTTATGCGGCACGGTATTTTAAGCATAGCGTATGTAAATTGTTTAGTGCTAAATATAAGCAGGCTCTGTGTATGGGAATGATTATTAATATGAAAATAATGCATAGTGGTGTAAAAGAGAGACATCTTAAGTGGGTTAAAACTTATTTGCTTAAGAGGAAACTATTTAGCCATGACCTTCTATTAAAAGAGTTACGAGGAAATGATCCAGACGATTTTAAAAATTATTTAAGAATGGATATCAGAGAATTATTGAAATACAGCCAGGCTATAATTGTGCCAGGCACTATTTTGACACATTCACATTAAAAACTGACAGTTGATCCTTCAAAATTGACATATCAAAGTCAAATTTAAAACTTTCGTCGTTTATTTTCAATTAATAAAAGACGGCACTATTTATTCCGGTTCATATAGTAAACAAAGGCCGTGTGTTAAAAGATCACAGCTGATTACATTACATTGTAAAGGTGTCAAAATTGTACCTGGCACCATTATAGCCTGGCTTTATTTCAATATTTCTCTATTAACACGTATGATTTTTTATTAAATATGGTAAGAGAGGATCTTACGAAACAAGATATCCAAATGAGAGAAGCCGTTGGCCTGAACAGCGATTAAACCGACAGAGAAGTCTGCGCCGGTTAAAATATCTGTGAGCGCGGAACCCACAAGTTTCGGTTCACAGATAAATCTGTGCCGGCTATAACTGGCGCGTGGAATGTCCACTAATTGAGACAAATCCGCCAGTTTAAACCGCGCCGTTCCAAACCGGCGGATCAACCTCTGTGTGTATGGCCACCTATTTTAACCGGCGCAGACTTGACTGTCGGTTTGCACTGTGCCAGGAATAACATACCGTTCATATTTTAATTTATTAATTTATTTATTGAATATTATGGCACATGTTTCCGGAATGATATAACCAAGTGCCTGTGCAGAAATTCCCACTGAAAATTTCAGATCTTCATATCATTTTCCCGTGGCAAGGAAACAAAGGGCAGCATTTAATCGCTGTTCTGGTCCAATGGCATCTTATTTCGTAAGATCCTCTCTTACCAAATTTAATAAAAGGTCATACGTGTTAATATCCATTCTTAAATAATTTTTAAAATTGTCTGGATCATTTTCTCTTATCTCTTTTTATAGAAGGTAATGGCCAAATAGTTTCCTCTTAAGCAAATAACTTTTAACCCACTTGGAACGTCTTTTTTTTACACCACTATGCATTATTTCCATATTAATAATCATTCCCATACACAGAGCCTGCTTCTTTTTAGCTCGAAACATTTTACATACACTATGCTTAAAATACCGTGCCGCATAAAACTTTCGACTTGACGAAATTCCACAGTTTTGGTTTAACCGGCAGATAAATCTAGAGTTTTCGCCCACTAACGCGCGGTTATGTCTGCCACAGACCGATATGAAGGATCGATTCGATTTTTTTGTGTTAGTGGACTGCAGCAGTTTTAAACCGTTGCGGACAAAACGGTCAGACTTATCTGTGCCGTTCCAAACCGACGGATCAACCTCTGTGTGTATGGCCAGCTAATAGGTGGCCATACACACAGAGGTTGATCCGCCGCAGACTTCTCTGTCGGTTTAATCGCTGTTCAGGCCAACGGCTTCTCTCATTTGGATATCTTGTTTCGTAAGATCCTCTCTTACCAAATTTAATAAAAAATCATACGTGTTAATAGAGAATTATTGAAATAAAGCCAGGCTATAATGGTGTCAGGTACAATTTTGACACCTTTACATTGTAATATCAGCTGTGATCTTTTAACACACGGCCTTTGTTTACTATATGAACCAGAATAAATAGTGCCTTTTTTTATTAATTGAAAATAAACGACGAAAGTTTTAAATTTGACTTTGATATGTCAATTTTGAAGGATCAACTGTCAGTTTTTAATGTGAATGTGTCAAAATAGTGCCTGTCACAATTATAGCCTGGCTGCATTTCAATAATTCTCTGATATCCATTCTTAAATAATTTTTAAAATCGTCTGGATCATTTTCTCGTAACTCTTTTAATAGAAGGTCATGGCTAAATAGTTTCCTCTTAAGCAAATAAGTTTTAACCCACTTGGAACGTCTCTCTTTTACACCACTATGCATTATTTTCATAGTAATAATCATTCCCATACACAGAGCCTGCTTATATTTAGCACTAAACATTTTACATACGCTATGCTTAAAATACCGTGCCGCATAAAACTTTCGACTTGACGAAATTCCACAGTTTTGGTTAAACCGGCAGATAAATCTTGAGTTTTAGCCCACTAACGCGCGGTTATGTCTGCCACAGGCCGATATGAAGGATCGATTCGAAAGATTTTTTTTTTGTGTTAGTGGACTGCAGCAGTTTTAAACCGTTACGGACAAAACGGTCAGACTTATCTGTGCCGTTCCAAACCGATGGATCAACCTCTGTGTGTATGGCCAGCTATTGTTTTCGGTTCCAAACCGACAACGCCGTGAAGATGGTAATATTTCAGTATCATGATTTAGTTGAACTCGAAATGTCTTTCTTTATCGACCGGTGCACGTTTTGGTCCCATCATATACTTAGTTTACTTGGTTCGCTGTCGCTGCACTCGTAGAATGAAAAAGAGGTTTCACATATTTTTTAATTATTTTTGATTTACTTCTTTGAAGTTGCCTTTTATAATTTGTTAAGCAGTGCTACAAAGTTAAAGCAAACTGAAAGCGTTTAAAACAATTACAAACATCCAAGTACCTAGCCAGGATTTGAACCCGGATCGCCCGATTTATGAAGCAAATATGCTACCACTGCAGTACGGATGACGATATAACACTTCCCAACTAACATTTAAAGTTTTCACGAAACAAAGTAGGAATTTATTAAATGTCACTGCAACGTACTCCCGCTACATCTACGTATACCATACAGCGAAGTGTCAATTCTCTAAGTAGGTAACAAATTTCTGGTTTTAACTGCTTAGGAGCGCGTTTAAAGTCACTCTAATAACGACTTAACTACCTTGACGCAGCCAAGTGGCCATTACGTCGTGGTTCGCCGTTTCTTTTCGTAAAAAAGGAGCGGAGAAATTACAAATAATATTATCGTTTTTTTTTGTAGATTTATGATTACCCAATATGGTAAACACAACTGTAAATAAACTAGCTCAGTTTTTTAGTTTGGTTATAATAATTTTGAAGTATATTTTTCAAAATAGAAAATTTACAAAGAGAATAATTAATAAATTTACAATAAATTATTATGGCTAAAATAACAATATTATTTTCAGACACACGCAGACATTTCAAATTTAACTGCGATGCAAATTTTTATGTGAAGCATATAGGTATCATGTTTATTATAAAAAATGTTTTGTTATGTTTAAATTATCAGCAGTTATCTCCACCGAATGGCGTTACATATGAGCATTTCGACAAGCTTTAATTAATTTGTGTATGAAATAGTATGTCTCATTAATATGAATTAAAAAAAAATCTCAAAAAAATATGGCGTACCAAACGTATTCAATTCAAAAAAAATATTTTTTCTACTAAGTTGGAGCCTAAAACACAACTATCAGATATCAAATTTTTATAGTATGAGGTTTGTCAAAAAATATGAATTTTTCCTAAGAGTAAAACCTTCATTTTTGACAATACCGAAAATTGTTATTACGAAAGTTTGATTAGAATTCAAAACCATGTTTAAATATGCAATTACACCCATTTACCTGAAAAAACTATTTGTTTACTTTTTTAAATGTAGATAACCTAGACAAATACCTAAATTGCTGCGACAGTCAAAACGCGTTAGAATTTATAAAACAGATGGTGTCGTTATTAGCTTTTCAATTTATTATGTAAAAAAATTAATCAAAAGTAACTAAAAAAACCATTTTTCATATAAATGCATATTTAAACGTGATTTTTAGTTCTTATCAACATTTTTTAGAGCTATTTTCGATACTGTCTCTTTGGCGAAATATATTTTTGACAAAACTCGTATATGACTAAAAAAATGGATATCTGATGATTGTGTTTTAGGTCTTAGAACATGCAGAACTTTTTATGAAGAATAACTTTTGTTCCTAAAATTAATTATAAATAAGTTTTCCATATGGTAACTTAGCTATAGTATATTACTATAATGACAAAAACTTTTGTTGTACATGTTAAAGTTATAACGTAGTTGTCGGGCACACACGTTGCTACTTCAATTAGGCTTAGCTTTAAAGAAGTTATTAAGTATCATATCAAAAGTCAGGGTGTCGGATAATCAACGACTAAAAAGAAAATAAAACTTTGGCAACGTTCTATCATGGTAGAGAAGGCTATAAGGGTAGACTATCAAGAAGAAATCCTAAAAAGTAACGAATTTTTATTGGGATCATGGTAAACACCACATTTCTACCATAAGAAAGTCTTTCGAGTATATACCGAACCGAACCGTTACTAAAAATTTCAGTTCAGTTATATGATAGCATTCGGGAGGACCAATATGGTGTTCGAAATTTAGTTTAAATTTCGCAGAAAACGTAATATGTTCAGTTGCACTAAGAACACTCATCGTAAAGGAAAGCTTTATTGCACGGCTTCTGCAACTTAAGGTATTTGACGCTTTTTAATTTCTTAATATAATATTGCACATTTAATAATAAATAAAATAATAAAGTGTGGGAGAGGTAACTATAAAGAAAATTTTACTTTGATTTTAAATATCCAATGAAAGGAAAACCATTTTATAAATATTACTAAAAATCATTAAAATTAAAAGTGACAGATAGTGAGTGAGTAAAGGCGTCCGTTGGTTGTCAAGACAACGTCGCATGCTTTCGCAGGGCAAAGAATCAGGTGTTGAACCTGCGTAATTAATTGGAGTAATATTACTAAAAATCATTAAAATTAAAAGTGACAGATAGTGAGTGAGTGAAGGCGTAAAAAAAACCATTTTCGAGGTAATACGATGATGACAAAATAGTATATTATATACCAAGGCGCTACTCGAGTGAAATAACACGCGATAATTTTTATAAAAATTGGTCTTTAATTTTGCACAAATCAAATGAAACTGTTTTTACAAAGTATATTGACAGTTAAAGTCATCGTACACTTTTCCATACATTTTTAAAAATGTACCTTTCCACACATATACGAAAAAATTTCTGCACACCTGTTAAATTTAACGTTTTTTGAGGATGAAAATGATGGAAAATCCATCATGTTTATATGTGGTCGTAGAAAAAAGACTTTTTGAACTCTGAAAAGCCGTCCCCTATATCGCTACTCTATATTAGAAAAAAATTAAAATTGAAAAAAGCGTGGTTAAGAAATCTAATTTCATCGTTCTTTTTTATTTTTTGATGGTCATCGGACTCACGGAAGAAAAATGTCAGATGAACGTCATACGTCATGGTGAGCAAAATTAGATTACAATTCCCCGCCATGTTCTGTCACAAACCAATATTGATTTTGCTCCATAGAAAGACAGATAAGCCATGATGATAGGCACCTATTGAAATAAAGCCATGCCAGGAAGTATTTTGACAGTTTTGCATTAGAATATGACAGCTAATCTTGCAACATAAGGATTTTGTTTACTATTATTCGAACCGAAATAAAATACTCTCGACTTTAATTGTTATTGATAAATAAACGACTTAGTTTTAAATTCGACTTTGGAATGGCAATTTTGGAAGATCAACTGTCAGTTTGCATTGTATATCTGTCAAAATACTGCCTGACACTATTATTCCATTGCTTTATTTCAATAAGTCCCTAATATTGTGTCAAAATCCCTAAAAACACCTTCTAAGCCCATTTTAAGTGTTATCTCAAAAATTTTTTCTGCAAACTACTTCATTTAACGCTACAAAAAAAATATTTTTTTTATTTTAATTATTCTTTATGTAATGTTAGGTACTTTCCAAACCAGCTTTCCGAATTTCTTTTTAAATCATTAGTTTTTGCATTGGACACTTTATCCCACCCGCATAAACCATTTTCTCATTAATTTTGCTATCGGACTTTCCATAGTGGATGGGTCCGCATTTCCTCCGGAAGTTTAGGTCAAATTTAATCGTTGCTTAATCGAATATATTTGACCCATTAGTCTGATGAACCCTCGTCGAGGGTATTTTAATGAAGTGTGTCTTAGTTGTGGGCAGCTTTAAAATAGAAGTATAATTAAAATTTTCGCAAAAATGTTTTTTTTCTTAATAAAGTTTACAGAATTATACAGGGTGTTTTATTTAAAAGTTAACAAAGATGCTTTATGTCGTACGTTTTTGGAAAAACCCTTGAACACGTCGATTTTTATGCAAGACAAGCAAGGATACAGAAATTTTAAAATTTCTGTATCGCTCACCCCCATTCAAGGAGAAGGCTTTACCTTTACATTTTAAATAGGGAAAGTGGGTCTAGTGATACCGTGTTTTAAAGGTCTCTGGACTATGTTTATAACCGCGTAAAAATTTCTAAAATCTATCGATTTGGTATTGAGATATTTGCCTACAAACTTTAAAATTTAACATAGATTGATACAGTAAAAATTAAATCAGAAAAACATTTATTAGTCCATGTTAAATTTGAAAATTTAAATTGAAATTTTTTCAAAAACTAATCGATAGATTTTTGAAATTCTTCAGAGTTTTAAAGTCGTTAAACACTTTCTTTATTCAATATATAGAGGTATCGTTTAACGCTGGAAGGGGGCGCGTGCAAAAAAAAATCAATATAGCCAAAAAAGGTATTTCTTGCAAACAACATGTGTCCGAGGATGTCTTGAACACGTCGATTTTTTTGCAAAGAGGACACATTTTGATATTTCTGTATCGCTCACCCCTTCGAGAAGTAAGCTGTAACTTTACACTTTAAATAGGGAAAGTGGGCCTAATTATACCTTGTTTTGAAGGTCTCTGGAATATGTTTACAACCGTGTCAAAATTTCTAAAATCTATCGATTAAATATTGAGATATTTGCCTTCAAATTTTAAAATTTAACATGGACTGATGCAGTAAAAATTAAATCAGAAAAATATTAAATACTGTTTTAATTTTTATTTTATAAGTGTATGTTAAATTTGAAAATTTGAAGGGAATTTGTCAAAAACTAATTGTTAGATTTTCAAAAAGTCGTTAACGGGACCTTTAAAAAATGGTGTCCTTAACCCAATTTCTTTATTCAAAATATAGAGGTATCGTTTAAATCTCGAAGGAGGCACGCGCAGAAAAAAATCAATTTAACCAAAAAACGTATTTCTGGCAAACAACATGTATCTGAGGGTGTCTTGAACACATTCACCCCCATTCGAGGAGTAAGCTTTAAATTTCTAAAATCTATCGATAAATTGGTTTAAAAAAAATTTAAGTCACAAGCTTTTATAAAATACACTAAAAATTAAAAAATAATTTTCTAACATTCTAATATTATCATAATAATAAAAGCGATGGCCGACTGATGGAAATTTTGACGATGTTAGCACGATAAGATATCCGTATCAATTAAATATCACTATTTGCAAGAATCAATCTAGCAGAAAAATGCAGAGGTACCAAACCCACCCAACCCGACTCAAGATACCGCAGAATTTCTCTGACATAGATATAGCAATGGCTATCCGTATCAATTAAATATCACTATTTGCAAGAATCAATCTAGCAGAAAAATGCAGAGGTACCAAACCCACCCAACCCGACTCAAGATACCGCAGAATTTCTCTGACATAGATATAGCAATGGCATAACATTGCGGCACATCAAACATATCTTTGAGCTCATCAAAGATGTTGAATATTCTTTAAGTGTTTAGATCACAAATTTAGATTAACTTATGCTTTGATTTCCGGCCATCGCTTTTATTATTATGATAATATTAGAATGTTAGAAAATTATTTTTTAATTTTTAGTGCATTTTATAGAAGCCTGTGACTTAAAAAAATTTTTTTACCAATTTATTTTCTACTTTTTAGTCTCAGCTATCTACTCTATTAAATGAAAATATTTGTTCAATAACAGAACAGAAGAGTTTATTCTTGATTATAATGGAATCGCTGATCGTGAGTTGTTTGGAAACTCATTTTTCTATTGGGGGAAGGAGAGGGTGGGGGTAGAGGTAGAAATATATTTTTTGTTTGGGCTGTATTGCCATAGGACCTTTATGCATATACCAAATTTTATAAAAGTCATTTGAAGTGAAGTGTGTCAAAAACGCATTTTTTATGGAAGGGGGTGGGGGTAGGGGTGGGAGGACATTTTTTTATTATTGTATTGTCATCGGACCACTATATGTATACCAAATTTCATCCAAATCGGATAATGGGAAGTGCGTCAAAAACGCCTTTTTCTATAGATGGGGGTGGGGTAGGAGTGGTAGGGTTTTTTTTTCAATGTTGTATTGTCATCGAACCACTATATGTATACCAAATTTCATCCAAATCGGATAATAGGAAGGGTGTCAAAAACGCATTTTCTGTGGAAGGGGGTGGGAGTAGGGGTGAAAGGATATTTTTTTTTAAATGTTATATTGTCATCGGACCACTATGTGAATACCAAATTTTATCCAAATCGGATAACGGGAAGTGTGTCAAAAACATATTTTTCTATAGAAGGGGTGGGTGTAGGGGTGGGAGGACATTTTTTTCTTAATGTTGTATTGTCATGGGACCACTATGTGTGTAATAAATTTAATCCAAATCGGATAATGGGAAGTGTGTCAAAAACGCTTCACAATATTTGATAGATAGATAGTTAGATAGTTAGTTAGATACTTAGATAGTTAGATAGTTAGATAGTTAGACAGAACATCTGAAGCTAAATAAAAGCTTGTAAAAAAAGGTGTCCTTCACCCACATTCTTTAATCAAAATATAGATATATCGTTTAACTCTCGAAAAGGGCGCGTGCAAAAAAAAATAATATAGCCAAACAACGTATGTCTTGCAAACAACAACATGTATCCGAGGGTTTCTCCAAAAACAAAAATGATAAATACCCAAAAATGCATCTGTTAGTTTAAAAAAATAACATACTGTACCTATTATCTATAGGGATTGCTTTCCTTAAGAGGCAGAGACCGCCTAACCAAGAAACGTCAAAAAATTTCCGAAGCAGGGATATTAATATATCTCTGATATTAATGGTTATTAGAACAATAAAAATGCAAATTTTTTTACGTTTTTTGGTTAACCGCTCTCTGCCGAACACGGTGTTTACTATTATACAGGGGTCCCAACTTAAAGTAACAGGTATGTTTGGGTATTTTTCGTGCGAATTCTGAGAAACGCTCGGACATGTCGAATTGTTTGATAGAGAGACACTTTTGGCTATCTTGAAATTTTTATAGGTATACTTTACCCCTATATTTTGATTTGGAAAAGTGCGTCTAGTTGATACCTTGTTTTGAAGTTCTCTTGAATATCTTTACAACCGCGTAAACATTTCGAAAATCCATCGCTTAGTTTTTGAGATATTTGATTTCAAACTTAACATGGAATTATAAAATAAAAATTAAATCCGAAAAATATAAAATTCTAATTAAATTTTTATTTTATCAGTTCATGTTAAATTTAAAAGTTTGAAGGTAATTATCTCAAAAATAAATGGATAGATTTTTGAAATTTTTACACGGTTGCAAAGACATTCAAGAGACCTCTAAAACAAGGAATAACTAAACCCACTTTCCCTATTGAAAATATAGGGATACAGTACGCACGAAAAATAACAAAAAACACCTTGTTACCTTTTAGTTGGGACACCCTTTATATACCAAATAGGAAAAAGCTATACGAGCCATGGGGAAGCCTGTTTAGAAAGAGAAAACCTAATTTACCAGGTGTTTAGATATTACCTAATAGAAGCAAATTCTTCTCTTCATCCCCTCCCAATTAATATGAATGTTATTGCATTTACTACTACGCAGAATTGAAACAAAATACATTGTCGATACCGTTTGTTCTGCCAACTCTGATGTATAATATCTCTTCCGATGTTCCCGCTCTTCTTTTAACTTTTAGTTCATCGGCCATTGGGATTTTCTGAGATCGGGATAAATTATGCTTCTATTCGTATCTAAACATCTCCTAAATAATTTTTTCCTTTCCTAAGCAGGCTTCTCTATGGTCAGTATAGCTTTTTCCCAGATGGTATACTATTATTTACTTTCTATTTTAATTAGTTGCATTTATCGAATAATAATAATATTATATTATAATAATTGTAAATCTTTTAATACCTTTCATTAAAATTATTTAGTGACTACGCATTTATTAATGAATTATTGCTTCATTTATTTAACTAACTCAAACAACATTAATCAATTTGAAAAATTATATTTATTTACTTTGTAAACACCCTTCTATCTTCTTACCCATACGTAAGGTGAGAAAATTCTTGCTTAATAATCCCATAAAATAAAAAATATATTATTATAATTCGTAAACTTATATTGATATAAGGCTCGGTTCAAAACTTTTTTTGTATTTTTCTAACTTTAATATACTACTCTTAGCACTGCACTAAATTTTTATCAATTTTAATTTTAAAAAAGCTTTATGTAGGTACCGATTCTATACAAATCGTAAAAATTTTAATGACCAAGCAAATTTAAATATTATAAATTATATCAAAACGCTAAAATGATCAATCTGTCAAAATTTAGAAAAAATTTAAATAAAATGACATAATATAAGGCGATGGTGGCGATATATTCAAACTAATCTAACGTATACATACATATCAGGAATGTTTTTGTTAACGATATCAACTTTGTAGGTCAAACCTATGTTTTAAAGTCCTAATTCCTATTTTGTACCTTTTATTGAAAAACAAAAAATACTCTGCCAATCTATGGGCACCTAAGCTCACACTAGGTACTATAGTTATAGTGTGAGCTAATATAATCAAAAACTGAAATATATTTTATTCAACTCCAGACTCAATTACCTTTCGTTTGATACCACACAAGCCATGTTTTGACTTAAACTTAAATTTTTTTAATCTACCCCACCCTTTTGAAAAAAACTAAAATGTATTTTGTTTAACTCCAGACTCAATTACCTTTCGTTTGATATCACACACGCCATATTTTCACTTAAACTCTAATTTTTGACATCTACCCCCACCCTTTTTTTTAAAATAAACTAAAATTCATTTTTTTTAACTCCAGACTTAATTACCTTTCGTTTGATATCACACACGCCATATTTTCACATAAACTCTAATTTTTGGAATCTACCCCCACCCTTTTATTTGGCTTGCGTTGGGTGGATTTTGTTCATTTTTAAATGGGACCATCACGGCCCAAAACCCAACTTAGGTACCAAATTTCATTAAAATCGGACAAGCGGTTTTTGAGTTATGCGGGTTGGTCGTTACAGACAGACAGACAGACAGCCAGACAGACAGCAAAACAAACAAGTTTCAAAATCATCTGAAACGCAAAGATATATAAAAAATTTTGAAATCGGAGCAACTTTTTTTTTCTCGAAAAAATTAGGATCACCATAGCTCACACTACTTATAGTAGTAGTGTGAGCTAAAAAATTAACCAACAAATTTTTTATTATTAGAGAGTGTTGATAAACAGACCTTTTTAAAATCTTGCGAACGTAATTTATACCAAATGCTACCTGAATAAAGTGCTTTTTAAAATTGGCCAGCTTTCCAAAGGGAGAAAGCCGACAAGTTAACTAAGTTTCCCTTATAATTAACACACACCGCGTGAGTTTTATTACGTTTCGAGTCTTTTCTTGCTACCGCTTTGCCCTAATTACTAGACATAAAACACAGACCAGATAATAACATTAATATTAAATATATATTTTTTAATCTGACCAACAAACTAATGTGTCCAGGCGGGGCTCCTGAGGTAAATCAATCCCTAGATGCCCGTAAGGATCTCGCATGTTTGGTTTATTCAATCAATAATCCAATTAAAATAAAAAGAACCAAATAATTAAACTGACAAACTTATAATTAATAAATAAAAAACTCTGTTACATAAACGCTGCACAGAAGATTAAATTAATTGAAATAAAAAACAACATAAAATTATTAAACGGCAAGTCAAGACCCAAATGACAATTTAAATTAAATACAAAAAATATAACTTACCAGAGTACTATCGGGAAATACTGCCCAGGTGGAATGTATATCATTTTGAAAAAATTAAAAAATATTAAAATGATAATAATTTATCAAAATTAACTTTCACCTGAAGATAAATTTAAGCTTTGATAACATCAAGACTCAAAACTGAACTACCGACTTGTCTCCTCAAAGTAACGGTTTTTATGCAAAGGAGGCAGGGACAAACTACCCTGGTGGGGAACCCATTATCCCCCCTTTGAAGAGCTTGGCGGAACCAAGTCAGTGGCGTTTCTTATAATCCTAGATTTTACTCTATAATTATAGCTAATGTGGTAAACAGGAGAACTTAACCAAAAATAGAAATAAAATAACATTTTTATTGACAACACTTTCTTATCTGAAAGTTTTTTCATAACCAGTCACGTTAAAGGGAAAACAATTTAATTGTTATTTCAATGAGCTTTATGTCCCAAAAACTAAAAAAGATTTTGTTATTTTTTTAAATATTCAAAAATTTTTAAAAATGCAAGGTTAATGAAGAAAGTTTACCACTCTCGGTTGATTGGTGATGGATCACTTAATTTTAAGTCGCCGGGTGTTTGCCTCAAATATGAGTTGGGGGGGGCTATATGACGTTATAAATTCAAAATGACGGCGTTTTCAATTTTTTTGCGTACTTTGGCTTATACCTTTTGCTAAATTAGTTTTACAGAAAAACTGTTAATATGTTTAGTTAAGAAAACAACAATTATTAGGGACATTTTGGGTCAGTTAAAGTAACAGAAAATTTGGCGGCTGTTACCGTTATTGTTACTCAGGATAAAAAATAAAAATTCGACTACATTAAAAAAAAACAATACAAAACTAACCTAATAACGATAACAATAAAGGAAGGCCACCGTAGGTACCGGGCGCCGTTAACGTAAATAACAAAAAAGGAGCGAGAAGCTGCTAATGCGCAGACTCAGTAATAACAATAACGGTAACAAAGTGTAAAATTAGTTCTATATTTAAAAACCTAATAAAAAAAATATTTTTATTCAAAATACAAAAAAACTGTTTTAACCCAAAAAATAATAATATCATTGTTAGTATTTAAGATATAAAACCAGTTTTACTCTATCAATTGATGTTCTCTGGCAAACAAAAAGTTATTTACACTTTTTCTATAAAACTAATTTAGCGAAAGTTATAAGCCAAAGCTTGTGAAAAAACAAGAAAAAACCGCCATGTTGAATTTAGAACGTCGCCCAGGCCCTCCTACTGAAATTTCCACACAGACACCAGGTGACTTAGTATTGATTGATCCATTACCAAATTATCGAGGGTGATCTAAAATATTAAATTTCTTGGTCTCAAGCTTTCATGCCCATTCTTGAATTTATATAATATTTTTAGTACATATTTAAAAAAAATAATAATATTTTTTTTATTTCTTGATATATAAGGTTTATTACAACGACAGTTAAATACTTGTTCTATTGCAAACAATTCACAACTAATACAATATATCTGTAAATTTGATGTGGCAAAAGTTTAAAGCAAATGTTTGTCAAAAACCAAGGAAAAAATCGCAATCATTGATTTATGATACAGGCGCTCTTACTTAAATTTGAGGCAAACAACCGACGACTTAAAATAAGTGATTTATAACCAAGAATAAAGTTCGTTTTTTAATTTTTTTTTGTAAAAAAAAGGTTTGGTATCTTTGTTAGTTTTTAAGAAGAAAAGCTTATTTCTCCAATATATTAATAAGTGTTCCCTTATAAACAAAAAACTTATTAATTGTTTTTCTGTTAAACTAATTTAGCAAAAGTTATTAGCCAAGGCTTATGAAAAAACATAAAGAAAGCCGCCATCTTGGATTTATGACGTCACAGAGGCCTTCCTACTGAAATTGAAGGCAAACACCGTCTAACAGGCCTGTATATGACAGTGGTACTGTTAAATAAAGTGGTCAAGGCTTAAATGTTGTTAGCTACCAAATTTGCAACAACTTAAAAATAGTAAATTAAAAGATTAAATATGATACTGATTGACTAATATAACTCTCGAAAGGGAATTTGATGGTTCTTGAAGGAAGTGCGCTATAGGTGTTTTTCTCAATTAATTAAACAATGTAGGAAAAATATACATACCTTTTCTATTGTTCTTTATCTTCTATTTCTAAATACACTAGAACTTATCACTGCTTATGGACTAAACTTTATTTGATTCAATTATTTGATTAATATTTTCTCTTTATTAAATTGGTTGCAACCATTTTTATCTTAATATTTTACACTTTCTATTTACCTTTTTATAGGTATATTTTAAATAAATTATTATTTTATAAAATTCATTATGTAAAAATGTTTTTATAAACTAATTAATTCAGATGGTACCTGTTATAGTATGGTACTTAAGGTAAGGAAATTATAAAATTATAAACAAAATGTTTGGCAACAAGAAAGTTTTATTTAAAAAAAAGTAATTTGATGGTTAATAAAACAGTGATAAACTTGTATAAACGATAACTCAATTCAGAAGAAGAATTAAATAAAAGATATTTAATCAAAGGAAAAGAATTTTCCCCTGAATAAATCTCCATTTTAAGAAAGAAATTGACCCAAAGAAACCCAACTAAACTCTGTCCTCCGACCCGTAAAGAAATACCTAGGTACTTTTCGTCCCTTCCACTTGGTGCACTCAAAGACAGAAAACTATAGCTTACTATACATTTTCTCGTGCTGTAGAAAAGGATAGCACCAAAGAAAGCACGACAGGACTCCCAAATTCCTCTACAAGCGTTACGACATGGCTTTGTGCTTATCCAGTTTTACAATTTAAAGAAGATGATATAAGATAATGGCCCTTGAACGAACTGGCCGAATACATTTCAAAACTAGTTACACAGTTAGAAAGTTCGCTTGAAAACTAACTGTTTTTATGTTGCCATTTTCTCAATAAATATCTTAAAGCTAGTTAGAATACAAAACATACTAATTAATGCTTGTTAACTGAGAAAATGTTCCAATACGTATATAGAATGCCAAATAACAAAACGTTATTAAGGCTTGCCAATGACAATTGTTGTTTTTAAATATAACATGTTAAGTCTTTATAGTTTATACGAAAACCCCGGCAAAACGAGTATGATCATAATTTTAAATAATACTTATATGGAAAACATCTGTACCACTATGAATAGGTCTAGACCAGGGAAAATATAGACCGTCATAAATTAAAAATAATTACTTCCAGATATATTTTCTCTAGGTTTTTCGTTTCACTGAGAAAAGAAATCAAGAAACCGTTAATATTTGAATTGCTTTTAAGAAATAAGTGGACAAATATATTAAAATAAATATTAAATAAATTAAAGCAAATCTGCAAAAGCCGTATTGTTACAACCGGAAAACTTTAAATTGTGTGATCCATTAGCAATCGACCTAGGGTAGTTTTATAAAATCTTCCACAATAATCTCACGAGACACGATTTTTGACTAGAAGCCACTCAACCACATGGTCCACATCGAAAAAAAAAACTGAGTAGAATCAAACCGAACAAATGTATGTTTTGACGTCAATAAAACTGCATGAATATATCAACCATAAAAAAAATTGTTGACCATGAACTAAATTTTCTTATAGAAAAACTCCGGTAAAGTCAAAATAAATAAAAGCTGGTTACTAGAAAGTTTCTTTCGTTTTATAACTAACTCTATAATAGGTATTTTCGTGGATTGATTTAAAAACCAATAATTTGGCACAAAACTTTTGAAATTACTAACTAACTAATTAACTAAACTACAAATTAATGTTCAGATTTAACCAATGTGAATTGTGAGGATTAAAACAATAAAGGATCCTGCACACTTCTAATGGGTGTCCAGTGCACGGCTAATATCAATAATTAGTATATTTTTCGTCTTACCTTACTGACCAATAGTTATCATGGGTCCAATTCCATCCCTATGACTAGTTTAGCGCAATTTAAACGTTATTGCACTTAAACTGTAAAAACGTTGTTGATTTTTAAAAGATTTTTTTGCACGAATTTTAAACGCGTCTACATTTTAGCATGTTTTTTAGCAAAAATTGTTATTTTTCCATACGGGGATATCCAGAAAGTATGCAAACCTGTGTGTGTTGTCAGAATGTTGTTCGTCTCACCATACTGATCAATAACGATCCTAGACCCTTTTCCATCCTATGACCAGTTTCGGAGATCCGGGGGCAATTCAAACGATATTGTATTATAAACGGTAAAAAGATTGTAGTTTGTTTTTTAAAAGGTTTTTTTTACGAATCACAAAAGAATTTTTTATGTACATATATTAGCATGTTTTTAGCAAAAAATATACTTAGGTAAAATAATCGAAAAGATTAACTAAAATTAAAACAAAATAAGTGTGTTTTACCTTTAAAACCAAACTTTAATGCAACTTTTTTACGAGGTATATATAAATAGTAGTGCAGTTATACATTATAACCAAAACTTTCTTAAAACGAAATTCTGCCATGCAATATTTAAAAAACACCATTGAAATTAGTCTTTTCATAATCTATAAATAGTAGATGTCTCAAAAACAACAAAGTCGTTATTTGGATCATTAAAAAACTCGAAATTATTTCGATGACCTGCATCCAGACTTTGCGCTAAATTATTGGTAGATAGGTAACTGATATGTACGTCATGGCGAGCATATCCCAGAAACCAGATCACACTTGCAAGACGACAGCACCTACCTATTGTTCTAGCACCGGATCTGCATGTCTAGTCAACATTTTCGATTATTATACGTACGTTTTTTAATTTACTTTTGGATACCCCCGTATAGAAGATTTATATTTTTTGCTAAAAACATGCCAATATATGTACATAAATACAATTCGTGTAAAATCAAACCATAACATTTTTACAGTTTTTGTGCAATATCGTTTGATTTGACCCCGTGTCTCCGAACTGGTCATAGGAAGGAATTGGGCCCATAGCAACTATTGATCAGTACGGGGAGGCGAACAACATATTAAAATTTTATCGATATTAGCCGTGCACTTGAAACTCATTACAGGTTTGCAGACTTTTCGGATATCCCCTGTAGGAAAAAACAATTTTTGCTAGAAACATGCTAAGATGTAGACGCTTTTGAGATTCGTGCAAAAAAGAGTTAAAAATCAAACCACAACATTTTTACCGTTTTGGTTCAATATCGTTTGAATTGCCCCCGTATCTCCGAAACTAGTCATGGGATGGGATAGGCCCATGGCAACTATTGATCAGTAAGGTGAGACGGGTGAGACCTATTACAAGTGTGCACGATCCTTTGTAGCCAGCCAATTCAAGTATTTTTTTAAAATAAATTTCTCTCGTTGCTTCGCTTCCTCTATAAATTTAGAACGTTTGTTTGATAACTTAACTTAATTAATGCTTTATCCACATTGAAAAGCTAATTCTTACTGCGAGCGTGGGTTAGGGCTAGGTAACTCCATTATGATTATTACTGTTATGTTAGGGGACAGGCAAAGATATAATTTAGAAAATTAAATAGAAACTTCAGTATATATTAGACTAGCAAAATGGTTGGGTTTTAATAAAGCCACATATGTTTATACAGGATGGAGCTTCTTTAGTGTTTACTTAATGAAACATGCAGTATCTTACAGTTTACCATTGCTTAAATAGTGGTTTTACCTTCGTTTAAATAAAGGCCTTGACCTTGAAAAAATAGCCAAGTTTAGAAAAACATTTCCAAACTAGTAAGAACCATTCGTTTTGAAATTTGTATTGGAGAACTTGGCTATACTTTTATCTCAATTCTTTTTACGGAATACCACTTTCGCGTACTTGGCTTTTTTTTACATGAAATGTTTTTGTTGTGATTTCAGTCCTTTTTTAAAGGATTTGGATAATATTTAATATTTAAGGCAAAATATGAGGAATATTGTACAAAACTTTTGCAATGCCTTTTTAAAAATGTTAAGGTTTTTTTTATATTTTCCTATGGTTTTATCATAGTTCCTATCAGCCTTTTAAAGCTCAGCTCTCTAGCGTTCCTGGAAGTGGGCAATATTAATTTTACATAATATTACATTTAAAGGGGAGGAAAGTAAATTAAAATGTTGATGTTTTTAAATTTTTTTCTATAGTTTTATCATAGTTTCGATCAGTCGTCCAAAACTCAGCTCTCTAACGTTTCTGGAAGTGGAGAATGTTACTTTTACATAACTACATTTATAGGGGAGGGAAGTTAATTAATCTTTGGGGTTTTTAATTTTCTTTTATGGTTTTATCATAGTTCCTAGCGGCCTTCCAAAGCTCAGCTCTCTACCGTTTCTGTTAGTAGGCAATGTTACTTTTACAAAACTTTACGTTTATAGGGGAGGGAAGCACATTAAAAGTTTGGGATTTTTAAATTTTTTCTCATGGTTTCATCATAGGTCCTTTCAGCCTTTTCTGGAAGTGGGCAATGTTACTTTTATCTTTTATATAAATTTACATTTATAGGGGTGAGAACTAAATTAAAATTTTTGTGTTTTTAAATTTTTTCCTATAGTTTTATCATAGGCACCATGATTCAGTCCTAAAAAGCTCAGCTCTCTAGCGTTTCTGGAAGTGGGCAAAGGTATTTTACAAAACTTTGCATTTATAGGGGAGGGAGGTAAATTAGAATTTTGGGATGTTATAGTTTTTTCTATAGTTTTATCATAGTTAATATCGGCCTTCGAAAGCTCAGCTCTCTAGCCTTTCTGAAGGTGGGCAAAGGTATTTTACATAACTTTGCATTTATAGGGGACGGAAGTAAATTATAATTTTGGTGTTTTTAAATTTTTTCCTATAGTTTTATCATAGTTCCTATCAGTCTGCCAAAGCTCAGCTCTGTAGCATTTATTTTACATAACTTTACCTTTATAGGGGAGGCGAGTAGATTCAAATTTTGGGGTTTTTTGATTTTTTGAACGGGTTTGTTCAAAATTTCCATCAGTCTGCTAAATTTCGGCTCTATAGCATGTCTGGAAGTACAGTAGAATTTTGATGATCTATTCATGAGTGAGTGAGTGAGTGCCAATTTCGACGTTTTTTGAAATTTCGTAACTACTTTACTACTTTATGGAATTCCATGAAACTCGGAGGGGTTGTTAACTTCATGAGGATCTATGACTGTACAAAGTTTGAGATTCGTAGCTCATTCCAAAGTAGAGTTTTAGATAGGTCAAATATCGGCTGAAATGTTTCAAGAAAAGTGCTAGATATTTCTTATACCCCATTATGATGTTTCTGATTACCCCACGATAGTCAAAACAAAGGGGTAAAAAGAAGCATTTGCATTCTGAACTATTTACTTATGACAAGCAAAATTTAAAAACAATTTAAAGAAAGACTTACAATATTAAAACTGCAAATTAAATGTTTCCTTTAGGAAAAAAAATATTCCTTTATCTTCCCTTATTCAGCAAACGTCTCTCTCCCTCTCTCTGTCTCGATTTTAGTGGCCTTGTGCACCAAACGACAAATAACCGCATCGTAGACATCGACAAAAACCGGTACCAAAAAGGCTGTTTTAAACTGTCAAATATTGATAAAGTTATAGTTGTCGGCGAAGTTATTGGGTTTAAATTTAGCACGACCAAAAACTATCTAATGTCTTTTTGTGTTACCCGCTACCAAGGTTATTATTGGTACTAAATTATTACTCTACAACGGTTTACCAGCACCTAAACAAGCTTGAAAACTTTCAAATTAGTATTAGTATTTTCTAGAAAAAAAAGCATTGTTTTATGTCCAGATACCTGACGGGAACCTAGAGAAATTTATAATTTTAAAAATTTGCAACTGAAAAATAGGTTTATACTCTTGTAATACCACCTTTAACACTATGCAGCACCAATGTTCAACGTGAATGATTTAACTGGTCCAGCCATTTAAAGGATTAGCATATATTTTGAAGAGAATCAGAGTGGCTGACAGCGGCAGGATGGTCAGGCAATTATAATAATAAAGTAATGTTTATCCTGCGGCACAACGCAGCCGTGCATGAAAACGCATATATTAGTAGTCCTCTGAAATATAATCCGTCCCAATTTGAGTACTCTGGTAAATTTCACTGTAAAAGTAGCTAACTAAAAACTAGAAATTTGATATATTTTCCTTTAATTTCCTTGTGTTCTTTGAACGTTGGCAATATAGGTTATCAAAGCGATTTGAGCATTTAAGGTATCCTAAGGGAAACAAACTCTATATTATTCTTAATTTATTGTTTAATTATGATTTTATTTAAAATTTAGAAGTTTTATTTAAATAATTACGACAAAACCAAACCAAACCGAACCAAACCACCACATTTTTAGGCTTTGAAAGCCATCAGTATAATTCATTTCCGTTAGGGGTATTTTTCCTAGGAGTAGTTGTTTCTGTTGGTTCGACACAGCTTATGCTCTACACGTAGCTATTACTTGAGCCTGCCTGAAGTTGGCCTAATGAGGTATTGGTTACTATGCCAGTAACTTGTAAAGACGTGGTCCAAACAAATATAATTAATAATACCTAATAATTCAATGAAAGGATCATCAAACCATCAATATAATTCAATGCCGGTGAGTATTTTGCCTCGGAGTAGTTGTTTCTGTTGGTTGAACACAGCTCATATTCTACCAGTTAGTGGATATTTATAAAAACCTATTTTACGATTTTCTAAATGGTGTGACTAGGTGACGCTATATTTATAGCCCAGTCAATTAATGGCCATTGAGGAGTTATAAAGTGCATGGAGGGGAAATTTTTTTCTCGACGGGAATAGGTTTAAAGTAGTTTATTATTTATATTACGATGTTAACATATCAAAAGTCCACACCGCTAGCCCTTCCGCCTAAGTGGTGGAAGGGGGTGGAAATGTGCAATTTTGTGTACTTTTTGCCGATAACTCGATTACAAAGTACGTTGTACAAAAAAAATATATTATATAAATTAAAGAGCCTCAAATTCCCTACAACACGGTTATGATTGCCTTACATTTAGGTGTAACAGATTATAAGGTAGTGGCCACCAAAAACCGTTAATTTTTGAAAGTCTCATTTTGCCCCTTATTTCTTATCAAACTTGTTCATCTAACACTTGTTTTAATTTTAGAAGAAATATATCAATGCAGAAGCTGTAGCTGTAAAGCCGATCAATTTACTTTAAAAATATGCGGGTTTTGCTAATTTATCTATAACATATCAAGAGATACAGCTAATTGAAATTTTTAACCAGATTTCTCTTATTATCTTATTATTTTTTTGTGTATTATCAAGAGTGATACCTTTGATAAAATATACTGAATTAGTATATTTAATTAAAGAAAAAATGTAATTAAATACAGCGGCGGATTCAAAATAAAAGCACAAAAAGTTAAAACGCATGTATCCTCCACCTACGGAATGCAGCTAAGGCTAAAATAAATATTGTTCCTGCATGCCTTTACTGATTTCCATTGAACATCAGAGGCATTTTGGAGGGTTCAGCTAGGATTTATAATGCTTTACCAAAAATGCCCTAAAATCCAAAAACCAATTAAAGAGTTTTACAATACACGCTCCTTGCATGCATTCTGCAGTAGCAAATGCTTAATAGTTATACCAGGTAAACCTCCCCAGCAAATTTAAGTGCCCTAAATGCCTACAATTTTTTTTTTAAATCAGAGGCAAATATGAAATTATTGACTTAAGATTTAAAATTCCTAAAGTGCAGCAGAAACCCAAGAAACCAAGACAAACAAATTAATTATAATTATAATAATTGCACACACTGATGTAAATCACCTTTATACAAATATTACTCTGATCTATTATCACAACTCCCAAATGGGTAACAACAAAACAACATTAACTTAGATCATATTATCAAGTAGCTATAGCTTAGGTTAGCAAATTAGCTAGCTCCAGAACTATGGGGTTGGGAATCTAAAGCAAACTGTATAGTTTTAGTCTTCACCAAATATTCAGTGGCATCAAAAAAAATTTTAGATATGATTTTTTGGAGATGCGTAACTGACTACAGCAACATCAAATGTAGCTGCAAAGTATGTCCGCTATACTGTCCCATTTATGCCACATTTGTCAAAGAAAATTTTTAAGGGGTGTGCTCATTTTAATTTATCATAATGAAGACAAAGAAGTCGTGCCAAAATTTCAAAAAAGCGAGACAAACAAAATAATTATAATAATATTAAATATAAATATTTACACGTCACATCTATCCAACTATTACGACCCACATTACTACGTACAGAATAACATTAGTATCTGATTATACGTGACATATCAAAATCTTTTAGCTGGCGCAATAAAGTTATAAACCTTAATAATAAAAATAATAATTCTATTGGGATTCCCACTAGAGTGATAACGATTTTCCTTAAGTTTATTTTCAAATATTACTTATTCCTTCTAACTAACCCCTGCCCTAGTACCCTTAAAGTCGTTGGCTTGTTCGAGGTTTCATAATGATGATGATGATGAAGATAGATGATAGTAAAAGCAATTATACATTTTTTGTAGAAAATCAAAAATATCAACTTAAAACTAAGACGCCTTTAACTTTAAATAAATGAGCACATATTTAAACATAAATATTTTTTTTAAAATTAAATGCACTACTTTGTCGTTTTTCACGATTTTTTCTAAAATTAAAAAAAAATGGTTTATAAAATTTAACGGTTTTTGGTGGCCACTATCTCAAAATATGTTACACTTAAAGCTCAGCTTAGCATACCCATTTTGTAGTGAATAAATGATTTTTTTTGTTCGGCGCGCCGTAATCGAGTTATAGACAAAAACAGAAAAATTGCACCTTTTTACCTCCTCCGCCACTGAAGCGGAAGGGCTAGGGGTAGGGACTTTTAATATATAGACCTTCAAACTATTCTAAAACCATTCCCAAGGCTCAAAATTCTCCGCCCTCCATGTACCCTACAACCCTTTCGTTTACTGGACTCTTAATATTTTACGAATTTGTAAGATATAGTTTAAACAACAAAAACTTTTAAAATCTTCTAAATAAAATTTTCTGAGTTACAAGATTGGAGGCATATTAAACAAAATCCTGAATCTAACTTCGAGCATTTATTCAGGCCTATTGTCAGCCATTTTTAATCCCTATGAAATATATGCTAATCTTTTAAATGGCCAATTCAGATTATTGTTGTAGGCAGATGGAAAAGCTTTTATTGTGGAAATTTTTGTATGTGATTTTAAGGGATTTGGTAGTAGTAGTAGCAGTTTAGTACATATTTTTACATTCCTAGCCCGCATAGCAATGGCTACAGAAGGTATTATTTTCGACGAAACATTTTTTTCAGATAACGCTTAAAATGTTGTTGGTGTATTTTGACCTATCTTAGCAATATCGTCGTGATGTCTGTCTGTGTGTGTGTGTGCGTGTGTGTTATTATTTCTGTCCGTAACACGATGGCGCCTACACCGCTGAAATTTCCCGATTTTCATTAAATTTTCAGGTAAAATAATTTTCGAGACTCTTACGAGCTGATTAGATTTTGGTTGAAATCCATTAATGGTAATGACAGTTTTTTGACAATTAAAAACTTTAAAAATGCTAACGCTTTATTGGAGCGTCGTATCAATATAAGGTTTTCGGATTATAGTAGGGTGCATTTTGCTCGCTAAAAGAGCTTTAGTTTCTGAGATATTTAAAAAATACTGTTTTTAAGGCTGATATATCATGGCTTCAATTGTAAACTAACTAGCCCTTAAATTAAATCCGTTTATCTTCAATAAATTGGACTTTCTTTATAGTTTTATTTATTTCTGTGTATTCTATAGATGTTATTTTTCCTTGTCTCTCAAGGGTCCGCCTTTTTTCCACCAGTCTCTTTATTTCTTCTGATATACAATTTTCCATCTTTTTATCTTTTTGTGCGATATCTTTTCCTACTTTGGTCATTTCATCTATATTTTTATTTTCGCATCGCCAGTTTTGGGTTGGCTGTTCCTTTAGCCTTTCTTTGTATATAGCTTTATTTTGAGTAAATTTATTCATGTCAAATTGTTCATTCTTATTATTAATTTTTCTTTTCATTTCGAAATTGCTGTCAATGCAGATTTTTGTTCTGACCATCCTGTGATCATTGCCTGATGTAAAGCTGTTTAGGACTGTTACATCTCTAACGATATTTTTATCAGTAGACAGTATGTAATCAATTTCGTTTTTCGTTATTCCATTAGGGCTGAGCCATGTCCACTTTCGTTGCGGTTTCTTTCTATAGAACGAGTTCATTGCATAAAGGTCTTTCCTCTAGATAATTCATTAAGGTTATACCCCTGTTATTCCTTTCGCCATATCCAAAATCCCCTATTTTGGCCTCTTCTATGTTCATTTTCTTACCTTATTTTGGCATAGAAATCTCCCATTACGAGTGTTATATGAGTTTTGTGTTCTTCCATAGCTTTTGAGATGTCTTCATAAAATGCTTCAATTTGCTCTTCATCGTATGTAGAAGTTGGGCATATACCTAAATAACTTTAAGTGATGTTCTTTTTATTATAAAGGCAAGATAGGCAACGCGATCTGAGATTCCTTTAATAGTATGGATGTGCTTACTTATTGCTTTATTGATTATGAATTCTACTCCGCAGTTGCTTTTATCTTTATTACCTTTATGATATAGTATAGTATAGTATTACCGAAGTTCAGTTTTATCCGATTTTCTGATTTTCGTCGGGTTTCTGACAGGCCTACAATGTCCCATTTTATCCTTGTCAGTTCTTCGTCCAGTTCAAGTATCAATATATTTAGCAATGCATATTGATCAATATTATTGACCATGTAGGGTCTGCTTAATACAAACGTACGTGTTGTCTCTCATGTTAATTTTTACTACAATATTATTTCCTTCTGTATTTTAAAGGGTTTATTGATATTCGGAGCCCACTATCACCAAATAAATTTGTTTGTAAGTTTTAAAAAACTTAGTTTAACGCAAATTTGTCACTATTGTTTCAATTATCCCCCAAGGTGGTCCTTTTATTTTCCAACGTGAAATTTGACTAACAACTTCTAAAATGAAAGACATCGAACAAATAAAAAATTGAAATCAGATTCCCGCAACTTTGCGTGTCGTGACATAAGACTTCCCAATTTTAGATGATCTAAGTCTAAGTCCGCACTATTGGTATCTACCTAACTTTGCTATTATTGGAGCTACCAGATTGGTAATTGCCAAACTAAGAGTATGTTTCTGGATGGTTAAGATAGTCAAAACAGAAAACAAATTAAATTGCGCAATCGCAAATAAATTTAAAAAATAATTTTAAACAGGTGATATGTAAAAGACGAGAATTTTATAAATATATTTTTTTTGAAATCTTTTAAAAATGCAACGAATAATTGTATTTAAGTTTTAGTATTTTAATCATCGAAAAAATAGGTACTAATTTGCTAATTTGCAGCAATTGTAGTGCCGACTTAATCTGTATAAGAATGTCAATGTGACGCAAAGCTACGACTAACGTGAATTTATTTAAAAAAGGCATTTATTCCTAACTATTACTGCTTACCTGTGACTAAATTTCCATGATGAAATTGACAAACGGCATCGGCTTCGTACCAGGAAATGCGGTCGCGGAAATATCGATAGAATACAGGGAAACCTTCTTCGGGCAGCATCCAAGTATTACTTATGTTAACCTACAAAAAGAAGAAGGATTTAGAATTGCATATTTCTATACTATTTACTATACCCACACTAATTTTATGAATAAATACTTTATTAATCAAACAAGTTTCGTGGCTAATCGGGTAAAATAAGTTTTTGATTCTCTCATATTTTTCCGTGGGTAGCTTGAAAGCTTAACCTCACGGGGGTCCACGATCTAATGGACACCTAATAAATGTTGACAGTTAACTGTTTTGTCCTCACTGTTTGGTCAATGTCACTTTCTTGAAAAGTTAATTAGTCGGTTTTGTCTCTAATCCTATGTAAATAGTGAAAAAATTATCACAAGAAGCGCGTTCCACTGAGATACGAGAGAAACCAGAACAAGAGCAGGCAAAAATAAACTGCTATACATATCAATTAATGAAAAGTTAGATTACAAATAAAGAGAAACAAACTAATCCGTGACCTACGACAGCTCTTCTGCCTTTCAGGTCAGATTAACGCTGATTGCGTTTTTACCCGCCATCAGAGACGTGAGCGTCAGTCAGCGGAATTTTTAAGGCAAATAATACTAACAAACGTGAAATTTAGGTGTCCATTAGATCTTGGACCCCCGTGAGGTTAAGCTTTCAAGCTACCCACGGAAACATATGAGAGAAACAAAAACTCTATTTTATCCGATTAGCCACGAAACTTGTTTGATTTTTAGTAAATATTTTATTGTTTCTATAATTTAAACATGATTTATACAGGATGTGAGTAGGGGCGTGCCTAACTTTTTGATTACCTGAGGCAAAGGAAAAAATTGCTGCTTCTCATTAAGAAACAAACATCTCGTTCAATTTTTTTTTGTATCCTAGAAATTTGTTTTATACATTTTAGAGATTAAAAGTGTACTTTAAGTCCCTTCTTTGAATAATAAAAGGATACATTTAAATCAATACCTTTGGAGATTAAAAGCAGCCGATAAAATACAGTAAGAATATTAAACCAGCAATTTTCTAGTCTTTACGTTTACTATTCTTGTCCGATATACTTTCTAAAATTGTTATGAATATTTATAATATTTTCCCATACCCATCAACTTAGGGACGAAAGTAGGCAAGCTATTTTGGGGGAGCTTGAGCCCCAGGCTTAATACCTAGAGAATGCAAAAATTACTACAACAGAAGGAGCTGTTAGATATCTTAATACATCCCAAGATGAAGGATAGTATTGCAATATAAAAATAATACAAGAAAAACTAATAAAAAAATGTATTATTTTTTGGAAAAATAAATTTTTCTCAGATATAACGACGAAAATTTGTGGAAAACAAAGTTCTATCCAGCTAAAATGGCGCCACAGAAGAAAATGGTTGCAATATAAAAACTATTGAAAAATTGAATACAGTTGCGCGGTAGACAAAGAAGTTCTAAATTCAAACAAATATTTTTATAAAATATAATAACTTGAAAAAAAAAAGGCGCTACAGGCAAAATATTTCCAGAAAAATTGTTTCAAATGAAAACGTTTCTAAAGCTTTAAAAGAGCGGATTCGGAAATTTTTACTGACTGTATGTAGTCAGCATACTGAGTATGCTCACAAAAACCCCGCTGGGGAATCAACTACCTTTTTCAAAAACTTAAATTATCTAAAATAAATACCTAAACATATGTTATATGTTACTTGCCTAGAAATTTTAGAACTTGCGCCCTTGTCCTCTGCAAACTCATCTATCAGTTTCTCATACCTCAGTATTTTCTGCACCATATAATTTACTTTAACTTTAACTTTTTAATTGCAGGTTATTTTTAGAGAGCAAAAAATTTTTGAAAATATTAGAATTTAGTTTTTTATGAGGTAGGTACTAGATTCAAAAAAACATGGATATGTTATTGTATATTATTATTATTTTTAATAATTTCACACCAATAGTAATATTATCACTACTTTATTAAATAACATTAATTTAACGAAAGAAAAAGTTTCACGGGTAAGGTCTCAGGGGTAAAGGTAGCTCAGGGACGCGTTTCGACCCCAATAGACCTCTTTCAGCCCAAGCATAACCATGAAATGTAAGGAGGCCTTATGAGGCCGAAACGCGTCCCCGAGCTACCTTTACCTCTGAGGGCTTGCCCGTGAAAATTTTCGTTAAAAATTGTTACCTCGTGAACTTCCTTCAAACACTAATATAATTTAATGTTGAAAAATGTATGTTTATGTAACCACAAATAAACTTAAATATTTTAGTATTTTCTTATTTTGGTTAATTTTGGGTTTGTGTTGCTTAACGTTGCATTTGGTCTTAAGCCTTTGTTCACAATTAGTAGACATTTTATAGTTTTACACAATGATTTTTAAAAAAATAATATATATGTACAGGGTTTTCGCGTATATTTTTACACTATCAAAATCCAGGGCTTAGGATGTTAAGTGGCAGCAGATTCTATCTGTTTCCGTCGCCACGTCAAAATTAACCTCAAAACCGAGGCAACCCTGAGCAAAGCTACAAACTGACAGTTGGTCTCCCCTCAGTAAACACCATATTTCATATTTCTTTTTCAGATACCAATATCATAATTTCATCTCCTTTTATTTTATGGTTATGCTCGGGCTGAATGAGGCCTAATAAGGCCGAAACGCGTCCCCAAGCTACCTTTACCTCTGAGGACTTGCCCGTGAAACTTTTTCGTTAAAAATTGTTACCTCGTGAACTTCCTTCAAACACTAATATAATTTAATGTTGAAAAATGTATGTTTATGTAACCACAAATAAACTTAAATATTTTAGTATTTTCTTATTTTGGTTAATTTTGGGTTTGTGTTGCTTAACGTTGCATTTGGTCTTAAGCCTTTGTTCACAATTAGTAGACATTTTATAGTTTTACACAATGATTTTTTTTAAAATAATATATATGTACAGGGTTTTCGCGTATATTTTTACACTATATCTAAAACACTTATTTGATAGATATCAAAATATGATAAATAAAAAATTTCACAATTTTTTAAGAAGTTTACGAATGTTTATGTCAAAATATCCAAAAGAAATTCTAAATATCAAATATTGATATTTCGATATTTTTTTGTAAATGAAACACCCTGTATATTATTTTAGAATTTTATAGATCTTTCTTTCTCATTTCAAAAATATATATGTTGAGATTATTTTGTTAATTCGTTTTGGAGATATATGCGTTTAAATGATTTATAAACTTAAATTGGTACTCTCTAAAACATTAAGGCCATGAAAAAGACAATCGGATTGAAACGAAAAGTGAAGTTATTGTTTTGTCAAATTGTCAAATTTAGTTTTAAGATCGGTAAAAAATGGGTTTTTCCGAGGAAGAAAAATTGGATATGATTAAATTGTTTTACTCAAATAATTAAAAAGGCATTTATAGCTTGCAACCATATTCAATACATTAAATACATTATTATACCCAGCAAATAGCCCCGATTTGTGTCCCCTTGATTTTTTTGTGGGGCTACCTAAATAATAAGGTGTACTACAACAGGCAAAAATAGAACAGACAATCGTAATGGAAAATCTGCGTACTTTATCTAGCAAGCTATTTACAAAAAACTTATAAGAATTATTCAAAATTATATAAATAATAATCAAGGAGGCTCTGTGGAAAATTACTCATGAAGTACCTTAGATATTTATTTTTTCTAAAAAAATTGTACTATCAATTTCAGTTTTGAACACTTTTAAACGAATATATTTCCATATCTAATACATAATAAGAAAAGATCTATAAAAATCTAAATTAATGTAAATGTGTTCCATTGAAAAGAACCATCGACCTGTCAAATTTTGACTGACGTGAATAATTTTTTTTTGATATTCTGACCCAAAGATCTTTAAACTTAAAAAATTATGACACTTTTGTATTTATCATATTTTGATATCTATTCAAATAAACGTCTATAAAAATATACGGGAAAGCCCTCTTAAAATGTTATTGTGGGTTGACATTGTTCTCTTTAACTCTGTCACTTTTCTGGGTTTTCACCTACCCTGAAATAAGCTGAGTAATTTATCTTTTGTTGAAAATTGCACAAAGAGCAAGCTCTATAACTTTAAAATTTAACCAATTTAACGTTGGGAAGCGTACAACAACACCAACTAAAACTTTGTTGTTCAGTGATACTGTTTTACTTGAAACTCGATGTTTGTAACTAAGCATGACAAATGATCCTTAGCTTCAGCTACAAATACAATATACATGTACTTAGGAAAATATATATATATATATATATATAGGGCTGCTTGTATTTTAACTCTCTAGAGAAGAACAGATCGTAGCGGAGACTGCTAGAAATATGCTTAATAAGTTTTAGAAAATAAATATATAAACATACAGGGTGTCCCATTTTTTATGGTATTGAATAAGAAACTTGGTTCTTATAAAGGAGGATTTTACATCAATTGTGGGATGAAAAAAGAATTGCATTGTGGTACTCTCCTAGATGGAGCATTTTTAACTAGATGTATAGTGAGTTGGGGTCCTTTGCTCCACACTGAATTCTTAACAGCGAAATAAAACTACGTTTTTTAGCAAAAATGCAGTCTGTATTTCTTACCCTTGACGCGTTTCGGTCTTAGCGACCATAATCATAAGGGCTCTATAATAAAAATAAAAAAAAACCAAATTGGTGGAACTTCAAAAATAACAAAATTCAATAAAAAACTTACTAAACAAAGTGTCGAAGAAGTCCTTCTTGCAAACGCCACATCATCTTAACTTAAATTACATCCAATTTAATAAAACGAACATTAACTTAATTTAAATTTGTATGTTTTACACTGAGTGAATCTAACCTTACAAAAACAAAAAATCAGCTGATTTTCGAGCAGAGAAATATAAATGGTCAGTTGATGATGGATTCTCATCTTATAAGCAAAAAGTTTTCTTGATTTTGTTTTTGGGGGGCTCATCACAAATTAACATTTGAAAATCAAAACATAAAAACCATAAAAAGAACTAGTACTAAACTTACAAATTAAAACACGTAGTTGTAAAAGGACTAGCAATAACATAAAAATCAAAAGGTCATTATCTAAAAATACCAAAACAATTTAACAATTAAATTTATTATTACTTTCTATTTTTAAAAAACGAGGGAAGAAGCCACAGAAAGGATAATTCACACTGCACCAACATCCCGGAGAGGGAAGGGGCTATTTAAAAAAAGAATTGTCAATTTTTTTTTATAGCCCTTGTCATTTTGAAACCGCGAAGAAAAATTCATTCATATCCTAGATATTCGGACAAATATTTCAACTATGATAAAACTTCTCTACAGAATGTTAATACTGCCAACAAAATGACGTTGTCAAATACTATCCGTATTTAATTTATAAAGTTTTTTTTTCTGATATCTCGAACCCGACTCGACCGATCAATTATTGATAGAACTAACTTTCTACAGAAAAGTTTTTACAAAATTGAAGTATTTGCCCCGATAACAAAGATATCGCGGATTTTTAGAATTCCGATTTTCTCAATCTTGCTTCGTAGCTTTAAAAATACAACGGCTACAAAAAAAGAATTTACATATTTTTTCTCGTCTCAAAATTACTACTAAATTTTCGTGTCTTCATCTTTTACCATAACTGAGTTTCACATTTAATACCATAAAATATGTACTTTAGGAAAACTACTGCGGCAAGAAATAAGACCTACAGCCGCGTACTGATTAGGGTGCTTTTGGTCAGGTTTTTTGGCAGTCTATTACCCTTACCTTTATTCTGCGCGTGCGCAGCAGCGACCAGTCATGCTGTTATCTTTACTGAAGATAATGACAGGCGCTAATTAGAGCTGAGTAAAAATTACCTTTACCGTTAGACAGCCATCCACCCAAAACCAACTGTATCGCGTATCAAACCAACCAAATTATGGTTATGTGTAATTCTGTGATAGCAGATTTATAGGTTATAATGTTTCTTTTCTTTTGATTGTTTTTTATTTTTTATAACAGCATGGCATAGCGCTGCTGCGCCCACGCACAATAAAGGTATGGGTGACGAATTGGCAAAAAACCTGACAAAAAGCACTGTACTTAAATTTTAAAAAATCCTAAATTGACGGCACATACAATTTTGTTTGTTAAATTTAGACTGCATACGATAAATGTACGGTCGCTCACTGTTTTAATATCACCTTAAAATTGCATATGCTTGCCTTGAAAGCTCTAAAATTCAGCAGTCTTATAACACTGCTAAAAATCGTTTTTTAAATTATAATATTTATTTCAGATCTAGCGCTGTTGCCGAACAACGCATTGCTTCTTTGCATTTAACAAATGTTGGCAAAATAAGATGACATTAGAAAAGTGAGCGAGCTTATATTGTGTCCTTAAAACTTTCTGTACTGCAGTTATTTACGAATAGATGGCGCTGAAAATTTAGTGGCCTTTTTCTCCATTGCTTAAAAAGAAACGTCTTGCCATCTATTCCCAAATTACCGAAGAACTTCTAATACCATAACAGAGCGCTGGCGCACTCGCGCAGAATAAAGTTAAGAGTACTAGACTGGCACAAGTCTGACCAACAGTACCTTATTACCGAGCTAAACCTTGCTAGCGATTACAATAAGGTACTGTGTCAAAATTCGCTAATGTAGACCTAAGCATTAGGTTGGCGAGCACGCTGTGAGCTGCTTGCGGTAACTCGGTAGATGCGGTATTCGAAGTAAACTAAGCGAACATGTGACGGTCCTGGTTTTCGTAACGCAGGTCCATGACAAAATCAGTCAGGGCTATCAAAACGGACAGGGACTGAATTTCTTTTTGATGGTCACGTCACGCCACAGCTGATTGTCTTTAAAAGGTGGAATGACGGTTAATGATTACATATTTATATTTTTTTAATAAAGCCGATTTTTAGATTGTTTTTACTATTCTTGTAAAACGTTTTTTTACCTTCGTAGCCAGCGTAGCAATGGTTAGAGAAGGTATTATTTTCGAAGAATTTTTTTTGAGATAATTCTAAAAATGTGTTATTTGGGTGTATTTTGACCTATCGTAGCAATATTGTCGTGATGTCTGTCTGTCTGTGTGTGTGTGTATATCTGTTCGTGATACGATAGCTCCTAAACCGCTGAACCGATTTTCACAAAATGTTCAGGTAAAATATTGTTGTTCTCTAACGAGCTGATTACATTTTGGTCAAAATCCATTAAGAATTATAACTTTATAACAGAGCATCGCATCAATATACGGTTTTCGGAATGTAGTAGACTGAATTTTGCTTAATAATTTGTGTTATAACCAAAAACTTCGTAGAAGCTCTAGTCTAGTTTCTGAGATATTTACAAAAAACTGTTTTCAGGGCTGATATATCACCTGAAGTGTACCTAATAGGCTAGCTAGGAAGGTATCAGATCCGTCAGGGATCCATTTATTTAATGTATAGTAATCCTGTATAGTAATCGTTTCTGTGTGGAAAGCAATTGGCTCACTTACACCTCTTTGTTTATATTCGGCAACTTTTAAAACTTATTTAGATGTATCTATAAAAAATCTAAAACATGTATTTTTGGATTTTAAATGAACTTTGATGTAAAAAAACCATTAAAAAATCGAACAAGTTTTGGATAACAAGCAAATAAATAAATGCCATGACAAACAATGACAAAGTCATATCCATGTCAAATATAACAGTTGGCGTGGGGTGCATGGCGGGCAATTTGAATTCAAAAGAAGGAATGCAAAATCCTAAAGATTTTAACCTTTTAACCATCTTTCATCCTTATAAAAGTTTGGTGGAATATCGGTATGGTGTCTGGGAATATTTCACTGAAATTTAGCGAAAATCTGGAGTGCCATTTTGAAAATATCACAAATAAACCTTTATCCGCCCATAAAACTAAATGTATCGACCCTAAATTTCGAGGTCAACACTATAGCGGTTATGTCGGCCCGGTTTTTCGCCTACGATTTGCTGCTTATGAGCCTAGAGAAGAAGATTCGCCCCGAATGTTTACTTTTTTCTTTAACCACATAAAAATATACTACTACTATGTCGGTTGAGAATGTTTTCCTACGTTGTCCGACGCCTAATCTCCACTTCCTTCGATCCTGACAGTCATCTTCCGTCAGGTTTTTTTGACTCATTGATCTTTGGATTGACTGTTGCCATTCCAGTTTAGGACGTCCTCTTTTTCTGCGCCCTATTGGTTGCCATTCTAGGACCTGCTTTGGTAATCTCTCGTCGCTCATCCGTTGTACATAGCCGTACCATATCAGTTGCCTTTTAGTGATGTCATCCTTTATGCTTCCCTCGATTCTCATTCTTTCTTTTATGATCTCATTTCTTATATAAGCTGTTCTGGACATTCTCATTGATCTTCTTAGTGCATCCATTTCGACACTTTCCATTTTTGCTTTGTATTTTTCTGTTACACGACAAGTCTCTATTCCATACAATAGCGTGCTTTTCACCATTGTTTCATATATGTTAAATTTTACATTATTTTTTATCTCTCTGCTCTATAAAATACTGTTAAGACAACCAATAACCTTTTTTGCTTTTACTATTCTTTTTTCCAGTTCTTTACAGTCTGTTCCTGTCTTATCAAATGTAACACCCAAGTATACATACTCATTGCATGGAGATATTGTTTGTCCATTTTCTAGTTCTAATTCACTTGATTCGTTTCCAATACATAAGTACTGTGTCTTGTTCACGTTCACTGTTAACCCCCACTTTTGGTATTCTTCTGTTAACTTTCTCATCATATAGCCAAGTCTTCTTTATCATTAGCTACAATTACTTGGTCGTCAGCAAACTGTAGTGTGTATATGGTAAATCGGTCTCTAAGTTGTATTCCAATGCCGTGTACTTTGCGTTTCCAGTTTTTTAGAGCTACTGCGATATATATTTTAAAAAGAGTTGGAGAGATACAACATTCCTGTCTTAAGCCTTTCGTTACTAGGAATTCTTTTGAAAGTCGATCTCCAATTTTAATTTTAGATTTTGACCCTTTGTATAGTTCTTTTATCGCTTTTATGTATGTATGATTGATATAGTCTGCTCTAGCACTGTCCATAATTTTTCTACTGGAACGGTATCATATGCTTTTTGTAGGTCCACAAAGGTAACAAGTCTCTATATTTCTGGCGCTCCTTTTCTCAATTACTTGTTTAAGACAAAAAACATTATCACTACGCCTGCACGAAACCCAAGATATAACTTTCCACTAAAACTCGAAAACAGCTGATCTGATTTTTATTTGGTTATTTTACTTTATCTGGCCTTGAGCGAGACTTGATTTTGTTGGCAACTAGAGTTCGTCACGGTTTGTCGTGTTTTTGAGACGGGCCTTGAAGACTGTTGCCAGCACTGAACGCATGCGCAAATGAAGAATTGAGATTTGTGTTTGGCTTTACTTTTTTACCGCTGGCTGGTTGACCGTTTCTTTTCGGCAGAAAAATTCAACGGCTGGTGCATGCTAGACGGCGATTTTTAACCTCTTAGATCCGGTGAGTGATTTTTTTTTGTTTTTTCTCTTTCAGTTTCATGCCGATTCTGCCTTGTATAAAACATTGGATTCACTAAGGTTTCTTTTGTCCTAGGCTGATTCCAACCATGCTTTCGCCATAGTCCAGATAACGAACTGGGGCCGGGCCCTCCGGCAAAAATAGACATAAATTGATTAATTTGTTTTTCAAACTTCCAAATTGTCGCGGCTGGATTACTTGCCACGTGTCTTTATTTCGGCATGTAGGTTAATTTGTTCCAAATATTGTTATTTCCCAGTATAAGAGGGTTGTTTTTTTACTATGGTGCTGGTGTGGCGTGCTAGTGCGGCGCTGAGTGACGAGATGTCTGCAATCGAGAGATAGCCTGATAGGGGGTCCAATATTAGCAGGCGATGCTGGCTGCCAGATCAAATAAACAAACCTTCACTTAAAATATATTTTTTTGTGCATTGAGAACTTCAAGTTTTACATTACAAAAATTATCTTGCTCATTTCCCTAACATAAAGTGACCTGCGTTAGGAGGAAATATTACAACTACAACACAAAATACCATAGGAAAAACTTTTACCCTATAATCAAATTTTTGTAACGAATTTTAATTTTACTTAGTTTAAATTAGTTATTAGTATCTTAAGATGCATGCCTACCCGACTAACCACACTTGACCCCTGCACTTTTACACTACTTCTTTTTTTTAAATTTATTTATTAAATTTAAAATATTTTCCAACATACTGCTGCTTTATTGCCATTATACTTTTTTTTCTTTTAAGAAGCCCTTTTGCTAGGATGGTGTCCAGTGCTTTTTGCTTCGACAATTGAACCCGAGTGACTTTAAAGTCACTGAGGAAAGAAATTTCCTGGAATACGAGTTTCGTATCAAAGACAAAGAGATTTGCATTGGTTCGTAGACGTCATTTTGCAAGATTCGTCCGTATTTACGATTGTCGTGTAACCAAATAAATATTACAGGGTGTCCCAGATAAAAGCAACTACATGGAGATTTCGGAAAGGTAAGAGATACGAGTTTGTTTAAATGAGGAAAAAGTTACACTATGCCCTTATGAACCAATCAGGTCCTGTATCAATATTAAATATATCTACAGGGGTTACTAAAATATCGGGCAAAAACTAAAAATTGTGTTTTTTGAAAAACTGAAATATCGCCGCCATCTTGCAAACAAATTTATTGAAAGGATTAGGCCTCTTATGGGATTTCTCTAATCCCTTAAACTTCATAAAATTTTGGTATGTTGTAGACTGAACCTTTCTTATTAAAAGTTCTAATAAACCCAACTCAAATTAATGATCAGTTTTTGAAATATAGGGTGTTGAAAGGGATAATATCCGAGAAGCATAATAGCTTTTTAGACAGGTTTTCCAAACATATACCCAATGTTAGAATTACATATATTTACAATTTAATTAATATTTTTAATCTGTACCTTTAAAACATTATCTATAGGTTGTTTAAGTAAATATTAGTCAAATGTTTTAATGAGAAACAAGCTTTAGTATGTTGTCGCCTAACGTTGCTCATCAAAAGTCCTCATGGGCCCAACTTAAACAAATAATCAGTTTTTGAAATACAGGGTGTTAAAAGTGATATTGTCCAAGAAGTTTAATAGCTCTTTAGACCGGTTTTCCAAATATATACGCAATGTTAGTATTACATATATTAAAGAATTTATTTTTTATTTTTAACCAGTACTTTTAAAGGTGTTTAAGTAAATGTTAGTCAAAAGTGGTAATGAGAAACAAGCGTTGCCGAGCTATATTTCTTCAATAGACATAAAGCTTAGGCTTATATCAATTATGACTCATAAGAAAATTGTTCGCCTATGTCCGCCATTTTGACTTATATGCATTTAAAGGACCGATATGCGTGTAAAAAATGTGATATAACTTTTTTACATATAAAAAAATTCTGTTCTTTTTTAAGATTCAAATTTCTTCTACTTGGTACAAAAAATGTACAAAAATAAACAAAAAAGCAATTAAAAGCAACAAAACTCAAAAAATATGTACAGGGTGTCCCAAATTTGAAGTTTTTTGTGGTTTTAGGTATTTCTAGGGGATATGGAAAAAAACGTAATCTCTCTTGCAAGCCTCAATTTTCAAAAGATGATTAAATTAATTTTCATATTGATGTAAAGTAATCTTTTTAAGTTTTTTAACAAAGAATCGAACTGGCACAATATTTTTTATGTCTCTTTCAGTTTTTAAGATATTACATAAAGTTGATATTTTTAAGTTATTTGATTAAAATTTTAGAACAATTAAAAGTATAAAAAAAATATTTATTTAATATTTGTTTTAGTTTACATTTATAAATGTTGAAGGCTTCCAATAAAAAATTATTTTTAAAATTAGTTGTCAATAATTAAATGCAATGAATAATTTTCTAACAACGCCGATAAAATAAAATTGCATAAAACGGTGACCAGTAATTTTAAAAAATAATATCATATCAAAAATCATCAATTGCTAGTCTACAAAAAAATTATGCATAGGAACCAGATGTGATGCTGTGTGTCAATAGTGAATAAAATTTTATAATTTTGAATTTGGGAGATAAAAAAAAGTAAAAAAAAATACAATATCTTTAGTCTTATTACCTCAACCCCATAAACTGACACCGTTTGATCCATGACATTTGGGACACCCTGTATAGATATTTTTTATTATAAATAGTTTATTATGATCAATCTTTGTCTTTTATTCAAAGAAATTGCAAAAAAACACAACAAGTAATTTAATCTTTTTTTATGATACGAATACTCCTATGTCCGATGCGATGCACTTGGGGTAAATTTTAAAAGCCGCTATTTCCTTTCAAAAAATCTCTGGAATTAGGCTTTAAATTTTTATCGGTAACTCACGCATTGTAAAATTTTAATCAGTCGTATCAATACCCTTTTAAGAGATAAGCAAGCTTATAAAACTTACAAATAGTAAGCTGATTAAGGTTAGGAATTAGGGCTAATTAAAACTTCAAATTACCGACATTTTAAATGTTTTTAAAACTAATCAGATTATCCTTTTGTCAATGTCTAAATAAGCCGCCCTAAATTTAAACAAAATTGATTGTAGTTTATATTTCAGTTAGTGCATATATTAATATTTTACTGCATGCAAAATCAGTTACAAAAAAACGACCCGAATTGAGTTCAAATAAAATTTAAATATGGGAAATACAATGTTCCCACGCGTAAGAAATAATATTTCTTTATGCAAGTCAAAAAAGTTTGCGCTTAAACTTATAGCTGCCAAAATATTGTTATATTAATAGTATTGAATTCCCCTTCGCCTTATGGTTACCGCATCCACAAAAAGCAAATTTTGTTAAACCTTATTTTGCTGAATGCTATAGTTCTTCTACCCTCATTTAAACCCTTCACACTAACAAAAACTAAAAAAACTATTTTTACGATATCGTCATAGCAAGGGCGGTTCTGGAGCCAAATTCTGGGGGGTAATGTTTAAGCTATGACTTTAAATCAGGGTACAGGAAAAAAGCTCATATGACAAAAGTACACAGGAAAGATCCTCATAGGAAAAGAGCGCACACGGAAAATAGCGCACATAGTAAAACAGTGCACAATGAAATAAAGTTAAGCTTCTAGAATTCGATTGTTCCATGTAAAAAAATATAGGTTGTTGGACCATTTTGCCACAAAAAAGACAAGAGTATTTATATTAAAATTTAATAAAATTTTGAAATTTGAAAAAATATATAAACATATTTATGTTTTAAAAATCTATGAAAGCTTACACCGGCACACGAAATAAAAAAATTGTACCTCTGATCAGACCTACCTATCTATATAAGTTCTTCGCTGAATCCGAATGCGGGTTTCATTTTGACCGCACACCATAAAACTTCCAGAACATTAAATAAGAAAACGTTGCAATTTTTCGCACATACAAAATAAGTTGCGCAAAACTCTAAATATTGCAAAAAATTGCAGTTATGAAAATGTGTAAAAAAATGATGATAGTGGTCAAATAGTCTCTGATTTTTTTTTTAAATTGAGTTTAGTCACATCTATATATTTTGATATTTCTTTAAAATATGTCTCTAGTCTTATCTAGTAAAATGTAAAATTTTTATTTGCTGACAACATTTAGATAGCTCACTGAAAAACATATGGATAGCTACATACTAGGTAGGTCTCGTCAAACAGCCGACTTCTGTCCATTTTTTTTTCGCATGCGATTTTTTTCGCGTGCGATTTTTTTCGTATGCGCTTTTTTCTTTTGCCCATATTTCTTCTGCGTTTTTTCCTATCCGCTTATTATCGGGAGTCTAATAAAGCTAACAAAAATATTTTTCTTAGCCTTTAACTTGCCTGTAGCAGCTACCAGCCTTTATATCTAATATATTTTTTTCGAGCTCTGGGGGTAATTACCCCCAGTGCTTCCCCAGTAGAACCGCCGGTGCGTCTTAGAGACAGAAACAAAGACAGTACAGTACAAAAGTTTGTAATTTTTTTATCTATTTTGACCCAAAAAACATTTGATTGACAATGAAAAAAATTGACAATCTCCATAGCCTTCCATATCCATTGAAAGTGGGCACCTAAAGATTATAAAAAACAAAATTTCATATATTAATATAATTCAAATGTTTAATAAACTAAAATGTAGAATCTTTTTATTTCAGACCCCATGATGCCGCATTTTATGCAATTTTTTGTTCTTATTCATGAAATGTGTAGGAAATATCTAATAAATCTTAAGGCCTCGAGGCCCTTGTTTTCAGAGTATTTAAACCGAGTATATATTAAGCGATTTTACAACAAAATTGCGTGCGCACAATTTAACTTTGTTCTACATGCAGAAGCATGATGAATTTGCCTACTCGAATTTAAATAGTTTTTCTTAACAAGTGCACAAAATGATATTTTTCCACATCTAAAAGCAGTTAAATAACCCACGCGAACTGGAGTTTTGATAATCTTTAAGTGCGGGAAAGGCATTTTGTGCTTGACGTTAGAAACTTGGTTAATACAACAACAACTAAAAGACTTTTAGACATCTGTGAATTATGTTTTTAAAAATGTAGCCCAAAATATTATTGTAGGCTTCAAATTCTTGGTAGGAGTAAGGTAGGAAATCTACAAACTCTCCTGATTATTGACCCCTACCAACAAATTTAAACCTAATTTTTACTAAGAATTAAAGGCAGCTATAAAATAAATAAAAGACTAACCTTTTTAAGGCTATTTTAATGCTTAAACCATAAAGCATGGAAATCAAGTATACATATGGCAATTGTATAAAACAAATAGAGTGCATTAAGAGTTTCCATACATAAAGTTCAACTTTGCAAGTAACGTTTTTCAAATGAGTCAGCAAAGTCAATACTTTTCGCACGCCATAACAAAAACAAATGGTTTAATCAATTGGTTCAACAATTTAACAATATTTAATAAAATTGGTTAAACTATTTTTGCGATATAGTCTTACAGACAGAAACCAACAGAAAGATATAAGTACAAAATTTAGTAATTAGATAACCGAACCAAAAAACTTTTAATTGACAATACGAAAAATTGACGATCTCAATAGCCTTCTATATCGGTTGAAAGTTGGCCCCTAAAGATTATAAGAAACTAAATATATCATATTATTTTAATTCGAATGTTTAATAAACTAAAATTTAAAAAAAACTGCGTGCGCAAAATTCAACTTTGTTCTACATGCAAAAGCATGATTAATTTGCTTACTTGAATTTAAATAGTTTTTCTTAACAACTGCAAAAAGTGATATTTTTTCACATTTAGAAGCAGTTATACGGGAACCTAATTTCTGATAATCCTTTGCGGTAAAGGCATTTTGCGTTCGACTTCAGAAACTTAATAATATTCAGAAAACCTATTAATTTTTCTGATTATTGACGTCTACCAATAATTTCACGCCTACTCTTTACTAAGCCTTAAAGACAGCTAAAATTAAATAAAACAATAAATAAGAAACTTTTTGCAAATGAGTCAGGAAAGTCAGTACTTTTCGCATGCAATAACAAAAATATTTTTTTTTTATGGCGATAACACGAATTCGGGAAACATACACAAGCACAAACACAGGGGGAAGTTCGGTTATATTTATATAACCCACATTTATGGACTGCAATAAAAATTAAGACAAAAAAGTTTAAATATGTTTTTTTTTATAAAAAAACAGGCAAGAATTTTATGTTATGATTATCTGAAAATTCGGCATTTAGCGAACTCTGTCACAGCTGAAATTTAATTTTTGGGCTTACTACTAAAACTAGCAAACGCAAAATGGTCTGTATTCCTAACTTAACAGTGATAAGCATAGAGTTTACTGTGTAAATAGGCGTCTTAAAGCTTTAGTTCGTTTCTACTTAATTAAATGAGATGAAAATAAGGACATTAAATTAGCAAACAGAATTCTAATCGATGACGCCAAGAAAGAAGGCACCATTTTTATAGGCCTTAAATATTTGCCTCAAGGGTGAAGAATATGCCTGAGAATCGCAACGTTTCATGGTAATTTTTACGCATTTCTTTGCGCCAGATTTTTCTTGGTATTGGTACTTGCACAAAGTAAGTTCTTTGAACAAACCGTAGACAGCTACAATGGTTTTTTTTAGAAAACGTAAAACAAAAAACAGCAAAAAAGTTTAGACAGTTAATTTGAGTGAATAATTAAAGAAGCAGCATAGTAACAGAGTAAAAGGTTTAACCCTACTTTAGACGGAATGTGTTATTTACTTTTGTAACAAAAATTAATTTGTTTTAAAACCAAATTTAAAATTGATTAAATTTTAATTTTTTAGTTTATTTTTTTGCGCTGAAACTAATATGTACTACTAACATCGATTGCCAAGTTTTTGGTCAACATTTTTACGGACAAAAATATTTCTTGTACAAAACACCAGAACCTTTTAAAAATTGGGACTCAAATCCATAAGCTTGTGATCCACTATACCCGAGGCAACTTTTTTCTGGCCTATGTAATTATTTTAATAAATATTTTCCTATACAGGGTGAGGAAAAAGTACCGGGACCCCTTCAAACAAGAAACAAATCGTTTTGACACAATATTAAGATATAATGTCATTGTCACAGCTACACGCATAATAAAATACAGGGGTAATTAAATAATCTACGAGTTTCTTAAAGTGTTAAGGCCACTTTAAGAACAATTATTTAATTTATATTCTTCGAAATGTCATTCTGACACAAAATTACAATGTCATTTTAAACGTAGATTTTTATTCTCCATCGAATGGTAAAAGAAAAAATATGGTTTTTATTTAAATTTTTAAAGTTGACCTCCGAAAAACTCCTGATGCTGACAGATACGTCAATGTCAATGTCACGACCAAATAGAACAAATTCAATCCTAAAACTTTTATTTAGACCATTTTTGCAAATAACTCTTAGTTATCGAGATATTTAGGGGCCCCGGTACTTTTTCCTCACCCTGTATAGAAAAATTATAGAAAAATATTCGAAATGTTAAATGTTGTAGCATTTTTTTCATTTACATATTTTACCGAAAGAAAGCGTTAGAGAGTTACACTCTTTTACAACAAACGTATTAAATTATATAAATAATAATGATTACACACCCTTGCTTGACGCGTTTAATTTGATCATATTAAGCACCTAGCTTGGCATGGACTCCTCCAGAAATATCGATATTTATTGGACATATTAGCGGTCGTAAAAAGTACTATTTTGCGCATTTTTTAGAAACTATAAAATATCTGAATTTTTTTTTTGTTATTACTCCCACTAAACTAAACTCGTAAATCTGGTTATAAATAACTTCCTAGCTAACCCATTAGCAGATTTCAAGTGCACTCCATGATGTATCAGTTTTGAAAATAAATTATTGAGAAAAATGTCGTCTACTATATTCCGCAAAACAAACATATTGATGTGATGCTCCGTTAAAAAGTTAGCATTTTTTAAATTATTTAATTGACAAAAAAGTGTCGAATCCTATTTGACCTGATAATGTTATTAAAATCGGTTTAGCGCTTTAGGAGCTATCGTGTTCATAAACCGACAAACATACACACACACATACAGACATCACGACGATATTGCTTAGATACGTCAGAATAGCCCTAAATAACACATTTTCGGTGTTATCGAAAAAAAAAAGAAATTTGTCGAAAATAATACATTCTCTAGCCATTGGTACGCGGGATAAAAAGGTAAAAACACGATCTTAAATAAAAACTCATGCTATTCTAAGTTTCTACACAAACATTTTTAATTTTCAGAGTACGTACGAAAAAATCTTGAATAAAAAGGAAAAACCAAATTAAATTTTAATGCGATTTATAAAGATTTGTTCTACAGGTTGCATAAAGGCTCTTTGATCACCGGCACTCAGCATATACTTCAAAGAGACTGCCGACAAGCAATTTGCAAAGACAGAAGCACTGAGATATGTGGAAAGTGTCTGTCTCTTGTACCCTCACCCACTGTCAATTTCGTGTCGCTGATTTACACGCGACAAGTGTTGATTTCAAAGTTCTTTGTTGGATATTCATTTAAATGTAGGAATTTTTTAGAAAATATATTTTAAACCATTATGGTTGGTAATCTTTTTTGTTTGGTATTCTTTGACATTAGACCTTTTAACTTAGCGCTGCACAACTTAGGTGACGCCAGTGCAAGAGTCCGATGGGCCTATATGGGTTGTAACCGAGACCGAGGTTCCTTTAAATTACAAATTTAACAATATTTATTATTTTATTATCCAAAAAGACAGCCAATACTTAAAAAGTATGTTTATTTTACAAAAATATTACGTACTTAAAAATCATACAAATCAAGTTTAGAAAATTAAAATTGGGTGTTTTCTAATGCCAAACGACTAAACTAGAGTAATGAAATTTAGCATACATTGTTAGTTTTTCAGCAGTCATAATATTACATATGTGGCCCCCAGGGGGCGTAAAAGAAAAATGTGTTTATGTCATTCATAATACACAGTAAAAATTTTCTGCTTGGTAAAACTGATTTCTTGAAAAGTAAATTTGGCGAGTGTTAAATTTAACACTCATGCAAATAATTTTATATATACTCTCCTATAAACTGCGGTAATAATCCAGAGTAAATTAGACGATTTTTATACTGGTGCAATGATAATGCATATCAATTATAATGTATCACCTGAAGTACGGTTTAAAATACTCTCTAGCGCATTAACTATATTGCGTTAGTGTTAAAAACACGCGATGCTCCACTCTTATAAAAAGATACTTTCTTGTCGTTGTCATACCAAAATAGTTTTAATTACTCAGCGGAACGAATTAATAAATGAGATAGTTTGTGACCTTTGAGCCAGCCCGCGCAGCAATGGCTAGAGAAGGTATTATTTTTGATGATTTTGTGTTTTGAGAAAACGCCGAAAATGTGTTATTTGGGTGTATTTTGACCAATCTTAGCAAAATCGTCGTGATGTCCGTCTGTGTGTGTGTATGTCTCTACGTAACACGATAGCTCCTTAACCGCCGAACGATTTTCATAAGATTTTGAGGTAAAATGGTGTTTAACACTCTAACGATACTAATGACAGTTTTTGACAATTAAATAACGAAAAAAATTTTGTAATTATCAAAAACTTCGTAGGTGCTTTAGTTTCTGAGATATTTAAATAAACTGTTTTCAATGCTGATATATCATGGCTTCATTTGAAGTGTGGTAATAGCTCTGCAGTGGCGGCTCGTAAGATGTGGCAAGTGTCTCACCAACTTAGAAAAAAAACTAAAGTAAATTTTAAATTATTTATCAAGCTTTTTCGCCCTCTTTGCTACTTAAACTTTGTGTTGTATCGTTAAATACCCGGATAAAAAGGAATCTACAACATGAAATTAATAAATACACTGAATCGTCTCATTTCGGTCGCCTAGCGCCTTAAGCAATCATTCGCAACTCGCGGGCTTGGCTGCTTGCATTGGTAGGTGAGGCGATCGTAAAACTCGTAAATTTATGTGCACCAGCATGCCATGCTGCCCTTACAGAATTTAAAGCACAAAACCCTTAGCTTTTTGTTTTAATGGAATGCTTTTAACAATATAATATGAAATAATAAAAAATTTCAAAAAAATATTTTTCCTTGCATAAACTTCACCACGCTGCGGGTGGTCATCGCCTCCGGTCCACAGCACGGCGAAAAGTTCTTGAGGTTGTTCGAAGACTAAAAACTCTATAATGCGATTCTATCAATTAAATCAATCGCTGTTAAAATTTTGTCGCATCCATGCAAATTATGTAACACCCGCCACCTGTTTTGAGTCAGTCGCCAACCTATTTACCTAATTAGTCACTGTTTTGAGCTTTTATTAAAACTTTGTTTATGCTGTTTTTTTATTAAATAAATGAGTTTTCCACTACAAGACAGTGTGGTGTCATTGACAAATATACCATTTCAAAGCCGCAGTAATTTTGAAAAGACGGAAATCTTGAAAAATAGTAGACCAACGCCAGACTTAAATATTTTAAGTCTAGACAAAAAAGTGGCAAGGAGTTTTCTCGAAGCTTTCAGAGAAGCTGGTATGATAAGTATGATTGGATGAGTGGCAGTGTTTACAAAAAAGGACAGTTTTGTTAGCCTTGTTTGTTGGTAGGCATCTAAAAATGTTTGGACACTTGATGGCTACTCCGATCTAAAAAATTTATCCCGATCGGCAAAACTTCAGTCTGGAACAAAAGAGCACATTAAAAATTGCTTTTCTCTTAAAATTTTATCTAGAAACATGAATACAATTGAAGACGCCCTTCCAGAAAATGCCAGCTATTCAAAAATGATCCATAATGAAAAAATGAGAAAAAATAGGTTAATAATAACTTACTTAATTGATACCACTGTTTTGTTAGGTTCATTCGTTTCGAGGCCATAATGAATCAGAAACTGCAATAAGTCGTGGGAACTTTAAAGAAGTTCTTCAATGCTTGGTACAGCGAAATCCAGATATTAAAGAACATATAAAAGACATAGAATCAGTATTTACGGGCCAATCAAAGACAATTCAAAATGAGCTAATATCCATAATTGAAGATTACATAAAAGATTACATTCTACGGGAAATTGCTGAATCAGATGATATTATGGAAAAATCTCAATGCAGCATAACTCTGCGATTTGTAAATAAATCTGGTGAAATCACTGAAGGATTTTTTGACATTAGTGGTGACACCAACGCAGAAATTTCTGTTACTTACTGAGGTCCTTGAGCCCTTCTCGTTTAAAAGCAAATTGGTCGCACAGCGCTATGATGGGGCGGCAGTTATGTCTGGTAAATTAAATGGCCTATAGGCGAAAATCAAATCAGTGGCACCAAACGCTTTGTTTACTCATTGTGCAGCCCCTCGGCTGAATTTAATTCTGCAAAAGTCTACCAACAATATCCGCAGTACCAGAATATTTTTTAATACGTTAGGAGGACTGGCGTCGTTTTTTCATAAATCCTCCAAGAGAACTTCTGTCCCTGATAGGATTGTTGGCAAAAGAATCCCTCAAGCATGTGAAACCAGATGGTATAGCCGATCAAAAATTCTCTTGTTTGTTGCAAGTAATTATAAAAACTTAATTAGTGTTTTTCAGGATATTATTGAAAATCCTTCTTCAAATGCATAGTCTACACTTATAGAACAAGGTTTTCTGAAACACTTTGAAAGTTTTGAATTCCTTTTTTTGATTTTAGTTTTTAAAGATATATTTACCACTACTGATATTCTGTATCAATTTTTGCAACAAATTAACCTAGATGTAAATATGTGCATCAGTCAAATTAAAATATGCTGTTCAAGATTACAAGATCTTAGAAAATATGAAGTTTTTGATAATATATTCGAGAAAACTAAAAATATAACAGGGGCTCCAATTGTCCGTAAAAAATCTGAGGAAATTATTTTTAAGGAATATAATTTATTATATTACGAAATTTTGGATAATATAACTTTTCAGTTACAAACAAGATTCAAAGATTTGGAAAAATTAGAATTTGTTGCAGTATTACACACCTCCAAGTTCTATGAATATTCCAAAAATTTTCCCAAAAATGTATTGATAGTTTAGAAAATGCATATAAAAGTTTGACATAGAAAAATGAAAAAATGAATTATCAGTAATTTATAAAGACGATCATTTTAAATGCCTAAAAGACTGCCATGAAATTTTAAAATTAATAATAGATATGGGTCTATGTGAAATTTTTAGTGAAACTAAAACACTTTGTAATCTTGTTTTAACAATTTCAGTTACAAGCGTCAGTGCTGAGAGGTCGTTTTCATGCTTGAAAATAATAAAATCTTATTTAAGTTCAAAAATGACACAGGATAGACTTTCCGCGCTGGCAATTTTTTCCATAGAAAAAGAACTTTTACAGACTTTGTATGAAAATGACAAATTTTATGACGTTATAATTGATAAGTTTGTACTGTTAAAAGAAAGAAGGATACCGCTTATTTACAAACTTTAATTTTAGTTTTTAGATTTAAAGTGAGTACCTAAATATATTATCTTTGTAGAAAACAAATACTTAATAAAAAATTTGTTCCAGTAAAATTTTTCGCCAATCGTGGAAAGGGAAAATTGGAAAAAAAATACACATTGCATTTGACCATTATTCCCATTTCAGGATGGATTTTTGTACGTTTTGGGCCTTGGTGCCTCATCAGTTTTACAAGTCCCGAGCCGCCACTGTAGCACTGCATTTATATGATAAATAATTTTAATCTAGATTTATCTTGATTCTCCTTATTACACACGGTACGTTACTACTCAAATATTTAATAGTAATTGAGCTAACAAATCAGCTCAATATGGGCTATTTGCTAATTGCCACCCCAAAATATGAAGAAGCCTCCAAGTTGCTAAAAAATGGCTTGTGTGGGCTAAAATTGTCTTTTATTTTAAATAGAGTTAATAGTCATTTGGACTTCTACAATGCTAAACCACCAATCCATGGAACTATCTAGTGTATCGGTGTACCGATTCTGTTCCTTTTAGATATGAGCTTTTGGACTGCTAGAAGGGCAATGTGCTTGATACTAGTTATAGCATTAATATGTGACCTAAAATAGTTATTTTTTATTATTATTAATCAACGAAATATCAAATGTTTGTTTTTAAAATAAACATGAAATCACAATATTTATTTTGGTTTCCAATTATAAAATAAATAAACAGAGAATGCGTTAAAATTACAGGGCAAACGCAAACATGTATTTCCGTAATAAAATGAAAAAACGTGCACAAAATATTTGATAAAAAGTCTTGGTTTAAATGAGTTTTAACAATTATAATAATATAGGAGTCATTAATTTGATGCAAGATTTTTTAAAATTTGTTTTTGTATTAGTTTTTAAAATATGTTTAGATACAAAATAAAATATCGTTATATTAATTTTATGTTTAATATAAAAAAAAAATTTAATTTGCAATCCTGCTACACTCCATGTAGATAAAGAAACATATTTAATTGTTATTTTGTCTGCAACTAAATCCTTTAAATAACCACATGAACTGTTAAAATGTCCGTTGTTATTTAATAAAAAGTCTTAGTGTTGAAATAATTATGTGTTTCATTTACAGTAACTAAATAATGCGAATAACATAAAATAGTAAAGAAATAAATATATTAAAGAAATATGCATAACAATTAAATACTAAAAATCAAGTTATAATAAATGGCCCTTCCTGGTACCTTGGGGTTAATATAGACTCCAAGTTAAACTGAAGGAAACAGGTGGCTGACAAGATCAAAAAGACCACCAATCCTTTATAGGCATGAAAGAGGGCTTACAGTACAGCTTGGGGACTTTAACCGCAGTATCTCCAATAGCTATACACCGCGGAGGTAAGACCCATTTTAACCTATGGGGTCATCGTTTTGTGGTCATGGAGTACAGAAAAAGGCCGCATTGACTTAACTTGGTAGAGAATAGCGGCTTGCATGTCTGGAAGTTGCTGATGCGATGAGGACAGCGCCCACTAGGGCTATTGAGACTCGCGGGAGTGTCCCCTCTGCCTCTATTCCTGGAACACATGACGTTGAAGACGATGTAAAGACTTCAAACCGTCGGCGATCTTAAGATTAATCTTAGCCCTAAGAGTCACATAAAACTTTATAGAGATGTATCAGTGCCTCCCTAATAAAAAGTCTGGAAGGAATGGAAGTACCTTGCACCCAGTAAGGAGTGGTCTGGTATACTGACGGCTCCAAAATGGGGGAGAGGCCTGGAGTAGGGGTGTACTACAGAACCACAGGAGTGAGATTTTAATTTTCCCTATGTAAGAATACCACTGTTTTCCAGGCAGTATACGCCATTCTGATGTGTGGTTATAAATATTTAGAAATGTCTATGTTAGAAAAATACATCTACATATGCTCCAGCAGTAGAGTGGCACTGTACGCCATCAAATCGACCAGAGTAAGCTCTGCACTTGTAGGTTAGTGTAGGGATGTACTAAAAACCCTGGCAGGATACAAAAAGATTGATTCTTGGCAACGGGGAAGCTGGCCAACTAGCTAGAATGGTGAAAACCCGTGGTGGGCATCGCAGGGTATATTTACATGACGACCTTAAAACGTGACTTAAACAGGCACTTTAAGGGGCTTTTGGAAGGCACGTAAGGAATGCGGCAAGCCAAACTTCTTATCAAGGAGGTGAGCATATCCAGAGCGAGTTCTTTTCTAAAACTCGAGAGAAAAGAGATGAGACTGGTGACATGGCTTTAACAGGACACTATCGCCTTAATAAACACCTTAGCATTCTGGAAATCGTTGAAGAGTCGGAGTGTCGATAGTGTATAAAGGATGAAGGATCGTCTCCACATATCTTAACTGAGTGCTTGATATTCGCCGTGTTAAGAGAGTTACATTTCGGAAAATGTGTGCTTAGCCCCAGCGATATTAGAAAGTTTCAACAAAGAAAAATCTGCTCCTCTATTAAGGCGGTGGGTTTTCACGGCTGAAACAGTGTGCATTGAGGTACAACAGGCCCAGCAAGGTGGCCTAAGTGCTTGGGATTTTACCGCCCACAAAACTCCATTCATTTATTCATGGATCCATTTATTTAAGTATACAAATAAACCAATAATTTATAGGTACAGGTTGTTCTAGCAAAAATGTCTTCTCTCTTTCTTTTCTAAATTATTGCCACAAAAGGTTCCATTCGATAATAATAAACACAACCTGAACCGCGGGATGGAATACCAAGATACAAAGGCATACCCGACCTAAAAGCATAATAACGGAGTGAAAATGCCAAATGACATTAAACTTGGTTCCCTCTGTCGCCGTAAGAAAAGCGGCTTGTGCGGACTATATCGACTTGGTGATTTATTGTCTCTGCATTCGAATCTATTCGCAGTTATTTTTTATATTTGGTGTAATATGAGGCATTATTTGACATCATATTTTACTATTATCTCGACAATAAATCTTATTTATTTTAGAAAATAATTTTGAGTTACAATTGGGGCAGACTTGTCCAGATAAATTTATTATGAAATTTAATGCAGGGTGTAACAACCAAAATAAAACAGCCCCTTTTCAGGTATAAAAGGAGAGGTTTGAAAAAAAAAGACTGATACAAGTCGATTTTTAAATAAAGAGGGATCTAATAAAATATTTGCTTCTATATTTTCAAGGGGTGCGTTTGATGAGCCTTGTTAAATAGAGAAAATGAATGAAATTTAATACAGAGTATAACAACCAAAATAAAACAGCCCCTTTTCGGGTATAAAAGGAGAGATTAAAAAAAAAGACCGATGCAAGTCGATTTCTAAATAAAGAGGTATCTGATAAAATATTAGCTACTATACTTTCAAGGGGTGCGTTTAATGAGCCTTGTTAAACAGTGAAAATGGGCGAAGTGGCACCTTCTTTCAAAGATGTCTTAAATGTTTTATAAACAAGAAAACTGCACTCACCCGCGGGGGTGTTATTCTATTCCGGAATGTAGAATGGTCATTTTGAGATGACATTTTTTAACCCACAAAAAATAAGTTATTTGTTAGTTGTGATAAGTTAAGAATAATCCTTAACTTATCATAAAACGACATGCTCCTTACATAGAAAAAACATTTATGCCAAAAATAAAGGGATCCATGAAGTATCTTATACCTTTTAGCCCAACAGCATACTCAAAGTAAACTCCATGCTACATCAACCTTGAAAACAGGTTTTTGTAAATATCTCAGAAACGAATGCACCAACGAAATTTTTGAAAAAAATGTGCTTTACTATATCAAAAATATCATATTGATGCGAAGCTCCTTTAAAAAGGTTGCACTGCAAATGAAAAAAACTGTCAAAGACCTGTCATTAGCAGATTTTAAATCAAAAGGAATGAAAAAATAGGTAAAACCTATTTTTCGTACTACGAGTGAAACGACAGCGAACCCAGGAAACTCCGAAAAGTCCGTGGCGGGACGAAAACGTCCACCGGTCTATAAGGAAGAAAGACATTTTGTCACAGTTTAACCAGACCATGCTATCACCGTCTCCACCGTATCGGTTTGAAACCGAAAACAATGAGTTAACAAAGTATAAAAGGCAACTTTAGCAACTACGCTAAGAAGGTAAAAATATTCATCTTCCTTCTATCTTCCATTATTGGATTTTATAAGTAGAAAATGGTTATTAACAGTAAACTCCTTAGGTATAATATACACTGACAAATATGCCCTAGGATATCAAAACTAATAATAACATTCGTAGTGAATGTAAATACGATATTGTTATTTTATTTGAAGCCGCCTAATTAGTTTGGTAGGTCTCTGTTATTAGTTTGATTACTTAAATTATCATTAATTGCCACTCTTACTCCGCCGTTCGTTAAAAAAATGATGAGCAGTTTTTAATCAGAAGGCGAACATAAATTAATATCGATTTTACTTAATTTGTTACGTGACGTCCATGTCAAATAGACCATGAGGAGTGGACATCAATATTTTTAACCCAAATGCAAATACAAAATTTAAACCTATTTTATGCGCGTTTTAATTCGGTTTCTTCCTCCTGTGGTCCTCAATACGTGTTTTCACTTCTTGCAAAAAGATTTTACCTGGAAAAATTACATTTAATTATTTTTCCTAAATTAGTTATTTCTACATAGCAGCTGGATGTATTCTAAAACGCACGGCTCTTACAAAATTCTTCTAAATTTCTGATACAATCGATTGTTGCCGACAATTGCCATCATGTCCTGGAGTCGATGCCTGTTGATAACAGTGGCGGTTTCTCCATAAATGCACATGTGCACTAAAGACTGGAATATTATCTAGAAATTAATACCCAGTATGTATGTGTTATATAGTTACTTCGAATCTAATTCTTTACTTTAATTTACAGGAACTAAATTCTATGCACCGTAGATGTTATGTCGCATTCTTATTACGAAATATAGAAAGAGAGGACTTGTCCCAATACAATTTTACATTACATAGAATCTGAGCCTTCCTTCGGCCGTGCTCTTATACAAAAATTAGCCTCGATGCCGCTCGCACCCCCGTGATGACCCCCGCGTCCATGATTATGGTTGCATCTTACAGCAGCATACGTGCTGGACAACTTGGCATTATCGGTCGGGCGCGGGCGGTTTGTTTTGATTTCGACGATTTGGTATTTACGTTACAATGATTATTAATTTATAAAAACAATAATAATAGGTGACTAATATCTAAGCAAATATGACGGCCCACTCGATGGCCCAAAAAGTTGGTCGTGGCACATAAAAAAACATTTTGCCTGCGCCGCAATTTTTTTTGTCGTGTGCACCCCCAAATCCACGCGCCGCCACTGCTTGATAAATAGATTTGGATCATAATCATCATATAAAATGGAGCTATTGAAAAACCTCAAAGCCTATAATACAATTTAAAATTTTCTGAGGCAAATATATCTTTAATACATTTCTTATTAATCGAATTGACGGTTCTCCGTTGATTGCTGATTGCATGATCAAGAAATTTATATACAGTGTGTCCACGGATTGAGTTCTGGTGAGGTCTAAATAACAAAAAATTTCGAGTTTCTGGGACTCGCTCCTACTTAGTCTTAAACTAACATGTTAAGGAAATGAGCTAAATCAATTAATTTACAGGGTGGTTTAGTAGGCTGATTTGATAGAAAGTGTTAAGAGTAAAATACCTTTGTTTTAAGAGATATAAGAAAAGGTTATAAAGAAAAGTTGTTTAGAATTAAAAGTTACGACTGATTCTTAATTTTCATAAAAATCAGCTTTACATTTTTGAAACAAAATTTTCAAAATCGACTTATAAAATCAGAGTTGGCTAGTTTTTCTAAAAAAATAAGAATCTGCCGTCACTTTTGAATCTAAACAACTCTTCTTAATAACATTTTTCGATATCTTTTAAAACAAAGGTATTTTACTCCTAACATATTTTATTAAATCAACCTACTAAACCACCCTGTAAATTAATTGATTTGATCCATTTTTCAAACATCTTAGTTTCAGGCTAAGCAGGCGTAATTCCCAAAAAATCGGAATCTAAATCGAACATTTTTTGTCATTTATACCTTACATCATCAAATCATCGTACTAAACCACCCTGTATATTTAACTCATTTTTAACATCTTGGTTTGAGACCAAGAAGAAGCAAGTCCCAGAAAATCAGAATTTAAATCGAAATTTTGTTGTCATTTATATCTTACCCGAACTCAATCGGTGGACACTAAAGCCTTTTCATTATCATGAAAAAGACAAAATTAGAGGAACATTTTAAAATTAGATAAGGTATATTTAATGCAGTTGAATATTTAGTTAAAATATCATTTTCAATCAAAATCTGGCTAAGTTTTTATAGGGTTATAATGGTGTATTAAATATTATGTCAATGTTTTACCAAAATTATATGTAATTTTTTATAACCAAATCTTCAATTCTGCTTTATCGTGTTTTTTTACTTCTTTTAAATGGATTGAAGAAGACGCGGCAAACAAACAAGAACAACACTAAAAATTATAAAATAATAGGCAAAAAATTATTGGTTGTACTGTCAACGCAGCTAGAAAAGAATAAGAAAAAATGGTAAATTAATTAAATTTATTACATACATATTAGTTAGTAGTATGCGACGGGCGACAAGTCCTAGAGGCGGCAAAAACTCAAAAAAAAGCAAAACAAAAGACCACCATACGTAGCAAAAAATTTAGTACAGTACAGTCCCGATTATCCGAAATAATGTAGCCCAAACTGATTTCGGATAATCGAAATTTCAGTTAATCTGATTTTTTTTTGGAAAATAGGATATCATTAGATCGACTTAAAAACATTTGTAACACTCTATCGGCTAACTAAAACAACAAATCGAATTTTAGACTGTTGTATTGCCGTGAAACCCCGAGGGAAACCACCTAGCAATATAGGTGAATCTCAGACGCGTTTCGTATAATGCGAATTTTTTTGGTTAATCGTGATCGGGGATCGGGATTGTACTGTACAGCGTGTCCCATTTTCGATGGAATTAAATGGGAAACTCGGTTATTATTAAAGATATTGATATTCTGATTGCACCTTACCATGCTCTTTTTTTAAACTCTTAAAAATGGTGTAATCAGATTTTTGCTATACCTTGTAGTTTTGCTAATACTGAAAGTTTTTGAAAAAATTGCATTTCAAATAATCCCTTATATCTCGCTTATTTTGCGAGATATTTTTATTCTGTAAAAATTTTTCTATGGCAACTTTTTTAAAGGAAAATAATGACGTTGTCAGTTTTTTTAAATATTGTTTAGTTTTTGAGATATGGTATTTATCATAAAAAAATTAAATACGGACCTGCATTTTTTTTATTACTATTTTGATTGGCTTCATGCTATTATTATCACAAAATAATAAAAATCTAATATTTTTTTTGTTTTAAGATTTAAAAAAAATATTTACAATTTTTAAAAAAAATTTAGTCCGAACCTGGAAGTTTCCAACATAAATATACATTAAAAATTGCTAGTTGAACGATTTTTAGTTTAACTGTTTTGATTCTTAGCAAATTAAAATGGTTTTACGTTAATTTAAGGATTTATTTGAAACAAAGTCTACGACAAATACAAAAAAAAATAACGAATTACAAAAAATAATAACTAATTTTTCTTTAATGGTATAATTGTTCAAACTGATTGCCTTTATTTGTGAGATATTGTTGGTATTTTTGAGCAATTTTTCTTAACGCATTTAGCTTAATAAAATTTCTGCCGTTTAAATATTGGGATTTTGTTATTTGAATAAAGCAGTAAAAAATATTACATTTTTCAAAATCTGGATATGGTCGATTTCTAGCCATTTTAAAATTATTTTGATTGAGCTATTCACAAAAATGATACGTAAAAGCTCAATGTCAATTCCACGCTTTTGTTTTTCCATGTTGTAGTAAATTTCATGAGTTGTTGTGCTACCATCAAATAATTTGGTTTTTTACTTCATTTATATATCTTTTAATTAACGTTTCAAAACAGATAAACCAAAAATCATCCAACTAGTGTGTCTTGTAATTTTTAATTTATATTTACGTTGGAAATTTCCAGGATTGGACTAAATTTTTTGTTTAAATATTAAATATTTTTTTTAGTCTTAAAACAAAATTTTTTAAAAGTTTTATCATTTTAAGATAATGATAGCATGAAACCAATCAAAATAGTAATAAAAAAATCCAGGTCCGTATTTAATTTTTTTATGATAAATACCATATCTCACAAACTAAACAATATTTAAAAAAATTGACAACGTCATTATTTTGCTCTAAAAAAGTTGCTACAGAGAGGTTTTTACAGAATAAAAATATCCTGCAAAATAATCGAGATACAAGGAATTATTAAAATTGCAATTTTTTCAAATACATATTAGCGAAACCATGAGGTATAGCAAAAATCTGATTACACCATTTTTAGGGGCTCAAAAAGAGAGCATGGTAAGGTGCAATCAGAAAATCGATATCTGTAATAATAACCGAGTTTCCCATTTAATCCCATCGAAAATGGGACACGCTGTACATACCTATATATTACTCAAGAACTTAGTGAAATTACTATCTAAATTTTCATTAATTTTAGAAAGTTTTTTCTTTTGAATTTTAGGTCGGTACCATATTGCTAAACTATCTTTACCTATAAGGTTAAAAATAGAAGTTTTCATCAGCCCGCTTTACATTTTAATCTATAAATTTAAGGCAAAACATAATTGTCGTCTTCCTCAACTAATTTAATTAGTTGTATAAAATCTCAAATTTTTTTAATTTTTATTTCACCGCATAATTTATCACATTTTTAGTTGTTAATATTATTTCTACCTGCAATTTAAAGCCTTAAATTTTGACTTCAATGTTTGCAAACTTTTAAAATTTATCTCCTTGTTATTTTTTTTCTGCGCCCTCTTGCCCAAAAAGAAGAAACCTTCAAACTATTTTGTTTTATGTCTAAAAATTTAGTTAAATATTTTATTTGCTTTAACCTTGAAAAAAGTTGTTTTAACAATAAATAATAACATAATATTTTATGTAACCCGAAAATTTCCTCGGAGACCTCCTTAAGGTAGGTCCAGTGTTACCTTAGCTTCAACTCAACGTTAGGGTTTCCTTAAAATGACTATAAAATGCATTCGGCTCTTTAAGGAGGGCTAGAGTCTGAAGGCGTCTCATGCAGTATTATAAAATGTATTCGACTCCTTAATGAGGCTTTGAGTGCCGAGGATTCCTCAAGGAGCGACTATAAATTCACCCTTTTATACTGGCCCATTAATAGTTTAATACAAAGTGACAAATTTCACATGAGCGTGAATGTTATGAACGAGGCACTAGACGATTGAAACAACACGCGAGTGTAAGAAAGTTACTTTTTATCGAGTTGTATACGCTACTTTTCCTACGAACACTGTTGAACTAGACCAATTTTTGTAAAAATTGGTCTTTGATTTTGCACAAATCAAATGAAACTGCTTTCCTGCACATGTGTGGAAAGGTACTTTGCAATACATGTGCGGAAAAGTATGGTGACACTTAACTTGATCGTACACTTTTCCATACATGTGCGGAAAAGTACTTTTTTATACATGTGCAAAAAAAATTCTGCATACGGGTGAAGTTTAACGTTTTTTGAGGATGCAAATTGAGTGAAATCCATAATTTTTATATGTGGCCGTACAAAAAAGTAGATTGTTGATGGGAATTAATATAAAAGTGCAAAGAACGCACGCAGATATAGCAAAAAACCAGTTTTTATTTTTTGGGTAGTTGGCTTACCTGTCTGGGGCATTACTTACTTGAAATTTGCCGACAATCTAAAAATGTTCGTGTCAATAAATTTTCAAGTACCTACCTTTTAAGCAGTTACATTTTTGTGACATGAAATAAACATTTCTTAATCAAAAATATATTAAAAATTAAATAAGTAATGTTGTTGTAAAATTTAGGGTAAAACTGTCACGGTCTCTGGATAAAAAGATGCTCACTCCAGGTGGAGACCCTGTATGTATGACATATTTTTAGGAAATAGAGACGCGACAATTTTTATCAATGTGTAATTTATTTAAGTTCAAACAAAGAAGGGAAATATCAGTCCTCCATACTCTAGCATTGTTTAGGGAGAAACGCACCTTCTGTCCTTGTCGGAAAAAAAAATAAACGATTTTTGACAAAACATATAGGGTGAGTCACAGATGCGTTTGTTTATCTGTTGCATGATGTCACTCACTGCTGACAACCTAAATTAATTTTGTGAAACGCCAATGAACTTGACAAGAAAATAACATAACCAAAAAATGTTAGTTTTAGTGGCTTTGATGGGTTTATCGCGAATGTATTTCTTTAAAATATGTCATACTTACACTCCAGGGTGATAAAAAAACGCACAAATAAAAAGACATCGTTTTTCAGAATTTTTATTAAGCTGGCATTATGTATTAAAGAGGTTGGAAATATCACAAACTATACTACCTTTTAAGTGTACTCTAATAAGGTCGCGAGTACCCTCTCTGGAATTGGTCATCGAAAACGTTTAAATTATCTATTAAACAAATCGGATTCCGTCATCCAGAGTTACTTGGAAACCTCGGAATTAATTTAACACATCATAATGTATTTTTGTTTTTTGAAGATCTTCTTTAAAAGGAGCTAGAATAATTAAAACGATAAAAACTTACCTATAAAAAAAATGTGACGCTAATTTTTTTTTATTCCACGTTTAAAAAAGTTAGTGTTACATTGTTCAAATTGCAACAAACAAGTTTTGTAAATGACGAATTGAACAATTTAACAGAATATGCGGTTCTACCATTGTTTTATCTAAACAGGAAATATATCATGTCCAATTTTAGACTGACCTAAGTTTCTGACAGGTGGATTGATATACAATGTATACTTTGTTATGGTTACGAACCGGCAAAAAAGAGTGAAAAGAAAGTATGTAAAAAAGTTAATCACTAACACCAGTATTTACTAAAAGGTCCACAGTGCTAAGTGCTACAATCCTAGGTTTAAAAGTCTACATTTTGGTTGAAGGTTTAACTTATTTTTCCCGTGAATGCAATTGTTTGTAATATTTATATAAATTGTTAATAAATACCTTGCGACATGAGTCGTCTTTTTTCGTTGTAACAAAGACATTATTTCCACACAAAGGTTAAAAATAAATAAAAAGAATACAATATTTTGGTTTAAAAATGGTGGCCATATTTAAACCTCCAGACGTCACTAGGAAATGTCGAATAAAAACGGTGTAAGTCAGTGTCAGCTGTCCGCTATATTTTACATGTTAATTTTTTAGACAAGTTAGCGACGATTAAACCGATGGTCAATTGTATTGGTGAATGTGTAATTAGAAAGGGATTCTAATATATCTCGTGCTTTTTACAGTATTTAAATATTGATAGGTATTTAATACGGTAATGCATCTACAGATATAGTTTTAAGTTATTTATGTATTATTTAGCTTTGAATATTTTTGTATATAAGTTTTTTTGTCAACCATGGATTATTTCTATTGTTTTTCAAACTTTAAACCAACCCTCCGGGGTGGTACTACAATTTGAGACTATTCTTAACGGGAATCCTACGACTGCACGGACTAAACTTCCAAAAAATGACATTTCGTTACAAAATTTTTATGTGGTTTTTCTTTATTTCTAAACTTAATTTGAATTTATATGAGATGAAGCTCACTGAGAAATGCTTACTATCATATTGCACATTAGGGTGAACCAAATCTTTGCAATTATTTGACCTGTGAGTATTAAAAAAATACACTTAAACCGGTCGGTATCAAGTTTATAGACTTGATACTTAAACCTGGTCTACAATGCTAAGTCTTAAGGTCTAATTAAATTAGTAATTGCACAAACGATTGGTCAAATTGGTTAGATGAATGTTTAATAACTATAGTGTATGTTTTAAGTTACCAAATTAGCAGAAAAATTGAATTATACCGAGAACATCAATGCAACAAGAATGACTTGCCGAGTTGATTTCTATTTTTGATAACCAGGCACCACATCATTCGACAGTTTCTCGTTGGTATAGAGAATTCAAGCGTGGAGGGATTAGCCTTAGTGACGATCCAAGGCGCTTGCTCATCACGGAAAATCGACATTTAACATATCGCGAGGTTGAGGAATTAGGAGTAAAAAAATTAGTGTCCCGCTGAATACCGCATCTGCTAACCGAAGAACAGAAGGAAGCTAGGGTCAATTTGAGTCAGAAGACTCTAAACCGCTTTAAGGTAGGAAACTAGAAAAAACGTGTATAGCATTGTCAGTGGTGATGAATCGTGGATTTACACATCATCAATCCGAAATTAAACGTGTAACGAAGCTACTATATTTTTGCATAATTTTGTTCGTTACAATTAGTTCAGGCAGGAGAATTTTACTCTCATCTAAAAATGTAAAAAAAATATATTGTTTCTTTTCTTACTTATCTAGGTTCATTATTATTCAACAGGAATGTGATCGGAATTTCTTGTACTTTGGAATGTGTAAATGGGGGATATTAAAGAATGTCATGTGGTCCTGGTGGGAATGGAATGTGCCTCGGCATTCGTTAAATATTTTAAACTCCCTCCACAAGATCAATTGTGGAATGTGATCGGAATTTCTTGTACTTTGGAATGTGTAAATGGGGGGTATTAAAGAATGTCATGTGGTCCTGGTGGGAATGGAATGTGCCTCGACATTCGTTAAATTTTTAAACTCCCTCCACAAGATCAATTGTGGAATGTGATCGGAATTTCCGGAATTTTATGATGAGGATCAAAATGCAAACTCAACCGGTGCGAAAACGAACATGCCTGTTTTCCATTCCTGCATTCCACAGTCGTGTTTTTATACACAGCATTCTTTCGAAATACCTTCGCATACTAAAAATCGATTTTGATTGGGAGTAAGTATACATTCCAAGCACTTTTCGGATCTTTAATATAAAAACAAAATTCATGCCTTAAAAGGCCTCTTCTCTTTTGCTTTTTCGCCGATCTCGTGAGTCGATAGATTATTTGTTTTTTTTTAAAAAAATATATTTTTTTAACCGGATTTTCTCAGTGTGTGAATTTATCACTCCAGGTAAGTCAAAGTAAACAAAACAAAAAAACATGTTATTATAATTTTTAAAACTTATTGCTCTAATGCCTTTATTAAATCTGTGTAAAAGATATGCAAATATTTAAGGGGACAGTACCCAGTTTGATTTGTTTGTTGTCAGTTTTGGGCTTATAAAAAAAAGCCATCTTGACGGGTAACAAACAAGATCAGACGTAACCGTGAAATATGTCTCGTGGGTATTGTTGGAATCGGGTGATTTATAACAGTAAAATATTTAGACCGTAGGTTGGATTAGTTGTCTCCCTTTTTGGATTTCACAAGATCATCTTAATGGTTGACAACTAAAACAACTGATCCGCCGTTTCTTCTTCTATGTTTTGCTGTGTAGATCAGGTGATTTATAACAATATTTAAAGTGACAGTAGTTTGATTTGTTTGTTGTCAGTTTTGGGCTTATAAAAAAGCCATCTTGACGGGTAAGAAACAAGATCAGACGTAACCGTGAAATATGTCTCGTGGGTATTGTTGGAATCGGGTGATTTATAACAGTAAAATATTTAGACCGTAGGTTGGATTAGTTGTCTCCCTTTTTGGATTTCACAAGATCATCGTAATGGTTGACAACTAAAACAACTGATCCGCCGTTTCTTCTTCTATGTTTTGCTGTGTAGATCAGGTGATATCAATCACAATTGCTATAAAGCAATATTTAAAGTGACAGTAGTTTGATTTGTTTGTTGTCAGTTTTGGGCTTATAAAAAAGCCATCTTGACGGGTAACAAACAAGATCAGACGTAACCGTGAAATATGTCTCGTGGGTATTGTTGGAATCGGGTGATTTATAACAGTAAAATATTTAGACCGTAGGTTGGATTGGTTGTCTCCCTTTTTGGATTTCACAAGATCATCTTAATGGTTGACAACTAAAACAACTGATCCGCCGTTTCTTCTTCTATGTTTTGCTGTGTAGATCAGGTGATTTATAACAATATTTAAAGTGACAGTAGTTTGATTTGTTTGTTGTCAGTTTTGGGCTTATAAAAAAGCCATCTTGACGGGTAACAAACAAGATCAGACGTAACCGTGAAATATGTCTCGTGGGTATTGTTGGGATCGGGTGATTTATAACAGTAAAATATTTAGACCGTAGGTTGGGTTAGTTGTCTCCCTTTTTGGATTTCACAAGATCATCTTAATGGTTGACAACTAAAACAACTGATCCGCCGTTTCTTCTTCTAGGTTTTGCTGTGTAAATCAGGTGATTTATAACAATATTTAAAGTGACAGTAGTTTGATTTGTTTGTTGTCAGTTTTGGGCTTATACAAAAGCCATCTTGACGGGTAACAAACAAGATCACACGTAACCGTGAAATATGTCCCGTGGGTATTGTTGGAATCGGGTGATTTATAACAGTAAAATATTTAGACCGTAGGTTGGATTAGGATTTATAGCAATATTTAAAGTGACAGTAGTTTGATTTGTTTGTTGTCAGTTTTGGGCTTATAAAAAAGCCATCTTGACGGGTAACAAACAAGATCAGACGTAACCGTGAAATATGTCTCGTGGGTATTGTTGGAATCGGGTGATTTATAACAGTAAAATATTTAGACCGTAGGTTGGATTGGTTGTCTCCCTTTTTGGATTTCACAAGATCATCTTAATGGTTGACAACTAAAACAACTGATCCGCCGTTTCTTCTTCTATGTTTTGCTGTGTAGATCAGGTGATTTATAACAATATTTAAAGTGACAGTAGTTTGATTTGTTTGTTGTCAGTTTTGGGCTTATAAAAAAGCCATCTTGACGGGTAACAAACAAGATCAGACGTAACCGTGAAATATGTCTCGTGGGTATTGTTGGGATCGGGTGATTTATAACAGTAAAATATTTAGACCGTAGGTTGGGTTAGTTGTCTCCCTTTTTGGATTTCACAAGATCATCTTAATGGTTGACAACTAAAACAACTGATCCGCCGTTTCTTCTTCTAGGTTTTGCTGTGTAAATCAGGTGATTTATAACAATATTTAAAGTGACAGTAGTTTGATTTGTTTGTTGTCAGTTTTGGGCTTATACAAAAGCCATCTTGACGGGTAACAAACAAGATCACACGTAACCGTGAAATATGTCCCGTGGGTATTGTTGGAATCGGGTGATTTATAACAGTAAAATATTTAGACCGTAGGTTGGGTTAGTTGTCTCCCTTTTTGGATTTCACAAGATCATCTTAATGGTTGACAATTAAAACAACTGATCCGCCGTTTCTTCTTCTATGTTTTGCTGTGTGAATCAAATGATTTATAACAATATTTAATATGGTCGTGGTTTAATCCGTTTGTTTTAACTTTTGTAACCTGAATATAACTTAACGGCTAACAAACAAAATCACTCGATCCTTGTGTGTCTTATTGGGTATTATTGGAATCGGGTGATGTGTGCTTTGACCTAGCCGTCTTGATTTATATTCCTGTTGAGCAATAAAGTGACTCTATTAAAGGGTAAAGGGCTGGAGCAATAAGTTAATCTTAAAACACTGAGTCGTTTTCTTCTAACCAATTGAATGTTAGCTGGCTTAAGGTCATTTTTGGAGCTATCCGTAAACCTAGTTGCTTGATTTAACTTTCGCTTATCTGGTTTTGAAAATGTCTAATTTTCTTCCGCTTTTTATCCTGCCTGTGCTAAACTAAATTAATTGTTTATTATTTTTAAGAAATTGTTTATCTTTACTTTCTAGTTACTATTTTGGTACAAAATGTTTGCTAGTTTTTGGCCTAAACACGAATTCCGTATTGAAATAAAGTTTAACATTGTCGAGAGATTTGCTGACATTTTGTACTAAAGCCCTTATAAACAATTCCGTATATTTCAATCCTTATGTTATTATTTTATTGTTCTTTATGTTAAGGATATTTGTCGATTTTTAATTGGCTAAAAATGTTAAAAATTTAATCTTGGGATTGTGCTAGAATGATTCTTATTACCTTTATTTTTGTTACAATTGACAAATGTGATTTTGAATTTGATTTTATTTTAAAATTATATATTTTTATTACCAAATTTACGTTGTTCTTTGTTATGACTGTTAAATTTTTCCCTAAATAAACCTGGATTTCTCCACTGTTTAAAAGCTACCTCTGCTGGCACAGGAGACTCTAAGCTCCTTTATTTCTTAGAGTGGCGCCCGAGGCAACTTCTGTCAAATTCTTTGCAGCATTCCAGCTCCTAAAATTTGACAGGAACCCTGTGACGTCAAATGAAAAGGGCGAAAATCAACGTTCCTTTACAAACGTCAGTGAGTTGAGTCGAGTTGAGTGTTCCAAGATAAAGAAAAGCTAACAAAAGTCGTCCGTTCCCGAAGTGTATCCAAAAAGATTTTCGCGACATTTGTCTTAAAAGCAGGTCATGTAGCAACAATTCCTCTGGAAGATCAAAGGACTGTTACTGCCGATTGGTACATTACCATTTGTCTGCCGAAAGTCATCGCTGAACTTCAAACACCAAACCCCAAACGACGAATCATCCTCCACTAAGACAATGCAAGTTGCAACAAAAAACCATTAGATTTTTAACCCAACAAAATTGTTGGACCATCCTACATACAGTCCCGACCTAAGTCCCAACGATTTTTATACTCTGAAAATCAAGAATGGGCTGCGTGGTCAAAGATTTTAATCGCCGAGGAAGCAATCGACGCCTTCAAGAATGCAATTTTGACAGGACCAACAAACGAGTAGAATTAGAGTTTTGACAACTGGTTTGGACGTTTGTAAAAGTGCATTAATTTTCGTGGAGAATACTTTGAGCAACAATAAAGTCTTTAAAATTTTTCTACTGTTTTATTCGAGGTGTATATGCAAAACTTTAAAGACAATCCTCGTCCTACAATTAATAAGTTATAATAGAAAATGTCTCAAAAGCATATCAATGTATCCTCGGTCTGGTTGACTGGATTTTAAAAAGCGATTTGGCAAATATATTTTTTTTAAAGGAACTTTTAATGCTATAAACTTGCTATAGGATTAGACAAAGTTAAAAAAAATCTGGTTATCCCTCATCTTACAAAACGAAGCTCCATCGTAAGAGTGCCTGTTCCCGCACGGTTCGTTAGCTGCACAAGTGTACTTAGCCGACAAACGTTGTTAGTGTAATGCAGGGTCTGAGAATAGATCGCTGGAAAAATTTTCGCAATGAAAAGTTTTAAGCGGATTATGCAGAAAAAAAGTATAAACCTACTATCTCCCTTTCTTAAGATGCCTATATACAACAATGACAGAAAGGTTCTTATGACAGTAGTTACTTTCAAGTCTTTGTCCGTGTAAAATTACTCTGGCTGATTTACAAAGTTTGAAAATATAACTTTGTGCTCTACTGAAAGTTCCAGAGATGGTTGGCTTTCTGACTTTTGCTATAGCACCGGCACCATCGCAATTCGAAATCGATTGATATTTCGAGACGTAGTCTCCAAAATAAAATTCAATCTGTAAACCAGTAAGCAGCTCTCTAATCGCGCGCTTTCTAATAGCAGATTAAAGCTGTCTTACAATTACACTTCAAAATATATGCAAGCACGAAAAATGCTCTCGAGAGCTGGTATTAAGGGTATTTCTCTTAACCCTCCGGCGAGCACGCAATCAGCACAATGCAGCAAGTTTTGACTGCCTGTAAATAAATCCAAGAAACACCACGCTTTTGAATACCTAGGTATTTGTATTCGAATTGTCTTCTTTCACGCACAGTACATATATAGCTCTAAAAGAGAACATGACAGTTGAAATTGGACTTTGATTACAAGCAGTACAAATCTGCGGTATTTTACCATGCGATGCGCCCTGTCATGCTATTTCAGTATATTGGTTTTGTCATTTCCCATTTTCTTTTTTAGAACAAAAACCATAATGATTCAATATTAAAGCTTCTAAAAGCACAAGCAATTTCACCCATTGTTGTAATTAACAGTCGAAAAAGTGAAAAGCTCATGTTTGTGAAAAATTAATCAATGCACCCGCCGCACATTAAAGCCATGTAATATTCTAGGGGCATTTAATTAATAATTTTTTAAAAGAAATTTGAAAAAGATAATACTGCACCTTAATGGTCAAATATATTAATAATGCCATTTTACATTAATAAATCTTTTTAAACGGTTTGTGGTGCAATGGTGAAGTGTAATTTTTAAGGTAACGTATGCATAGTAAATTTTTTATATAGTACATCTCTGGTTTATTCAGTCCGAAGCTCGAAAGATTTCTGCGCCCGCGCTTTCTGTTAGAAATTACTTTCAAGAATTTTTGCAGAGAAAGACGTCTTGGCAAAATAAAGCTATGTACAAAAATTCAGCCTGCTACTCATCCTTTAAAAAATATACCGGTGTCCGTGTAAACCTACTATCTCCCTTTCTTAAGATGCGTATACACATTAATGACAGAAAGATTCTTATGACAGTTACTTTCAACTCTTTATCCATTTGAGATTACTATAGTAACTTTGTGGTCTACTAAAAGTTCCAGAGATGGTAGCAGCTCTCTCTTTCTGCTTCATGACCTTTTGAACTTTCCTATAGCACCGGCACCGTCGCAATTCGCAATCGATTGATATTTCGAGAGTTAGTCTCCAAAATAAAATTCAATCTGTAAACCAATAAGCAAATCGCGCGCTGTCTGATAGCAGATTAAAGCTGTCTTACAATTACACTTCAAAATACATGCAAGTACGAAAAATGCTCTCGAGAGCTGGTATTAAGGGTATTTCTCTTAACCCTTCGGCACGCACGCAATCGGCAAATGCAACAAGTGTTAATTGTCTTCTTTCGCATACAGTACATACAGAGCTCTACAAGACAACACGTCGGTTGAAATTGGACTTTGATTACAAGTAGTACAAGTTTGCGGTGTTTTCCAGTGCGATGCGCCCTGTCATGCAGCTATTTCATTATATTGGTTTTGTCATTTTCCATTTTTACTTTTCTAGCCCGCGTAACAATGACTAGAGAAGGTATTATTTACGACCAAAAATTTTTTTTTGCGTTAATACCAAAAATATGTTATCGTCGTGATGTCTGTCTATCTATGTGTAAAACGACAGCTCCTATGAACCGCTGAACCGATTTTCATAAAATTCAGGTTTAATAGTGTTCGACACTCTTACGAGCTGATTAGATTTTGGTCAAAATCCATTAATGCTAACTTTTTAACGGAGCATCGTATTAATACACTGTTTTCGGAATGTAGTAGACTATATTTTGCTCAATAATTCGTGTTATAACCAAAAACTTCGTAGGAGCTTTGATTTCTGAGATATTTACAAAAACTCTTTTCAAGGCTAATATATTATCATGGCTTCACTTAAAGTGTGATAATAGGCTAGCTAGGAAGGAGTACCTTAATTATTCAATATTAAAACTTTTAAAAGCACAAGCAATTTCAAACGTTGTAATTTACAACTAAAAAACTTGAAAAGCGCATGCTTGTGGAAAATTAATCAACGGACCCGCCGGAGGGTTAAATGAATACACACTTTTACACTAGCTTTTCAAAGAAATTAAGAAAGCGTAACCTGCAGCCAGTTACATTTTATTGCAATGGAATTGATGACCCAGTAGGCTTACCCGCCGGCACCCTCTTCACAGTGTAGGCTTTTCTTAAAAACTTCAAGTTTTTTCCTATAATATGTAAAATAACATAAGCTGGTAAATAAAAAAATTAAATAGTTTCCAAAATCGCATGCCATGTTTATTCAGTCCGAAGCTCGGAAGATATCTGCGCCGGCGCTTTCTGTTAGAAATTACTTTGAAGAATTTTTGCAGAGAAAGAAGTGGTGGCAAAATAATGTAAGAAAATTCAGCCTGCTACTCGTCACTTAACAAGTTGACCGGTGTACTGTGGACTAAAATGTGGGGTAAATTTTGAATGCCGGATTACATTACGACCAACTCAAAATAACTTTAATAATATACGAGTCAAAAAAAATCTACGTATCTAATCGGCATCAGCATTAGTTAACAAATACCCTGTTTTTTGAGTCTCTTATAATAAAGGCTTTAAAAGTATGTTATCATCCGGCGAACAAAGGCGAACTCATGCAAACGAATTTCTTCGGGTAGTGTGTACACGTGTGCCCAAATTCAGACAAACGAATCCATTAGCTTTTGAGGTCGTTAGCTTACCAGGCAATGCAATTTCTTCGGATAGTGCACATTTGTAACCAAACGCAATTAAAAAATTAATTCAGGTCCTTTTTTTTCGCCTTTGTTTATTAAATAAATAAGATTTAATTTTAAATATCAACAAAAAGATGTTCCTCTAATTATTTCGATAATGTAATAGAATATAGAATAGGAACGCTTAAATTTTCATTTCTAAACTGGAGCATTCTTATTCACTCGCGAATAGTCGTATACTATTTTACTATAGGCTTTTAAATCATCTCTTAAAGATGTTTTAATAAATGTATATTTTTATAGCCATGTCATTTGGTATTGCTTTTGTAGGATACAAGTCCTTGAAATAATTGCATAGCACTAGGCGTTGGCCTATTTAGTCTTAAGTCAATCCATTGAAAGATAAGACTGGAGTTAACATTCAAGGCAAAATTAACGCCTATTGACAAAACTAATTAAATTTGCCGTTAACACACAACGCGCACACTACATCAGTCACCTCTCTTGTATACACATCCACTTCCATAAAGGTCCTTGTGTCTGCTCGTCAACACGTTCTAGATATAGGCAGTTTTGACATGTTCAGATCATCGGTAAATCAAATCAGCTTTGTTTAATTAATCAATATTGAATATCAATTAAGGATTCTAAAATTAAATGACATGTCGGATGTTATGAATCTAGTGGTTAAAATAAAAAAAATAACATTTTTCAGCTCTGAAGATTGTTTTAGATACAAATATGGTCTACTAACCTGGGTATAAGTTTAAATTGCAACCAAAGTCACATTAAAAAAAAATGTGGATTGACGGATTTACCTACATTTTTTGTAGATTATTTCCTACATAAAGCTTTATTTTCTTTGTATATTTCATCCCGTTTAAATATCCTGGAAATGGGCAAGTTTACATTGTTATATAAGAAAAACATGCGTTTTTAATATTTTATATTATGTGTTTAATTTGATTTAATTGAAACGTATTGTTCTTTTTTTTTAAATTAATGCAGAATCAAACATTTTGAAAAAATTATTCTTTTTTTGAAGTATCTTGTCAACAAAACAACAAAGTCTAGATGTTCGGTGTAAAGTTTCGCCCACTAACTTTACTTCCCTAGTGAAGAGAATTATTATTTGTTCTTATTATAATAAAGCTATTTACCAGAGTAAAAATGTGTAGCACAGATGAGTTACTTGTGTGCAAAAGACCGACAGAGGTCAATTTTAGTACGCGTTTTTGTGTGTAAACCCTTATTTTCTAATGCAGTCGTACATACAAAAGGTTTTTAGTATTTTAAATTCAGATTTTTAAATAATTTAAAAAACCAAGAAATTCAAATAGTTTTCACTCTGAATTATATTTCTAGCTTCCTTCGCAAAAAGAAAATATATAAAATAAATAAAAAATATATTGTGAGATCTCTTTAGTACTATGTAAAAAAAATTTCAAGTGAGTGAGAACTGTTCTGTTACATTTTAACCGGCCCTGTAAACTAGGAAAAGGTAAAAAAATTGATAAAATTTCGAAAAAACGATCAGCTAGCATTTATACTCATACGAATATAATTTTAGAGTTAGGAAAAAGTCCGAATTCAAAATGTAATTAGATTTTGGCATCATTTTCATTTTCATTTTCATATAATCTACACCACTTACAGGCACACCATGCATATATACTCCTGCTCCTGATCCACTATTTATTTTATATCCATCGGCTTATCATATTAAATTTCCTGATAGAGCTAATATGTTGCCTGTCGTTTTTTTTTTTAATATTGCTACGTCTTAAACGGCTTGCCTGTAATATTTTTTTTGAGTCATAATGATTTAAATTTCAAACAACCAGTTGTTGACAATGCTCGTAATCTTGTTAAATATGTCCCGATTTAGTATTTGTATATCAGTTAAAATCCCAATTTTTAATCTATAGGCTTCCATTCTGGCTTCTGCTTTCATGGATATGTCAAGAGGAGGGTGATTTGCTCATTGCTTTGCTATGCAAAAACATGAAGCCTTCTAGAGTTTAGATAGTTCCAGTTTTGCTTTGTTTTAATTTTTTGGTGAACATACCAAGGGGCAGTAAGACATTTTACCAACATAGTCTATATGGAATAGGTGCTCACATACCATAGACCTATAATACGAATGGACTTGCCCCACCGCATAAGCACAATGCTGGTGGAGTGATTCCAGGGTGAAATGAAGCAAGTCAGTCAGGGTTAAACAAGGGCAAAAATGCATTACATGGAATGAGAAAGACCTCTTTTTTAAATTAATTTTGAGCTTTGAGTTAGAAAAACGACTTTATTGAAAGTAAAGAAGTTTTTGCAATTGTTCTAGTTAAAAAAATACTTAAGTTTAAATTTTTAACTAGTTTTTTTTTAAATTAATAAAATATAACTAGATAATTAACTGTACGGGTCTATCAAAAAACACCAAAAGGTACTATAAATAATGTACAGAAGTTCCCAGGAAAATTTTACACTATTGCAAACTTTATTTTATAAAATCTTATGAAACTTTTAATTGTAGGTCAAATTTCAAGAAGAAATAGCTCAGATATTTTCCTACTGGCATTTATTCAGAGTATTCCAAGTGTCCACTATTGCTAACTTTGTTATTTTTAAAGATAGAAAAAAAAATAAATCGGTTCGGTTCGGTTCGGTTCATACTAAGAATTTGTAACGCACTTTAAGTTGGTCAAAACAAAAACAATCGATCATCGCGTTTTTAAGTTTTCGAGTTTTTTATAAAAATTATTTTTTTTAATTGAATTCCCTGTATGTTATAAGTACCTAAGTACCTTTTGGAAAAAATTACGCCACAGAAAATGATTTGTAGAAAAAAAATGACACCACAGGCAAATATTTAAAAAAAAAATCAGGAATCTTTGTAAAAAGTGGCTTAATATTATTTTTGCAATAATATAAAAATACTGAAAAACTAAAAGTTGTTATAATTTTTACTAACAATAGGACCAAGGGAAATCCCCAAAAAAATAAATAAATATATAAAATAATAAAAAAATTAATAAAAATAAGCTTTCGAAAAATTAGGTAGGTACTTTTCAAAAAAAAATTACTCTGCAGAAAAATTAAGTTCTTTTCGCAAAAAAATGCCACCGCAAAAAAATCTTTTTGGGAAAAATGAAAAAAAAAATAAAAGAATAAATGGTGTCAAAAATTATCGGAAAAAAAATGTAAACAATGCAAAAGTTTTCGTTTACGCCGCGCCGGAAACTTGATGGTTTGAAGGGGGCAATTTAAAGCTTGGAAGGGCTGAGTTGCGCCACTGGATAATTAAAAACAAAAGGTCTCTTGTGTCTCCAAAAAGCGAAACGAAAAAAAAGCCGGCCGGACATTTTCAGTTTGCCCAAAAAGCCGGACTTGTCCAGCTGTGTCCAGATGTATGGTCACCTGAGTAAATAAAAATACATACTATGAAGTTTTAGTTTGACTTCCTTAACTCTTCTAGAGGTACAATTTAAAGCTGCACAAGATTCAATAATTTTTTATTTATTATCTGTAGAATAGGAAAGGTTCTTAAATTACGTACGCAAAAATTCAGGACTCTCGACGCCCTCCCTCCTCCCTATATAAAACTTTTTCAAGAAAAAACATAGTAAAAAAACATTTTGTTTAACGCAAGGCTAAACCCCACAATGAGCGTGACGTCATTTAAGAATGGTCTAAAAAGTTAACTTTACCAAAAAATAACTAAACAGGTCGTGTGCAAATAGGAAAAATAACACGAAATATCACCAAACAACAACGAACCGCATAAGAAACAATGGCGACGCTTTACATTTTCGCCCTGACTAGCTCTGTCTTATTCTGGAATCAATTTTCGAACATGAGGCTCAGTCCATTTTTATTATAGGTTTATAGTACATACCTGTTTATACTTCGTGATGGATTAGTTCGGTTCGGACCGAACCGAGCCGAACCGAACCTGTTTATACTTCGTGATGGATTAGTGCGTCCGTGGTCAAGTCTTGTTCTTGCACGTATTTTCGATGCTTAAAGAGCCATATCCATCGGATTACCCAACGACAATAATACCGTTCATCAAGCACGTACATAACGTGTTCATCTGGCTTTGATTACAATTGTAGGTCTATCTAGAGGCCCTAAATGAGATCGAAAATTACTTTTTTAATAGGCTTACAAGGCATACTTCTGCACGCTCCAATATATTATATTCATTGGATGGTTTTAGTGCTCTTTATAGTTTTTCATATTTAGCTTTTAATTCCTTGCCTTAATTATGAATATTTTACCGATAAAAGCTGGTGGTATAATTTTAACAAACAAAGCTATTTGCCCATTTACTCCATAAGAAATAGATTAATGTCATTTCTCCAGATACATGCCACGAAAGATAATTAATTACTTTCTTTTTCTCGAAACCAAAATCTATGGCTTTTTCCCAGAGAAAAATTAGAGATCTTGCCAAAATTAAGCTCTTAACAAATATTCAATCTAGTACCATCAATAAAAAAGCTAGTTTACTGCGGAACTATAGTCCGTTTTTTTTAATGGCTGTTCGTCATTGGTATTTTACAATTTAAACTCGTGGAAATATGTGATGACGTAACCGCCAAAATAAAAATAAAAAACAAACTATATTAGACTTGCAATGTGGCAGCAATTCCTAAGAAGTCAAACCAAAACTTATTCCTTTTATAGCACCTACATAAAATTTTGTTTTGAAAGTATAAACATCAATAATTGCTGGTTTTGGTCTCTTAATTTTATGACAAAAAATTAAGAAATATTCCGACAAACCAATAAAGAAGTTTCAGAATTCAAAGCGACAATATCAATCTAGCAGCCACAACATGGCGGAAGATGGGTTTTTTTAACTAAAAGTAAGCAATGCTAAACCTTAAACATTTCAATATTTTAATGATTTTTCAGCTTAACAAAGGTTTGGGGGAATATCGGGATGTTGTCAAAGAATTTTTAACGGATTTTTTCTGAGTCGAGGACTGTATTTTTTTGATGGCCTTGTTCAGTCACGTGCGCAAAACCTTTTCAAACCTTCAAAAATGTTCTTAAATAACTTTTTTTGGCTACCGAAGAAACTAAGATGTTCAAAATATTTGCGAAAGTTTGCATCCGTTCATCGGCATCTGCATTCGGGCTGATGTCATCAAAATAATTAATTGCTTAAGCACATTTGGTAAAGATAATATTATGTTTTGTACCCAAACCCAAACTGTTATTCAATTGATTTTTACAAAGTTCAACAAAGTCGACAACAAATTATTTCAAACGATATCAAACAAATATTCGGAAATTTTTGTTTGCAAAAGTGTTTGTGGACGCATCTTAAACGTTTTATAAGTCTATGGCCAACATACATGATTTCGATCCTTTAGGCTGCCTATAAGATCATTCATGCAGGGACACGAACTGCTTTAGGGCTGGATTTAAAAGCCGTTGATCATTTATTTATTGACGGGTCAGTTGGAGTGACGCAATGTCAACAACAGGGATCCTGATATTATTTTGTTTTAGAGAAGGGTTTAATATTGATTGCCAGGATTATAAAGGATGAGAATTTGGAGCAAAGTAGTTATCAACTTGAACACCAGTACTTTCTAAAGGGTCTACATTGCTAAGTGCTACAATCCTAGGTCTACAAGTCTAGGTTTTGGTTGAAGTTTTAACCTATTTTTTCCATGAATGCAATAGTTTTTAATATTTATATAAATTGTTCGTAAATACCTTGCGAAATGGGTCGTCTTTTTTCGTTGTAGCAAAGACATTATTTCCATACAAAGGTAAGAAATAAATAAAAACAATATATTTTGGTTTAAAAATAGTAGCCATATTTAGACCTCCAAACGTCACTAGGAAATGTCGAATAAAAACGGAGTAAGTCAGTATCAGCTGTCCGCTATATTTTACATGTTAATTTTTTAGACAAGACGGGCTATGATTAAACCGATGTTCGATTGGTTTGGTGAATGTGTAATTAAAAATAGATTCTAATATATCTTGTGCTTTTTACAGTTACGTATTTAATACAGTAGTGCATATACAGATATATAGTTTTAAAATATTTATGTATTAATTAGCTGTCAAAATTTTTGTAAATAAGTTTTTTTATCAATCATTGTTTATTTCCATCGTTTTTCGAACTTTAAACCACCCCTTAGGAGTGTTACTACAATTTAAGACTATTTTTAACGGGAATCTTACGACTATAGACTTGATACTTAAACCCGGTCTAAAATGCTAAGTTTTTAGGTCTTAGTAAATACTAGTGGAAATGTTTAAAAAACACCTTAACTGGAATATGGCTTCGTTACAAAACAGCGTTGTACAAAATGACGCGGAACAAAATAGCGCTGCGACCACACAGCGCTGCGACAAATTAGCGCGGAATAAAATAGCGCGGAATGAAATAGCGTCTGTACAAAACAGCGGTGTTATAATTTTGCGCTGATAGAAAATAGCGCTGGTACAAAATAGCGCCAGTTTAAAATAGCGCGGAACAAAATAACGCCGGCTGGTACAAAAAAAGCCGTTTTTTTAATATATTAAAAAAAACTTCCCTAACTTCTTTCACGGGATACTAAAAGGTTTGAATCCGAACCAAACCGAACTCGGATCGGTTCAGTTCGGCTCGGCTCGGATTCATATCCTCTAGGAATGAAGTCAGGAAAGTTTTTTTTGAAAAAATATGATGGTATAGCTAAAATAGCGAATAGTCAAAACAGCTCATACCATAATAGCGCATTTCGGTTCGGTTCGGTTTGGATTGGTTTGATTCGGTTTGATATTAAGATACTATTAACCAGTTAGGTCAGCTAGGTTAAACTTTTTTTAAAATTTTTTGCGCTATTTTGTACCGGCACTATTTTGTACCGTGCCATTTTGTCTCACGCTATTCTGTTCCATGCCATTTTGTCCAGCGCTGTTTACTCGCCGCGTTAAATTGTAGGGGCGCTATTTTGTACAGCGCTGTTTTGTACCAGAGCCCTGGGATATACATATATTACATTTCCTCTTTATTAGTTTGACCCCCTATGGAGATGATTTGATGAACCTAACAACCGCGGGAAGTGGATTTTTACCGCAAGCGGCGGCACATAACAAAACGAGCCGGAAATTGCAAAACCCATACCGAAAAAGAAGATTTGTGAATTTAAATGAATGTTGTATTTTTGTAGCCATGGAAAGTCAAGTAAATTCCAACAATCTTTATATTTTTATAAAAAAAAATAAAAATTTACAGAGAAATGGTTTTGTTTCTCACACATTGTTTATTTACAAAATTAGACAGTTTTTAATTTTTTACCATTTTACATAAATCTACATTTTAGTTAAATTAATTATTTAAACGTACACAGAAAAAAATGTCTTCAGTTAATGCAAATTGCTTTGATCCAAAAAAAAATGTGCTTTCCTATGCACGAAGACGATATTTTCTTAACAAAAGAAAACTATTCTCTTGAACTGCTGGTTTCCGTTGAAAATAAAAGCCTTTATCCAAGAAAATTTATTCGTTTTAAATGGAAGCGGCAACCTTCTTGTTTTGTGTTTTCTAGTATTATGGAATAAATCGCCATTTTCGTTTTGAGATGCCGGATATTTTGAGTTAAAAAACTAAGTCTTGACGCAAATTAAAGCTTTATTTGTATTAAGAAGATATTAGTAAGACATTTTATATCTTGCTTCAAAACCACTTTTCTTCGCGAAAGGCAGTTTGTTTTAAACCAAAACAATTTACCAAAACATTTTTTTTTCCAAAACAAGCGGTTTGCTTAGATGAAGAGAAAACAATTTGTCCGGAGACTTTTGCTTTTGGATCAAGATAATTTTTTTAAGTAAACTACTTTTCTTAACTGAAGAACTTCTTTTTTTCTGTGTACAGGTGATTTTGAGAAATTAGGTTTTAAAAACATAAACTGGCCTTGTCAAGTTTACCTATTTTAATTATATAAATTATTTAGTTTATAAAACAGCACGAAATGTTCAATATAATATTTTATCATTTGTCACGAACTATAACAATTTTTTAATATAAAAAGAGAAGATTCATCTTAATAAACCAGATTCAACATTTAATAGTTATTCTTACTATATCTAGTTAAGTTACCAACCTACTGTACCATAAGCCGTATTGGTCATTGCAGGGTGTGAGGCTGCTCCCTTGCAGTAAACTTGTTACTTTAGTCCTTATTGTCCCGCTGCTTAACCAAGCCGAGTTAAGCAAGCATAATTGTCAAGCACACCTTGCAGACACATTTTTTAAAAACTTAGGAATATTACAATAGATATACATACGTATTTTTAACTTCGAGTGAACTTAAGAGTAATTAGATATAAACAAAGCTTAAACCATTACAAACCACATTACATAATATATTTAAACTTAATATACCAAATATTAAAACCAACTTGAATAATTATATATTTTCGAAACACCGATACACCTAGGAAAAATGTTAATTTTTGTAAATTCCCAAGTTTTCTCTGTATTTAAGAAATTTATGTAAAACCGCAAATTAAATGTTAAATTGGTTTTGAAAAATATATATTGTTTTGTAAATACATTAATTTTTTTCATAAATCAGTAAATTTGTAATTTTTTATCAGTCTTTTTGTTATTTTATGGCATATTTACATCTGAGGTATTGTATATTAGTGATGTATTTTCACAAAGTGTATGTTAATTCAGAAACAATTTTTTTGATGCATAAGTTCTTGCCTAAAAGTTCTAAGGCCCACTCACATATGAATCATCAATATTAAAATATATGGTTACCTAGGTATGATAATAACTCTACTTAATCAAAATGCAAATTTAATATATCTTCATTAAAGCTTTCGTCATTGTTCTGTCTAATTTGAAATGAAAATTTGGTGCCGCAAATTTCACGCAAGCAAAGTCAACACTAAAATTATACAAGTTGCAATATATCCATTTGAAAATATCGTATCCGATATTTTTGTGTTTCTGCTTACAACTTTAAGATTTGTTTAACGACGTTATCGGTCTAGTTTATTTATAAAATAAGCATTGTTAAAGTGTTCTGAAAATCATTTTTTACACCATTCCAGTTAGCCCTGCCCCTCCATCAGTTTGGCCTCACCCAGTTGTCGTATTCAATATTATGTTGCGGCCTTCCCAATGTACCGCACCGGGACACCATAAAATCTAAATCATTTTTAATATAAATAACTTACTTTATGCGCTACCAATGCAAATATCCCTGGATTTTAAAGGTTTAAATTAGATTAACTGATTTGAAAAATATTTGAAGACAAAATCTCTGAATTAAGAAAAACTCGATTTTTCTCACAATTTTTATCACTTTATTTCTTATGATATTAAATTATTTCTTACCACCTTTCCGGTCCACAAAAAAAAATATAGAAACTAAATACGTTAAAAATTGTTTTTTAGTTGTAGTCTTATAGTATATAGTATAGTATAGTATATAGTAATTGTCTGAGAATTAAGGATAGCAGTCCAGTAAGGGAATGGTATAATTTGTGGGTACTAATTTCTCTTTTCACAACAGGTAAAGGGGTTTGTCAGGATTTTAATATACTATAATGACCATCTTAAAGTGGTGCCTTAATCAAATGGTGGTCAATCAAATATGACGGATGATGTTTAAAAATAGCAAAATTAAAAAAAGCGGAAAAATTATTTTTAATAATTTTAAATTACTGCATCGTTGCTTCACTTCAAAAGTCAAATTTCTTATCTCTATCCCAAACTGGGTTGATAACAGACCCCAAAACGTACCTGAAAATTTGGCCTTTCCTGTTTCTTTTTTTATATTTTATTAACGTCAAAATACGCTTTTCTCATTAAAGACGTCAAACATTTTCAAGAAGATATGAACTTTAATTTTCTATGCTTTAAAATTTTAAATTTTGTGGATGGTGGTTTGTTTCTACGCTTTTAGTTAAATTTTTTAAACTAAAAATGTTTTATTTTATTTTTATTTATTTTCTGAAATTTAGATGTTAAGAATGTCCAAAAGAAAAAACTTGAGGAAAAAATAAGTAGATGCGTTGCATAGCTCAGGTAATCTGCTTTCGAACGCTTTAACTTCCAGCTATTTAGCTATTATGGTAAGAGAGCTAGGAAGCTTAATACGAATAATATTATTCGCGCTTTCATTCATGCAAATATTGCGCTATTATATTTGAAAAAATTGTCATTTGTGACCTGTCAGATACTTTAACTCCCAAATTTTACCTGTCAAATGTCATATGTCAACTGTCACTATTAATTCGTGCATATACCGCGCTATTTAGTGTCGGCTGTGATTAAATTTTAAATGGCCGCCATTTTGTTTTGCCATATTGCGTAGTTTTAAAAAATAAATCAGACTTTCCTCTCATTACAGCTATCTTACATATAAAATTTTGATCAAATCAGATAATTACTTTATAAGTTATGGACACAGAAAAAGTAGTAGACGCACCTACAAACAGACCTAAATTCATATCCACACACGTCACTAATGTTTCTATTTTTTTGAATATAGTTTATCGCATAATGCCAAATTTCAATGCAAAAAGTCGACTTTGGTCTAGCTATTTGATTTTTGGTTCCCTTTAAGGCTTTATCAAAATAAAAATAAGAAATCCCAGTAATGTGACAGTTGACATAAAATTTGACAGTTAAAACATTTGATATGTGATAAATGATAAATTCTTTCAAATATAGTCAAAAACAAATGCTTAACCAGTATATACTAAGGTCACCCATCGTAAAGCAAGCTTTACAGTTAGCGAAGCCTGACTTTGATTTTCTATTTTTGGGTTAAAATTTTTGACATGTTTTCCTCGGTTTCGCATTGGCGGCTCGTTCTTATTTTAAAACTGTGGTTTTAACACAGTCTAAAGATCTATTTAATAATGATACAGTTCCAAGATACTTTGTAGCATAACTTTTTAATTCTAATTACATACCTTCATACTGTGTAAAACAACATCTTTAAAATAAAACCGAACCGCCATCGTCAATGCGAAACCTAGGAAAACATGTCAAAAATAATAACCAAAAAATAGAAAGCCTGATGTTGGCTTCGCTTTCTATAAGGCTTGCCTTGACGATGAGTGTCCTTAGTATATACCATAGAAGAGCGCAATATTTGCATGAATATGGGTTTATATTAAGCTTTCTCGCTCGTTTACCATAATAGCCAACTATAAGTTACATCTAGTTCAAAGCAAATTATCTGGGCCAAGCAATGCATCGTACGTTTTTGCTCTCGAGTTTCTGTGTTTAGGCAAAAAATACCACTAAACATTTTGTTGTACCGTAATTTAAAAAATATTATTTTATATTAATTCATTACTAAGAGCCATAATACTACAGCTATGTAGACAATTTAAGAAGTTTTTAAATCAATATTTTGTTCTCTAGAACAAACGTTATAACTTGTAACAAGTATTGTCATATCTTGTACAGTTTTTGAGAAAAAATAATTTTTATAGACAAAATATAAATTTTTTTAAAGTTGTAACTTTTAGCTGGCTTGGACAGCTACCCATCAGAGCAGAGATGCTAATACTACATCAAAAAAAAGTGGACTTAAAGATTTTATGACAAAGTATTTTTTATGTTTTTTGCTGAGATGCACTATTTCGCTAAAAAACACTTTCTTTAAAAATATTTTAAAACATTTTAAGAACCGCCCCCTTAAGGCAGTTTGTAGGAGTAATATCCACCAAGTTTTAAAACTTTAAAGCATGGAAAGTTAAAGTTTATATCTACTTCTAGGAAGTGTCTGACGTCTTTCATAATAAAAGTGTATTTTGACGTACATTAAAATATAAAAAAAAAACAAAAAAAGCCATGTCCTCAGATACATTTTGGGGTGTACCAGCCAAGAGGTGGCTCGATCACCGATTTTTGTACACCAAACGGAAATACCTAGGGTATGTCCTGGTATTTTCCAGTATTTCCTCAAATTTCAATGGAATTTTCTAGTATTTCAGAAGCTTCCCGGTATTTCCTAATATATATCCCAGTACTTCCCAAGTATTTCCTGGTATTTCCCCTAACCTGTACATCTAAAGGAAATACCGAGCCACCTCTCGGTAAGAGCACTTCTGTCGAGGACAGAAAATTATTTTTTGGCTTTTAGAGTAAAGAAACGATGCAAGAAAATATATATAATAAAAATAATTTTTAATTACTGTTTTTTAAATTTTGCCATTTTAAAACAATGACCGCCATTTGTTTAAGCTACCAGTTAGAGATGGCCATCCTAATTTTTTAGCATTTTGGCAAAATGCTCTAGCTAAGATAAAAAGGAAAATTAGTACCCCCAAATTATACCGATAAGTTGACTGGCCCATGGAGGGGAAGGTTATATTTGGTAAAAATACAAAATTTAAACTTGCTTGAAAATATTTACAATAATTGTAGTTAGCGCTCTGTAATGGATCATAAAAAGTGCATTAATGACATTTTTTTCTGACTTTGTCAAAAAATAAAAGTAAATAAAAATACAGAGATGATATAGTTCCTTTTGTAGTTCAGAAATCCTGGTCCTCCAGAAAGGAGACCATATTTAGGAGTATAAACTCAAGACATTTTTAGAATACCAAATATTTTTGATACAGTCTTATAACTTAAATAACAACCAAGCCGTCTACTGCTGCCAAAAGGAAATAACATTTGCAGATGTATGCTAAAACATATCATTAATGTGCGTTGACGTTGCCTGCAAATAATATGGAAATAGATACAACAAGAATTTATACAGCCGCCAAAAGCTTGTGGCGTTAAGTCAGAATGACGTTAGCAAATAAAACATATATAGTGCTTGTAATTAGAAATAACGGATAACCACGATAAACTAAGCTGGTACCTACAATTGGTTATTGTTTAGTAAATTGTATCAAATTAGATTATACTTGGTTATTTACCTGTTAAGACACAATTTATGTCCCTAAATAGGGACTCAAGTGACCTCGCAATTCCCTAAGATGCATAAAATATATTATTTTCTGGAAACGTGCAAATATATATTGTTAAATTTAGGAAATTGTCCACATTATTTGGTGAAGCCATAAGAGTTCAAACAATACATTTCCTCGTCAAGTATGGTGGAGTTTTACCCCTTCCCATACATCTAGTGAGGCTACTAATTTAAGTAATATTATTAATCATTTTTACCTTTCTAGCACTCGCAGCAATGGCTACGAAAGTTATTGTTACAAATTTAAGTTATTAAAATTTTATAGTTAGAATTTATTTAGGTTTAGAGTAGTATTAGGTTGACTTATCTTATGGTTGTATTCTTAGTCTAGGTTTTAGTTTCGTTATCTGTGACTTGCGGTCGTATTAATACGAGAACTTTCCGGACGTCAGATCTATCATGGGTCCATTTATTATTCCATAATTTCTTGATTTGTTTGCTGTAAAGTCTCTATAAACTGTTTTATCATTTTAGCTTTTTGACTGATCATTTTATTGAAGTATATTCTTGTTGCCGAGTTATTTTCCTCTTCGCCAAATTATCATATGTTTTCAAAATAAAAATATTCTGATTTGTTTTTAAACATATGCTACAATCTAAATTCATATTTGATAAAATCAATTCTTTCTTTAAGGTTTCCAAATCACTGAAAAACGAATAATTTATCGTTCCTTTTGAAATTTTTTTAGCATGCAAATTCCTGAAATTTAATTAAATTAAGAGTGGAAGGTCTCTAAATATTTGGAAAGCCCCATTTAACTAAAAACGTCTAAAGGAATAAAATAAATTGCTCTTTTCTCTGCTTACTTTCTAAAAGACTTGGTCAATTTTCCACCCTATTTAATTTGGTAAGAATGGCGTTAAAATTAGAATATAAACAACACTAGAATGAATTTTAAAAAAGTTATAAAGCATGTTAAATAAATACAGGGTATCTAAATAAGAATGATAGCCGGATTTATCTCAGAATCTACTAAAACTTCGACTTCGGGAAATAAAATAATAACACATTCGGGCCTTGCGAATTTACCTTCTCTTCCCTGCGGAGAAGTGACATAGAGGTACACTCGCAAATTTCTCTTATTTTTCCAACGTTTGTAGAATGGATAGAGTCAGTGCATTTTTTGTCAACACCGCACTGTTTAAAATAAGTATCATGATTTATTAAACGGGTTTCTTTAGCAGTTTTTAAAGCCCGCTTAAATTCCGCGCTTAAAGATGAGCTTAATGAAATTTAGGATTACATAAAAAGTGGGCGATAATACCACAACATGTGAGACGTTCAAATTATGCAGAATTTATCAAGGAATACAAATATGACTTAATTTGTTTCGTCAAAAATTCAATTTTTTCTACTCGGGAGTAGGGTCACTGCATCCTGGAAGCCTGGCGTCTCCATGGGTAGCGACAAGCCCACGTGACCTGCCTCGGAATTTCCATGGGCGACTCGTCAACTTACCTCGGAATAATTAGAGTACCTACCTTCATACTGTGTAAAACAACATCTTTAAAATAAAACCGAACCGCCATCGTCAATGCGAAACCTAGGAAAACATGTCAAAAATAATAACCAAAAAATAGAAAGCCTGATGTTGGCTTCGCTTTCTATAAGGCTTGCCTTGACGATGAGTGTCCTTAGTATATACCATAGAAGAGCGCAATATTTGCATGAATATGGGTTTATATTAAGCTTTCTCGCTCGTTTACCATAATAGCCAACTATAAGTTACATCTAGTTCAAAGCAAATTATCTGGGCCAAGCAATGCATCGTACGTTTTTGCTCTCGAGTTTCTGTGTTTAGGCAAAAAATACCACTAAACATTTTGTTGTACCGTAATTTAAAAAATATTATTTTATATTAATTCATTACTAAGAGCCATAATACTACAGCTATGTAGACAATTTAAGAAGTTTTTAAATCAATATTTTGTTCTCTAGAACAAACGTTATAACTTGTAACAAGTATTGTCATATCTTGTACAGTTTTTGAGAAAAAATAATTTTTATAGACAAAATATAAATTTTTTTAAAGTTGTAACTTTTAGCTGGCTTGGACAGCTACCCATCAGAGCAGAGATGCTAATACTACATCAAAAAAAAGTGGACTTAAAGATTTTATGACAAAGTATTTTTTATGTTTTTTGCTGAGATGCACTATTTCGCTAAAAAACACTTTCTTTAAAAATATTTTAAAACATTTTAAGAACCGCCCCCTTAAGGCAGTTTGTAGGAGTAATATCCACCAAGTTTTAAAACTTTAAAGCATGGAAAGTTAAAGTTTATATCTACTTCTAGGAAGTGTCTGACGTCTTTCATAATAAAAGTGTATTTTGACGTACATTAAAATATAAAAAAAAAACAAAAAAAGCCATGTCCTCAGATACATTTTGGGGTGTACCAGCCAAGAGGTGGCTCGATCACCGATTTTTGTACACCAAACGGAAATACCTAGGGTATGTCCTGGTATTTTCCAGTATTTCCTCAAATTTCAATGGAATTTTCTAGTATTTCAGAAGCTTCCCGGTATTTCCTAATATATATCCCAGTACTTCCCAAGTATTTCCTGGTATTTCCCCTAACCTGTACATCTAAAGGAAATACCGAGCCACCTCTCGGTAAGAGCACTTCTGTCGAGGACAGAAAATTATTTTTTGGCTTTTAGAGTAAAGAAACGATGCAAGAAAATATATATAATAAAAATAATTTTTAATTACTGTTTTTTAAATTTTGCCATTTTAAAACAATGGCCGCCATTTGTTTAAGCTACCAGTTAGAGATGGCCATCCTAATTTTTTAGCATTTTGGCAAAATGCTCTAGCTAAGATAAAAAGGAAAATTAGTACCCCCAAATTATACCGATAAGTTGACTGGCCCATGGAGGGGAAGGTTATATTTGGTAAAAATACAAAATTTAAACTTGCTTGAAAATATTTACAATAATTGTAGTTAGCGCTCTGTAATGGATCATAAAAAGTGCATTAATGACATTTTTTTCTGACTTTGTCAAAAAATAAAAGTAAATAAAAATACAGAGATGATATAGTTCCTTTTGTAGTTCAGAAATCCTGATCCTCCAGAAAGGAGACCATATTTAGGAGTATAAACTCAAGACATTTTTAGAATACCAAATATTTTTGATACAGTCTTATAACTTAAATAACAACCAAGCCGTCTACTGCTGCCAAAAGGAAATAACATTTGCAGATGTATGCTAAAACATATCATTAATGTGCGTTGACGTTGCCTGCAAATAATATGGAAATAGATACAACAAGAATTTATACAGCCGCCAAAAGCTTGTGGCGTTAAGTCAGAATGACGTTAGCAAATAAAACATATATAGTGCTTGTAATTAGAAATAACGGATAACCACGATAAACTAAGCTGGTACCTACAATTGGTTATTGTTTAGTAAATTGTATCAAATTAGATTATACTTGGTTATTTACCTGTTAAGGCACAATTTATGTCCCTAAATAGGGACTCAAGTGACCTCGCAATTCCCTAAGATGCATAAAATATATTATTTTCTGGAAACGTGCAAATATATATTGTTAAATTTAGGAAATTGTCCACATTATTTGGTGAAGCCATAAGAGTTCAAACAATACATTTCCTCGTCAAGTATGGTGGAGTTTTACCCCTTCCCATACATCTAGTGAGGCTACTAATTTAAGTAATATTATTAATCATTTTTACCTTTCTAGCACTCGCAGCAATGGCTACGAAAGTTATTGTTACAAATTTAAGTTATTAAAATTTTATAGTTAGAATTTATTTAGGTTTAGAGTAGTATTAGGTTGACTTATCTTATGGTTGTATTCTTAGTCTAGGTTTTAGTTTCGTTATCTGTGACTTGCGGTCGTATTAATACGAGAACTTTCCGGACGTCAGATCTATCATGGGTCCATTTATTATTCCATAATTTCTTGATTTGTTTGCTGTAAAGTCTCTATAAACTGTTTTATCATTTTAGCTTTTTGACTGATCATTTTATTGAAGTATATTCTTGTTGCCGAGTTATTTTCCTCTTCGCCAAATTATCATATGTTTTCAAAATAAAAATATTCTGATTTGTTTTTAAACATATGCTACAATCTAAATTCATATTTGATAAAATCAATTCTTTCTTTAAGGTTTCCAAATCACTGAAAAACGAATAATTTATCGTTCCTTTTGAAATTTTTTTAGCATGCAAATTCCTGAAATTTAATTAAATTAAGAGTGGAAGGTCTCTAAATATTTGGAAAGCCCCATTTAACTAAAAACGTCTAAAGGAATAAAATAAATTGCTCTTTTCTCTGCTTACTTTCTAAAAGACTTGGTCAATTTTCCACCCTATTTAATTTGGTAAGAATGGCGTTAAAATTAGAATATAAACAACACTAGAATGAATTTTAAAAAAGTTATAAAGCATGTTAAATAAATACAGGGTATCTAAATAAGAATGATAGCCGGATTTATCTCAGAATCTACTAAAACTTCGACTTCGGGAAATAAAATAATAACACATTCGGGCCTTGCGAATTTACCTTCTCTTCCCTGCGGAGAAGTGACATAGAGGTACACTCGCAAATTTCTCTTATTTTTCCAACGTTTGTAGAATGGATAGAGTCAGTGCATTTTTTGTCAACACCGCACTGTTTAAAATAAGTATCATGATTTATTAAACGGGTTTCTTTAGCAGTTTTTAAAGCCCGCTTAAATTCCGCGCTTAAAGATGAGCTTAATGAAATTTAGGATTACATAAAAAGTGGGCGATAATACCACAACATGTGAGACGTTCAAATTATGCAGAATTTATCAAGGAATACAAATATGACTTAATTTGTTTCGTCAAAAATTCAATTTTTTCTACTCGGGAGTAGGGTCACTGCATCCTGGAAGCCTGGCGTCTCCATGGGTAGCGACAAGCCCACGTGACCTGCCTCGGAATTTCCATGGGCGACTCGTCAACTTACCTCGGAATAATTAGAGTACCTACACGCAATTTCTATACAATATTGTAAATTAACCTCGGAATTTTTAGAGTACCTACAATTTTTGTAGAAGTTTGTAAAGCGATCTCAGAATTTTTAGAGTACCTACAGTATGTAAAATATTTAAAAAAAAATTAAAGACCATATATATATTATAAGTTTTTGACCAACTTTTTATTTTTATAATATAAATTAATACAAAAAATACTACAACAATTTAATGCATACACTTTTACTTTTAGATATAATAGTAGTTATAGTACTTAACTACAATCATAAAAAATATCATTTCTGTGGGGTTACCTTAAATTTTGCCTCTTTTGTAAATTTCTTATAGTTTCTAAAGTCATTTCTGTGGTTCTGCCGTGCTTCCAATCAGGTAGACTTTGTGCAAAAACATGATTTTTTGAAAAATATTCAAAAACTTTTATTTTTACATCGATCAGTTTTTATTTGTTTTTAAAATAAACATACAGTGTCTTTAAATTATAACATTTAACGGCATTGTTAGAGATACATTACTTAAATATTAAATCAAGTAAGACAAATTTCAAAACTATCGAGACTTCGAGCCTTAAGGTAAACCTGGACGCTCACTCTAAAGTAGGAATGTTTAGGAAGCCAGTATAGTTTTTAGTGGTGCCTAGTCTTAATTCTACACTTTTGTTATTTTAATTTGATGTCCCATGTTAGTACCATGTACGTCTAGAGTACGTACATTTTACGTTTAATTGGATGTACCATGTACGTACCTAGTACGAATTTTTACGTACACAGTACGTACTTGTGCTGTCTGGGTAGAGAGTGTAAAACCCAACCGAACCAACCGAAACATATTTTCTATTATTCTAACCTTTCTCAATTGATAGCAAACCTGTGATTTGAAGACAGTGTTTTGGTGGAAAAAGGTCAGAGATTGTCTGTACCGGTTAGAATACGTTTGCGATCAATTGAGAAAGGTTAGGAAAACACCGATTGATGGCAAATTTTTGTTTCAAAGAAATTTCCGTTCGAATAAACCGTTTTTGACAATTTTCCGTTCGAGGAAAATGTTTTCGAACAAAGTTCCGCGACCCGTCGTGTTGCTACCCAAAAATACCTAGAGATGCTACAAAAAAATTTTTAGACCTTCAATTTTTGGATTGTTGAATTTTTTTTACCGTCCTAGCCCGTGCAATAATGGCTGGAAAAGGTATTGCTGTCGAAGAAAAAAATGTTTTTGAGATGACGCCGAAAATGTGTTTATTTTGGTGTATTTTGACTTATCTTCGCAATATCGTCGTGACGTCTGTGTGTGTGCGAGTATGTGTTTGTGTTAGGTGTGTGTGTGTGTACCTGTGTCTATAGTAAAGCCTTTTTTGCAATCATTACAGTATAGCTACTTTCGATTTTGGACTTTTTGTTTTTCAATCTTTTGTATTTTCGACCTTTTGTACTTTCGACCTTTTGTACTTTCGACCTTTTCTATTTTCGATCTTTTATTGTACTTTCGACCTTGTGTATTTTTGACCTTTTGAAGTTTTGGCCTTCTGTTTTTCGACCTTTTGTACTTTCGACCTTTTGTATTTTCGGCCTTTTGTAGTTTCGACCTTATGTTTTCGACCTTTTGTACTTTCGACCTTTCGTGTCTTTGACATTTTGTTCTTTCGACGTTTTCTTCGCCGCCCGCTTTTGTTTGGACACCGTAATAAAATAATAGTAGGTATATGCTGTGTTTACTTTTAATTCCGCGGCAAGATTTTTAAGCCCGACCGGAAGGACGGCTATAATTTGATAAGTGATTAAAATGGACTTTAATGCCAATGTTTATATACTAAAAATAATAATAATCATAAAATAAATAAATATTAAACCACCAACTCCGGTACTCTAGTTTTAGCATGTCAACCCCCGGTATATAATAATACAGAGGGCAGTGATAGTTTTCATTTTTTTGGTGAGCTTTGGGCGCGTTGCTATGGTAGATATTAAACAAAAGTCAGTCAGACGCTAACAAACATAGAAAAAAATGGGGTAACCAAAAAATGTGCAAAAAATAATATTTATTTCATAACAAACTAAATAAGAATAAGTTTGAATTAAATTTCTTAAATATTGAACAAACGAGGGACTAAAGAATAATTCCTACTTTGAGATGGACATTGAAAAGGCGGCCAAAGAAAGCAGCTTTCAGAGTACCGAAAATGATGCAATAAAAAGAATGTCAAAAATTTCACCGAAAAGGTATTCCTGTTTTTTATCCTGGAGAAGTCTAGAAAGTTAAATGCTTCCTTTATATGAAGGCTATGCCAAAGGACACAATAATAATCGAAACCAACCAAGTCATCAGCAAAGTACAGTAACTTCTGCCAAGCTGGAAGCAACAGAATAACCGTTATCGTGTATTATAATAGCTTTTTGTTTTTTGTATATTAATAAAATAAAATGATCCAAAAAACCTATAATTTTTCTTTATAGTTTTAAAGAAATTACTTTTAATTACCTAAGTCCATGAAAAAAGGGATTAAACGTACACTTTTATGCCCTAGAATAAATCCAACAATATATACAAGTTCTATATTTTATAAAACATGTCAAATAATTTTTGGTTTCTTGCGCTATGTGGGTAAATATTGAAATCATAAAAAACATCGTTTTTATTCGACAATCTGAAAAGCATTATTTGAATGGTTTGTTTACTTGGACAGTCTAAATATATACACCGAGTGTGACGGACAGTTATTTACGTAACATTTGTAAACCATTTTATTTTTTTAAATACAAAAAAAGCTACGCTCGTGACAGTGTCAGATTCGTCATATAACCAAAAATATTTAGCTGTCGTGTCGCTACCCAACGAAGACACTACGTCTTCGTGATGCAGTGACCCTACTCGGGAGATGTGATTACTGCCCCCTACCGGGAAGCTACAGAAACAAAAATATTTTAGATTAATTCACAAGGCCAGATTTTGTCGTAGTCGTAGCTATGCTAGTTTCTTGGATAAATCCGGCTGCTAGCCTTAATGATACATCCTGTATAAAATATTATACAGGGTGTAAATGGTATTATTTACAAAATTTTAATGATTGATAGACGAGGCCAAAATAAGAAACAAAGTTCATATAACATAAGGGTCAAAACCCAAAACTGAACTGATTTTTGTCTAAATCGTGTCAAAGTTTTAACATTTTAAAAACTCATTATCTCTCAAATACTAAGAACTTAACGTATCTCACAAATATTCTTCAATAGATCTAAGTTATCTATCTTTTCATCCAGGATTATGCTGATATGCTAATTATTTATGGTAAGGCTCACTGAAGCTCTCAATTTGCTGCAAGAATCTATCTGGGGAGAATTCCATTAAAAAATAATACAAAATTTAGTGCATTTTTGAAAAAAAAACAAAATCCCTCCAGAAAAAAAAAACAATATGGGTGATCTCCTCAAAATGCAACCAGTGCACTGTAGTAAGGTGACTATTTCCACCAAAAATGTCACGTTTTGTGCATAAGTAATTATTTCATTTAAGTTTAACGCTTTAACTTTATCAAACACGATACTCATACAACCTACCGATAAAGCCTTATTTTGTGGTAAGTAAAACTTTGTTTATCAAGCTGTTTTTGTTTTAAAACATTTTTTTTATGTTTTGGATATAAAAAATAATGGTTTTAATTAATTTTGTTTTATATGTGCGAATTGTTTTGTTTTTAAAAATTGGCTAGTTTAAACACAAGACAATAAAAATACAAAAAAGGAAATAAATGCAAAGATACCTACTGCACATAATTATTAGGCGATTAGTCAAACCCCACTGTGACTTTTGAAAGAATTCGCGTAATATAGGCGGTGTTGCCAAACTTTTTAAACTTTAATAACCTTTATTTCGAAAAGAACTAATATTTGACCCCCATATTGTATGAACTTTTTTTCTTATTTTGGCCTCTTCTATCACTTAGTAAAATAATTTGAGTCATACCGTTTGACCTTGTATACCTAGATAGTGCATTGCGTGTAAAATTGTGGATATTAGCAAAAGATCAAATTGGTGATAGTAACAGTGATAAAAACTGTTATCTTTGAATATTCTGCTTTTTTAATTTGATAGTTGCGACAATGGTAAACAATATTTTGCTCCAAGCGCGGATCTGGGTCAAAAGCTAGGGGGGGGGGGGGTAATAGTCGACAAGTTTTTTTTGCTATATAATTTTGTGTTTCTAGGGGGGGGGGGGGTAATTTTCCTGCTTTCCATTATTTTATTAGGAAAAAGTGCATTTTTTTTTCTAGAGGGGGGGGGGGGGGGGGGGTAATTACCCTGTTACCCCCCTCAAATCCGCGCTTGTTTTGCTCTTGTAGTTTAACAGTTTCTGGATTGATGGAGGAGAGCCTATAACTATTCTAAAGTAAAGAAAAACTTTACTTATATGTGAGCCATTTTAAAAGGTAACGGATTTACCATATTTTGACATGCAAATACAGGGTGTCCCAGATAAAAGCAGCTACATATCGGATATCGAAAACGGTAAGAGATACGAGTTTGTTTTAAATGAAAAAAAACAGTTTGCAATTTCATTTAATTTGTTTGCAAGATGGCGGCGATATTTAAATTTTTCAAAAAGCACAATTTTTAGTTTTTGCTCGATATTTTAAAAACCCCTGTAGATATTTTTAATTTTGATACGGCATCTGATTGGGCTTAGAATAGCGCAACTATTTTTTAATTTAAACAAACTCGTATTTCCTACCGTTTCCGAAATCCCAATGTGGTTGCTTTTATTTGGGACACCCTATATTTATATTTTTACTAAATATTAAAACTATATTAAATATCGGAATAAACGGTAAATGAAAAAGTTTTATACATATTTTTGTAAGGCTTTTAAATGGTTTTTTAAAGAAACTCTTATTAAAGCAAGTTAAACAAGGTACCATGTATATTATTTTATTTTTTAATTGGGCTTCTCTTTTTCTGATTTTAATATGTTAACTTTATTAATATTTTTGTTTTTATTTATTAATATTTTTGGAAACTCGTAATTGTATATAAATAAATTTTGTTTAAAACCTCTTATGATTCACGTTTTGGTTCATAATTATCTTAAGAGGATAAATGGACCGTTAGACTAGTATTATTGGTAGGTCGTAGGCCTATGGTAAGATATTTTTTCTGACCCTAAGGCGATAGGTAATATTTGAACCGGCACATAAAATAAAAAAGTAATCTGTATATTTGATCAAACCAACTTATCCGGGGTCCTCCACCAAAAGGTTGCAATCTTTTACGCAGACACAAAAAATGCGAAAACCACTGGAAAAATATAGAATTTTTTTTGAATGATATCAAAGTTGCCTTATAAAGAAGCTCTCCGAAGCAGGTGTAACTTTTGGCTCTGAAAATGTACCATTTTCGCAACTTCACTTTATAATATTGCAATTCTTTGATCCAGTTTTTTGCATTTTATTCGAAGTTTTGGGGGTGTACGGGCAAAACAAGCTCCGAATTTGGATTCGGTGCCTCCTGATATAGAGACTACTTTTTTTGTTTTATTTGCCGGAGTTATTTTAGTTTTATTTTGCTCTGTGCGCTTTTTTCTGTGTGCACTTTTTTCCACATGTGATTTCTTCATTGAGTTCTTTTCTGATAAAGCAATCAAAAATATAATTTTTTTAGCCTTTAACTTACCGGTAGTAGCTAGTATACTCACATATTTTTTGCGGGGTCTCTGGGAGTTTTACCCTCCTCGTAAAACCGCCAATGCTCTGCATATGGTATAAATAAACAATTAGCTCTGCCTAAATCAGAGCTTGGATACACTGCTGATGTGCTGACAAGAGACAAGATATAAAACTTGAATATAAAAAAGATTAATCTAAATAATTGTATGGTAAACAAATACCTATCTGACTAAATTAAACCCCGCTCGCTAAGGGCTCGTTTAAGCAAATTTATGTCTCAGGACAAATAAAAAAACCCAACGTACTAATTTAAAATTATAATTTAAATTTTCCATTAACTGGTAGATGGAGACGTGTGCAGCTAACTGTGGGCTGTATTTTCTGTGGTCTGCCCAAACACAAAAGTATACTTTACTGTTTTGTTTTCCGTAATAAAACGTTCGGTGTACGGAAAAGGTGCCAAGTAATAAAATTGAACTCAAAATTCCCCAGGACAGAAATAATTTGACGTTTTCATAGTGTACCTTTTAAAAAGGGTTCAGTTTTAGAAGTATGGCCTCGAGTAAAAATCACGTCAGTGAAAGGGCATGAGTTGATTTCTTATATAATATTTAGTTCAGACAAAATTGACAGAGACACAGAATCCTGCTAATTTTGGGGGCCAAAAACGAATTTCACAAATAAATGGGTTTCAATTTTAATAATTATTATCCAATCTGCTGCTATCACTCCCCTGATTATAATCATTGAGTCACCCCTTTATAACCCTGTATGTGGGGGTTAAAACTTCCCTTTTCATAATAGCTCAAAGTTTATTATAGAGTATTGTAGATATGTATGTTCACAGCCCTCTTAAATTATCAAGCCTAATCCTATTTTGAACGCCAACAGATTCGAAGTCTGACAGATCTAAAATTTTGACTATTTTAAAAACAAAAAAGGGGCACCTGATGGTTCAGTGGACGCGCGTTCGCTTTTCAATCAGAGGGTAATGGGTTCGATCCCCATACCTGCCTTGACAAACTCGAACCTATTTTCCGTTTGTGAATACAGATTCACCGGAGGTTGGGCATGAACGAAGTAGGCAAAGTTGATGAAAAAATACAAGACCGTGGTTCGGAAGTCACGTTAAGCGGATGGTCCCGTGTTAAGAGCGTAGATGGCGCTAGCACGATAAAGATTCCTGTGCCCGACAAAGGGTATCAGGCAAAATTAAATCTTCCTTGAGAAAAGAAAATTGCCTACCAGGGGGTGCTTAGCAGGGCGGCCTGCTGAGTCATCATGTGATCAAAGTACCAAACTTGGGTGGACGTCTCAGGCGAGACGCGATTTCATTGAAACTAGAATGAAAGAAAAGAAAAGAAAAAAAGAAAAACAAAAAAATATGGGCTGACAAGAAAATAATGGAAATGTTAGGCTTTGACAGTATTGTATTTCAGAGAAGAATCGGGCTTGTCAGTTTAAGGGGGCTGTGATGTGTTCGATTGAAGTTGGCAATTCAATCAAGTGCGGAAAAGAAATTTTCCGCAAGAGTTAGCTACACTATTTTTTCTTCGAGCATATTTTAAGTACAGTACAGTTCCGATTATCCGAAATAATGTGGACCAAAGTGATTTCGGCCAATCTAAATTTCGGTTAATCCGATTTTATTTTTGGAAAATAGGAGTTTAGGATGTCGGCTAACTGAAACGACACACCACTGACTGCATGGAAAATTTTATAAACAAGCAGCTACTTGGTCTAGTTTTAGGTTTATTTGTTTATAGTGAGTATAAGTCTATTTACCCTTCTTTTACGTGCGCAAAGTGTTTGGATTAGGACCAGTTTCAGACTCATCATATCCCCGTAGGCAACCTCAAAAATCGCATAGAATTTTAAACAGTCTATTAACCTACTAAGTATATGTCTAATTTTTGCCACATTTTCATTATGTTCGGTAATGTTTTGCCTATAGGTACTATTTAATTGGCACCTAATATCAGTCTTGCCTAGCATAGAAAATTTTATGTGGTTATTTAAATAAGTAGCTCTTGCTTTGTGTCTAACTTTTCACTAAAGTGGTTGATGACGCATTCCCTGTGCCACCCACGCATCGTATAATTTTTTATTACTTGCACTAAAATTTTGATTAATTTTTAGGATTTTTAAGGCCGGTCTATGTGGCCCTAAAGATTTTATTTGTAATCTAAGTTCATATGTCAACGTATTTAAATTTGCACAGTTAATTATGTAATCGACGGTATTTATTTCCATTTTATAAACAAACGATAACAAGAACAATGACAGGCGGCCGGCAATGCTTTTACTACTAACATAACCCAAATCAAAACAAACTCATACGTCTTCACTAAGGATAAAACCGGCAACACGTAGAAAGGACAACGAACGTTTTCGCACGATGTATATGACCGACGTCAACTAAAACAAACATTCGGGTGAAATTGAAAACACGTGAAAACGGGTAAAATTTAAATCTTGTCCCGCGCGGTGCTGCCGGCTTGTCATTATTTACACTAAAAAAGTTAACCCAATTAATCGCCTTTTGTTAACCACAGACTAAACAAAGAACTAGACATGTCGTACGGGAAGATTTAACTTTTTTCTAAAAAAATCAATTAAAAATACTGTTTGTTGTCTAGTTTTGGGTGGTCTGCTTGCCACAGACTTTCAAACTAGTTTGGTGTTTCATTAGCTTACGGTCGGCCTAAACGCGATGCGGTTGGTGATTCCAACGCATGAGGCAGATGTGGGGGTCTAATCTAATTAATATTAATAATAATTTGTTACTAAATATTATTCTTTAATCTTTGAATACATAAAATGTAGAACTAATGTTTGCTAAATGGTTATACTAGTAAATTAAAATTTAAAAATATCTTTTTTGATTTAAAATTGTTTTTGGTGAAGGGTCCTTTCACCTTCTTTAACCGACGAGTCACCACTGTTATCACAGCGTATTTAGAGATGCTCGGTTGAAGTGCTTAGTATAAAAAGACGCTACAGCTGTAAGACAGTTTCCTATAATGTGCAAATTACGTACCGTAGCGTGAAAGAGGAGTAAAAGCAACAAAGCGATTAACTGAGAGGGAAACTAAAATGGTTGTGTTAATGACCTAAGCCATGCAAATAAGTAGCTTGAATTCCTAACGCAAAAGGCAACATTAAAAATAATTTATAACACGGGGTAATAGAACTTTTGGCCTTTTTGTTAGAAGACCAAACAGCCAAGTACAAAACTCGGTCAAATTTCGAATTTCCGCTACATTTAAATATTTTACTAACTTTTTAAAGAAATATTCTCGTTTCCATTGATGCCATCAGTCGATAGACCATATGATTATGAAAGCCATCAGCGATAAGGCCACAAAACTTAAAAGAATCCAATTGATTAGACAATTTTGACCCCTCCGCCCCGGAAATCCAGGATCGGCCACTGATTACGCTTGACGCAGATATATCATAACAAAAACATTTCATGTGAAAAAAAGCCAAGTACGCGAAAATGGTATTCCGGAAAAAGAATTGAGATAAAAGTAAAGCCAAGTTCTCCAATACAAATTTCAGAATGAAAGGTTCTTACTAGTTTGGAAATGTAAATTATAGTAGACTCAAAATTAAAGCTTAATTTATACTGCGACAATATCATCTACAAAATAGCAGCAAAAAGAAGAATAAGTAAATATTAATAATTTTTCTCAAAAAAATGTGTGTACAACACAATAATTTTGCCATATTTTTTATATTCTACGATTGCCTAAAATCTCTTTATTCCAACAAAAAAGTCCCAACTGGGAAGTTTCCAAGATGGTTCAGTCGTGAACTTATAAACCTGACGATTCAGAAAAAAATAGCTCATGCAAACTTCACAAGCTCTGAATCAGAGCAAGATTATCTCATATTTTCTGATTTAAGGTCTCAATGCAAGCATCTTTCCCGACAATGCCACATAGATTTTGTACAAAACACTGAGAGAAGTCTTAGCAGCAATCCCAAGCAGTTCTGGAACTATGTCAATTCGCAATGGAAATCTCCTAGCATTCCAAATGTTCTTCATCTAGACAACCAAAGCGTGAACATGGGACCCGAAGCGGCAAACCTATTTGCATTTTAACTTCTCCTCTGTCTACTGATCTGACAACCCTGACAGCCCTAATGAGATGTCATCCAATCACCTAAATTTGACCAAATACTCACCATCTATCTCTGAAATCCTCACTGAACTTAGCGAACTCAACCCCCACAAAGGCCCAGGCCCTGACAACAATCATCCCTTATTCCTCAAAAACTGTTCATTCATCTTAGCCCATCCACTCCATATAATTTTTAACAAATCACTCAAAAGTGGCCACTTTCCTTCATTCTGGAAATCGAGTTATGTCGTTCCCCTCCATAAGTCTGGTTATAAATCCATTGTTAAGAACTATAGACCAATTTCTATCATAAGCACCATCCCAAAACTCTTTGAAAAAATTGTTGCCAAATATTTCAGTTCCTGCCTTTCATCTCTTATCATCGACCAACAATTTGGTTTCTGCACAGGCCGCAACACCGAGCTAAATCTTCTAACGTATACTAACTCCCTGTTAGAAGCTTTGGAGGACGGAGCCAAGATTCATGCCATCTATACGGACTTTTCCAAAGCCTTCGATAAACTCCCACACAACATAACCATCACTACGCTTAAATCACTGGGAGTGGATGGTTCTTTGCTTTCCTGGGTTGAGAGCCTACTAACTGGACGCACACAAATAGTAAAGGTGAACAATTTCCTGTCCAAAGAAATAGTCGTGTCCTCTGGAGTTCCACAAGGCTCCCACATTGCCCCACTTCTATTCAACCTTGTTATAAACAGTGTTGCACCATGCTTCAATTCAAGTGACTTCCTGCATTTTGCTGACGACTTCAAAACGTTTAAAATTATAATGAGTCCAGAAGACTGCACAGCACTGCAGGGGGACCTTGATAGGTTTGCTTCATGGTGCCACAAATACGGTATGCACAACATCTAAATGTCATGTCATCAACTTCTCTCGTCGCCAAATTAAAACAGACTTCATCTACCATATTGAAGGCACACCACTCTCAACTGTTGACAACATCCGAGATCTTAGAGTAATTGTGGACGACAGATTGTCCATGGTGCCCCACATTTATTCTATCATTAGTAACCCAGGTAGCAAGGTCCCGTTTTTTAAACGTCAAAATAAGGTAATTTTAAATGACCATTGACGTCTCTAACCTGACGTGTAAATGACCTTTAAATGACGTTCAAAAAACACAACCAAAATGACGTCGTTTGTAGACGTTTTAAAGACGTCAGCAATATGACGTATTTGGGACCAAAACAGAACATCAGTGACCTATTTATGACTTTATTTAAACTGGTCTGAATATATGAAATATTCCCTGCAGTCGAGAACACTGAAGGAAACTTAGACCTGGAAGTCCTGGAACAGCTACAGTACAGATCAAAATAGACCTAAACCTAGACTTAGACATCTCCACCTGGAAGCGAAAGAAGCCTCGAAGTTTGTCTTCATTTAATTAATCTATTTTACATACATACCCCCACATCTCGTATAAATCCGGCCAAGTACTGACTGGGGCACCATCTATGTAAGTATGAGTGTATGTCCCTCGGACAAAGTGTACAGTGTGGGTAGTGACCAATATATGACGTGTTTAAGACGTCAAGAACTACACGGCGAAAAGACGTCACATAACTGACGCCTTAAAGACAACATTTTTTGGTAGATGACCTGGTGGTCATCCAAATGACCAGTTTTCGACGAAAAAAAGACGTCACTTGATGACCCCGTGCTACCTGGGAAATCTCTGCGTATGTTGGGTTTTATCAAAAGATCTACCCAAGACTTTCAAATCATCCAGGCACTAAAGACTCTTTACTGTTCAATAGTCCGCAGCCATTTAGAATATGCCCCATCGGTATGGGACCCTCAATATGCCTACCATATTAACCGACTAGAGAGAGTTCAGAAGAAGTTTTTACATCACAATCATTTTAAATTCTTTCGTGATAGTAACTACAATTATACTGAGCTATGTAAGCAATTAGATCTATCAACCTTACAGGATAGACGCAAATATCATAATCTGATCACCTTCTTCAAAATCCTAAACTCAGTCGCGGACTGTCCAGTTCTTACCTCCTCGATCGGTCTACATGTACCCCTGTTAATACTAGACGAATTCAAACTTTTCATGTCCCATTCCATCGTACCAATTATGGACGCAATTGTTTTATTTCAAGGGCAACATCATTAGCAAATCAACATTCATCCCTTGATTTCTTTTGCGACTTTTGCTACCTACTATCAGTTTGATATGTGGTCATAGACGAAAAACTAATAACAAGAACGTGAACTTAAATTTGAAAATTTAATTTTTTTTAAATTTAAACTTTGTATATTCGAAATTTTAAACTTTAAACTTGTACTTTAGTTAACTAAGTATAAAATGTAAATTGTGTTCTATTATATGTATGATATCATAGATTTAAGTAATTTCATAGATTTAAGTAATATCCAATTTTATTTCCTAATTAATATTCACTTTTGTACTATGTAGTATATCATAGATTTAAGTAATAGATTAACAATCAAATTTGTAAAATGGTATTGACCGTAAATAAATAAATAAATAAATAAATATTGCAACTATTTTATCTAATGAAGATATTTTGGAAAAACAAATTTTGCAAAATCGAGCAATAAGAATAATTTTAAATGCAGATAGATATGTAGATAATGTTAAAGAAATTAAACTGGCTAAATGTAAAAATTTTAATATTTTATAATGTTTGAATTTTTATGTATAAAATTATTAATAATTTACCACGAGAATCATTAAAACAATTTATAAGTATAAATTCTAAATATCATGCTTACAATACCCGGACTACGGAAGATTTTCATTTAAGCACTACATCAAAATTAGTTGATTAAAAATCAATATTTGTAAAACGCTTGAGTGAATACAATAAATTAAAAGTGTCAATTAAAAATAATCCAAATTTAAAAAAAAAATAAAAAAGTTTAAAAAATATTTCTTTCCAAAACAATTTATATAAAGTTATTAAATTTTATTAATATAGTTATGATAGTTGATACTCATTTATTTATTTCTTTTGTATATTTGAATATCAAGTATAATTTTAAGTTAATTTAAAATTGCTAAATAAAAGCTTAAAACAAAAAAACAGACTTTTAAACTTTTATTTTTTTGAAGCTGTTTTCCACAAATGTCAAATCTATACTTATGACCTTTTAAGTGCCGATCACAGAATTGATGAACGATTAGTATCAAACCACAGAAGTTAATTAAAAAAAATTAAAATATAAAAAAAAATGATATTATATTAAAATATTAAATTTAGGTCAGATCCTATTTGACAGAACGAATGTAAATAAAAGTCGACGGATTTCGATACTTAAAAAAAGACATTTTTTTGCACTGTATTATTTGGTTTTCTCTTGCAAACCAAAAACCTATTAATAGTTTTTTTCAAAACTAATTAAGCAAAAGTTTGTGAAAAAACATGAACAAAGCTGGGATTTATGACGTTACACAGGCCCTCCAACTCAAATTAAAGGCAAACACCCTGTGACATAAGATTAGTTTAAAATAAATTTCCACAACTATTCCATTCCACCATTTTTGACTATAAGCCACTTAACTAAATTATTAAAGTAACTGGCTGGGACACCCTATACGTAAGCCAATCTAAATCATAAATGTAAATAAATAAAGGTTTAGGATTTTTCTTAATAATGGAGTATAGGAAAGGATTTGCCTGTTCCTGCTGGGTTTTTTACCCAACTGCAGCACGGCGGAAGGAAGGGTAATGTTTTTTTGATTGTTGTATGTAAGTAAATATGTTTGTGTCACGCTAAACGGCTGAACCGATTTTGACAAAAAAGTTGTCGTTGAATTTCTATAGATCTCGAAGGTACTATAGGCTATATTTTTTTAAACACGAATCAACATGGCGGTCTTCAGACGCCATTTTGCTACATGATGTAGGCTTTAAGGCATACAAATTATCTAAATTTCAGGCATTTGATTAAAATTCCTCTGATTACCCATTGCAAATGTCCTCTAACTTGCTGTAGTTACTTTGTAGTAATCCCTGCTTCCACCCATCTTCCCTCCTGTCATTCCCCCCCACCCTATTCAAAAACCATATTCGCATAATTTTATCAAATATAGAGCGATTTCAAAAATGATTTCTACATACGCTTTCAGATTTTTTTTCCAACACCATTTTACTAGTCGCCTCCTCCTCTCCTCCTCTCCTCCCCGCCATCATTTTTAGTAATAGTTATAGCTATAACTTAACGCAAATATAAAGCGATTTCAAAACTTTTTTCACACGCTTGAAGACTTTTTTCCAACATCATTTTATTAGTTTTCCCGTCCCTCTCGTCTCCCCTCTCTCCGAATTAGTATAGAGCGATTTTAAAAATTCTTTCTGCACACGCTTTAAGACTTCTTTACCAATATCATTTTACTAGTTTCCCCCTTACTCTCCCTCTTTTTTCCCCACCCTCCTTATTAGTAATAGTTGTAGCTATACCTTTCAGCACACGCTTAAAGATTTTTTTCGACACCATTTTTCTAGTTCCGTCCACCTTCTATCCTCCCCCACCATACACGTTCTTTTTGGGTAAAGCTAAATGAATTGTAAATGCATAGTGCTTTTTATAAGGCTGAATAAGAATTAAACCTAAAAGTTGGAAATAATTTTTTTTTTATAAAAAAAACACCCAACTGCTAAATTTACTTATAAGTACTAGTAGTAGTAATAAATACAAAACTGTGGAATTTCGTAAGTGCGCTTTGGGCATCAAAACTAAAAGTGGAAACATGTCGTACATTATAATACCTATCAATTTTGTACTTAACTGCGACCAGTACTTACAAGTAAATTTAGCAGTTGGGTGTTTTTTTATTAATTTATTTTTCTTATTAATGAAATATAGGAAAGGTTTTGCCTGTTCCTGCTGGGTTTTTTATAATCAGGGTTTTTAATAATCGCATTAAATAAACCTCTCTCGGTGCGTCGTCGTATTCGGACTTTGTTGTGTCTTCGGAAAAGAAAAACAAACAGAAGCGAAATACTTAAAAGTAGCCCTGAGCTTAAAAGTAAACTCGGTTTCCTGAAAAAGCTACGAATGACAAAATCATACTTAAGAGATTGCTACTTTTGTAGTCGACCGCATCCTTTTTGCGTGTTTCAATTGACAGTCTAAAATAAGATGTTTGCTCTTCCTTCGTAAACCTCCGTCCCACATAAGGAGAAATAGCTACATTAGGGCGCCAATAATAGTAAAACAAATTTACAATGTTACCTATAGATACGGCCGCAAGGCAACATATGAATTTTCTTTTTTAAACACCCAAATTTATTAGCATTAGCGCAAAGTTGGCTTTGCTTACACGCTGCTTATTAAATTAGATAATTTTAAAACTGTGACAGAGAAATTTTCATTTGTTATTTGTCGGACGTCAAATTTAGATAGTGTCAACATAGATATTTAAAGACATATTGCTACAAAGCCAGGCAATATTAGTGCCGGGCACTATTCTGACAGTTTTCAATTGAAAACTGACAATTGATCTTTCAACATTGAGATACTAAAGTCAAATTTATAAATCCAGTCCTTTATTTTCCATTAATAGTGGCGGCACTATTAATTCCGGCTCATATAATACACAAAGGCCTAATTTTGAAAGAAGACAGCTGTTCTTATAATGTGAAACTGTCAAAATAGTGCCCGCCACAATTATTGACTGGCTTTTTTGCAATAAGTCCCTAATGAGGGCCACGGGTAGGTACTTTATTTTGCAATAATTGTTAACAAACCAGTTATTTGTAGACTTTTTAAAATACAAGGTTTTAAAAGAAAGTATTTATGATAAAAAAATATTAACATTTTTAAATTAGCTAGAGTTATAAAAAAAGTTCCGCCGAGTACACCGATATTTCTTTGCCACCTGGTAAGCATATCTTATAGCCAATTTAAAAAAAGTATAATTTACGTCCGCCTCTTTCCCCCACTTTTTTTAAATGGTTTTATTTTAATTGACCCCATATACTTGTTTCCATACAAATTTCTGTTTCAAATCTTGCGACAGCTATTTTAGATACTTTCTGATGAGCTAGAGACTTGAAACTTGGTATATGTATCGAGTTCCGGTGACAATATTTGAAATTTTTTTGTTAAAAAATAAAAATGTCGGATTTAAAATGGTGAACATGTTTATTTGTAAACCAATTTGCCTCAAGTTTAAAAACTTGCACTGCTTAAGGTCACTCAATATAAATCTTGGTTCTTTAATACATTAAAATGGCCGATCCAAAATGGCGGAATTTCTAATTTATGAGTCGATATGTATATCAAGAACTACAGTAGCGGCAAGCAAGAGGTGACTATCCAAAAGCTCCAGTAAAAGAAAAAAAAGTAAAATAACAACTTAGTATTATGATGAAAATACAACACGCAAATTTTTTAAAAGCCTGAGTTTGTTTCCAAAATAACCGGTATCGATAAAGGATTAACAGAAAGATTTGCAAATATACTTTCCATCTCTTCTTGTGTGCACTACATCAACGACGAAAAATTTTAAAAGTATGGTTTTGAAAGAGCAAAAATAGTAGTTTACCTAACTAGTGCGGAAAGTGCCTCTTTTCCGCACGCGATTGCAGCCAGCAATCAAGTGCGGAAAAGACACTTTACGCACGAGTTAGGTACATTATTTTTTCTATAAGCGTGAGGAAAAAACTAAAAATTAATCAGAAAATTATTTATATTCAAAAGATTTTAATCAAATCAATTATTATTATTAACATTAATATTAAAGGTGCAGTTTGTAGCGTGCTGTAAGTTGATAGCAGAGGCAAGTGTTTTCTCAAATGAAGTGGCAGATTTGAAACTTGGGTTTTGGTTCATTCATTCATCCACTGCGTTCTCCAAGTTTTCGGAAACATCTGTTGCAACTGTGGTCATGCATTTGGGGCTGGATTGAGGCACTTTGGAAGGTTGTATGGTAGAAGAAAGTTGCTGACTAGTTGAAGGACCAGGGTGGCTGAACTTCAAAATTTTATTCGAAATATTTTTTTGGAATCCAGTTGAACTGTCAACCCTTCTGCGACACTTGAAGATTTCCATCCACCGAGTCGTTTGATATTGGTTATTCCTTCGCCTGAATCTGCCAACATTATAATTCTGGATTTGAAAGCTTCAGATAGCATGCGATATCTGATGGCATTTTACCGAATGTATTAATTCCAATGCATTAAGTTGACATATTTTCGGATCAATTGGAGAAGTTTTCCATTCTCGGCTACTTCTGAAATAGCAAAACTTCTAAATGTATGGTTTTTTGAGTCAGGAATTTTTATAATGATCATACAGTCGAACCTCTATAACTCGAACTCAAAGGGACAACCAAAACAGTTCGAGTTATGGAGAGTTCGAGTTATAGAAATTCGAATTAAACAGGTTAACATACATATAAAAAGTGCAGGGACCACTTAAAAGGTTCGAGTTATAGAGAGGTTCGAGTTATAGAGGTTCGAGTTAGAGAGGTTCGACTGTATTTCCTTTTTCTTCAATGTCATCTAGGCACATTTTTGCTAGTTCTTCACGGCGACATGCGCCCGCCAAACCAAAAATCGTGGCAACTTTCATATGCAAATAAACTATGTCAGGAGCTTCGCTTAAAAACTTGAAAATTTCTTCTTTTGTGAAGATTTTTGCCTTCTTGGGTCTGAATCCAACGTTTTGTTTTTTCAAGTAGGCCGTAACTTTAAAAAAATTGCTTAAGTCAACGTTTTTTCTGAGTTTTATTACACTTTTGAGCATAGAGTACCTTGACCAAAGGGTATTCGGTTTGCACGTTTTGGAAATTTCGGAGAAATATGCCAAAAAAACAGCTTCTTGAAGGGATTTGATGCCTTTAGCGTGGAACCATCTCTCAAACAAACTATATTCCTTCTCATACCTGTGACGAGATTTTGAAGGAAGCAGGTCCAAATTAGCGATTCTAGCGGCTTCTAGAACTGACTGGGGTAGATCTTCGTCCGAAGAATCCATTGAAAATCTGATTTTTTTGTTTGAAAAATTCAAAAGACGCTTGTATCTGCAAAATTGGCTTTGTTTTGACAGTTTGTTTGTACTTTGTTGCTATGGTGATTTAAGATGCCAAATCTAAAACCACTAGTGTTCATTGTTGTTTGACATTGACAATGACGATATTTATACCGGGGAGGTTAAAAACTTATAATTTGAACCTATTTTACTGAAAACTTTATTTTATCGAAAATATTGAAAATATAGCAGAATTTTAGTCAATTTGAATATTTTTAGGATATTTCGTGTGGTAGGAAAGATACAAATGTATTTTGAACGGTCTAAATGTTATAGAACACCTCAAAATCGTAACAAATTTACTTTTCCGCACTAGTGCGGAAAAATTATTTCTCCGCACTAGTGCGGAAAAGTGGCACTTTCCACACTAAAATGGGTGCGGAAAAGTGGACTTTTCCGCACGCTTATAGAAAAAAGCAATTTACCTTTATGGATGGTATAAAATGCGTGCTAGCGTTCATAATTATTGTTGCATGAAGCTGGTATAATAAAATCGCTACCTTTGCCAGTAGAGCTACTGTCAGAAGATGTAATTGAGATGGGCCATAAGTATAAGAAATTTACACAATATTGCTCTAGGAAAATCTGAAGAATTAACACTAATAGCGATATATTTAACTCGATACTGGTATCCTCTGATCCTATTGTGACCAATAAGCGATAAAAATGAGAAAAATAATTAAAAAGATTGGTGTTAGGTATGCTAAGGCTGCCAATCTTCTATGGTGGAGATAAGAAAGGTATGATGATGATATGAATAATGAAGAAGATGCAGATATCGTAGTTATTGATGTTTAATAATGTTAAGGAAAGAATTTGTTAATTTTAAATACAGCAATAAATAAGTATGCAATTGTTTTCTTTAATTAAAATACTTACCCTCAAATAACACCTAATGTGCATGGTTTTGCATTTTGCAATATAAGTATTAAATGTACTTCTAATAAGCATTTCTGATCATATTATCACATAAAATCTAATTTTAGATTTTTGTCGCCGTTAATTGGTATTCTGCCCTTATGTGCATCCGCGAGACAGAGTGTAAACATGGCACAATATTTTAACGAGTTATAGAGCAGACCAAATTAAGAAATAAATTTATATAACATAGGGTCAACAACCCTCTGTTTCCAGGATATAGGATTTTTAAAGTTTTAGGTGTAGGAGAAAAAAAAGGGTTTTACCAAAAAAGAAAATCTGCCACAGCCTAATGATTATCTGGCTAATTATCATTAAAAAAAGTTTAGGTATTAGAGGCTGTCAAATTTACCTTCAAAAATGGGTAAAAAACTTAAAAAAAATTGAACTTGTTATTTTCGATTACACAAACTTTTAAAAAAATATCAATGATATGTTATCATTGTCTACGCCTAGTGACTTGTTTCTAATAACAAAAGATCAACAAATATATTGCGTTTAATATAGCGTTAATAAAATATAAATAAAAAATCTTTCTTGAAAAAATTTGACCGAATAATTTTTTTCAAGTTAATTTTTATATCTAATTATTGTTCCTATTCTGATACATGACTTCCCCAAATGTCAAAAATTTGCCGTTTTTTTGAAGAAAAAATCGTCAACTTTGATGCTCTTCATCATGTATCACTCAATAAAATACTGTAAGTCATTCAATTTATATAAAAAAAATTTTTTAAACCAAAAATACTACGCGTTTTGATTTTTACCTTCCTAGCGCGCACAGCAATGGCTAGAGAAGGTATTATTTTCCAGGAATTTTTTTTTTAGATAACGCCGAATTTGTATTTTTTGGGTGTATTTGGACCTGGTCCTATCTTAGCAATATCGTCGTCATGTCTGTCTGTGTGTGTGTGTATGTCTGTCCGTAACACAATAGTCTGTAAACCATTAAACCGATTTTTATGAGATTTTCTTGAAAACAAGTGTTCGATACTGTAACGAACTGATTAGATTTTTTGACAGTTTAAAAATTGAAAGTATGCTAACTTTAAAACGAAGGATCGCATCAATATAATGAATATAGTAGAACACCTTTTTCACAATAATCTGTGTAATAACCAAAAACTAGAAGATTTCGGTTATGAGAAATTTACATTTATTTTTAATTTGAACACGTTCACAATAACTAACTTTTATGCATTTTTGAGATGCTCAACTATTTTTTTAACAAATAGTTTTTTTGTCCTAAGCTTCTTATATGATCATAACCAAAGATTAAACAACAAAAATGTAATTGAGAAAAAACCAATTTCCCCAAAACACAAGATTTTTAAAGTCGAAAAGTAAGTTATCAACTTTTGCCAAATAGCCACAGAATTGTTTTTCAATCGACTTTTACAGGTCTGTACCTAATGGCGACGCGGCGTATACATAGGAGTATTTTTGTAGGCTTTTTAATGAAAGAGCTAGTGTTAACATCGCGGTAAAAACAAGCGCGAGTGACAAATGCGCGATGTAATAAAACCGCGAGTAATAAATGCGCGAGTAACAAAAGCACGAGTATAAAAGCGCAGTAACAAAAGCGCGATGTAACAAAGGCGCGAGTAACAATATACGCTATTTTTCGCGGGTTCCTAGCGGGTGTAAATCCGAACGGAACCGAACTGAAAAGAACTGAACCGAACCGAATTGAACCGGACCGGACAAGCATATTTAGAAAAAAAACTTTTTTCCTCAATCCTAGAAGGTGTGAATCCGATCTGAACCAAACTGAACCGAATTCGGTTCGGTTCGGTTCGGTTCGGATTCACACCCTCTTAGAACCCGGAAATGAAGTCATGCGCTCGTAACTTTGGCCATAAACGTATCGCTTTTGTTACTCGCGATTTTGTTTTATCGCGCTTTTGTCCCTCGTGCGTTTGTTACATAGCGCTTTTGTTACTCGTGGTTTTGTTACATTGCGCTTTTGTTACATCGCGCTTTTGCCACTCGCGGTTTTGTTACTCGCGATTTTGACACTTGTGATTTTGTCACTTGCGCTTTCATTACAGAGCCATTTCTGTATCATAAAACGGGACATGAATTTTTTTTTTTTTTATTTGTCACACTGTGTTTTTTTTATTACAATCTAGTCAGTAAGACTAATTAGCAATTTTGTTTTAACCTAATTTACTAGAAAAGTCAGATTTAAACTTAGGGTTCACTCAACAGTTCTCCCCGCTTTGTTTAGTCTGTAACTCACAATTGTGTTGTGTTTATAGCATTATTTTGTTTTATGTGTAATTCACTTAGTTTACTAGCTCAAACGGCTTCACTCTTTTTAGTCGTCGAACTAGCATAGTATTGTCTAGAAGCTGAATTGCTTCCACATTCACATGCCGATGGAGTCTATCTTCATGGCTTTTTGCGTACTTTTTTATAGTCTCTGCTACAGTTTCGATTTTTAGATCTCGATGAAGGTCACTATTTCGAACGTACCAAGGTGCATTCACAATGTTTCTGTACTAAATGAGTGAAGTAATAAATGAGCGAAGTAATAATTGAGCGAAGAAATAAAAGAGCGAAGTAACAAACGAGCGAAGTATCAAAAGAACGAGTCTCAAAAGAGCAATGTCAATTGAGCAAAGTGATGAAAGAGTGAATAATATATGAGCGAGTAATAAAAGTGCGATGTTACAAATAAGCTTATTCCATAAAAGAGCGATGTAATAAAAGTGCGAAGTGACAATAGTACGAAGAAATAAAAGTGCGAAATAATAAAAGAGGGAACGTAATAAATGGGCGAATATAACAAATGAGCTGGTAAGAAAAAAACAATGTAATAAAAGATCGAATGTAACAAATGAGCGAAGTAACAAAAGGGCGATGTAATAGCTAACATATTTTTGCAAAAGAAAAATTTCCCTGACTTTTTTCCCCGGATCATGGAGGATGTAAAACCGAACCAAACCAAACCAAACCCAACCGAACCAAACCAAAACATTTTAAAAAAATATATTTTCTTAAATTAACTTCCCTGTCCTCCTTTTGGCAGATCAAAATTAGTGTTTTCCTAACCTTTGACAATTGATCGCAAACGTATCCTAACCGGTCCAGATACCCCTGACCCTTTTCCACCTAAAGAAGTGTCCCCAAGTCACACGTTATGTTTGTGCTTAATTGATACAGGTTAGAATAAAACCGATTTCACCCTCCCAAAATAAGGACCGGAAAGCTAATTTAGGGAAATAAGGTTTTGAAAAAATGATTCTGTTTGGTTCGGTTTCGACATTTTTAGTTTTTGACCATTTATTTTTCGACCTTTTGCACTCTCGACCTTTTATACTTTCGACCTTTTATCTGCCGCCTGTATGGTAGTAAATAAACAAATTTCTATATTTGAATACATATAAAGGAATAATTGATTCCATAATTGAACGAAAAATTGGATGGAACATTTTTGTTGACATATGATTTTAATAAAACCTCCATTTACCAAAAAATATCAATTTAGAGCTTTTCATAGAATCAATTACTGGAAAAGTCAACATATTCTGCTCGTTTCAAAAAGATCTATATTATAGCTTTTAGCCATAACGCACAATGGAAACGGAGCTGAGCCTAACGCGACGCTGCTGTCCAAAGCTGGTATAACATATCTCAAGGAAATAGTAGGCCTCACTCTTAAAATATATTTTCTTAATAATACAAAATTAAGAGGAAAAATTTGCCCAAAAACTGAAAACACTAATATCCCATGTTTTTCCAAATTTTATAATAGAAATAGTTAACGAAATAGCTATACGCATTCGGAACAAAAGTATCTTTGCAGTTTTTCGCTAATTTTTATCACTCAGAACTTGTTGGCAGTAAATCAGTGGCAGATTAAAAAAAATAAGATGGATTTCCTGTTTTGTTCACAAACTTTTTGATCTCTTTCATTTTTTTTTTATTTTTAACCGTTTGCGAGAAAAAAGAAAGAAAAATAATTGCATTCTGCTAAATAAGGTTAAAATTTAAAATTGTCACATTATATTATTTTAATTTTTTATGCGAGTTTTATGTAATTTCTGATTAGCAAACGAAGATACAAATTATCTTTTTGTGTGTGTTTTATTCTCAAAAATGGTTAGAGATACAAAAAATTACAAAACATCAATAAGTTTGTAAATAAAACAATGATTTTATTTTATATATTTGAATCTGTCAGTGAAACTGCAAAAAAGTTCTGGAGGAAGTTTTTCCTAGTATTTGGCTTGCTTAATGCTGAACGTCTTGTAGCTAAATACACGTTCCAGATTTAAGCTAAACATCTCAAAAACCGCACGCTCTAAAAAGAAAAAACAAACAGAAAATTAAAATTTTATCAACCTGTAACTCGAAAACTAAAAATTTGCGGACTCATGTTTTTTCTTAAAATCACCCAAAAAATAATCCTATGAATTTTGGCGACATTCTTTATTAACATCCTGTATAAACTGAAAAAATGTTTCAATTGGTTTTTTATAGACGAAATATATTAACATTTATAAAAGCATGGTCCATTTTATATTTAATGCTGGAAACATATGAGCCATCAACCTTCTGACGGAAGGGCCACCCCCATATACCGGGGGTTAGTTAATTGGATTGAGAAAATTCAACTAAGATTACGTGATCCGGATTTCCAGTTTACTTTAGAGTTATTTTGAACAAATAAAATGTTGTTTTTATAAGGCTAAGGCTTATAAGTAGGTATTTAAAGACGTACAATTTTTCCTATTTGCAAACCCTTCTTTGAAAATCACTTGGATTAAGAACCGATGCATAATATAGTTTCAAATAGTAATTTACCCATTACACGGTGTGTGCACTTTTAGTTCGATAAGCATTCCCTAGATGGCACTAGTTTCAATCATTTTTACAGGTTTTCTCAAAATTATTTGAACGTTTACCGCCCCCAGTATAGCATCCCGTCGTTTGACAATTTTTTTTATTTTTCACTTTTTGTCATATTTGCCTTTTATAAAAGTGAATTTTTTGTAATTTTTATTTGAAAATGCCCTTTTCCTGATGTATTCCCCAATGCACGTTTAATTGCAGAAGTTTTCAACAGCAAGGGTACTACTCAGAGAACCCAATGATGTCTCATTTTATAGGCTATTAGTTGTTCTTTATTTTATGTTATTACAGATTTTCTCAAAAATAAGCAGTTAAGTTAAAGGCCACTAAACAAAATAATTGCTCAAAATAATGGGGAAATGTTCAGCGTCATCACTCGAAAACCATTTGTTTGGAAAAAAAAACCGTACAAAAGCGTTTTTGTAGGAAATTTTATTCTCTTTAACTTTTGCTTGAAACTTTTTTTTAACTTACAGTAACCATTTAAAAAAAACCTTTTTTGCACACTAAATCGAAGATGACGTGGACAATCGGCCCCCCCAAGGTCGAAAACTCAAATTTGTTTTCAGGACTCCAATGTCAACAACATATATCAAAACGCGACTACACCACCTTTTGCAAGCTAAAATTCCATAATGACTTGACTATCATGCTTTAATACGGTCTTAAACGGGCATGGGCATTGCGCTTACTGTATCCACAAAGTCAACAAAACAGTAGTTTTTTTAAATTTCCATTCTAGACTAAATCTTGCCTTTATTAATATATAGAGCAAGTCTATCCCTCTCCTGACTTCGCCAGCTACTGCCGATCTACATCTACCCACCAACTATTACCAATGAATACAAACTATCGTGTATTCATTGCTATTACTAATTGCATTTATTAATATAGTTGAATATTAGAGGCCATCAGACTATACAAAAAAAAACTATTTCAGATACACTCGGATTATTGGTTGGTTATTGGTCATTGGTAAAAAAAAAAAACAACCACAATACGTCTGAGCTGCAGATTTCGTTTGTAATATTTCTACATTCACTTCAAGAAAATTATATTTGATTTTCGGCCTTAAGATTATTTAGGCTGTAGCAAAACTCTCCATCACCATACCATAGGTTTAATCCACTTTTGAAATCAGGCAGGCCCGTCCCTCGAGGGAGAAGGCGCTTTGTAGTTTAATAATTGCCTATTACGGCACTGGGCTATTATGACGCCAAAATTGAAGCTCGTGATTTAGTATGTCATTCTGTTAAAGCCTGATGGATGCGTGAATCTAGAAAGTAGGTAGATAAGTAGGTAAGCAGGCGGTTTAGGAAAATAACGTCGTTAATTATTAACTAATTCAAGGCAGGTATCTGACACGAATTCAGAGTTCTTAATTATCTTCTTTAGTCTGCATGTTATTATTGGAGATAGTTCAGCGTAAAAGTTTGGTAAAATTGAGCATCTTTTTGCCACATTTAAAAAATATACAATCACCACAAAAAGAAATGGCACTGAATGAAATATTGTGCGACATAACCATACATAGGCTTACGCAGCATAAAAGTTAGGAAAAGAGGGGAGGCCAAATGTAAAAAAAGTAAAATTGATCTTACAAACTGACGTAACTCATTTATTGTAATTTTACAAGAGAGCAATTTCAAGGTTTAGGGAAAGTTTATATTGGATTTATATCACTAAAAATGTTCTTGGACCTAATGACTTTGGTACTATTTAAAGGATTTTTATGAGTTACGACACATTGTGAGATGAAAGAACGACACAAATAAGGTAGTATTATAGTAATCTCAAAACTGCATTTCTTTGAGATACGTCAGTTTGTAAGATCAACGACGATATACACATCATTTTTCTATATTTTATCCTATTACAGTAAAACCACAAAGTAATTGCTTACTTTATCGTAAAACGAAAGGTCTGGGAGCAAATTTGCTTAAAACCTCTTCTTCTATAACCTCTGAAAAGAACATTTTCGGTACTTCATGGAAATGCTGGAAAAATATGTACACGGTAAAAAAATGGTCTTGGATTAAAGCAAATTGCTTTGAAGTAAAATAATTAGTGCTCTCCTATTCACCAAGAGAATATTTTCTTGATATAGTACAAAAATGTCTTGCCTCTTTATTTTAATGTGAAATATAAATTGGAACTGAGTTAATCTAAAGCATTGTTTTCTTTGGAAGCAAAATATTACTTATATGAAGACAATTTGCTTTGTTACAAAACGGAGTATACTGAAACAAGACAATTAAAGAAGAAAAATAAAGTCTCATTTCAAGATTAAACGCTGCTTTAAAATAAAAGGAAATATTTTAATTTAAAACAAATTGTTTTAAGGTAAAACAATTTATTCAAGAATAGAACGTTTTCATTGTAGACAAAAATTTTTATCGTGTAGAGCAGTTCTTGTTGATGGATAAGAAAATTCAGCTTGTTTTAGGACTGCTACTTCTACTGCGACTTTTAAACTTTTTAACTTCTCTTTATAAATTTTTTTGTCTTTCCACAAGCTGTACCATCAAATTTACTAGATGACAAGTCCAGCATAACAAATGCCATTAGTTTGAAAGCTGGTAGATTTTTTATCAGAAAAGCGATGCTTTAAAGACATTATCAGATGCTCCAAATAAAGTATTAATAAATATTTTTTCCACTATGGTGGGTTATTTGCTGGAACATGCATACAATTTTGCTGTCGCCCAACTATCCTTGGTACACGTAACTCTATTCCAAGGTTTTCGGAATGTGTGCTGGCTTCTGCTAAGATTGTGTTCATAACTTCTTCTACAGATACGCGATAATGTTTAAATAGATCTGATAGTATTTTAATGTAATTTCTATATTGAAATAAATCTAAACTTCTGGAGACATTGGCCACATGTTCCAAAAGCGCAAGTATGTTATCAGGCACAGGAAAATAATTTGTTGAAGCACTCTTAAGCCGAAATACCACCTTTCTAGTTGCAGAATTACCGTCTTCCGATAGTTTTTGAAGGCTTTCAAAAACACATATTGTCTTTAAATGCAGCAATACTTTTGTATTATTAAAACCATCGTATCTCATACAGAAGAGGAATAGTTGGACCATACTTTCTTTAATAAATATATCCCTTACAGTATATATCAATGTCCCTTCCTGCCTTTCGCTGCGTGCACCCATGGAATCATACCAAAAAACAATAATCATATAATAAGTATAGGTACAAAACTAGAGTCAAAATTATAATAACCTATAATTAGCGAACTATGGCAAATTAAAGAAAGAAGTAAAAGAACACTCAAGGCGACAAATAGACTATTCGCCGTGAACAAAACGAAGTATCTCAAAATAACAAGTTTTGAGTAATTCCTATGTAAAGAAAACCTACTCACACAGACCGCTACCTAAACAACACATCTAACCACCACCCGTGCCAACGAAAAGGGGTAATAAGAACATTGGTAGAGAACAAAGATGGATTAAAGAAGGCTAAATTGATAGATAGATAGATAATAAATTCATTTTTTTTATTTTACTGCGAAATTTTAAATCCATTATATGTTTTTTGACTAACAATTTCGCTTTGCTAATTTATATTACAGTTTAAGTTAAAAAAATTTGTTTGTTAAACTATGTACTTGTAATATTATTTTTTTTATTATAAATTATGTTTTTGTAAAAAAAAATTAAATTGATTTTAAGTATAGAACTTTCCATGTTAGAATATGTCTAATGATGGTTGAATAAACTAAAATATCACATTCTAAAACGAGAGATTTTTATTGACCGATTCCCAGGATCTAAAATAATTTACATTTTCAATGTTCAGGAATATTATTTAAAAAAGCACAAGTGTAAATTTAATACTAAAAGCAAAAGACAGCAAATTTCCATAATTTGTAACTGCTTGCAAAAATAAAAACTTAATTGATCTCTTTAAGTTATACTAGCGTATGAGAAATGGCAGAAATGGAGAAAACGATGTCAAAAATAACTCAGGTTATTTTAATATTGTTAATTGAATTTTAATAATAATAATTATATAGATTTTAATGTTAACAATTTTTAAAGAAAAAGTAAATAATTTGTTGCCAACTATATTTTAATTGTGTATAATATGAGTGCTGTAATAATTAACATAATAATAAATAATAATACATTTAATAACGAATTTAAGTTATGACGCGATAATAACTTACCCGCAATACACACTTACCTTACCTTATCTTACCTTACCTTATATCCTTATATTTTGTGTAAATATATATTCTTAACTTTTGTAAATTGATTGATGCAATGCAGAGAGTAACATAGAAACGGATGCATTTCCATCCGTATGCAGCAAAATAAAACATCGTAACTTGTTCGCCAGATTTTATCTCAAACAATAATCAAATTTTCAAATACATGCTTGAAAATTGTGCCATTTTTTATGCATGAATTCTTAAAGTATTCTAAATTCAATAAAATAAAGCACTTCCAATAGTATATAACATAACAAGAGAATTAAGTGACAAATTTCACAAGAACTTGAATGTTGTGAACGAGGTGCTAGCCGAACAACACGCGAGTGTAAGAAAGTTACTCTCTATCGAGTTGTGTTTGCTATGTTTCCTACGAACACTGTTGAACTATACTAATTTTTTTATTTTAATTTTGTAAAAATCAAATGAAACTGTTTTCCGTCAGGTGTGGAAAAGTACTTTGCAACACATGTGCAAAAAAGTATGGTGACAGTTAACATCATTGTACTTTAAATAGATTGTACGGTAGGATTCTTAGAGATCTAATAGAGAATGATTTTCATGAACAAGAAGAAGAAGAGCAAAGTGGGTTACGTGCAGGCAGATCTTGTAGTGATAATGTTTTTTGTCTTAAACAAGTAATTGAGAAAAGGAGCGTCAGAAATATAGAGACTCATGTTACCTTTGTGGACCTACAAAGGGCATATGATGCCGTTCCGGTGGAGAAATTGTGGACAGTGCTAGAGCAGACTAATATCAATCATACATGCATGGAAGCGATGGAAGAACTATACAAGGGGTCAAAGTCTGGAATTAAAGTTGGAAATCGACTTTCAGAGGAATTCCTGGTAACGAAAGGGTTGGAACAGGGATGTTGTATCTCTCCAACTCCAAAAAGGAACAGTGGAAGCAAAAAAGGTTGCTGGTTGTCTTAACAGTATTTTATGGAGCAGAGAGATGGGGAAGAGTGTAAGATTTAACATGTGTGAAACAGTGGTGGGGGGCACGCTGTTGCATGGAATAGAGACTTATCGCGTAACAGAAAAATACAAAGCAAATAGAGAATGAACCAATAGGGCGCAGAAAAAGAGGGCGTCCTAAACTGGAATGGCAACAGTCAATCCAAAGATCAATGAGTCAAAAAAACCTGACGGAAGATGACTGTCAGGATCGAAGGAGGTGGAGAATAGGCGTCGGACAAAGTAGAAAAACGTTCTAAACCGACATCAAAAAAGAAATTTTTTCTTATCATTCGCATCCCCAAAACTACAAAGATCTAATTCAAATAAATTGGAAAATCTAGTTTTTATCAAAGTCTGATTTAAAAGAGAGCTAGCTATCAATTGGTAATGAAATAAAAGCAAAATCTCGACCAAAGTGCTATACTTGTCACTGGTACCTCAGGACTAACTTTTTTCTTTAAAAACCCTCTTTTCATGTAAACAGAAAAGGGTAAACAATTTTCTTAAAACAAACATTTCGAAATAAGTATCCCAAAATAAAATTGTTCAATCATCCTTGAAACTAAAATTTGCGTTTCCTGTAGATTCGAATTTTTTGAGTTAAGTCTTTGTGATTTTAGGGTTGCGAATGATTGGAAAAATGTTTTGTATTTGAAATTAGTATGATGATGATTGAGTAGAAACAAAAGTTCGGACTTCCGTTGTCTTTATTTATTGTAAACACTGCGTTTCCGTTAGTAAATATCTCTAACCGTTTTTAAGTGTAGACTAAACAATCGACTACACACAGGGAAAACCACGTATTCAGCCTTGGTGACTCGGTGCGTTCGTGCATTTAACACGAGTGAGTTATAGGAATCTGACTTGCTACAGTGGCGGGTTCGATTCCCGTCAGTTACCGAGGTCTGGTGCGGCAGACATTTCCTAGGAAGCGTAAAATGTAATATTGTCCTACGCCTTTATTCACGCCGGTAACCAGGCCGGATGAGGTCGGATATCTCGTGAAGGTGGACCTTGTTACACACTCCTTCAGTCATTAGGCCATTCTAAGGGACAAAAGAACTAGATAAAAAAAAACGGTCTGGGGTTCCATAGGTGGCCGATGATCCGTGCAATTAGAAGAAGAAGAAGAAAGAATCACGGTTATCAAATGAGAAAAAATAAAGAAACGGTCAACCACATCTACAACATTCAAAAGTTTACACACGTCTTTAAATTTTTATGGTTTCGTAGGTATGAACCTAAACTCAAAAAATTATTTACAAAAGTGAGGCTAGAGTTTAGACGCCACAAGATTCATCTTTACTGTAGTATAACGCAAAATGTTAAAATAGTTTAGCGAGGGGACGAACTAACTTCATTATCGTAAAATGATAAAAGTTCTAAAATTTACTTGTTAAATTTTGTAGAGATTCACATTTGACTGGCTACATTTTATTGATCAAAAGTTTAAGCTTAGTTAACGTTGTTCAAGCTCACTGAATATCTTCCCTTGAGGTCTAACTGCAGTATTAGACAACTTCACAGAAGTGTACTTGATATTTCCATTAACAAAAAAAAATCAACTCAACGAGCAATGATTGATTACAGCATATTATAATTGCCCCATTTATATTTATATAAACAAAAAGTCCAATACCGGGGAGGCCAAAAAAAAACCAGACAATTCTTTTTTCATTATAAATTTTGAACTATACCATCGATTGTAATGGGATAAACTGCACTTGGCAGACAATTAATCAGAGTTTTGACTAAATATGTTTTTCACTCCGTTATCCAAAATCCAAGATGGCAGAGAAAATTAAATTGTACGCTTCAAAGATGCTCGTTTATTCTTGTATTGCAAACATGTTTTATTTTTTTTTAAAGCAATTAATTTTCACCAGGATATTTTTTATTTCATTAAAATCAGTTCAGTACTAGTGAATTTATAAGGAAATAAATGCAAACATGATTGGCAATGCGATCGTATAATATGCAAAACAATTGTTGAAATAAGAATATTTTTTTAGAACCACTGAACCGATTTTGCTGATTCATACTTTGTTGTGCGTGTCAAGAATGCATCTTTTTTAATAATTTTAAAAAAATATTAAAACGTGTTCACAACACAAGAATAAGCTGGCATCTTTGAAGGGAACATTTTAATTTCGTCCGCCATCTTGGAGTTTGAGACGTCGGACAAAAAGATATATTTAGTCAAAACTCTAATTACTTCTCTGCCAGGTGCAGTTTGTCCAAAAGTTATAATGAAAAAAATTTCCGGTTTTTTTGGCCCACACGGTATATTTCAAGTGTAAAATCCAATATTAAAGGGTGCACTTTGTACTTGTCGATAGTCTTTGTTAAACCTTACTAGAAGCGATTGGGCACGTACCACCCGATTAAGTGCGTTGGATACTATTACTGAAAGACATTAGGAACACCTAGCCTTAAAAATACAAAAAAATTTCCCAAAATTTAAAAAAGAATTTTTTATTTTTGCACACTTTTGAAAATCCCAAAATCGTTATTATGAATTCAATAGTGCGTGTCACTATGGTTATTAGATAGTTTAAGTTGTGCCACGTATTTTTACGTTAAACTGCACGTTAAGCGCTCTACGTTTTGTTCCAAATTTGAGTTTAAGTTGAATGTTTTTACGTTACCATAACAAGTCTACTAATAGCAGAGAATATGGAATTCGACACTGTGTTTTTTTGATGTTACAATTTTGTTATTTATTTATTTGCAAAGAATCGTCTGTACTGGAAGCGGAAAATCTCAGAAGAGTTCTTCTGTGAAATTATCGTCTAGGCCTCATTTTTCGATCGGTCAATCAACCAATTCTATTCTTTGGTAACGTTAAGGTGCCCGCAGACTGCCGTAAGCTAACGTAAATACGTAAGCTCCTAACGTGACCTTGACGACGGTGTGACGAAGTGCGCTTGCGTAACTGTCAAATCTCATGCTTACGTAAAAATACGTAGCACAACTTAAACTATTTATTATGAATGTAATAGCGCGTGTCACTATACAGGCTTCCTAACTATACTTCAAGAGACAAATCACCAAAAAAAGTTACATTATCACCTTGGAATTTTCTTATTTTATTGGCCATCTTAATTCTTCTTCAAATCACCAAAAAAATTCCAGTTTGATTTATTTATTTTCAATTTTCTTGTTATCTCCTGCATTTAAGTGTTATTAATTCTTTTTTGTTTCTTGCATGAATTTAGTGGCGGATCCAGGATTTCAGAGGGGTAGGGGCCAAAGCGGTATGAAACATTAATTTCTTTTTATAAGGGTTTTTGATAGGTCGACCGTATAAAATTTCGCACCAAACGTCTATAAACTGCGCCGCAGGATAAAATTATTTAAAAATAATGTTAATTTTGCGACAAATTTTAAATAAGTGTCGATGCAGGACTAAAAAACTGCAAAAAAAGTACTCTGTTTTTCCTGCAAGAAAAAATCTTCATTTATTTGGTCATAGACAAAGCGCTTTCGGCCACTTTTTGGCCATCATCAGTGCCTCTGAAATAAAGATGATGATGGCCACTACGTGGCCGAGAGCGCTCTGCCTATAACCGAATAAATGAAGATTTTTTGCACAAAATACTTATATAAATTCTTTTTTTGCATTTGAAAAAACGTGCACGCAACCAACCACTAAAAAACTAGTTTTGTATCTGGAAAAGAAGATCTGGCCCCTTTGCCTTCTCCCTTCTGGATTCGTATCTAATGCAGAAATATTCTAAATGGATACTTTAGTTCTATTCTTCAAATCAATTAAAATTCGTTTACGCATTTATTTTAAAAGTTGCTAAACTGCAGTGCATTTTAGCTACCATATTTTATGGGAAGCGTAATGCTTTTAAAGTTTGAATAATTGAATAGTATTCTATCATGTCTATTCTGTGAATCTAGGACCAACAACACGGGCAATCCCTGCCTTCGTTAGATTTACTGGCACCAGTTATAATTAGTTAGCAGTATTTGACTAATTGAACCAATCCCTCTAAAATACTAATAACCAACGATTTGTTTAATTTACATATTCTCCGGCAGCCTACTTTATTTCTGATAAAGATATCTAAACTTATCTAAACTGCGCAACAGAATTATATATCATAACAAAAGCATTTCATGTAAAAAAAGCCAAGTACGCGAAAATGGTATTCCGTAAAAATATAAAAATGATTTCAATATGCGGAATATGCTTAAAACTTTTGCCTTAGCTTTAAACTTTTTTAGTTTTCCTTTTGAAATAAATAAATTTATATTTCTACCAATTTATGCTTGGGGTTTCTTTTTAAGAACTTGTCTATAAACTCTGTTAGTTTGGCAAATCCCTTTATATAATTTCTGGAATCAGGCAAAAATAGTTTTATATAACTTAACATATACAGTGAAACCTCCTATAACGGACTCTCACGGTTCCGTCGATTTTGTCCGCTTATTGGAGGTGTCCTTAATATATATTTATTATTAAACGTACATGGTTGTATTACTTAAAATAAAACAGGATAACACAAATGGAAAACTAAACAACACTTCTTAATAGAAAATCGGTAAAAAATCAGGTAAACTTAGGAAGTTTTTTACTAGGCGCAATTTCAAAGAGATCTATTACTACCCAACTGAACAATAAAAATAAAACACAGCAGTCCCGCCGAATATAATATAATATGACATTTATTTTCTCCACATTAAAACGGAAAGAGGTAATTCCCCGGCTGCAGAGGGCGTTGTTGCCTACATACTACATAACATTTATGCCCATGTCGTGAAGCGCTCCGTCTTTTTTAACCAAAAAAAATTGTCCGCGTCTGGTTTGTAGAGTGTCCGGTTATAGGAGTGAATTTTACATGTAAAGAAATAGGCAAACGCTTGGTTCCACCAAATTTGTCCGGTTAAAGGGAGTGTCCGCTTAATAGAGGTGTCCGCAAGGAGAGGTTTCACTGTATAGGGAAGGGAAGTAAATAAAAGTTTTGGTATTTTTTATTTTTTTTTCCTATAGTTTTGTCATAGTTCCTAATAGTCTGCCCAAGATCAGCTCTCTAGCGTTTCTGGAAGCGGGCAATGTTACTTTTACATAAATTTACGTGTATAGGAGAAGGAACCAAATTAAAATTTTGGAGATTTTTAATTTTTTCCTATAGTTTTATCATAGTTTTTATCAGTCTGCCAAAACCCAAACCTCTAGCGTTTCTGGAATTTTACATGTATTTCATAACCTTAAATGTATCAGGATGGGTTCTAAATTAAAATATTGGGTTTTTTTTCCAAGGGTTTGTTCGTAATTTCTATCAGTCTGCCACCTTTGGAATGTCTCTGAAAAAATCAAATCATTTGGGTCAAATAAATATATATTTGATATATACCAAATGCCTGTTGATACAGTAGCGTGTCGTGGATAAAAGGGCAGGGGGGGGACGAAGACCTTAAGGGTCGCAAATATAGGTATGGGAGTCAAATAAATTACAAACCTTTTTTAAAATAATAACACTATTGATTCTATTTTTTTCTCAAAGGACGCCAGGGGCGCCAAGCGTAGAGGGGGCTTTTTTTTCAGTGTTGTGTCCAACCCTTTTGGCTACCGATGTTGCATTATTAGCCATCCCAATTTATTTAGCAGCAGACTAATGCACCTGCATAGGATTTAACACAGATGCTGTGACATGACAACCGCAAAAACCGTCAGCTATAACACAATCGTGGACGTTTGGTTTGGATTGCTTTCCCTGATAGGTCTAGGGCACATCCTGCTGTAACTTAATTATTCAGCCACCAAACGGATTTCGAGTTATATAAGTTACAATGATGTTCAAATCTAAATTATTGTATTGGAGAATGATATAGGATAGACACGAGACCACCAAATTCTGCGAAATAAGACAGCTAATTGCAATTTCTTTTTAGATATAACATGTATAACCTAGATGATAAAAGAATACAGAAATATTTTTATTGGAGTACAGTAATGAGTTGCGTTAGCTTAGTTGGTTACCTCAACTTTTCCACAAAAAAGGAAAGTTCAAACAATTTTAAAAATATTTTACTATTATAGTATTATGTCGGTTTGGAACGTTTTTCTACGTCGTCCAACGCCTATTCTCCACCTCCTTCGATCCTGACAATCATCTTCTGTCAGATTTTTTTGACTCATTGATCTTTATGTTGACTGTTGTCATTCTAGTTTAGGACGCCCTCTTTTTCTGTGCCCTATTGGTTTCTATTCTAGGACCTGCTTTGGTAATCTTTCATCGTTTATCCGTTGTACATAGCCGTACCATATCAGTTGCCTTTTAGTGATGTCATCCGTTATGCTTCCCTCGATTACCATTTTTTCTTTTATGATCTCATTTCATATGTGATCTGTTCTAGATATTGTCATTAATCTTCTTATTGCATCCATTTCGACACTTTCCATTTTTGTTTTGTATTTTTCTGTTACGCGACAAGTCTTTTCCATACAACCGCGTGCTCTTCACCATTGTTTCATGTATGTTAAATTTTACATTATTTTATCTCTCTGCTCCATAAAATACTGTTAAGACATCCAATAACCTTTTTTGCTTTTACTATTCTTTTTTCCAGTTATTTACAGTCTGTTCGTGTCTTATCAAATGTGACACCCAAGTATACATACTCATTGCATGGAAATATTGCTTGTCCATTGTCTAGTTCTAACTCACTGTATTCGTTTCCAATACATAAGTACTGTGTCTTGTCCACGTTCACTGTTAATCCCCAGTTTTGGTATTCTTCCATTATCTTTCTCATCATATACTCCATGTCTTCCCCATCATTAGCTACAATTACTTGGTCGTCAGCAAACTGTAGTGTGTATATGGTAAATCAGTCGTTAAGTTGTATTCCCATGCCGTACACTTACGTTTCCACTTTTTTAGAGCTATTGCGATATATATAAATATTTTAAAAAGAGTTGGAGAGATACATCATCCCTCTCTTAAGCCTTTTGTTACCAGGAATTCTTTTAAAAGTCGATTTCCAATTTTAATTTTAGATTTTGTATATTGTGTAGTTCTTTTATCGCTTTTATGTATGTCTGATTTATATTAATCTGCTCTAACTGGAACGGAACTGCTTTTTGTAGGTCCACAAAGGTAACATGAGTCTCTATATTTCTGGCACTCCTTTTCTCAATTACTTGTTTAAGACAAAAAGCATTATCACTACAAGATCTGCCTGCATGAAACCCAAAGTGGGGCTTCTTCTTCTTGTTCATGAAAATCATTCTCTACTAGATCTCTAAGAATCCTACCGTACGATCTACTTAGAGTATTGGCTACTGATATTCCTCTGTAATTGTTGCAATCCAGCTTGTTTCCTTTTTTATGTATTGAGAATATATATGCAATTTTCCAATCATCAGGTACTGGATGTCCGTTTATGGATTGATTGATAATGTATGTGAGATTTTCAAGTAGTTTCCCTGATCCATATTTAAGCATTTCAGCATATATTCCTCCTAGTCCGCTAGCTTTTCCGGATTTAAGCTTTTTAATACTATTCTTTATCATTTCCTTTTCGATGATTACTTCATCTCCATGCACTTCTATGTCTCTCCTCGGAGAGGCTGCCAGATATTCGGGTCTCGTCTCCTACAGCAGTCCCTTGTAGTATTCTGTCCATTGTTCTGGTTTGATGATCTGGATGTTTACTTTTTCTTTTGTTGGGTTTTTTACTGTAGAAATAAATTTCCATACTTCAGAACTCTGCCTACGTGTGTATTTATATCGTGGCATTTACACTCATTTTTTTCTGTGCGTATCAAATATTAGCTCTTTAGTACTGAGCCATTTCAAGTATGTACGTTTTTTCTCTTTGACCAATTTCTGTATTTTCTCCGTCCACCACATCTTCCTGTTATTTCTATTATCTTGGTATCCAACAGCTTCGTTGCTTGCTTCCTTCAAGCTTTTTATTATGTTTGTATATATCTCTTCAAATGAGTGTTCTGTGTTTATTAATTTTTTATCCAATCGGTTCTGATACTATCTTTGAGTACTTTCGATTTCTAGACTTCTAAAGTTGTATTTCTGATTGTCTTTGATGCATTTTAGGTTTTCATTTTCTCTAATACATTCGTCCTTATTTGTTTTTCTTAAAGGGAATAATATTTTTGCTTTTACCAGATGGTGGTCGGATCCACATCGCACATCATACCACTTTAATTGCGAGAGATGTCCACCTATAGCATAATCAATGATTGATTTAAGATTTCTTGTTGGCTGAATCCAGGTATATCGATGAATATCATTATGTTTAAAAAAACCATTATTTATTTTTAGGTTGTGGGTTTTACACAATCGCATCATTCTCAAGCCATTATCATTTGTTACTTCCTCTCCAAATGGTCCTATCACTTTGCTCTGGGTTTGTATACCAGTTCGACTATTAAAATCGTCAAGCGTAATTATTTCTCTGGTATTACCGATTTTGGTAATAGTCTTATCAAGTTGGTCAAACACCAGTTACTTTGTGGCTACTCTTTCGTCATCTGATGGTGCGTAGGCTGCTATTATGCTTATATTAGGTCCAAGTATCTTGATGTTCACTCGAAGTATGTTTTCACTGATACAATCGTAGTCCGTAATCTACTTTTTAGGTTTTTCTTTATTAATAACGATACCCCTCTGGCTGCTCTCCTTTCTTTTGGGACTCCAGTTAATATATGGACGAAATTGCCGACACTATTCGTACCTGTTCCTTTCTTTTTTGTCTCTGTGAGTGTAATAATATCGATCGATCGAATTCTGCACTTCGGTTGCAATAATATTCAACTTTTGATTCACTCCCTGTATGTTCCATATAGCTATCTATATTCATAGTCCTTTGTCTTTCCTTTTTTCGTCTTCGAGAATTTCCATCCATTGCTCCGATGCTTTATTACGGCTTTTTGGTAATTGCTTTTTTTTTTACAAGTATTAGAGAACCAGTCCAACCAAACCACTATATACCACTTCTGTATTTCCTTTCTTTTTTTCCTGATTTAAATACAACCCCACGTGGACACACTCCAACATTTAACAAATATTACTGAATATTCTAATATGAGGAATATGGCAATATTTAAAAACAATAACAAAATATTTACCTAAATCAAAAAACGAAATAATTTTATTTCATTTAGATAACTAAGTTCTTTTAGCACTTCCTAGAAAAGGCACCAAGCGTGAATATATGCAGAAGGAACAACAGGTGCCCCCTTTTTTACCACAGTTTTTTAAATAAGACAACGAAATACAAATAGATTATAAATTCTGCCCCGCCGCCTTAGAAAACCGCAAGGAATACAGTACAATAATTATTTTGGTTTCTAATACAATACTTGCATTAATTTTTGTAATACAATACCTGCAGTAGTTTGTGTTCTTGTTGAATTTTGATCCTCTGCTCGTCAAATCTCGCACCTTTAGATAACATAGTATATATTACAGATATAACCAAATTAAAAAACTGAGCCAGTTTATTTACTGTTATGTTTGCCTTATAATAATAATTCCACCAAAAAGAAACGATAATATTATTTGCAACTTCTCCGCTACATTACGGAAAAAAAAAACCTCTACGATGTAGTCGCTACTTGGTTACGATATAGTAGTGTGGTCGTTCGTACAGTTACTTTAAACAGTTGGCCAAGTGGTCATAACCAAAAACTGGTTTCGTACTAAGGGAATTAACACATATTGGGGGTTGCGCAAACCTACGTCCCAATGATTTCTATACTTTTCTGAAAATCAAGAATGGACTGCGTGGTCAAAGATTTTAGTCGCCAGAGAAAGCAGTCGATGCCTTCAAGAATGCGATTTTGACAGAACCAACAAACGAGTGGAATTACAGCATTGACAACTGATTTGAGCGCATGCAAAAGTGCATTAATTTTCGTGGAGAATTATTCGAGCAACAATAAAGTCTTTAAAAGTTATCTACTGTCTTATTCCAGCTCTATATGAAAAACTTAAAAGACAACCCTCGTATTATATTTTTCATTGCAAGAAAACATTTTCGCTTCAGGTTAGCCCTGAGCTCAGTTATAAAAATCACGAAACGAAAATGTTCAAAACTAACAAACTGTTTTAATCAAGTTTCCTAGAAAACCAAGCTGCTAGGAAAATATTGCCTGACTTTATACTTAAATACATTAGGAGCATTTTCCAAGAATATAATTTTATATGAATCTCTGAGTTAATATTATAATTTAAACCAGAAAACATGAACCCTATCTTGTTTGTTAATATTCAGATCGTCTAATTTGCATTGCAAATTAAAACCAATCTTTATTATTCTTTAGAAAAATTTAAATTTCAGATTCAATTTCAATTATTTTTTTTAAATTGAGTGTTCTTAACAGCTGAGCTGGATTTTAAACAAGAATAATTTCAGCTGCTGAAAAAAATGGTGCTGTTGAAAGTAAATAAATTTAGAAAAAAATACTTTTTGAAAACAAGCTTTTATAAAATGGACTAAAAAGCATAAAATAATTTTTTGAGGGTTCTGATATCATAATAATAAAAGCAATGGGCGTAAGGATATTTAACCGTTTTTGTTTTACCTTTGTTAACTCGAAGTTTAGTGAAAATCCAAATTCATTAAATTATACCAGAGAAATGTAACGGTAGACAATTTAACCAAACCCACCCCAACCCTACTCAAACTACCCTTACATTTTTGTGATATGGATGGACATTATTATCCCTGCTTCATATTAGGCAGATCATCCGCGACCGGCAGTGTGTCGATTTATTTTGTCACATTAAAAAAGAAGAGTCGGCCCATCATCGGTTGTGGACGATCCACCAAATGCGCATGGAAAGGCATTTACCTAATATTAAATACGCCCATCGCTTTTATTATTATGATATCAGAACCCTCAAAAAATTATTTTATGCTTTTTAGTCCATTTTATAAAAGCTTGTTTTCAAAAAGTATTTTTTTCTAAATTTATTTTTAAATTTTTAAATTTGTCTATGCATTTCAGCTAGCGCATCAATATTGCAGAAAGTCTTTCCTGTCAATCCCTAAAACTGTTCGTTATTATTATGATCATTATACGCAAGGATTAATTAATTTTGGTCGAGATCGAACAAACTAAAGCCTTACCTCTCCTACGCCCCCCCCCTTTTTTTAGCGGGAGAGCATGTGAATTTTGAAATCAATCAGATACCTACGTGGAAGTCAGTTGAAAGGAATCAGAAAAACTCGTCATTAAATCGTCAGTTTTGAATCCGTCATATTGAATTTTTGTAATCTGATCAAAAATTCGTAATCCTCATCCTCAAAAATCCCCAGATACCAATTTTGGTGGAAATCCAACAAACTAAAATTTTACCCCCTCTCCGCCCTCCAGGTTAGGGGTGAGGTAGGCAGTCAGTGATACCACATTATTGGGTTGTCATCGGAACTATAACGGTATGCGAAATTTGAAGTCAATCGAATACGTGGAAGTCAGTTGAAAGTAATCAGAAAAACTTGACGTTAAATCGTCCATTTTGAATCCGCCATATGGAATTTTTATAATCTGATCAAAAATTCGTAATCCCCATCCTCAAAAGCCCCCAGATACCAATTTTGGTGGAAATTCAACAAACTAAAATTTTACCCCCTCTCCGCCCTCCAGGTTAGGGGTGAGGTAGGCAGTCAGTGATACCACATTATTGGGTTGTCATCGGAACTATAACCGTATGCGAAATTTGAAGTCAATCGAATACGTGGAAGTCAGTTGAAAGTAATCAGAAAAACTTGTCATTAAATCGTCCATTTTGAATCCGCCATATTGAATTTTTGTAATCTGATCAAAAATTCGTAATTCTCATCCTCAAAAACCCCCAGATACCAATTTTGGTTGAAATCGGACAAACTAAAGTTTTACCCCCTCTCCACCCCCCCATGTTTGGGCTGAGGTAGGTACCCGATGAAACCATATTATTGTATTGTCATCTGAACTAAGACGCTATGCGAAATTTGAAGTCAATCGGATGTTTGGAAGTTCTTCAAAAATGAGTTGCAAGATTTGATTACATACATACATACATACATACAGGTGAAGTTAAATAAAAGCTTAAAAAAAAAAAAAATTCTCACTTCAGGACTAAGGCAACAAATAGTGGAATATAATCGCTTGCTTTTAATACCTAGGACAAATACAGTGGCGTATATAAGGGCCGGGCCCCCCCCCCCCCCGAAGCTAAGATATTTTAGAAATTTTCCACAAATTTCCTGAATACAAACATAAAATAGCATAAAATACGGCCTCATGGGGTCTCGCCCCCCCCCCCCAAAACTGCCTTGGGCCCACCCCGAAACGTTTTTCTAAATACGCCACTGGACGAATATAACCATTTTTTAGTGTCTAGGGATTAATTTTTGTTATTCCTTGTCTCAAGAAAAAGATACTATTGTAGTCCTCAAAACATGGATAAAAAGTTTTTTGTATAAAGTGCATAATGGTGTATTTTAAAAGAAGAGAAAAAATAGATAATTTTCATTCTAAAGCTAAAAGTTTGCTAAAGGATAAAAGTTAACTTCATATAAAAGGATATATTTTTCTTTATTTAGTACAGAAAATGTTTCCTAAATAAATAATTCAGACAGGGGTGTCAGAACAAGGAGCATGGTATGTCAGATTTAGAAACCCTTATTTTCTTTCCAATTTTTTCCATTTACAGAAATGGGTAGAGCATCTATTAGAAAAGGATACAAATTTATGTTCTGGCAGGTGTCAGATGAACGGTTACTTTTTTAAAAGCCTTGTCAGATTTGGAAACGTGCAACAAAATTTTAAAAACAATATTATGTTTATTGATGTTAAATTATTTTTAAGGGTTGTTAATACCATTTAAAAAGAATAAATTGTAAAAATCAAAATACAGTAGAAAATACCACTGTGTTTTTTTTTTCAAATTCTCACTACAGGTTCCTTACAATATTGTACATTTATTTATTACTGTTTTAATATTTTTTATATTTCTATTTATGTATTTATTTTTACCTTCCTAGCCCGCGTAGCAATGGCTAGAGAAGGTATTATTTTCGACGAAAAAATTTTTTTTGGGATAATGCCAAAAATGTGTCATTTGGATGTATTTGGACCTATCCTAGCAATATCGTCGTGATGTCTGTCTGTGTGTGTGTGTGTGTTTATTATTTCTGTCCGTAACACGATAGCTCCTAAACCGCTAAACCGATTTTTATAAAATTTTCAGGTAAAGTAGTGCTCAACACTCTTACACGCAGATTTGATTTTGGTCAAAATCCATTAATGCTAATGATAGTTATTTGACAATTAAAAACTTTAAAAATGCTAACTTTTTAACAAAGCATCGTATCAATACACTGTTTTCGGAATATAGTAGACTATATTTTGGTCAATAATTCTTGTTATAACTAAAAATTTCGTAGGAGCTTTAGTTTCTGAGATATTTACAAAAAACTGTTTTCAAGACTAATATATTATCATGGCTTCACTTGAAGTGTGATAATAGGCTAGCTAGGAAGGTGTCAGATACGTCATGGATCCTTTTTTATTTGTTTATTTACTTTCATACAAATACATTTTTGAACTATTGGTTTTTAATTTGAACTTTTGGTCTGAATGATTTGGATTATTAACGTACCTATATCGGTATAAAGTGGGTTCAATTTAAAACAATCGCATTCTAAAATTAAATAAATGGATCCATTATGGATCTGATACTTTTCTGACTAGCCTATTAGCACACTTCAAGAGAAGCCATAATATATCAGCCTTGAAATCAGTTTCTTGTAAATATCTCAAAAACTAAAGCTTCTACGAAGTTTTTGATTTTAACACAAATTATTGGGCACAATGTATTATATTATACTCCAAAAACCGCATATTGGTGCGATGCTCCGTTGAAAAGTTGGCATTTTATTAATTTTTTAATTGTCAAAAAATTCATTACCATGAATGGATTTTAACCAAATCTAATCAGCTCGTTAGAGTGTTGAACACTGTTACCTGAAAATTGTATGAATATCAAGGTCAAAATACACCCAAAAACACATTTTCTGCGATATCTAAAAAAAAAATTATTCGTCGAAACTGATACCTCCTCTGGCCATTGCTGCGCGGGCTAGGAAGGTAAAAAAGAAAATCAAAAATTTTTTAAAACAAGTATTGAATCATCTAGTTTCAATTTGTTTTGTTTTACAGCGATATTTTTTCAAGTTAACTTTAATCTCAGCTATACATGATTCAATGAAAAATAGCAACTTTTTTGCGGGATTGCCGGCTAGTTTTAAGATATGGCAGATGTTAGTTAGGGTAAATCAAATTTCCCTAGCAATGCTTAAAAAATATAAAGAAAATTAACTGATTTATTTGTATTATTTAAAGAAATAACAAATTATTCTACTTTACACACATTTTTCATTATTTTTAAGTCAAATTATGAAAAAAGAACTATAAAAATTGAAGTGTTGGCAACCGCCGAATATTGTTAAATAAGTTAGTTAAGGTTAGTTCAGTTTAATGTGAACATCACTAAAACCCCTGCAAAATCATCATCATTTGCCAGTCTCACATGTTTCAAAGTCACCCCCAATCAAGAAACTTCAAAAAGTGTTTGTCAATTATTTGACTGGTTTTGTATACCGGCAGTGATGCTTTTGTTTATCATACAGGTCCGTCTTTCAATAAGTTTTATTTATTCCTTTGTTCCATATCTTGGGATATATATTTCAACTACTTCCTTATGAGCTAAAAACTTGAAATTTGGTAGGGTTACAAAAACATCGATGTGCCTAAATTAAAGATAATGTGTATAAAATTCCAAAATTACAGTCTTTTTTTTAGAAGTTAGAATGGCAGAATTTTCCATGTATAAACCGATAATTATCAAATTCAAAACTTTCAAGTGTTTAAGATTGCTAATAATGATTTTCAAAAATCAACATGGCGGATCCAAAATTCCTAGTGATTCCCGGTTATTTTTAAGTGCTTCCCATTAATTTTCTGGTGATTCACAGCGATTTCCTTGCGATTCCCAAAACGTACAATCATTATAATCCTTAAATGCTTTTAAGGCCAACCAAAATAAATATTTCAAATGCACATTTTGATTTTAATCGGTTATAAGACAGGTTTGTATTGTTTTCTAGTTTTTGGTGCAGTATTTTGCCAATTTTTTTATTTCTTAAACAGACAAAACGCATTCTTAAAAACGCCCCAGTGAAAGAACCCAATTATTTCTTTAAGCTTGCAGAAAATCCTCATCGACGTGTTTTTGCGTTTTGTCCACGTATTTTATCCTGAGGCCAAGCGCGCACCCATACGGGGATTCGGGGCCCGGACCCCCCATGCCTAAGATTTTTTTTTGATATTTTGCATTTATTTCTTAAATAATAGCAAAAAATAGCGCAAAATATATAGTATAATAAAATGGGAAGAATGAAATGAGAAGAATGAAGCGCTATTCCATGCCCAACTAGATGCCATATAGATATTATAAATATCTACAGGGATATTCAAAATATTGAGCAAAAACTAAAAATTACTGTTATTATTTCATATTTATTTGTTAAAACTTTAGAAATCCATGTAGATCAAATAAAAACAAACTTTGAGTTTTAATTTTGATGTAGCATGTATTTAGGCTGAGTAAGAGAGACATACATTATCATTGTTTTTTTATAACCATTGAAGGAGCTCCTAACAAAAATACAGAATAATAGTCGCCTTCATCTGCTAAGTATGTAATGTAACATTTAAAAAAACTAAGTAAGGACCTGTGTTCAGTTTTGCCATACGACTATATCATAAAAACAAAACTACCATACTGTCTCTGGGATCGCCATTGTTTTTTTGGTTACTGGCACTGCAGTGGTTGCAGGTTCTGTCCCAGAGACTGTGAAAGTGAGTCCGTCGTGTTAGGCGAATTCCAAGTGACAGCTCACATCCTCTGAGTGAGGGATTCAAGACCTGCGCCATTTCTACGGAAAGAAGCGTGGTAAGTTCGATTTTTTTTTGGAATTCTTCAAGACAATATTTGCCTTCCAAATTGTAACTGTGTTTGTGTGAAATGTAATTTTTCGACAAAAGACGTGGGGAATTTTGGAGTTTTTTTTTAATTTTTTTTAAACCACGGTTTGGATAAAAACTATATATTGTTTTTCTCCTTACAGCACCGTCCATTCCATCGACGGGACAGTTGTGCTGGTGGAACAAGATTGTAGCATTGTAACCCTGGGAAAGGTATGTTAGGGTTATTTCAGTTCATGTGTTGAAATCTGCTTTATTTTATTGAGTCGACATGGGGTTCTTGATTTAAGTTACTCGGTGTAGGGGAACCTCGTGCAAAACCGACGAATTCCAGGAAACTGAAATATTTCATATTCCACAGGGTTTCACGCTCGGGCAAGGTCCCACAACATTTTTTTGACCATGTGCTGCTCTAGCGTCATGTGCTAGATAATCAGCAGGGGAGACGCGGGCAGAACTGGGACCGATGTAGCAGCGAGGAACTATACAACACTCTAGGGAACCCATCTACCGTAACTATTTTAAAAATAATCAATGGACCAAGGTAGGAGCAAGTAACTATTTTAGATCTAATTTTTCTCATACCTATAACTTTTATAATTTTATAATTTTAACATTCTTGTGAACGCAAGATAACGGTATGACGTCATGACCACAATTTTGCGGCGTATTTACTATTTAAGATAATTTTCCTGTCAAATTTAAAGTGCCTTGCTATTTTGGCCCGAACTTGTTTCTTTTTTTTTTAAAGCATATTTCATGTTTCCAGTATTTTTTTCAGTTTTACACCTAAAATAAACAAGATCAACTAATTTTTGTGTTATTTGTACAATCCAATGAACCAACTTTGGAGAGACAAAAGAGAGATGAGTTTATATTTTTTTAGCGGTTTCCTTAACATTGTTTTACCTCATGGGGTAGATCTCGGACTGGGTTGCTGTCTGTCTCATTCTACCCAACGTAGAATGATGACAGCGGATATTTGGTCCGGATCTCCCCTATGATGGAATGATTATGGAAGTGTATTTTTTTCCAATCATTCTTATAATGGAGTCATACACTACTGACTCAGATGTAGGTACACTACGACCTGTTGGAGATTCTACCTCTGAGTCCATCTACGTGTAAAGTGCTTCTAGTTTTGTCATCTTAATTCAACCTTTTAAAATGTTATTTTGTCAATGAGTCAATTTCTTTTTGGTTTCTCTTAATTACACAAATACTCTGGAAGCCTCGAAAGTAGGTAGAGTTTCATTGTTTGGCTACAACGTTTGAGTTGAACTGTATTTTAATTAAGATCTTCTTTGTAAAACATTGGTATTAAAACACTGTGGCGCACTTAAAATTTTCCTATTTCTGAACCCCCCCCCCTTCTCCACTGTATAAAAGTTACCGGGCATATCAATGTTTTACCTTGCTGGAAAATACAGTTCTGCTTCCAGATATTTGTTTAATTACTCAGTAATTTTTATGGTGTCGTAATTGTATACGTCACAAACTGGCAACGTTATTGTCAATTTACAGTGTCACAAAATGGCAGCAACGTCTTTTAGATTGCCACACTGTCATAAAACAAATTTCATTTGACAGCTAAATAAGTGTCAAGATGATGTCAAGTGTACATAGAAATTCTTGAAACGAGTTACAGTTATTATTCGGCTTTCATAATTTACCATGTTGTTATATCCCTAGGTGACATGATTACTAAAATATAAAAACATAATTAGTCCACAGCACACCCGTCTTTTGAACATACCTATATTTTGCCGAGACGCCCAACGTTTCCTCTGCAAAAATACTTAAATGTGAATGTTAACAGAGTGCGGGGCCGCAGAAATTTTTATCAAGCTTCGGACAGACCAAACCAAGCATACGATTTTGCCTTTTACTTTGAAACACTTTTTAGGCCACAGAAAAAAAATATGGTAACTGGGGTACACCAAAAAGTAAACTTAATTCAAGCGTTTTCAAAATATTGCGAGAAAATATACATTAATAAATGTTAATGGTAAATTTATGTTACGACGCGACGTCAAAATAAAATGCTATTTTTCTTGACCTTATTCAGAGGTGTTTGAAGGTTTCCAAGCTCTTTTGAAATGCAGCCTGCCTTTTGTTTTTAGTTTCTCTTGTATTCGACAAGTTCTAAAATCATCTACTGATATTTCCCATAGGTACAGCATAAAGTAAAAATAATAACCGTTAAGTGAGCTTTCATAGCTGACTTAATGAAAATGCAGTGATCTGATATTATGCCTTAATCTTATTATAGCGAGAAGAAAACCTTGGCCTTAGATAAAAGAACATATATTTTAAAACATTTGAGTCGTTCCGGGTATAGTCGTGATTATAAAACATAATTATTAATATCACTTTAATCCCTATAAAACAAATGTGTTTTTAATTGTTTTCAGTAGAAGGTTATAAAATTCAAAACTAAAGGCGTCTGAGGCAGGTTCATTAATAAAATCGGTGTAGTGGTTCTCACAAAATCGTTTTCAATATTTTATGATTCCAAAAGAAGGTGTAAAATGGTACTTTTGCGGATAAAGATCATAAGAACCTTTTTAACATTAAAACAAAAAAAAATACATCTAAGCAAGCAGGCGCAGTTCCTAGATCCGCCCCTGAAGCAAGCTAAGCGCGCAGCCATGTATGTGCAGACAAATGCGTGCAACAATAAGCGCGCGTCCAATATCGCGCAAAAACCGTATTGCATTGTATCAGAGTCCTGCATTTGTATCAGAGTTCTGCATTTGTATTAGAGTCCTAACCGATCTATAACCAAGTCGAATTGTCTGTCTGCCTATCCAGCCGATGTGGACCAGGGGTCGAGGATAGTTGATAAGTTGACCCCAATGATCTCCATATCGGGTGGGCCAAAAAAAACCGGACAATTTTTTTTCATTATAGCTTTTGAACTATATAATCGATTTTAATGGGACAAATTGCAAAAATTGCACTTGATTGAAAATTAATCAGAGTTTTGACTAAATGTATTTTTTTGTCCGGCGTCTCAAAATCCAAGATGGCGGACAAAATTAAAATGTACCCTTCAAAGATGCTCGTTTATTCTTGTGTTGCGAACATGTTTTAACTATTTTTTTAAATTAATGAAAAAGCTACATTCTTACCACGTACAACAAGGTATGAACTGGAAAAATCCGTTTAGTGGTTCTAAAAAAATATATTTTTGTTACAACCATTGTTTTGCATATTATACGATTGCCTTGCCAATAATGTCTGCATTTATTTCCTTATACCTTTATTGCTACTAAACCGATTTTGATGAAATAAATAACATCCTGGTAATAATTGATTTCTTTTTAAAGATCATTAACAAAATTTACCGCTATCTTAAAATTTAAGATGGCGTACAGAATCATACTTGATTTTTTAAATATAATATAATCAATTCTCACCAGGATGTTTTTTATTTCATCTAAATCGGTTTAGCAGAAATGAATTTATAAGGAAATAAATGCAGACATGATTGACAAGGCAATCGTATAACATGCAAAACAATGGTAGAAACAAAAATATTTTTTTAGAACAACCATCAAACCGATTTTGCTGATTCGTACCTTGTTGTACGTGGCAAGAATGCAGCTGTGTTACTGATTTAAATAAATAATTAAAACATGTTGGCAACATAAGAATAAACGAGCATCTCTGAAGGGTACAATTTAATTTCGTCCGCCATCTTGGATTTTCAGATGGCGGTCAAAAAATATATATAGTCAAAACTCTGATTAATTCTCGGTTAAGTGCAGTTTGTCCCATTAAAATCGATTTTATAGTTCAAAAGTGATAGAGAAAAAAAATTGTCCGGTTTTTTTTGGCCCACCCGGTATTTATAACTGGATAGGCCTTTACATATATGCAAAGTGAGGCAAAAATATTGATATTTTTTTGTAGAGAGAGCACGCTGTACAGGAGCTGCTACCTTTCCTTTTTTACTTTTACTCTCCGATTATATTCTCTGGTTTTGAAAGTTCGCGGACGCTTGATTTTTAATCGATAACTGGATATATACTGCGATTAGGTACAAACAAAGTTTTTTAAATAGTCAAAGCTACTTACTTTAAAAAGGAAACAGGCTTTTGACTCCTCCAACTCGTTTTTACAAGCAACACATCGTGTTCCCATTTTTTATTTTTGTTTAACAAAAACAATTTTAAATATATACTGACAAGATTGACAAACACTTTAATGACAAATCGCAGATGTGCCAGTAGAATAACCATATTTTAAGGTAAATAAAAAAAAAATAATAACAGGACTTAAAGCATTCGAAATTGTAGAGGGATAAAAAACGAAGTTAAAAAAAATAAATGCGTGAGCAGGGGCGTTGTGGGTTAGGTTTTGGGTTATAAAAAGGGACAGGGAATCGTAATATCGCGAAGCTGACATTGGAGTGACATACAGAAAAGTCATAGGCCATAAAAATGTCTAAAACTTTTGTAAATGTCATTTTTTATACCACCCCAACAGGCTCGAGAAAAGTTTAAAAAAGTTTGTTTTAAATTTAGTTTTTTATTTTTGCAAAAATAATGTCAGTTTAATTTTTGGGTGTTTTGTATTCACAATATTTTCAAACAAAAAATTTTTGGAAGTTTCTAAGATATTTGTTTTTTCCGTTCAAAAACACGTTTTTTTAATTAAATTTCTCCTTCAGAAAATTACCGTATACAATTGTACTTATACTCAGTCTTTGACATTGAGATATACCTTTTAAAGAAATAAAAAAAATAGGATTATTTATTTTAAATTATGCCAAAAAACTTTTCATTTTGAATAACCGCTTTTCTGGAAGCGTGCGGAAAACGTCAAATTTTTGTATGCATTTTAATTTGAAATGTGTAATTTTTCCGAACAGGTGTTTTTCAGCATGCCAAGCAGCACATTAAAACCTAGGCACAAACACGCAATTTAAGTGACAACAAAACAAAAGTAAATAAGAACCTTATAATTGAAAATGAATCACTTGGTACGTCTATCTCTAATTTTATTTAACAACACAACACTCTTATAACACATACTGTTAGATTCAAGCGTGGCTTGGAACCAAACTGCAACCAAGTGAGGCTGGAAAAAAGTCATTGGAAATAATTCAAAAATACTTATGCCTCGCTTTACTAAAGACCCAGTAACTCCTGAAGATGTATTGCAATTAATATCTGGCAGCTGCGTAACCAATTGTGAGAATCGATGCGGGTGCCGAAATGGATTGCGATGCACAGATTTATGTACAAAATGTCATGGTTCAAACGTTGAAAAATATTCAGTAGATTTTGATGAATCTGATATCTCAAATGAACGGCGAGACCTTTGTCCAAATACAGAAGCTCATTAAGAAAATTTTGAAGATACAGAAGCCCAGTGTCACCGAGATTCAGACCACGAAGAAGAAGAAGCTGAGATTTTACCAAAAAGACCAAGACTAGTTTAGTATTATTTAGTTTGTAAATATTATATTATTTTCCGTATACTTTTACACCATATCTAAAATGTTTATTTGACTAGCTATCAAAGTATGATAAATACAAAAGTTTCATAATTTTTTACGTAGTTAAAGAATTTTAGGGTCGTAATGTAAAATATATATATATATATATATATATATATATATATATATATATATATATATATATATATATATATATATATATATATATATATGTCCCGTTTTCTACGAAGTTAACTTTTACCGGAAATCGCGATAAAACGATTCCTTGCCCCTTTTTACCCCTCAAACCTAACCCGCAACGCCCCTGCTCACGCATTTATTTTTTTAAACTTTGTTTTTCGCCGCTCTACAATCTTCAATGCTTGAGGTCCTAATAATATTGTTTTTCTCTCAAGTGCAATTTGACCGGCCTAAAATTACAATCTCCTTGAAGTATTGAGTTTACAGAATACCAACGGGTGACCACCGGTAATTAGAACTAGAAAGAGAAAGGTTAACTACTTGTATGTCCTTACTCTAAAAAAACTCTTAAAATTTTTGCCTCAGTGTCCCGTATACGTAATATATAGCCGTGGCCCGGCCGTTCCAGTTACTTCGTATATAATTCATTGGTTGACCCAGGTAGGTTAGTTCTTTAACCTGATCTGGTTATATATAAACTATCGTTTTATAACTAGTAAAAATAATTAATCCTTGCAAATGAAAAAAATGCAAACGTGTACTTAATTGATCTATATTTCGTACAAAACAATTACTGCCGAAACCAACTGACCGAAACGGCGTGTTTATTTAACTGCACAATCACACACATAGATACACAGGTGCTTGCTGGAATTGTCGAGGGGATGTAGCACTCTGTTTTTATCCAGCAATCAATTTTTTATTGCCGACGCATTTCACGCATCACATTTTATAACGTGTTACTTGTTTCCAGTAAAATATTCTCCCTTTTTGCCGGTCAAAGCGTACATCTCATCTACAAAAAATATTTTTTTTTAAGCACACGTTATATTGGCTTATATTTTTGTAACCTTAAGGACACCTTTATACAATTTGACAATTGAAGTTTATTGTTAAACATTTTCGATTTAATTGTCAAATATAAACCTAGTGACTTTATAAAGTACTAGCCTTAAAACATCGCTTTAAAACAACCGGATGGGAGGGTTAGGTTAGGTCAATTTACACGGATTGTAGCGTAAAAATAATTGCCATAACTAGATAGATAGATCATGTGTGCCAAATTTCACTAACAACGATTAAGTTTTTCTAAGAATAGCGGTAACAAAAAAATCCCAGTTTCGTTGTATCATGGTTACTGGGGACCACAGTATATCTCGAAAAATAACGATAGAATCAAATGCTTCAAGCAAAACTTTTAGGGCTTTAATAATTATCTACGTAAGTGTTATCTTGACTATGACATTGGCATATTGTTTACAGTAGTCTAGCGCAAAATTTATTAACAAAGACGACTATCATGTAAAGCTAATTTCAAAAAAATCTGATACGACTGGAAAAATTGTTTTTAATTTTAAGCAGTATATAGTATAAAATAACTAAAATAAAACTTGATCTAGTTTATTTCTTTTATTTTGGCGGTTACGTCATGACATATTTACATTAGTTTAAATAATAAAATGCCGACTGTAAGGACCAGTCATTTATAAGTTTTATAAATAATGTACTTGTTTCTGTTAAGTTGAATTTAATTTTGAATTGAATATCTTTATTGACTTTGCTATATAATACATTTAAAAGTAAGTTCGGTCTTATTTGCTGCAGATCGGCACTTGAGGTGGAATGATTTAATTCTACGGGAAATGGGTACTTGACTGCCTGCAAATTTTTTTGCATTCTTTGCTATCTCGAAAAAGGCATTTTAGAGTACTCGAAGTAGCGCCTGATCTTCCTGAACTTGACTTGTTTTGCCTGCCAGAACATCCTTGCTTCCTTTCAATGTTCTTTTATTTATATGTTATTCATAGAATAAACAGTTGTTCGGCTCACGTTAAAATGTTTGGCTACTACTTGGAACGAACAACCATTTTCCAACTTTTGGCTTTTAGCTCTTTGGTCGTATGTTAAGCTATTTTAGGATTAGATACTATGTTTATGTATTTATTATTCTGTAACTGATGACAATGTTCTTATTTTTTCCTTGGCATTGACAGTTTTAGTATTGTTAAAATACTGGGTAAGTAAAAGTACTTTAAAGAGTCGTATCAGATTTTTTTGAAATCAACTGTACCCACAGTATATTCGTCTATGACTGTACCTTATGAGGGTAGTGGACAATTCGCCGCGGGCCTATTCCGCTGGGAATTGTTTAAACAGTTTTATTTAGCTTGACTTCATATAATATACTTGTTTATTTGTTTGATCATAACTTTTTTCAAACTTTTTCAAATAGGTATTATGTGGTTAGTATACAATTCAACCTTTTTTTTCATTAGAAAAATAATTAAAATGGCGGATCCAAAATGGCGGATTTTCCCATTTATGAACCGATATGCATCAAACTCGGAACTTTGCGATCTTTCAGGTGGCTGATAATTATTTTTACCTTAAACTAAAAAAAATCAAATTGGCGGATCAAAAATGGCGGAGTTTTCCATTTATGAACCAATATGTATCAAATTCGGAACTTAAGGGTGTTTCAGGTCGCTAATTATGATTTCTAACTTGAACTTTAAAAATAATTAAAATGGCGGATCAAAAATGGTGAATTTTCCCATTTATAAACCGATTTCCACCAAACTCGGAACTTTGAGAGCTTTCAGGTATCTGATCATTATTTTTAATTTAAAAAAGTCAAAAATACTTTCCTATTTATGAACCCATTTGCATTAAATTCGGAACTTTGGGGTGTTTCATGTCCTGATTATGATTTCTAACTTAAACTGTAGAAAAATCAAAATGGCGGTTCCACTTTCTTATTTATAAACCGATTTGCCTCAAACTTCATGCATCGCGGCGCTTCAGGTAACTTAATAAAATTTTTGACTTAAATTTAAAAACATGAAGATGGCAAATCCAAAATGCCGAAATTACCAGTTTATAAACCGATATGCATCAAATTCGGAACTTTAGGGTGTTACAGGGCACTAATTATAATTTCTAACCTAAACTTTAAAAAAAAAATCAAAATGGCGGATCCACAATAGCGCACTTTGTTATTTATATACCGATCTGAATCAAACTCAATACAATGTTTGACTAAAATTTAAAATGGCGGATAATTAATGACGGATTTTTCAGTGGCGGGGGGGGGTCGAGGCCTCTTGGGGGGACTCGAAGCCTCATGATGTCGAATATTAAGCTATTTTTTGTGTTTTTTTTCTGAAATATGTCGAAAATATGTAAAAAAATCTAAGCCCCCCCCCCCCACCTGGGTGCACCCATGGATTTTTCCATTTATAAACCTATACGCATCAAGTTCGGAACTTTGAGTTGTCTCAGGTCGATGATTATGAGTTCTAACTTAAACTTAAAAGAATTCAAAATGACGGATGGCGAAACATCGCGGTGCTTAAGGTAACTCAATACAATTTTTGGCTTAAATTTGTATTAAGTTACCTTAAGCGCCGCGATGTTTTAAGTTTGAGGCCAAACGGTTTGCAAAATCCGCCATTTTGAATATGCCATTTTGATTTTTTTAAGTTTAAATTAAGAATCATAATCAGCGACCTGAAACACCAAAGTTCCGAATTTGATCTATATTGAAACAGTTTGGTTTTCAATTGATCCATAATGGTTCATAAATGTGAAAGTCCGCCATTTTTGATCCGCCATATTTTTTTTTTTAGTTTGTTAAAAATAATAATCACCGACCTGAAGGATCGCAATGTTCCGAGTTTGATGCAAATCGGTTCATAAAACGGAAAATCCGCCATTTTGGATCCGCCATTTTGATGTATTTTAAAGATTAAATCATAATGAGCAACCTGAAACACCTCAAAGTTCCGAATTTGATGCATATTGGTTCATAAATGGAAAATCCGCCATTTTATTTATTTGTCTAATAAAAAAAGATGTTGAATTGTATATTTACCACCAAAAACCTAGTTGAAACAAATAAACAAATATATTATATGAAGCCAAGCTAAATAAAACTGTTTAAACCATTACCAATGGTTAAATCATATAAACCTATTTTTCTGTACTTGAACAAATTTTTGCAATGCAGCAAAACCTATGAATAAGTACTTTAATATATTTTTTTCGGGGTCCAAAACAGCTCGAGCTATACATATATAAACTAAAAACCGCTCATTTCAATTTAGTGTCAAGGTTTTAATGCTTTATTCACATGACAACGATCTTGCAAATAGAGTGTCCAGGAACAAGTTATTTTATGTAGTGTGGATGTTTGTGCATACAAAAACTATAAATTTAAGGAAAGTTCTCTTATAATTTTTTTTTTTACCAAAATCGAAGAAAAAATTGTGTTTCTAACTCCTGCGGAATATTTCTTTTCTGCAATCGCGTGCGCGGCCAAAAGTGAAACTTTCCGCAATTTTAAGGAAATATACTATAATTTATCCTAAATATTGCAATATTCTGAAAATGAGATTCAATTGAAATAAAATTGTAAATTCAACAGAATATCAGAAACGTAATAATTCTCTTGTTTTGACGTCGCAGCTGCAAACTGCAATGCAGTTTTTTAGCTGAACAATTGCACCGGTGATAATTGTTATTGCGCTCAATGGCTGTAACGGACATTTTATTGATGACTTATCAGTCGTAGCCCACTAGAGTAGCATGCTTAAAACATAATAATCAGTTTACAGTTCTGTTTACATCGAGAGTAATTTGTCAAGTCAAAAACGCAATTTTACTGAAGCTAACTGTGTACCGTGTCCGAGAACTAATGGTTCAGATTATAAGTAAAGATTCCTTAGGCAAAAATATTGAGATTTCATCGCACTTATTAACTTAGTCTTAAAATTTATAGTAACTGAGAAAGATAAAAAATTGTAATTTTAGGAAATAGCCCATTTTATGGTGTAGTCGTTGAATAGGAATCAAACAGGTTATGGTCTTCCTCCACTAATTTTTAATTTGTTAAATAACAAATTTGTGAATCTGTCTACATAAGAAATCTAATAAAAGGACTCGCCTGAACTAAATTAACACAATATTTTAAATAACTGGTTAAAAAGCTTTGTCTAGCTACTAAAACAGATAAGTCATGGAAATTTTAAAATTATTTTGGAATTTATTGGATAAGAATTGACGTTATTGGCAGGCATTGATTTAATAGAAACCTGTAAAATTAGTAAACTTATTGATTTTTTGTTACTTTTTTAATGTAGGTACATAAAACCTTTGTAAATTTAAAAGGCGTTACTAGAGGACTTCGCCAATTAAACACTTAGGAATACTTAAAATATTTCTAAAATAAACAAATAAAAAGTTCGTTATATAAAAATAAATAAATATATAAAAAACAAATATAAAAGAATTTAAAAATATAAAAAAGTGAAAGGAACTTCTGCTCATTATGGAAACTTAACTTGGGTAAAAACAGTAATGTATATAGTTACACAACAAACAAAAAAACAAAATCATTAGAACCACAATTGCACACTCAGGAATAAAAATAATAAAAAAACTAAAAAATTAATTTCTTTAATTTATGAAAAGAAAAGCGAAGTAGATTTTTTAAGTTTATTATAAAATAAGTTTTGTATAGGTGAAATAGATGGTGCTGATATTTGTATATGAAACAGTCGGTGGTACTTTACCAGTACCAGCGTAGAACCAGAGAGAGTGTTGATCGTCGTACCCGATATACCATTATAAAACTTATATTCAACGCTATATGTTATGACTGACAATCGTCAACCACGGCTCAAACAACCAAACGACAAAACAAAAAAAGTCAAATACAATACTCAAAGATAAAAAATCAAAAACTCGTTTTTAGAAATGTATCCAAAACTGTTTTTATAACGATTCATAAAAACAGACAATTTTTCAGATAGAAAATGTACATTAAAAACAAAAAACTAATTTTATTGGATGTCTACATCACTCGTCAAAGGATTAAAAGAATTTCAATGAATTAAGGAAATGTAGGCAAGCATAATAATTTAGTAGCTAGGCAAAGTTTTTAAAAATTTTGTGCTAATTTACTTTAGGCAAGTCATGTAATTAGATTTTTTATATAGGCAGTTTCTTAAATTTATTATTTATTATTTTCACAAGATATTTCTAATTTTAAGTTTTTACCTTTCTTTTGTAACTCTTTTAGTAATGTCCCCTGAAGATGTAAATTTCTACTTACGAAACATGTCGGGACTATTTCTTTAAAACAAATTAAAAATTAGTGGAGGAAGACAACAACTTGTTTAATTCTCATAATATTTTGACATAACGTTTTGGGGCTGAGATCTTTTGTTACTAATTTTGATGTAAAATACAGGGCGTTCGGCACATGAACCGTCAAAATTTTTTGGGATATTGTTGGGGTCATTTGCTACCTTTTTAACCTTGGAACTTGGGTCCTAAGAGTCACGGCTAAAGAGATATGCATTTTTAATTTTTTTTTCTTAAATTATCCAAAATCCCACCTTTAAACCCTCGTAAGCTTTTTATTAATGTCTGGAAAAGCACCATTTTGTCTTTATAATTCTATAATCTTATGATTTTTCAACTAATTAATAGATTTGTTAAAATTGATGTACCAAAGGGACGTACGAGATTTTTTATTTATTGAACATTAGTGATTTTGTGAAAGAAAATCAATTTCAAAATTAAAAATCAAAAAAATTATCGACAATTGAGAACTTAGTTTTCTTTTGACAACTTCTTTGGTTGATTACCTTTCTAACGCTGTGCTACACATTGATAAAAAAAAAACATTTCTGCTTTAAAATACGGATATTCCGTCAGAAGGGCGAGAAGGAATTGGTAAGAAAAACAATTTGATGTTTATGTTCGTTTACCTACTTAAACAAAAGTTAAACTTTTAACAATAATGTATTGTGTTCTTTATTTATAAATTTTTTTCGAAACGATCATAAGCATCAAATTGTTTTTCTTATCAATTCCGAACGATTATTGCCCGTCTCAGAGAATATCCGTATTTTAAAGCAGAATTGTTTTTTTAATCAAAGTGTAGCATACCGTTAGAGAGGTAATCAATTAGAGAAGTTTTTAAAAGAAAATGAAGTTTTTAAGTGTTGATACTTTTTTTAATTTTTAATTTTGAAATTGATTTTTTTTGACAAAATCACTAATGTTCTTTAATAAAAAACTTCGTATGTCCCTTTGGTACATAAATTTTAACAAATCTATTAATTAGTTACAGTAACATAAGATTACAGAATTACAAAAAAAAATGGTGCTTTTCCAGACATTAATAAAAAGCTTACGAGGGTTTAAAGGTGGGATTTTGGGTAATTTGAGCAAAAATTTTTAAAAATTCATATCTCTTTAGCCGTGACTCTAAGGACCCAAGTTCCAAGGTTGAAAAGGTAGCAAATGACCCCAACAATATCCCAAAAAATTTTGACGGTTCATGTGCCGAACACCCTGTATATTCCACATGCAAGTCACCGACGCGCGTCGGCAGATTTAATAGCGTAATAGTGGGTTTACACATGCATGAATTTAGTGGCGCCAGTGTTCGCGCCAGTTTTATTTGCACGCCAGTAAAGGTTTACACTATTGTGCGAAAATTAAAAAGACTGGCACGCCAGTTTCATTTTTAAAGTGTACACGATACGCGATATGTCGGCTGAACTCTCGGAAGCCTGCAAAATAGTCGCTAAACTTTTATTGAAAAAAAAAAATAAAAGAGATTCAGGAAAAGGAACAACGAAAAGGCCGTATCTGCATGGGTTAAAGCATGGATTGCTAGTCGATCTACTTTGGGTGCTTCCGAAAAACTTTTAGGAGAACTTGCAGCAGAAGATCCTGCGAGCTATAAAAACCATCTTCGAATGACAAAGCAACATTTTGATATTCTTCTAGAGTTTCTCTTATTTAAACAACATTCTTTAAAATTCGGTCTGCTACTTTAAACCATGGTACTTTTGGGGTGTATACTTCATTTGCACCGGCTCCGGAACGTTGGCTTTTTTTAATTTTTGTCAATTCCAAAGCATATGTGTTTCTTATGGATCATATTTTTGCTTTTACTTCTGCAACTTCAAAGCCTTCAATAGTCATTATTTTACTAATTTTTTGGGAAGCATTATCTCGACTATCTTTGTTTTTATACGAACTACTGTGTACATCCCATAAACAAGGAAAACATTCATAGCCTTCAAGAAACTGTATGGTCAGTTCTGCTGACCACTTTTTTTAGCCATATTAAGCTATAAAAACAAAAATAAACAAAATTTTTAAGCTCAAACACAATGAAAATAAAAAATAATGTAAAATAATGAACTTAAAACTGGCGAGCCGACGTGCAAGCACTTGTTTACACATGAAAATTTTCCTTTTCTGCGCGCATGCGTCACCACTGGCGCCAGCAAATTCAGTCAGCTGCAGACTTTTTTGATACATGCATGCAAAAAAATAACTTGTGTGCAAGTCGGTGTTTACACTTGCAATTTTAACTTACTGGCGCGCCAGTTTTTATTGGCGCCAGCAAATCAATGCATGTGTAAACTACCCTTAAGTGGTCTCGGCTCACGATATTACGCGCCGTAAGAAGCCAGCGTTAGATAGCTCTTTTTAAGTTCACCTTGTTTCAATTATATCAATGATTATTTGATTTAGCCACCTAAGAAACTTAACAGTACTTACAGACAATACTAAAACTAATATAAAAAGCCTAAAGTAATCTGTCAGTTAATAAAAAATAAATGGATCCCTGATGAACCTGATAGCTTCCTAGCTGGCCTATTAGCACACTTAAAGTGATATTATATTAGCATTGAAAACACTTTTTTGTAAATATCTTAAACTAAAGCTCTCACCACCTTTTTGGTTGTGACACAAATTATTGACCAAAACGTAGTCTACTATATTCCGGAAACTGCATATTAATACGATGCTCCGTTAAAAAGTTCGCTAGCGTTTTTTAAAAATTTTAATTGTCAAAAAACTGTCAGCTCGTTAGAGTGTCGAACACTATTTTACCTAAAAATTTTATAAAAATCGGTTTAGCAGTATAGGAGCTACCGTGTTACAGACACACACACACACACAGACAGACATTACGACGATATTGCTAAGATAGGTCAAAATACACGCAAATAACACATTTTCAGCGTTATTACAAAACACATTTTTTCGTCGAAACTAATACCTTCTCTAGCCATTGCTGCGCGGGCTAGGAAGGTAAAAATAATTAACATAGGTTATGCGTTTTAATTTTCCCTTATGAATTTTTTTTTCTGCAAAAATATATATTAATTATTAAGAACTGATTTTCAGATTATTTTTCGCAAATAAACACATTTTAGAGACTAACTGTTATATAACCTCCGAGACAAACAAAAATGCTTTTTCTTTACTTTTTCCGCCGCCATCTTTAAAAATCAAATGAATTGTATTTTTTGTACATTAATTTAAAGCTGGCTTGGAGTAATATAATTTTTTTATTTTTTTGGTAATCTTGGATTATAACATACACTTATTATTAAATTTTTTAAATCAGGAACCCTTGTTTAGTTTAAATTGATGTACTACATGGCAATATTAGTTTTATAAATAGTTACAAAACTGGGGTCACTCTTGATGAAATCAAAAATCCAGAGACGCACCTTAAGGCCCACGTCAGTGGCATATATAGAAAAAAGTTTCGGGGGGGGGGGCGAGACAGTTTCGGGAGGGGGGGGCGAGACCTCATGACGCCGTATTTTATGCTATTTTATGTTTGTATTCACGAAATATGTAGAAAATATCTAAAAAAATCTGAGCTACGGGGGGGGGGGGGCGGGCCCCCCAGCCTCCCCCCCTATATACGCCACTGGCCTACGTATAATAGCAATTAAATATTATAATCTTAGATATTTAAGTTACCTATACCAACTGATGTCTTCACAAGAAAGCGCTTTCTTAAAATCATATTTATTCAGCCAATTTCTCAAAGCAACTCTGCTTGGTAAATTTTATTAAAACTCTTTTGTTTTTCTTTCTTTTAAGTTTTAAATCATTTTCAAATTTTCTTGGCACGCCGCATCGGGGCAGCTATCTGCTGCAGTCGGAAATTTTTATGCGGTCGAAAATATAAAATTGCACAACGAAGCTTGCTTCGGCAAATATTTGGTCTAACCTAGACGACAGCTAATTTTTATAGGAAAACACCTGTTGGCTATGATAAAAACCAGGATATACTAAGACACGGTATGCCAGCGCCCAGCCATATACATGGGGCCTAAAATAGACCGGTATTAGGATTTTATATTTCTATATTTATATTTCTGGCGCTCCTTTTCTCAATTACTTATATAGATATATATAGAAATATAGAGACTCATGTTACCTTTGTGGACCTACAAAAAGCATATGATACCGTTCCAGTAGAGAAATTATGGACAGTTTTAGAGCAAACTAATATCAATCATACATACATAAAAGCGATAAAAGAACTATACAAAGGGTCAAAATCTAAAATTAAAATTGTAAATCGACTTTCAAAAGAATTCCTGGTAAGAGAAGGCTTAAGACAGGGATGTTGTATCTCTCCAACTCTTTTTAAAATATATATCGCAGTAGCTCTAAAAAACTGGAAACGTAAAGTGCACGGCATGGGAATACAACTTAACGACCGATTTACCATATACACACTACAGTTTGCTGACGACCAAGTAATTGTAGCTAATGTGTATGATGAGAAAGTTAACAGAAGAATACCAAAAGTGGGGATTAACAGTGAACGTGGACAAGACACAGTACTTATGTATTGGAAACGAATCCAGTTAAGTTAAGTTCTAGAAAATGGACAAACAATATCTCCATGCAATGAGTATGTATACTTGGGTGTCACATTTGATAAGACAGGAACAGACTGTAAAGAATTGGAAAAACGAATAGTAAAAGCAAAAAAAGTTATTGGATGTCTTAACAGTATTTTATGGAGCAGAGAGATAAAAAAGAATGTAAAATTTAACATATATGAAACAATGGTCAAAAGCACGCTGTTGTATGGAATAGAGACTTGTCGCGTAACAGAAAAATACAAATCCAAAATGGAAAGTGTCGAAAGAAGATCAATGAGAATATCTAGAATAGATCACATAAGAAAAGAGATCATAAAAGAAAGAATGGGAATCGAGGGAAGCATAACGGATGGCATCACTAAAAGGCAACTGATATGGTACGGCCATGTACAACGGATGAACGACGAAAGATTACCAAAGCAGGTCTTAGAATGGCAACCAATAGGGCGCAGAAAAACAGGGCGTCCTAAACTAGAATGGCAACAGTCAATCCAAAGATCAATGAGTAAAAAGAATCTGACAGAGGGTGATTGTCAGGATCGAAGGAGGTGGAGAATAGGCGTCGGACAACGTAGAAAAACGTTCTAAACCGACATGGTAGTAGTATTAGGATTTTATACAGTGTCCCCCATAATGTTCGCGACACATGGAAAAAAAAATTATTTGTAAGTTGTGGAAAAAAAATATATACGATCAATCCTGCTTCATGATGACGGCAAATTCAAAAAATTAGTCATGAAAACCCAAAAAGTAAGGTTAGATGGCGAAATATCGAAAAAGGTTATTTCAAAAAAGTGTTTAGAATGTCATTTTAGGGTCCTCTATGAAATTTGGAGCAATAATAATAATAAATAAATGATTATATTATTATTATTATTTTTGGCTCCAGCCTTATTATAAACTAATTTTATACAGATTTTTTATATAATTAGATTTAATTTATGGTTTTTACAATATACATTTACAGTAAAATAAACAATAATTCATTATTAAATAACACTATACATAGTAAATAATAAAAATCCTAAACACATAAATTTAAAAAAATAAAAAATTAATAATAATAAGCCTAAAAGTTTTCGTCCAATCCAGGTTCTTCTTTCATTGTGCCTAAAACCGATGCTGCATTTCTCCGTTGTACTACCAAGCTTATTCTTTGGATAATATAATTCACCTAATTGGCTCTAAAGTTTCTACAGCAAATGGTATGAAAATAAATCTGTTTATTAATTCCGAATATTTTCTGATTTTATTTTGTTCCGATAATTTTGCCGCGGCGCCTTTAGATTTCGAAGTTTTGTCTAAATAACTTTTTGCTAAAGTATGCGTACATGTTGCATCCCATAATAATTGTTTTCCATATTTCCAGGGAATCAACGTCATTCCATCTGCTCGTTTTCCATCACTTCGGCATATTCCCAAAGGTTCTAATATGGAAGGACATTCAGCCGAAACTAAAGCCCTCTTGATAATATCATTGATCTGCCTGGGTCTTGATGCTGCACTTTTTTTACAGCTTAGCCCATGTGCGCCATATATATCTGAATTTTCGCCGCAAATGCAGACGTGCACTCCGGAAACAGGGAGACCAAGCCTTAGACCAATTGATATCCGAAAAGTATTATTATCAAGAAGGTTTCCTAACGTCGCAGACAGAAGAGCATGTAGCCATGCGTTGCTTTCAGGTGTTTCAAGAGCTAGGAATCGTGTTTTATCTTCGTCACGGGAAAAATTACAAAAAATAATTTATTTGCGAACTTTAAAAATCATGGAGTCCAATTCTTTTTGGTAATTTGGTATTGCTTGCATGGTTGAATTTATATTACAAATGGAAAGCCATTTTTTTAAACAAATGTTATATTCTGTATCATTTGATTGAAAAATACTTAAAGGCAATAACAATTCAAGTAAATTAGAGACATTTCTATCCGAGCCTAAGAAGGCTGAGATTGAAAGTGATTTTGTATCTCTTATTCCGAGGCCTCCCATCACAATAGGTAGAGTGCTCTGTAAATATGAATTTGTTTTGATTTGATTATTGCATATTTCTTGGAGCAAATTTTGAACAATGTTATGAAATAATTCAGAACTTGATTTAATTATCGTTTTAAAATTTTCTACAATATTGTCTGCGTCACCGGCTAAGCAACCGTCATCGAGATACCATAAATTTAATAGCAAGTAGTCGCGCCTACAGTGCAGTCAAATCAAATCAAAAATACTTTATTGTCAGTAAAATTTTCAACAAAGCAGCAAACTAATAGTCAAAAAACTATCCAAAGATTGTTTGGAGGTTTATTTCATAAAATGATTCCCGACCGGTTTCGAGCTTTTTGCTCAATTCCAAAGGTCCATTAACAAGTCATCTAAGAGGTTTATAAATTGTCAATAACTTAAAATAAAAAATCTTTAAAAACTATTTATAAAGGCTAAACTTATTTTGCTAATTATAATTTTAAAAAACTGGGAAAAAATTACCTTATTTTAAAACCTTTTTGTTTAAATTTCGTAGAAATAATCATTAAAAAGTTTTCCTTAGGGAACGTCAATAAAGGATAGCTTTGTACATGTATGTATAGATTGAAATTCTTTTGAGCCAAATAAAAACAATTGGAGCCACTATTGTGTTTCAACTAAGACTTCAAGACAAGAAAAACAACTTACTTTAAACTTAAAATAAAACACTCGAAAATACTTTTCGCATTTCTTTCGTAGAAAGAAGCAGCGAAACAAGCGCCTGTAATGCATTTAAGATTGGTGAAGTTGTTTTTACTTTGCTGCTTGTAAAACTTTTTAAAATATCGCTCCCGCTCGAAATGCAACGGAAAATAATTAAAATTTTAAAGAAAAAGCAACATACCAGAGGCTACAGTAAAATAAGTAGCAAAGGGTATAGAAGTCGGTGGTAGCAAACAAAATAACAAAAACAAAAAAATCTGCTGTGATTAGTTTCCACAGTTCAAGCAAGCAGTATGTATGTATGTATTCGAAAGTGGTGGCAGGCCCTACTGGACCTCCATGCACTGCGACCACAAATGGATCTATTGTGCCCACGTACCTACATACTGAGTTTGACTAAAGTGGCATATTTTTTTTTCCACCCAGTACATGAAAAAACTCTGCAGATTACAACAATAAATGATTTAGGCTTAACACTTTGGCTCAAAGATATACCACTAAGACCTCTGCATTATTAGCCAGAAGCAAGCAGTGCAGTCAAATAAAATCAAATCAAAAATACTTTATTGTCAATAAAATTTTCAACAAAGCAGCAAACTAATAGTGAGGTATTAAATAGACCGTTTTTAGCTTCAGCTTGCCTATTTGTAATACAGTATTGTGTGATACATCAAAATTTTCTAAAAAAACGATAGAATGCGAACCACTTTGGGGGTGGGGGGGGGGGGGGTAGCGTTTTTTCATAAAATGAAAACTCGGGTAAGTTTTACTTTGGTTTGTTTAATCCACTATTTTTCAGCATTTTCGAATATAATTTAACCATCCACGTCAAATGTCCTTGACACCATTTTTTTAAATCACTGAATACAAGTTATACAAAATAGAGTACAATCTTGACTATATGGGTATAACCCTTGAAGAAATAACTATATGTTATTTATTCCATGGTATAACCTAATTTTTGAGAATTATCTACTGCCATTTTTTTTTAATTTCCCCCACCCCTTCCACGGTGAAGCAAAATTGTGTACAAATTTTCATGCTTTTACCCCCAGTTCCAACGTGTCTAGGGTGTACAGCTCGGGCTAAGTCCCATGTGTTTCGTGCAGGTTCTTTTAACAAAGATTTTATGAGCTGCTGAAATTTTTCGGCTATTAACAGTTATTTTGGGAACATTAACTACAGGACTTTTATCCCCTAATGTCTTTAATAAAAACGTAAAATTTAGTACCCCTGGGTAAAAAGGAGCTTTTGGTTCTCTCATATTTTTCCGTGGGTAGCTTGAAAGGTTAACCTCACGGGGGTCCAAGATCTAATGGACACCTAATAAGTGTTAACAGTTAACTGTTGCGTCCTTATGGGACTCCTTAGAACACTGCTTGGTCAATGTGACACCCTGGCGAGGTTAATTAGATGGTTTTGTCTCTAATCCTATGTAAATAGTGAGGAAACTCTCGCAAGAAGCGCCATCTACCGAGATACGAGAGAAACTAGAACAAGGGCAGGCGAAAATAAACTGCTATACATATCGATCAATAAAAAGATCGATAGCAAATAAAAAGAAATAAACCATCCGTGACCTACGACAGATCTTCCGCCTTTCAGGTAAGATCAACGCTGATTGCGTTTTTACCCGCCATCAGACACGTGAGCGTCAATCAGCGGAATTTTTAAGCCAAATAATATTAACAAACGTGAAATTTAGTACCCGCGAGTTCTCTCGTAAGGTTAAGCTTTCAAGCTACCCACGGAAAAATATGAGAGAAACAAAATTTCCTTTTTACCTGATAAGCCACGGAACTAGTTTGGATTTTAATAAATTATTAGATACCAGTAGCCAGATATTAATTTTGTGCGAGTTTGCCTCAAAAAAATATATTATATTAATCCGCCAATATCGCCAACGTCTATAAACCATGCTAAAAGAGCCTACAGCAAATACAGGACCCCAAACCCTTTTGAAAATTCCTAAAACCTTTTACATGTAAGTTGAAAACCTCTGCACTTGTAAAACGATAGCAGTAACATCTGGTTCAATTCGGCGTGCAATAAAGCACTATCAGTGCGATATTCCCATTTGGATGTGAGAGTTTATTTTGTGGAGGTAATATTTTAGGAGCGAAATTGATTGCAAATCTAAATGAGAAACCAAGAAATAATTTGAAGTGAGCTAACATCTTTTGATGTAAACAACCCAGATTGCAGAAATAGTATATGTGAAGAGAAGAAAGTGACAAATTTCACACGAGCGTGAATGTTGTGAACGACGCGACGTTTAGACGTATTTTAGTACACACGTTCAGTTCGCGATCGAATATGTGCTGATGCCCTTGCGGTAATACTAAATGAAAAAAAGAGAAAGAAAAACAAGAAATTTTCGATGAAAAAGTGGTTGCAAAAAACGTAGTACTTTGTCGCAACGGATCTTATAAGAGAACTTTGAAAATCAAGTGAAACTGGCTCAAAAAATTATTTGAGAATAAATGATGAGTGTTTCCAGTTTCTGCTAAATTTAGTGAAACCGTAACCGAAAGATGGTTGGTTTGCTATGTTCTCTTTGATCCGAACGGGCCGGACAAAATTTTTTTAATCAAACTAAAATTGTGCCGGCAGTCCAATATCGTCCGGCGAACCACCACACATGCTCAGTTTTTTCAAAGAAGCGGCGAACGGCAAGTCGTTGCCTGTGATTTATCTGCACGTGTATGGCGAAAATTGGCCGGCCGGCTTCGGCCTGTACGATAGTGGATGGCAGGCGAACTGGAAGTGAATGGGAATAAGAAAGTTACATTCTATCGAGTTGTGTACCTATGCTATTTTTCCGACGAACACTGTTGAACTGCTTTTCAATACATGTGTGAGAAAATACTTTGCAACATACATTACATTACAACCATACATGTACGTAAAAGTACTTTTTCATACACCTTGTACGAGCTGGCATGGAGAGGAAAAGAAGGTAATGACTGTTTAATTTCAAAGATGAACTTGATAAATTTGGGCAACCTATAGGCCGAATAATTTACGATTCTGTATTTTCTAAAACGAGCCAAGGGGTAGTGCGGCCTTTAGTTGAGAAGAAAATGTTTGGTTCAGAATACTAGTCATCCTGAGCCTCGTCCAACTAGGTAGGTTTTACTTTAAATCTTTTATACGTCTTTCAGTTTGGCAGAGCAGCAGAATTTGTAAATGCAAAGTCGTAACGTTTCTAACCTATCTAAAAATTTCTCTTCTGTTATTTTAAAGAGAAATTTGATAAACCTAGGCAACCTAAAAGCTGAATAATTTACAATCCTATATATTCCGAAACGAGCCAGGGAGAATTAAGGGCGTCCATTAGTTGAGAAAAAATTGTTGGTTTCAGATTGTTTAGAAAATTCAAAGAAGCCAGAGGAAAACACATCATTGCAACTCCGTATTGGGCAACCTCGTTATTGGGGTTTTTTAAGAATTCTCCATTTGGTCAAAATGAGCTATCCAAATAGACAAAACTGGTCGCTATACAAATCGGCATAAATGTAAAAAAAAACAATTTCATCAACCAGTCTAATCGATAGTCCTGGACGTTTATTCTTGACTACCCGTGAGGTGAGGTGAGAGAAAAGATCACTTTCACGGGTGGACTTTGAACACTTTCACAACCTTTTTTCACGGGAAATGAATCCAGAGGGGTGAGCGCTCACCTTACAATACGTCACGGGCCATCAAGAATATCTGCCAGTTGATATCGGAGAGCATGAATTAACAAAAATTACAGGTTATTCCAACATAACGATACCCTAATACTGATACGCCGGCGCCGTAACAAAAATTAAAATTCATATTTTTGCGTCAAAGGTTAGTAATTATGCATACCTATATGATGCTAAATCCTCGTAACCAACAAAAACGGTCATTCCCGCGATTTCTAACAAGTCGTCATCATGCTTATTAATGCTAGTTTGCTTGTAACTTGTCTTATCCCTGTAAAATTTTGTTGACTTAGTTTATGACATATTAGAATTAGTGTAAAGAAAAAGTTCATTAAAGCCCTACCTACAACTAGATCCACAGCACCATTAAATCGTTATTGAAAAATGAGAGAGGGAACAGTGTTATGATCAGGTGTGACATTCACAGAAAAAATAATTTTAAATGAGCCCGAAGAAGAAGTAGGGGGTAGTACCTCAAAAATAAATTTTATAATTTGTATATTTAATCAAGCTTCTTTTTCATAGTTTTTAGCAAACTTTGCTTTATTACTTTAGTTCTCATTTAAATTATTAAGATTAGCTTATACTGAGCATTTCAAATGCGATTTCGACAAAATTACTACAAGAAATGTCTTAAAATGGGCTTTTTATGGAAGAGTGATAATTTGCACTAGTGCAAATTATCGCTGTAAATCATTTCCTACTGGTCCAAATCTGCCAGCCGTATCGATTTTATTAAATAATATTATCTGCCTGAAGGAAATAGTCGCTGTAATTTTCCTACTGTGCAACCAACGCAACGCTAGATTATTTCGAAAAGATCGCTCCTCATACTTTTAACACTGAGGAGGGAAATATTTACTGTAATGTTTGTTATTGTGCAATTACCGCTGTAATTTTTCAAAATATCGTTCATTATAAGAAACTTACAAATATTTGGTGTAATTAATAATTTTTCTATGTGTCAAAACTTGACCACCGTCTTTTATAGGTCAATATTTCTTGGTCGTAGGCAAACAATATCATAACAAAAACATTTCATGTAAAAAAAGCCAATTTTGAAATTTGTATTGGAGAACTTGGCTTTACTTTTATCTCAATTCTTTTTACGGAATACAGTTTTCGCCTACTTGGCTTTTTTTACATAAAATGTTTTAGTTATAATTTCACTTCTTTTTTAAAGGAATTGGATAATATTTAATTTTTAAAGTATTAAAATATGCGGAATATTGTTTAACCCAAATATGGCCACTGTCCTTTTAAAAGAACAGTCAAGCTTTCGAAGTATAGGTATATTTGTGGGATGGCGCCAGTTTTAGGAGCTGCAATTTTAAAAAAAATCTGAAACTAAAATTTATGTTTGCGTGTTTTTGTAAAATAAACTAAAGTAGTGGGATTCTTTTTTTTTTTTTAAATTATCAAATTTAAAAAATAAAATTTTGTTGGCCTTATCTGGATTAAAACTTTTGCAATGCCTTATTTAAAATTTTGAGGTTTTTTAATTTTGCTCCATGGCTTTATCATAGTTCCTATCAGCCTTCCAAAGCTCAGGTCTCTAACGTTTCTGGAAGTGGACAATGCTACTTTTACACAATTTTACATGAATAGGGGAGGAAAGTAAATTAAAATTTTGGTGTTCTTACATTTTTTCCTATAGTTTTATTTTAGTTCCTATCAGTCTTCCAAAGCTCAGCTCTCTTGCGTTTCTCGAAGTGGGCAATGTTAATTTTGCATAACATTACATTTATAGGGGAGGAGAGTAAATTAAAATTTTGGGGCTTTTTAATTTTTTCCCATGGTTTTATCATAGATTCTATCAGCCTTCCAAAGCTCAGCTCTCCACCGTTTCTAAAACTTAGCAGTGTTAATTTGACATAACTTTACATGTATAGGGGAGGGAAGTAAATTAGAATTTTGGGGTGTTTTAATTTTTTTCTATAGTTCTATCACAGTTACTATCGGCCTTTCAAAGCTCAGCTCTCTAGCGTGTCTGGAAGTGGGCAATATTACTTTAGCATTACTTTACATTTATAGGGGAGGAAAGTAAATTATAATTTTGAGGTTTTTAAATTTTTTCCCATAGTTTTGTCATAGTTCCTATCAGTCTGCCAAAGCTCATCTCTCTAACATTTCTTCATGTGGTCATTGTTACTTTTACATAACTTTACATGTATAGAGGAGGGGAGTAAATTAGAATTTTGGGGTTTTTTGATTTTTTCCAGGGATTCGGGCATAATTTCTATCAGTCTGTAAAATTTTAGCTTTGTAGCATGTCTGAAAGTACAGTGGAATTTTGATGATCTATACATGAGTGAGTCAGTCAGTGAGTGGCAATTTCGACGGTTTTTGAAATTTCGTAACTACTTTACTACTTTATGGAAGTCCATGAAACTTGGAGGGGTCGTTAACTCTATGACGATCTACGACTGTGCAAAGTTTGAGATTCGTAGTAGGTGATTTCGAAGTAGAGTTTTAGATAGGTCAAATATGGGCTGAAATGTTTCAAGAAAAGATGGTACGGCAACGCGAGGCACTGCCGTGCCCGCAGATTTGCGTGCGGAAAAAAATATTTTCCGCAGTTGTTAGGAAAATAGCTACTTTCTAATTTTGAAAATAATGCAGTTTAAAATTTGTACCATTTTTCATGTGACCGCACATATTTTCGGAGATTTGCTGCTCCAAATAAGGAATAAAATAAAAACTGCAGGGTGGGGAAGGAAAACGCTCATAAATTCGGTCCCAGTTCGGCTCAACAACCTTTTGTGTTTTTTAGAGGTCTTATGGTTTGGAAACGAATAAATGGCCGACTATATATTACAGATGCAAAATCTAAAAAAAAAACAGTTCGAAGCAAATCGGGATTTTATTTAGAAACAGGGATTATAACATAAAGAGAGTAAAAAGATATAAAGAATTTTTCGTGTAAGTTACAGCGGAAATATTATTAGATATAAAAGTACTGGGTGTTCAGCCTTCTTTGTGGCTCAGTTTTGTAAGTTTATTAATCCGCATATAGCCAAAAAGAGGTAGAAAAAAATAGAATTTGGCTTTAACAGATGGTGTGCAAGAAAGTCTATCAGCCACTAAATCAATAGAAAACGACATACCATATTTTATTGTAAATATCAGACTTGCTAAGAGTGACTAACAGTCTCAGAATTAACATTTATCCCGTAAAGTTTCATTATTTTTTAAACTTGTAGGTAAGTAAGTTAAGGACACTGTAAATCATGCTTTATTAAAAGCGAAGCCTAATATTAACTTTCTATTTTTTAGTTGTTTCATGTTGAATTCAAATCAGCGATTTTTCAAAAATAAAAAATAAAAACTTTGTATGACTTACCATTTCCGGTATTTTGGTATCCCCTATCTAACATATTAAAAAAAAAAAAAAAAAAAAAAAAAAAACAGCGACATTTAAAAAAGCGTCATTAAAAACAGCAACAGTTCGACTAAAGGGGTCTCTTTCTAACATATTTAAAAAAAACGTCCCTGCTTCTTTCCTGTAATCTTAGAGCATGTAGAACCAAACCGAACCGAATCGAGCCGAACCGAACCAAATCGAACATTTTTTCCAAAAATTTTATTCTTAAATTAAGTTAGCGAGAAACTCCTTTAGAGAGGTCGAAATTGGTGTTTTCCTAACCTTTGTCAATTGATCGAAACCAAATTTTAACTGGTCCAGATAGGGGGTAGTAATCTTTAAAGATCAATCAGTTTGCACCATAATGTTTTTTATTTCACTAAAATCAGTTCAGTAATAATGAATTTATAAAGAACTGAATGAAGACAGGATTGGCATTGCAATCGTATAATTTGTAAAAAAAATGGTTAAAACAAATTCAGATTTTGTGAGAATCACTACCCCGATTTTATTTGTACCTCTTTAAGTGGGAGAAAAGTAGTGTGTAGTAAATTTTCGTAAAATAAAAATAAACACGACTTTTTGAAGAATCAAGTATGATTCTGTTCGCCTTCTTAAATTCTAAAATGACGGCAAATTTTGATTATAATCTTTCAAGAGCAATCAATTGTCAACACGATTTTTTTAAACACGTCATTTTAAAGAATCAAGTATGATTCTGTCCACCATCTTAAATTTTTAGATGACGATAAACTTTGATCACGATCTTTGGAAAAAAAACAACTTTAACCAGGACGTTTCTTATTTTATTAAATTCGGTTCAGTATTAATAAATTTATAAGGAAATAAATGCAGACAAGCAAGGCAATCGTATAATATGCAAAACAATGGTTAAAACAAAAATATTTTTTTAGAACCACTAAACCGATTTTGCTAATTCGTACCTTTTTTTTGCGTGGCAAGGATGCAGCTATATGACTATTTTAAAAAATAATTAAAACATGTTCGCATCACAAAAATAAATGAGCATCTTTGAAGGGTATAATATAATTTCGTCCAGCATCTTGGATTTTGAGATGACAGACAAACAAAGATATTCAGTCAAAACTCTGATTAATTCTCTGCCAATTGCAGTTTGTCTCATTAAAATCGATTGTACAGTTCGAAAGTTATAATGAAAAAAAATTTACCGGTTTTTTTGGCCCACCCGGTATGAAGGTGTCAAGAGTTTGACATTTACATAAGGGCTTTTCTTTAACAACGTGGTTGCTCGCTTGCTTACCATCGTCAATCCGATCTAACGCATTTCTAATAAAAAATAAATTGGAAAATCATCGAACTTTACGTAATTCATGGATGATTTCTACCGAAGATTTAGTGTGATTAGGGATCGTAATTTCCACCTAAATTCTAATTAAATGAGGAAAATAGGACAAATAGCTACGAAATAGAACAAAATGGTCGCTATTCATTTAGAGTTGCCTTTGAAATAGCTTTTCGGATTTTAGCACAAAAGCTACGTTCAGTACTAAAATCCATAGGTATTATACGAGCAATAAAATTAAATTTTTCTCAATTAGCAACGAGCATAAGAATAAATTTTAATGGTTTTATCAAAGTTTTTACTTGTAATTTATTAAATTTATATTTTCAGTACAGTTGACTACCTATTAATCATGAAAATCCTAATAGCGAGTCAACAAATATAACATTCCACTGTATATTGCGGATATAGACTTTAAGAAAGCCTTCGATAGCACTAAGCACTAAGCAGTAAAAGCATATTCAATTAACAACCGAATAGATCACAGATACACCGATTTAATCTCCAATATATAGCGAAGCAATACCATCAATCCAAATCCACGAGGGAACCAAGCCGATCCGCATAAGAAAAAGTGTGAGACAGCGTGACACAATATCCCCTAAACTATTTAACCAAGCCCTAGAAGATGTTTTTAAAATCAGGCATCAAATTAAGCGGAAAATACTTGAACCATCTAAGATATGCTGACGATATCGCCTTATTAACAGACAAGAAAGAAAAACTCATAAAAATGCTGGAAGAAATGGATACAGCAACTAAAAATATAGAATTCAGTATAAACTACACTAAAAAAAGATGAAGATCAGATCAGATCAGAGTAAGCTCAGAAAAAATAGAACAAGTAGAGAAATATAAATATCTGGGACCAGTGGCGTATATAAAAAATATTTCCGGGGGGGCGAACAGTTTCGGGGGGGGGGGGGGAGGGGGGCGAGACACCATAAATCCATATTTTATGCTATTTTATGTTTGTATTCTTAAAATATGTGGAAACTTTCCAAAAAAACCTTAGCTTCAGGGGGGCCCCGGGCCCCCAGGCCCTTCCCCTATATACGCCACTGTCTGGGACACATTATTAAACTAAAAACAGAAAACCAAACGGCCAAAATCAAGAGACGAGTAAGATTGACCTGGGCAGCATTTGGTAAATTAAGCTACATATTAAAAAATAAAAAATATCCTCATTACCTTAAAACGAAAGTGTATAACCAATGGATTCTTCTTGTGCTCACAAATGGATCCCAGACATGGACACTTACAAAATCAAACATGGATAAGGTAACAAAAGCCCAAAGATCAATGGAAAGACAAATGTTACCTGTAAAGCTAATAGATAGAAAAAGGAATTAATGGATAAGAAATCAAACAAAAGTAAGGAATGTCAGAGGATCGGTAGCAAAATTAAAATAGAAATTTGTCGGTCCCAATATCAGACAGAAAGACGATCGATGGAACAAATGTATTGTAGACTGGAGATCTTGGGAAAATAAAAGAAGTAGGGGAAGGCCCAAATGATATGGGCGGACGATTTGAAGAAACAAACAAACTTTAAAAATCTATCATTAGTCTGTGCAGCTTCTAACGAAATTGAAACAATCTAGGATAAACTAAAGCAACAACAATTATATGCAGTACTGGCTGGACCTAAGATAATTAAGCATTATATTTTTTTTTGACTGGACACTGGACATAGGACTAATTTTTATGCTTGCCTATCACACTTGATATGTAGAGTGGAAAGGCTAATTGATCTAAGTGCCAAAAAGCGTTTTTGTGGGAAACTAAAAAAAACTGTACAATACATGCACGCGGACTTACGGATGACGTGATTTTAAACATGTTTGTTAGGGCATAAGGTGGGGAAATTGCACTTAGTTTTTATAGCCCCGTATTGGCCTTGACACATAAATCATTTTGGGTGGAAAATCTAAAATTTGTATATTTTGGCACTTAGATCATTTAGCCCGGCCACTCTACATATACATAACAAGTGGTTATATTGTCGGGTAAGATTTTATTTTAAATCGAACCCTTAAACGAGAGTAGCGTAGTAGATCTGTTGTGTGTATAAAATAAATATAAAACAGTTTTAAAAATGTTACAAACTTCAATGAATACAAAATAAAACTCTGTTGCAATTTACAAATTGTTACAAGACCTTTCTTATGACCTATAAAACAAACAAAACCCAAAATATTAAAATAAAAACTTTAACTTACCAAAATCACAAACTGCAAAATATTCTTCAAATATAGAAATCTTGTGCTTCTTTACTGATACTTAATTAGTTTAGAGGTTTTAGTTTTAATTCAACAAAACTTAGAATGTAACTACCCACTTGTCTCCTCAAAGTTTGGATTTTTCTTAACGGTAAGTTGGTCCTAAGTAACTCATTATCCCCTCTTTAAAGAGCTTGGAGGAACCAAGTCAGTGGCATTTCTAATAATCCGAAAGTTTGCTTTACATTATAGCTAATGAGCTAAGCAAGAAAACCTAAAGGAAAACAGAGATAAAATGACATCTCATAGTTTTTCCATAGCCGTCAATTACGTAGAAGGGAAAACCCTCTCTCTACTTGATGTATCCCCATGCTTAAACATAACAACTCCCACTCTTCATTTTTAGTAGTTTTTCACGCATCAACCACCTGCTGTGTGATAGGCGGCAACCAAACGTTTACCATTTTGGAGGGAGGCGGAACCTTATCTCTGCAAAACCGTGTTTTGCGCTTTTCGTTTTTCCAAGCTGGTTTTGTACGGTGGCACAGTCACGGGTATTTTGCATTCCTGACAATATATAAGTAAACAATATATATTTTATTTTAATTATTTATTTATTTATTTATTTCAGTTTCTACAATTTTATATTTTAATTTTAAGAATCTGCCTTGTAATTTTATATAAAAATTAAATATGGTGTAACTAATTTTAAACAATAAAAAAAAATAAAAAAAGTATATATAAGATGCCTAAATATACTTTAAACTTTGGTTTTCCTTATATGAAAAGGTGAACTATGCGCAAGAATAAGTAAATATAATAACATTATGAATAAAAGTTAAAAATTAGGTACAGTCAGGAACTTTTTAAATTGCCGGGGTAATGATTTTTCTCAAATTTTGTCATTTAAATATCTCAGATAAACAGTTTGTTAAATTTCTAAATATACAGACAGAGTTAAGGTTCACTATTATCTTGGTTTGATTCAAACTGATTTTCCTAATTTCAACAAGGGAAATGAATTATTTTCTGACGCGGCAATTTAAAAATTCGCTGACTGTACCAACGGTATGTTTTTTAAAACTATGCATGGAATGGTGTGAAAATAAATGAATGGAAAATAAAATGTAATTTTCGGCACCTACAGTGCAATTGTCACGTTACTTTAGATCAAATTCAGGTTGAGTGATGGCTAAATGTATGAGTGTAATTTTTAGAGATAATTACGTTAGTAATAAAAAAATTATCAAAAGTTTTGCATTAAAGCGTATTATCTACCTAAAAAACATATAATTTTTTATTTAAGCGAAATATCCCTAGGCCGAAGGACGAGGTTCCTATTAAAAAAACAAAATCAAATAAAACTAATTAAGAAAGATAACACTTTTTGCATTTATAACGAAATATTTAAACAAAATCAAATAAAAGTTTTTAGACTTTTTCACATTAAAAAGAGAAAACAACAAACAGCTTAATTAAGGGAAAACAAAAAAATATCAACAAATTATTAAAAACTCTTTACTGTATAAATTTTCTTTTAAAAGGCGAGAAAAGCCGCAGCAAATTGCTTCTCTTCATTTAGGTTGTTACTTATAATAACTTGTCATTAATACTACAAATTAGCAAAGCTTAAATTCGAATTTAAAGAGAAATCAATTTTAAATGAGTTTGAGCAAAACAAATTTATTTTTGACAATTTGATGCTTAGCTTATAATAAGCAATTTAAAGCAATTTTTTGTGGTTTTTACTTGGTTTATTAACACAAAAAGTAAGATTTAAATTTTGCATTTTCTGCCGTTCGATTGTTATCTGTAATTATGGGTATGACTACTTTATTCAAAACATATTAATTCAACAATGCAAGGGAAAAAGAAGATAAGTCGAAAAATGGCCATTTAGATTTTAATTAATTTTAAAATTTCTAAATTCGAAACTTTTATTGAACAAATAACGACAAGATTCCCAATAAAACAAATCGAACCCCAAATATTAATTAAAATTAAACATCACATCTTTTGCTTTCTCCCGTGCAAGGCTTTGCAGACAAGAAAACCGCGCCGAACAAGACCGCTCCGGACCAGTGGCGTAGCGTGGGGGGGGGGTTCGTCGCCCCCCCTCGCCCCGAGGGTACTGGCGCCCCATGGGTGCCCGAAGCGCCCTAAGCGTTAGAAAGGAGCAGGGCCGGTAAAGGAAACTAAAGACATGATGACCTTTTTTTTTTTTTGGTCGCAATATTTTTGAGGGCGCCCTTGTTAGCTGTCGGCCCCCCCCGCCCCGTCAGGCACGCTATGCCGCTGCTCGGGACCAAACCCGTGTCAGACTCAAACCGCGCCAAACTAAAACCGCGTCTATGGACATTCAATCAAAAGCGCGCCGAATAAAAACCACGCCTGATAATAAAACGGTGTAGGATAAAACCATGACTCATCTATTTCTACTTAACTGTAGCGCCTCAATAATTTGGTCAGGTTAGGTAAGGATTGTTTTTTTTTTGCGAAAAAGTTTAGAAAGTGTGTCTGATCAAATTAGAATAAGTTTTAGTTGATATTCCCCAGGTTAGGATATAGCCACTCAATGGTTTTGAATGTGTTCTTATATAAGTTATGTTAATCCTCAGGCGCTGTTTTGTATCGACGTGGTTTTTTGTTACACCTGGTTTTGTCCTTAAATATTGTTTTTGTCCTTAGACACTGGCTTTGTTTGCACCATTATAGTCCGGCACAGTTCTGATGCGTAGGCGGGCGGTCTTGTTCTTAGGCGCTGCTTCGTTCTGGGCGGTTTTGGTCCGGCGTGAATTTGGCAGAGACGCGACGTGGTTTCAGTTCAACGCGGATTTGATCAGCACGAATTTAATTTGCCCAATTTTTTTGTTCGAAAATTTTGTGCAAGAGAGATTTGGGTACTGCTCTCAACACTTTCTTGGGCTTTCCCTAACATCCCAAAGCTTTATGGGCGCCCCAAAAGGTGTTCAAGTAAAAATACGAAACCTTGATAGTTTTCTTTTAGATAAATACTTCTACAAGCCTTAATGTATTCTAACTTTAAAATTGTTTTTGTTTAACATACATATTTTACTGTATAGCGTTTGCTAGGAAGCACATGTAGGGCTACAACTGGTGCCTTTTTTTAGAAATTTTCGATAAACACTCGCCTGCCTGCTTTGAATTTTACACCTGCTATGACTTCAAAAAATTAAAAATGGCAAGTACTATTTTTATATAAGGACATTGTTTCAGCTTGGGCCATACGGAAATCCTATCGAGCGAGATATACATATAACAGTGCAAATAATAAAATACCAGTAGTTCCACTTTAAATTGTATTTCAAAACTTTGGAAGAGGAAAAAGCCATGCCTCAGCTGTAAACCATGGCTCTGATGGTTCAGTTAGAGACGTGCTGCTTTGCGATCCTTGTGCCTGCCCCTACAAGCTCGAGCCTACAATACTTTTGTGAATAAAGTTGCAGCGTGACAGGGGAAACGTCTTTCCCATGCACATGGTCCTCAGCAGTGGCGTATATAAGGGGGGGGCCCGGGCCCCCCCCGAAGCTAAGATTTTTTTAGATATTTTCCACATATTTCATGAATACAAGCGTAAAATACGGCCTCATGAGGTCTTGCCCCCCCCCCCCCCCCGTAACTGTCTAAACTGTCTCGGGCCCCCTCCGAAATTTTCTTCTATATACGCCACTGGTCATCAGCAAAATAGGCAAAGCTGATGATCAATGGAGAAGCCGTCCTTCGAAGGTGAGGCTAAGAGGATAGTCTCGTCTTAAAATTGTAGATTGAGCTAGCACAATAAACAACCATGGCCTCGAAAAAGAGGCAAAAGTAAGAAAAAAAAATCGGCTATCGTGGGAGTCGTTGGCGGGCCGGTTGGCTTGCTGGGTGTTCATGAATTATGAATGTAAGAGTGAATGTGTTTATGTTCGGGTATCAAGTGACTTCGAATCATATTATCCGTCAAATTGAACTGATAAATTGTCTGCAATAAGCGGCCCAAATCAACAAAATAAAAGCGAAAAAAAAATAAACTGAAACAACTTTACAAGGGCTAAATTAGGTCTTGTCGATTTATTAGCTCTGTCTTTTATATACAATTTACCAGCTCACATCAGTGGACAGATTGTCTCACTCGAGTTGATGAAGGTATTTTATTTTGTCTCGTTATATTGACAAAAAGTGATAAGGCTAGCATTCTTTCATGGGCACACCCAGGGGGGGGCTCGGGGCCCGGCCCCCCCCCAAGCCTTAGATTTTTTTTATATATTTTCGACATATTTCAGAAAAAAAACACAAAAAATAGCTTAAAATTTGACATCATGAAGCTTCGGGCCCCCCCCCCCAAGAGGCCTCGGGCCCCCCCTCCCAAGATATATTTCTGGGTGCGCCACTGGTTATTTACATGCTACTCTTTTATGGTTTACAAGTCGCAATAAAACACACCTAAAAACTGGTAACGTACGAGAGCCGCACAAGAAAAAGGCAACCAGGGTTATCGCCCTAGGCGCAATGACCAAGGGACGCCAAAATTGATAAAAATAAAGCAATTTGGTGTAGGCTTTGATAGTACTGGATGTCTCTTACAAAATGTCACCTCCCTCGCCAGTTGGTCCGTTAATATGCAAATCAAATCAAAGCTTTAAGGCGGTTGCCCACGGCGAGCGATACTGTAATCTTACAATACGGGGGGCGTCACTATTAGATCTTACATATTACAGGTACCAGCCACCCTATAATAATAGTTATAGCCCTGTAAAATCTGTACTATATATTATAGCATCGCTCGCCGTGGGCAACCGCCTTTGTTGTCGAAAATAAAATATTTGTGATTGACAAAGCTAATACTTAACCTATAGGTACTCTTAAATCATAAAAAACTATAGTGTGATTATAAACTAATAAAAGAGAAAAGATATAATAAAATGTTCGAGTCAGTTAGTAAAATAATTTTGTTTAAGGGGAATTTATATCTGATACAAGGTAAAATTGAGATTTCTCTTCCTAGAAAAGAATTTTGTGTTACCTTACTAAATAGATAAAAACATTAAGTATAAAATCAGTTAAAAATAAAAAAATATATATCTTTTTTAATTAATTTTTTTATATACATACACCAATAAAAATATTTAATTCCTACTTAAAACATTTTCATCATAAAATTCACTTACACTATAGTGGTAATTGGATGCCGTTTGACACACAAACGAAATGCTTTATAATTAGAACATTCTTTATTTTGTTGCGGTTAATGGTTGTACATTTTAATACTTTTATTATATTATTGAATTTTTGTGAAGCGTAAATTTAGGGATTGTTAAGGGTAAATTATTTTGTCGTAGGTTATTACTCATCTAAACGAAGTCGGAAATATTTCTATAAACAAGCTTACTGATTCCAAAATAAAAAGGGATGGAACAGTCATTATTCCTTTACACCTCCAAAAAAACGAAGTAAGTAACGAACAACTTCTGAAGTTCAAGCACTGCCTGGAGTGATTTTTTTAGTGGAGTAGCCCCAGAAAGCTATACTATACCTGATAAGTGACTCCATTAAAACAAAAATATGCAGTTTCTGCGTCCTACAGTTCAGTCATATGCAGGGTGACAGTTTAAAAAATTTTCACCCAAGAGCTCTCGAGAACTGTTAAAAACTTTGAAAATCCCCGGGATATTTGTGGGGGGACCTTTTTTGTCTTAAAATTTTTGTAGAACGGGGTGTGGATGTAATCCCTAGAATTTGAATAGGGAAAATGTTTCAAGTAATACCTTGTTTGGAAGGTGTATTTAATGTCTTTAACAGCGTGTTAAAAATATTTAATTAATATTTATTATAATATTTATTTATTAAAAATTTGCCCTTAAATTTTGGAATTTAATATAGAACGATGAAGAAAAAATAAAATGGGAAAAAACAAAAACAAAAATGCAAAATGCAATATATTTTTTATTTTATTATTATTTTTTTATTTATTGTAGCGCTTCATTTAACGAATGGTTTTTACAATTTTTAAGCGGATTTAGAGACATTCTAGAGACCTTCAAAATAAGATATCACTCGACCCTCTTCCCCCCGCCCTCGCAAACTAAATCGACGTGTCCTGGGGATTTTATAAATTTTTAATAGTTGTCAAAAAGTCTTGGGTTCAAAAGTGACTAATTTGTCAGCCTGATATAAATGGTATTTTTTTGCTTTTGATCATATCCTTGAGAAAACGTACTAAGCAGGTCATAGATTTAAGTCTTTTATAGAAGGAGTGAACAGACTAGTTAGAATTAGAATAAACTGCGATTATACCCAGATATATGTATGTAGAGCTTTCCTCAAAGACGGATTTCCGAGCATTTTTCCACTTCAGTGCACTGCAGCTTTTATTCAGAGCCCGTGAAACATGATACCGTTGCACGTGATTTTATTTTACTAAGACGCTAGACGTATTTTCGTGAACAAAACGCATTTTCAGGATTCTGCAAATTACGATTAATCAAACAGCTACCGCATATTTTACCGAATTAAATGTTTATTCTCCATATGAGGCCATTAATTGCAAACCTCGCTCTTTGCTATTTGGTTTACTTTTCAGGAGCAACAAAAATTCTAGCTTAAACGCAAATAATTTTTTCGGTTCAATTTATTTTTTTTCAATACATTTATTATAGGCGTGACTAATAAATATGATAATCGTAAATACGAATCTCCTACAGTTGCAACTAGAGAGTTTTGAAAAGAAATAGGAAAACACAGTGAAATTACACGTTAATTGAATTTATTTAACTTGTAACATTAAAAATATTTTTTAAACACAAAAAATTTTGGTATACAAATAAAAAAATTATTATTTATTTATGTTTAAACTTTTAGCAGCTTGATCTTGAATAATGTTGTAGATAGCTAATTCTGGTAGTTTTATCCAATCCTCGCCATAATGTTTAACAAGCAAAACAATAATGGAAGTTTTGTCCCCTGTAAATTTCTTGCTTAGCGGCACTTCAACTGGCTAAATAGGCAGTTTTGCAAATAGGGGTGAGTGGGGCAAAGTGGAACGAGGGGCAAAGCGGAATCGGATATACCGCGCAGAAGCATGAAATCCTAATACCTCAAAAATTGAAAGTGTATCGATGCTTTCTTCCCCTCCAAGCCGCGAACCCGCTCCGACAACCAGTTGAGCGTCAATCAGGACAGGTGTAAAAACGGATATAATTCGTTTAAAATACGCGAGATATAAATTGTTCTAGCCACTTGCTGTGTTATGATTCAGATGTAGTTATTTGCAAGGTAAGGGAATATATTTAACTCTTTGATTGTGTAATATTCCCAAAAACAAACAGTTTATTTTTTAAATAAATATTTTTTTTAAATTTGTCTAATGGGGCAAAGTGGAACGAGTGCCATTCCACTTTACCCCACCAAATTATATTAAATTGCCAAATTTTAATTAAAAAACAAACTGTATAATGCCACATTCTGAGGTAGTAATTTGGTGTAAATGTATTTTTTCAAAAGTTTAAAATGTGGTGCATTCCACTTTGTGAGAAACTACGTACAAACATCAAAGCAACATCCTTGGGATGAAGAAGATATGGTAGATGCAGTTTTAGCAGTTAGAACAAACCGATTAAGCTATCATGCAGGAGCGGAAACTTCCAACGTACCGTAAACGACATTATATCGGAGGGCCAAAACTGACTGCGACGCTCAAGAGGCTTCTGCTAAAAGGTTGGATAGATTTGAAAGATGTTTTATTACTGAACAGGAACAAGAACTTGTAAATCATTTATTGTTAATGGAAAATAGATATTATTTTGAATTGAGAATAAAAGATTTGTGATATTTGGCTTATATTCTACTTTACTTCACCTACCATTCCACTTTGCCCCACAAGTGGGGTAAAGCGGAACAAAAAACATTATTTTTTTAAACATCTATATATCCATAGTTTCTAAGTTTTAAGTTCTAGTATTTATGCCTTTTTTTTGTAAATGTTGAACCATCTTTTAACGTAAATTTTCTAAAAAAAATGTTCATTAAAGTTGGATTTATTTAGAAAAGACGAAATTTCATTTCACTTTGCCCCACTCTCCCCCATACCGTTAGTGAAAAGAAAGAAAACCGATAACTTTAACTGATTTTGTATAGCAAAGAAGCAGTTATGAAACTGATGAAAATATTGAATTTTGTCGATTAGAGGCTTTTGCAAATAATGGCCTCATATATTGTAGACGTGTACTTGCAAAATAATAATATTGAAAAAAGAATTGACCAGATAAAAATTTTGCATTCTTGAAAAGATGATAAAGGTTATGGCGACACTTCACTAGGCGAACTGTATTCGTTAGCAGTTTTGCTGTATTTGGCCAAATATTTATTGTATTTGCAAATATTCCAAACATGCCATCCACGCACAAGAACAAACTCAAACATGTCAAATTTGTCTGCCCAATTCGCAAACTAGTAAAAAACAAGATGGCAATATTCTTTTGCATTTGTGCAATCCATTTGGACAACAGAAATCACTTTTCACGCTGTACGTTAGATTTACTAAATGAGGAATAGTGTTGCCGCCGAGACGAAAGATTCTCGCCTCTCGTCTCGTCTCGCCCTTTCTTGACGAGACGAGAGGGATATTTTCTCTCGAATGAAAGCTCGAGACCAGACGAGAGAAAGCCCTCTCTCGTCGAGAGATTCTCGTTTCTCTCGTTTTCCCGAGCAAAAAGAAGTTGGTTTTATAAATTTTTATGATTTACCATCGGTTCTTATTGACCTATTATAGAGTTAAGCTGATATTTATATACTGGTTTTTTTTTTAATAAAAGGTACGCAAAAATTGTCATATTACTTTAAATTGTACTGTTACTGTTAATTCTTATTAACGTACAGAACATTTTTTTTCGGAAATTATTAATAAGCGTGAAATTCTAATTTTCTTTTCTAACTATTGGCGTCAATTTTTGATATTTTTTTTGGAAAGTTTCTGTTAGACATGGCTTTAAAATTAAGCATGAATTTTTTAAATGCTGTTCAGTTTTGGTCAAACAGTTATTTTTTATAATGGTTAGTTTTTAGCGCCGATGTACAAATTATATAACGGGGAGAATTTATACCTAGGGCGCTAAACCTAAACGTTGTTATTTTCATTCTAGAATTTCTGATGGATAAATAGGTATTTATTTAACTAACAATCGTAAATGTGTGTTCGTTTCCAAACCCCATATATTACCCTTTGTGTTCTCGTAGCTACCGGAACCTGGTTTCCATGTAGGCGGATTTTGAACTATTAACTCGGTAGCTCAGTTGGTAGAGCCTCGGTCTAGTAACAGGAGGTCCCTGATTTAAATCCAGGCTGAGATAAAATCTTTTGTTATCTTATTTTTCTTATTTATTCCCTGTTACTATACCACTAAATTCTCTCTGTTATATAAGTTATACATAGGGTGCTAAAACTAACCTTTAGGATTTTCAGTCTGGCTTGATATTGTTTTGTTGGAAATTTCACGTTAGTCACCTTCAATGAGCTGTTGTACAGGTAGATTCAATTTTATAGGGATCACTGCTTGCTGTGCTTAATGTGTGTAGAGAAAAGAGAGAAAAATATATTTTGGGCGGTGTCTTGAAATAATTTTCGCTGTTCCGGTATTTGGGCTGATAATGGGAAAGTAGGAGAATACATCGTAACCTCTTGTTTTCACGAAGTTCTACGCCATTCCGTGCAGCGAAACAGGTTAGAAGTGGGTGTTTGTTTTTTACGCAACCTCTAGGTCAAGCTATGCGGCGTATTACATTTAGCGCTTAGAAAAAATTACAGATGATTTAATGGTATTTCGGGGGAAATAGCTGTCAAGATGTGGCAAATTTATCAATTGATAATAATGTGGGCGATGACATTTCACCCTTAACCGCCCGAAAAATTTTGCAATGACTTATTACGTTCAAGCAATATCAGCTGGCCTCCGAGATCACCAGATTTGGCACACAATGATTTTCTTTATGGACCTATGCAAAAATCCAAATTAATTCGCCTGGCCCTTTAAGAGCTACCACTTTGGCTAGACTTCAGGTAAACATATTTACCACTCTACAATCAGTGACACCTAAAATGCTAAGTAATGTCTGAACTGAATTTCATAACAGACTCGAATTCTGTTTCGCAGAGAGCGGTGGTATTTTTGAGAATTTATTTCGATGGGTAGTTTTTAAATAAATATGAAAAAACTTGCTTTTAAAATAGACTCCTCTCTTATTTGTTTCACTGGGAAAGCCACAAACTTTTGTTTCTCATAGATACGGTATTAAATGTCATAAAAAAAAAACATTGAAAAACAGGCTTATACGTTACATAGTTATCGTATAAATTTCCGATGTTTTATGTACAACTATCCTGAATCGATTTTCTTTACGAATTGAAATAAAAGTTCGCCGCGCAGGAGGAAACAAGCGGTGTCAGAAATTTTAAATAAATATAAAAGAACTTGCTTTTAAAATAGACTCCTCTCTTACTTGTTTCGCTGGGAAAGCCACAAACTTTTGTTTGTCGTAGATACGGTATTAAATATCAAAAAAAAAACAATGAAAAACAGGCTTATATGTTACATAATTATCGTATAAATTTCCGATATTTTATGTACAACTATCCGGAATCGATTTTCTTTACGAATTGAAATAAAAGATCGCTGCGCAAGAGGAAATAAGCGGTGTCAGAAATTTCCTCTCTCTACTTTACTGGGCCGCACAGAGGAGAAACAATGGGCGTAATCATTTTTTCTTACATACAACATATTTTATACATATCGTCACGCTAATTCTGAAACGTCGTAACCCAACTCAACAAAATTTTACTGGAATAAGAAAGTTAGAAGCAAATTACATAGGGTAAGCATTATGCGACTTATTAGAAATCGCGGGAATGACCGTTTTATATTTGTTTTTTGGTTGCGAGGATTTAGCAGCATATAGCTATGCACAATTACTAACCTTTGACGCAAAAATATTAATTTTAATTTTTTTGTTGGTTACGACGTTTCAGAATTAGGGTGACGATATGCAGTTGTTCTTGTCTTACATACACTAATAATTTCCAATGATCCCTATAGAATTTGATTATTGTATATTGTGCACCATTGATAGATGGATAAATAGGGTTTTATATTGGGTGAATATGTATTCCTCTCACAACCCCATATATTACCTACCATGTTCTATTAGCACCTATACCAGCAAAGAAAAATTAAAGATAACGATTTTGAACCTGTACCTCGGTAGCTCGTAGGCTGACGTAGAATCTTTTGTTATCTTATTTTTCTTATTTATTCCCTACCCTTATGACACTAAATTTTCTCAATTTTATGAGTTATATTTTAATTTATGCAACATTTCCCTTTGCAGTTGTTAGAAGTAAACACCCTCTTTTTCTGAATGTGTCACATGTACAAGTGGGGCAACAAATCTCAATGCAGTGTGCAACAGCAATAATATTTAATCATGATAAATCCAGAGTTTTGACACGATTTACAAGACTAGCCTGCACGTTCACAATTGTATACGATTATTAATTATTGCTCACATTACGCATTTAGATTTTCAGAATGAATTTTGAACAGGGTTGACGCGTATAAAATAGATATTAAAAAATATTTTTTTGCGAAACACAAACAAGCTAATTTTATATGTTTTGAATGTTGATAAGATATAGATAAAATATCAAATGACCACTTTATTATTAGGTCGATAGGAATACCAAAACACTAATTAATAAATTGATTAATTGTTAAAATTGACCGGGGCTTACCTTGAAACTTCCTATTTCTTCACTTCGTGTGTACGCAAGGTCTTTATACTTTTACACAGGTCATCTACAGAATTTGAAAGGTCATTGAACCTGACTGGCCAACTATAATCCTGATTAAAAAATCTACGTCACTGGTTGCCTTAAAACATTTGTTTTATGTAACAGCTACAGCCCTCTAGTAAAATACACATGACTGGTAAAATTCTGTAGGAAGCTTATGTAAAAGTATAAAGACCTTGGTGTGCACGCATCACTTTTTAGATTCGGACACTATGGCCATTGTGCCTCGTGACGGAGCACAGAGGGGCAAAATCAAGAAAACATGCGATTTAGTGCAGAACTAATTTATCTAATATGGGTTAAGTTAACTTCGGATAGTCAATCGTCAAACAAATGAATAAAACATCTTATCAAAGTTAGCGTGTTTTGAAAACTGACGTTGCGTAGTTGTTTTAAGAACACAAATAAATCAACTTTGCCACAATTTTTAATGTTGATTAAGTTTGGTTAAAATAATTTTAATTATGTCAGATAATCACTATGGTGAGTACATTATTCTCGTATAAAAAAATGCAAAATTTTTTGTTGTTTTTCTTCAAACTGCCATTTTTGTAAAATCTTTCAAAATTTTTTTATTTTCTTTAATTTTAAAAATAAACGTGGACACAAAGCAACTTTTCGCCATGTTTCACATGTCATTTTTTATTGAACCTTCCTTTTTAAACTTATGCCACATTTAGCTGCTAGTTTTTGCTAATAAGGCCGAAATTAATTTTTAAATATTAACATTTTTCTCCAAACTTAGCGAAATGTGTGTTTAAATTGTAGTATAGATATATAAAATATAACGTACTAAATACATATACATCTACACATACTATTATTATACTCAATATATATTAAGGAATAAAAGTCACACCTTATCCCGAGGCAAAAAGTTTGTAGCCTGAGCGTAGCGAGGTATAAAATTGGCCAATAGCTAACAAGACACTAATTACGAATTTTAGGAGATATTTTTTAAACTTTTGGATTTTTCTGCCCTAAAATTAAATTATAATTATACAGTCGAACCTCTCTAACTCGAACCTCTACAACTCGAACCCCTCTATAACTCGAACCTTTTAAGCGGTCCCTGCACTTTTTACATGTATTTTAACCTATGTAACTCGAGTTTCTATAACTCGAACCCTCCATAACTCGAACTGTTTTGGTTGTCCCTTCAGGTTCGAGTTATAGAGGTTCGACTGTAATTATGTGGTTTTTAGCTACTTTACTAAAAACATAATGTCTGATAGAGCCTTTTTTTTTTAATTTTAAGGAAAAAAAGTGACAGTTTTATCGCTAAAATAAGGATTAAAGAGGGTCCTGTTCTTATAATATATACCAAGGGATAAAAGTGACACTTTTTATTTTAAGGTAAAAATTTTTAGCACGAGCGTAGCGAAAGCTACAATTTGTTAAAGGATAAAAATACTCTTTTATAACGAGGTTTATACGTTAATTTTACACTTTCAGACCGATCTTTTTTTTATTATTATTAATATAGTTAAATTATTTTTTGTTCTGTTTAGTATAATATGTAAACATGATTATTTATAAACAAAGAAAGCTTCCAGTGGCGTATATCGAAAAATGTCTCGGGGTGAGCCTGAGACAGTTTTGGGGGGGGGCGAGACCCCCCCCCCGTATTTTATGCTGTTTGTATTCATGAAATATGTAGAACATATCTAGAAAAATTTTAGCTTCGCGGGGTGCCCGGGCCCCCAGGCCCCCCCTTATATATGCCACTGAAAGCTTCTGTCAAGTCGTTTTAAAAATGGCAAAAGTCAGGCAGAAGAAAGTGTGTAAAAATTTAATACCGGTTCTGTCAAATTTTTTTTGGGGGGGTTTAGGTGTTTTCATTTTTTAGGGGAACGATTAGTTATTGGGGAGGGGCAAACTTGGCCTTTCCGTTTCTGTAGGGTCGACAACATAATATAATATTTTGTAAACATTGCCGTCGTACATAGTATTTTAGGAAATATTTTGAAGCTTATTCGACCACTTATACCTCGACTAACAGCTCGGGGTCAATTTTTTTTTATTTTGGATCACTAAGTAATTCATTTTAAACATTCCTCACTGCAAAGGAATACATCCATTGCACTGTGGGACTTTATCGCACCTTTTTGTGCTTCTGCCCCACTGTGCGGAGTAGCGCAGTTGTAATCAAAACTTTGCCATTTTGCTCGCGCTCAATCAAATTTTAAATTGAACGAAAATACAAAAATATTGTTCCTTTTTTTCTTAAACTTAAACTTTTATTATAAATTGTAAAAAACAAAAAAATAATAAAAATATTTTGTTTGAAAATATCTTTCCCAATTCCACACAATATAATAATAATATGTGTTTAAATTGTATTTACTTTATTGCCAACGTTTGTTTGTTTAATAGCCCACACAGCGCCAGCGCCAAAGGGTGGAATGAAGTTTAAATAAAAAACGTTTGCTGAACCAAGAGACATAAAAGATTTATATAAGCTTAAGCTAAGACAGGGTGTTGTTAACTAATTGAATAGCCCTAGTCGCTAATAAAAAACTGACTTGAATAAAAAATTTATTTTATTAGATTTATTTACAATATGGCAAAGATATTTAATAATATGCATTTAAAAAAAAAGAGCTTTTAGTTTTTGCTCAATATTTGGGAAACACCCAAGTATAGATGTTTTTAAATTTAAACAAACACAATTTTTATTCTTTCTAAATAACAATTTCGAAAACAATAAGGCATACATTTTGGCTAGATTAGAAAAAAGTTGCGCCCTTCTGAACATAATTAGGTGCTACATCGAAATTTAATATCTAGTGATTTTTAAAATATCGAGCAAAAACTTAAAATGGCTTATTTTTTAGAAAAAAAAATTGAAATAGTGTCGTTTTCTTGTAAACAAATTTAAGAGAATTATAAGTAATAAGAAAGACGTTAACGATTTTTTCCTAGGCTTTCTAATATTTGTACATTAAAACAAATTGGAAAATACTTTTAGTTTGGTTAAAAAGTGACCAATTTAAGATTATTAAAGAAGTTTGACTTTTGCAAAGTACTTATAAACATATTCACACTAATAAAACCTTCAATGTATTTTTTTAATATTTTTTGCAATAATAAAACTTGTAGTTCACGTAGCTGCAAAAGGCGTTTTGCATTATTAATTTTACTGGTTGCCCTATAAAGCTAAATCAATTCATTTTATTGTAGTAACAGGCTTGAACACTGTTTTTCTTTCCATCTATCTATTAAGCCCTCTTCGATCCATCTTTGGACATAGGCCTTCCCCAATATCTTCCACTCTTCTCTGTCTGTCGCCGTGTTCATCCAGATAGAATCCGCATGTTACTTTAAATCGTCTGCCACTCTTATTTGGGGTCCTCCCCCACTGGTGTGGTGTAGTGTAGTGTAGTGTAGTGTAGTGTAGTGTAGTGTAGTGTAGTGTAGTGTAGTGTAGTGTAGTGTAGTGTAGTGTAGTGTAGTGTAGTGTAGTGTAGTGTAGTGTAGTGTAGTGTAGTGTAGTGTAGTGTAGTGTAGTGTAGTGTAGTGTAGTGTAGTGTAGTGTAGTGTAGTGTAGTGTAGTGTAGTGTAGTGTAGTGTAGTGTAGTGTAGTGTAGTGTAGTGTAGTGTAGTGTAGTGTAGTGTAGTGTAGTGTAGTGTAGTGTAGTGTAGTGTAGTGTAGTGTAGTGTAGTGTAGTGTAGTGTAGTGTAGTGTAGTGTAGTGTAGTGTAGTGTAGTGTAGTGTAGTGTAGTGTAGTGTAGTGTAGTGTAGTGTAGTGTAGTGTAGTGTAGTGTAGTGTAGTGTAGTGTAGTGTAGTGTAGTGTAGTGTAGTGTAGTGTAGTGTAGTGTAGTGTAGTGTAGTGTAGTGTAGTGTAGTGTAGTGTAGTGTAGTGTAGTGTAGTGTAGTGTAGTGTAGTGTAGTGTAGTGTAGTGTAGTGTAGTGTAGTGTAGTGTAGTGTAGTGTAGTGTAGTGTAGTGTAGTGTAGTGTAGTGTAGTGTAGTGTAGTGTAGTGTAGTGTAGTGTAGTGTAGTGTAGTGTAGTGTAGTGTAGTGTAGTGTAGTGTAGTGTAGTGTAGTGTAGTGTAGTGTAGTGTAGTGTAGTGTAGTGTAGTGTAGTGTAGTGTAGTGTAGTGTAGTGTAGTGTAGTGTAGTGTAGTGTAGTGTAGTGTAGTGTAGTGTAGTGTAGTGTAGTGTAGTGTAGTGTAGTGTAGTGTAGTGTAGTGTAGTGTAGTGTAGTGTAGTGTAGTGTAGTGTAGTGTAGTGTAGTGTAGTGTAGTGTAGTGTAGTGTAGTGTAGTGTAGTGTAGTGTAGTGTAGTGTAGTGTAGTGTAGTGTAGTGTAGTGTAGTGTAGTGTAGTGTAGTGTAGTGTAGTGTAGTGTAGTGTAGTGTAGTGTAGTGTAGTGTAGTGTAGTGTAGTGTAGTGTAGTGTAGTGTAGTGTAGTGTAGTGTAGTGTAGTGTAGTGTAGTGTAGTGTAGTGTAGTGTAGTGTAGTGTAGTGTAGTGTAGTGTAGTGTAGTGTAGTGTAGTGTAGTGTAGTGTAGTGTAGTGTAGTGTAGTGTAGTGTAGTGTAGTGTAGTGTAGTGTAGTGTAGTGTAGTGTAGTGTAGTGTAGTGTAGTGTAGTGTAGTGTAGTGTAGTGTAGTGTAGTGTAGTGTAGTGTAGTGTAGTGTAGTGTAGTGTAGTGTAGTGTAGTGTAGTGTAGTGTAGTGTAGTGTAGTGTAGTGTAGTGTAGTGTAGTGTAGTGTAGTGTAGTGTAGTGTAGTGTAGTGTAGTGTAGTGTAGTGTAGTGTAGTGTAGTGTAGTGTAGTGTAGTGTAGTGTAGTGTAGTGTAGTGTAGTGTAGTGTAGTGTAGTGTAGTGTAGTGTAGTGTAGTGTAGTGTAGTGTAGTGTAGTGTAGTGTAGTGTAGTGTAGTGTAGTGTAGTGTAGTGTAGTGTAGTGTAGTGTAGTGTAGTGTAGTGTAGTGTAGTGTAGTGTAGTGTAGTGTAGTGTAGTGTAGTGTAGTGTAGTGTAGTGTAGTGTAGTGTAGTGTAGTGTAGTGTAGTGTAGTGTAGTGTAGTGTAGTGTAGTGTAGTGTAGTGTAGTGTAGTGTAGTGTAGTGTAGTGTAGTGTAGTGTAGTGTAGTGTAGTGTAGTGTAGTGTAGTGTAGTGTAGTGTAGTGTAGTGTAGTGTAGTGTAGTGTAGTGTAGTGTAGTGTAGTGTAGTGTAGTGTAGTGTAGTGTAGTGTAGTGTAGTGTAGTGTAGTGTAGTGTAGTGTAGTGTAGTGTAGTGTAGTGTAGTGTAGTGTAGTGTAGTGTAGTGTAGTGTAGTGTAGTGTAGTGTAGTGTAGTGTAGTGTAGTGTAGTGTAGTGTAGTGTAGTGTAGTGTAGTGTAGTGTAGTGTAGTGTAGTGTAGTGTAGTGTAGTGTAGTGTAGTGTAGTGTAGTGTAGTGTAGTGTAGTGTAGTGTAGTGTAGTGTAGTGTAGTGTAGTGTAGTGTAGTGTAGTGTAGTGTAGTGTAGTGTAGTGTAGTGTAGTGTAGTGTAGTGTAGTGTAGTGTAGTGTAGTGTAGTGTAGTGTAGTGTAGTGTAGTGTAGTTTAGTGTAGTGTAGTGTAGTGTAGTGTAGTGTAGTGTAGTGTAGTGTAGTGTAGTGTAGTGTAGTGTAGTGTAGTGTAGTGCAGTGTAGTGTAGTGTAGTGTAGTGTAGTGTAGTGTAGTGTAGTGTAGTGTAGTGTAGTGTAGTGTAGTGTAGTGTAGTGTCGTGTCGTGTAGTGTCGTGTAGTGTAGTGTAGTGTAGTGTAGTGTAGTGTAGTGTAGTGTAGTGTAGTGTAGTGTAGTGTAGTGTAGTAAAGTGTAGTGTAGTGTAGTGTAGTGTAGTGTAGTGTAGTGTAGTGTAGTGTAGTGTAGTGTAGTGTAGTGTAGTGTAGTGTAGTGTAGTGTAGTGTAGTGTAGTGTAGTGTAGTGTAGTGTAGTGTAGTGTAGTGTAGTGTAGTGTAGTGTAGTGTAGTGTAGTGTAGTGTAGTGTAGTGTAGTGTAGTGTAGTGTAGTGTAGTGTAGTGTAGTGTAGTGTAGTGTAGTGTAGTGTAGTGTAGTGTAGTGTAGTGTAGTGTAGTGTAGTGTAGTGTAGTGTAGTGTAGTGTAGTGTAGTGTAGTGTAGTGTAGTGTAGTGTAGTGTAGTGTAGTGTAGTGTAGTGTAGTGTAGTGTAGTGTAGTGTAGTGTAGTGTAGTGTAGTGTAGTGTAGTGTAGTGTAGTGTAGTGTAGTGTAGTGTAGTGTAGTGTAGTGTAGTGTAGTGTAGTGTAGTGTAGTGTAGTGTAGTGTAGTGTAGTGTAGTGTAGTGTAGTGTAGTGTAGTGTAGTGTAGTGTAGTGTAGTGTAGTGTAGTGTAGTGTAGTGTAGTGTAGTGTAGTGTAGTGTACTGTAGTGTAGTGTAGTGTAGTGTAGTATAGTATAGTATATAATAATATAACCCAGACACCTTTAGCTGATCAAAAGTACGACAAAAATTGTTAATTTTATTAAAGTCTGTAATTTTAGTGTAACCCAAGGGAAAATCGAAAAGGAGAATTGATTTTCTTAAGTTTGTACACAAAAGGTTTACTGGATTGTTTTTCTGCTTTCCTCTTTTTTAATACCTTGACAACCGCAACTTTAGAAATATCATCCTCTTTCTCCAAAAAATGAACTACACACGTCTCACAATTTTGGATACTGATAAAAGACGGCAGCATCAACAAAATGGATATACCGCAGGCTGAATATTGTATCAGGATACTATTTTTACCAGATTTCGGGTAATCGGTCCTTGCCGATCGAGGTGCTTTATATGATCATAGCAAACGCCACAAACAAGGCTCAGTTAACGTAGGATGTGTAACCATTAATATTTATATAGCTAAGTAAATTTGTTGTAGTAACTCTCCAACGCCATCTTTTGATAAAATAAGACTTTGACGGTAGAGAACATATCAAATAACTTTACAGTATTCTGCGCTAAATTAGTGTGGTTTTAATTAGTTTGGTGCGTCATCAGTACAAAAAACTTTACTCTAACCACTAGAGTAAGGTTATTATTCTTAACGCGACCGAATACGTAAGTTCACATCTAGGGGGCTCAGTTACTATAAGAGGACACAAAACAGATCATTGATTAATAAGCGACCGCGATACGCACGATTCCCGTAGAAAACGTTTCACCGTTGCCAAAAGTAACAACCTGAAATAATTGTTGAGGGCGACAATTATTACTTGACGAAAATCAATAACCAGATTAAAATTTTAAAACTGAAAATAATTATTTTAACTATTTAATTTTTAATTCAAATAATTCATTAAATTATTTACTTTTAAGAGACGCCGAATTTTAAGGTATTATTCTGCATCTGATTGTGCATCATCCCGTTTGGATTATAGTTTGTTTTTCAAAAACAAGCTTTTTTCGAAGACAGTTTGATCGAAAATCTTGATTTTGAATGACACTTTTTTTGAAAACAATTATTTCGAATGAAGTTTTTTTCGAATAAGATTTTTTCCAATGACATTTTTTCCAAAAACATTTTTTTTGATTGAAATTTTTTTTGAATAAAATTTTTTTGAAAAATTATTTTTTGCTCTCCCGTCCTCCTTTTGTGAGATCGAAATCGGTAATATCCTAACCCTATTAAATTGATGGCAAACATATCCTAAGATGTCCCATAGACGCACCCAGGAGGAAAAAAACACTTTTTGGGAAGGAATGTCCTACGAAAGGAATGTTTTCGAAAAAAAGGACTTCGAAGAAAACGTCATTTTCAATCAAAATGTCTCTTCGAAAAAAGTGTTTTCGATAACCGTGTTTTCGAAACACGGACAGTGACCCACTCCGTTTAATTAATGCATTTAAATAAAATTGACTACTCGAGTAGCTGCTTATACTGATCTTTCGCTAATCTGGCAACGTTCGTTTTACGCTTTTCTCTTATGGCTCATCAGTAGCGTGTCGTGGATAAAAGGGTGGGGGGGCGAAAATATAGGTATGGGAGTCAAATAAATTACAAACCTTTTTTTTTCTCAAAGGACGATAGGGGCGCCAAGCGCAGAGGGGCGGGGGGGGGGGGCATTCGCCCCCTCTGACCGTCTATACGACACGCCACTGTGGCTCATAGAAAAATACTACCCCTAGAACGAAGGCTGGCCACGCTGTATCTGTTTTTCTTTGATTCATACAAAATCAATATAGGATTTCCATTTAGCTTATAAAAGCCTACTTCTAGATCCCAATTTAGGAACCCTGTATAAACTTAAACAATGAGGTCATTGTGTTTAGTTTTGTGGAACAAAATTGGACCAGTCAGTAAATGATTCGGATAAATAATTCAACAGAGTACGAGCATAGTGACATACACAACACACGGTTGCCGATTTTATTTCAAGTCACGTCTGCGAATAAATTGCTTTTTCGTTGGAAGCCAGGGCAGGGCGTCTTTTAACGACCGTCGTGTTAGTAAGAAATCATTCTTCCAGAAGGGGAAGAATCACAAAATAATGCGCACTAACAACCTTTTATCATTCTCACACATAACAAAATTGATTATTTTTCAGGTAACTTTAATTGATAGTAATTACTATGCGCATAATACAGCAAAGTTGAAAAGTATAATCATAACAAAAAAAAACATTAAAAGAATTAAGGTAAAAGTAAAGCCAAGTTCATACAACTTTCAAAATGAAAGGTTCTTACTAGTTTAGAAATGTTTTTTTAAACTTTGCTATTACAGCCAAACTTCTTTATGTTCAATTTAGCACTGTGCCTAAGAGTCATTTGCAGCTGTAATAGCCAAGTTTAGAAATACATTTCTAAACTAGTAAGAACCTTTCTTTTTGAAATTTGTATTAGAGAACTTGACTTTACTTTTATCTCAATTCTTTTTATGGAATACCATTTTCGCGTACTTGGCTTTTTTTACATGAAATGTATTTGTTATGATTTCACTCAGGATTTGGATAAAATTTAAATTTTAAAGTAGTAAAATATGCGGACAACTTTTGCAATGCGTTATTGAAAATTCTGAGGTTTTCTTAATTTTTTCCTATGGATTCCTTCCTATCAGCCTTTCGAAGCTCAGCTTTCTAGCATTCCTGGAAGTGGACAATGTTACTTTAACAATACTTTACATTTATAGGGGAGAGCAGTACATTAAAAATATGGTGATTTTAAATTTTTTAAGAAGTGGGCAATGTTACTTTTACATAAGTTTACATTTATAGGGGAGGAAAGTTGATTAAAATTTTGAGTTTTTTAACTTTTTTCTATAGTTTTATTATAGTTCCTATCGGCCTTCCAAAGCTCAGCTCTCTAGCGTTTCTGGAAGTGGAAAATGTTACTTTCACATAACATAACATTTATAGGGGAGGGAAGCAAATGAAAATTTTGGGTTTTTAAATTTTTTTCCTATAGTTTTATCATCTTTCCTATCATTCTGCCAAAGCTCAGCTCTCTAGTGCTTCTGGAAGTGGGCAATGTTACATAAATTTACATCTATAGGGGAGAGGAGTAATTTAGAATTTTGGGGTTTTTTCAATTTTTCCAAGAGTCTGGTCATAATTTCTATCAGTCTGCCAAATTTTAGCTTTGTAGCATGTCTGGAAGTAGAGTAGAATATTGATGATCTATACATGAGTGAGTGATTGGCAATTTCGATGTTTTTTGAAATGTCGTAATTATTTCTGTATGGACGTCCATGAAACTTGAAGGAGTTGTTAACTCTATGCAGATCTACGACTGTGCGAAGTTTGAGTTTCGTAGCTCATTCCGAAGTAAAGTTTTAGATCGGTCAAATATGGGCTGAAATATTACTTACTTACGCCGCGAACATGCCCGTGCACGGCCGTACCCTCAGATATGAGTATGATTAACCTTTAGGCTCACTGAGAACAGGGCCTTCTAATTATGGGGCAAAAAATCTATTTCCAAAATCGTTCAGAATTTTATATTTTTCTGATTAAATGAGCCATATTAAACAACAAAATTTGAAATCAAATACCTAATTAATCTAAAACTAATCGATGGATTTTTGAAATTTTTAAGAAGTTGTAGAACATAAAGTACATGGTTTGAGGGTTTCTTTAAAAACTTACAATGTATACCCAAGATAACACCCTATATAGACAAGGAGGCACTGATTTTTTTTTGAAGTTATATTTTTAGTCGGAATATGTGATTTTGAATGATCTGTTAGTGATACTAAACTTAGTCAACTATTTTTAGTCTTAAATTAATTTCCTGATACATGAGTCGCCTTTATTTTAGTGTTAGATCTTTTATATTAAGAATTTATCGAAAAAGGAAAAGCGGTTTATTTCCGCTATATAGCAAACAATTTTCAAAAGAAAAGAGGGAAAACAAACTTATAACTTTAAGCTTATTCATCATATTACAATGGATTTTTTTGACTCTATTTAAAATCTTAGTCTTTATTTTAATTTCGGCAAAGTATCTAAAAATTTATGAACATATACATTTGACAAGTATTTTTTTGGGGTTTAGAACTTACGTGAAGGATTTTAGTTGACCAAAGGGCTTTGAGACGCGGATTTTGACTAAAGTAAGTAAAAGCAAAAACTATACTGCAAGAACGCTGTCTTAGCAGCTGTGCTTATTTGAAAATCTATTTTAGCTTTAGAAAGTTTCTAATAGCACCTGTAACTGGCAAAAACAAATCTTGTACATGTGTAAAAACGTAACGTTTCAAAGATTATCATCGTGATATTCATCTTGAATTTTAAAATAGCGGGACTTTTTTTTTCCAACAATATATTTTTTATTTTATTAAATTCGGTTAAAGCTGAAAAAAAAATCAGCAAGTTAATTACTTTGAATTTAGTCATTAGTACCACTCAGGTTCGGTTCTGTTCACTTTGGTTACTGCATAGAATTTGCAGAAATCACCTAAAACTTGCCTTTCAAATTTACCTAATAGATTTTCCACCACGAAAAAGAGTAGCTGTGGGGCGCGCATTTCGACCAATTTCGAAACAGGTAACACAAAAGCAGCAAACAAGATAAAATGAGATATTTTAAGCTTGTCTGAAATTGGTCGAAAATCAAAAAACCGACTAAAACTGGATTCTGGTAATCTTTTATACCATAAAAGTAACGAAGATAACAGCAACTTCGGAGTAGAATTCATAATAAATAAAGCCATAAGTAAACACGTCCAAACTATTAAAGGAATCTCAGATCGCGTTAAGCATTTGATAAAGATATCTCCAAAGCTATGAAAGAACACAAAAATCATCTTACAATACTAATGGGAGATTTCGATGTCAAATTAGGTAAGAAAATGAACATAGAAGAAACTAAAATAGGGGATTTTGGATATAACAAAAGGAATGACAGAGGTACAAACTTAACAAATTATCTAGAGGAAAGGCACCTAAATGGAAGGAATTTGGCTCAGCCCTAATGGAATACCAGGCAGTGATCACAGGATGGTTAGAACAAAAATCTGCATTGATAGCAATTTTTAAATAGAAAGATAAATTAACAATCATAATAAACAAATTGACATGAATAAACTTACACCAAATATATACAAATAAATGCTAGAGGAATAGCTAATTCACACTTTAGGATGCGAAAATGAAAATATAGTAGCACAAGTAGGAAAAGATGTCGCACAAAGGGGTAAAAAGAGAGAAAGATGTATATCAGAACAGATAAAGAAACTCATGGAACAAGGCGGGACCTGGAAACAGAAGTAAAAGGAACATCGATAGCATACACAGAAATAAATCAAACTATAGCCAAAGGGACAAAAGAAAGTTAAAGAAAGTGCCAAGAAATAAAAATTGAGAGAGTAATAGAAAATAACAGAAATATGAAATTTCTAAAACCGACCCTAGGTAGGTATGAAATAAAGGATATGAACGGAATAGAAACTAACGCTAAAGAGGATATTATAAATGTCACAAAGTTAGTCAATACAGAATTATACTAAACAAAAAGAGAACCCTCGCGAGAAACCATAAAGAAACTCTAAACAGAAATAAAGAACATAAACACAGAACTAGAACCCAAAAAAAGCAAAGCGATAATAAAGAGAGCATTAAAGAAAAAGGATAATAACAAATTACCTGGAAAAGACGGAGTAATGGAAAACTGCTAAAATACGATGGTAAAGCTATAGCGAATGCCCTCCATATTCTTCTGAATAAAATACTAAAAGAAAAATAACCATATTCTACACAGGAAAGGCGATAGAGCAGACCTAAAGACCACTGACCTATAACATTCCTCAATGTAATTTTTAAGCTTTTCACGAAAATATTAACAGATAATCTAACAACAAAATTTGACGGATATCAATCAGAAGAACAAGCAGGCTTCAGAAAAGGTTTCAGTACAGTTGACCACCTATTATATATTGCGAATATAGACTTTGAAAAAGCTGTTAATAATATTGAGCACTGGGCAGTAAAAGCATCTCTAATTAACAGCCGAATAGATCACAGATACACAGACATAATACCTAATATATATAGCGAAGCAACAACATCAATCAAAATCGACAAAGGCACCAAGCCAATTCGCAGGGGTGTCAGACAGGGTGACACAATATCCCCTAAACTCTTGAACCAGGCCCTAGAAGATGTTTTTAAAAACTAAAATTAGGAAGAAATACCCATCGAAGTAAGCGGACAATACTTAAACAACCTAAGATATGCTGACAGTATCGCCTTAATAACAGAAAAGAAAGAAGAACTGTTAAAAAGTAGATGGATGAAAACTTGTCTGCTAAACATTCCAAAATAAAGGTTTAAAAATGTTTTTTGATTTTTGATCGTGATAGTCATCTTCAGTTTTATGATGGTGGGATTTTTGTCTTATTTCCAAAAAATGCAATTTGTAACAGCAAGATCGTATTTTATATTAATAAATTGGGTTAAGGGTAAAAATGCTATGAGCAACTAAATTATTTTAAATTTAGTCATTAATAATCTAAATCAATGTCTCTGGCTAACAGTAACCCGTCCCAGGATTTCTTTTGCCCGCTATCACGATTCCGCAAAAAGATAGATTTTAGGTATATTGACAACCAAACACAAAGCATTCAAGTATTCTGAATTGTATCCAATTTAGAAGTAAGAAAAAATCTCCATTTCTTTTGTAAGATATTTTTCTTTATATTTATGATTGAAACACAGGTAATATTGTACTTTACTTTTCATTGAAAACTGTTGTCCTGCATTGAACGTTAATAAAAAAATAAATAAACCTAATATATTTTACATTACAAAAGGAGCCGATGTGAGATACGGATTTCCACGCAAATAATGCAGACTATGCAAAAGCAAACACTGTGTTAGCTGTGCTTTGACTCCTAAACATCTAACTTTACCTGAAAATCTATTTCAGCTTTAGGAAACATCTTGTAGCAAAAATAACAGGCAAAACTGCTAGACCCAGACTGTCATAGTCAGGCAGATTGATGTTGTATAGATATTTTGGCAGGATCGTATTTTATCTTAATAAATTTAGTTAGACGTAAACATGATATGAGCAAATAAATTATTTTAAATTTAATCTTTTGTAACTTATTTTTCTAAAAATTGTTGTTCAGAATTTACCTTAAAGTTTGCTATTCACCTAAAATATTTTACATCACAAAAGAAGCAGATGTGGGACACGGATTTTGACACAAATAACGCAGGCTAAGCAAAAGCAAACACTTTACGGCAACAACGCTGCCTTAGCTGTGCTTTGGCGCCTAAACATTTAACTTTACTTGAAAATCTATTTCAGCTTTAGGAAACATCTTGTAGCAACTATAACATGCAAAACTTCTAGACCCAGACTGACCCAGCGATGCAGATTGATGTTGTGTGCATGTTTTGGTAATTATCCGCTATCTATCCATATCGTACTCAACTAACCGTACTCAACAGACCGAAAACAATATGTGGACGTGCACGGCTGTTCTTCTGATACCGTTTCTATCTCATCTGGTGTCCCTCAAGGTTCCTATAAAGGCCTTTAAAACAAGGTATAGCCAGACCCATTGCCTATTCAAAATATAGGGTAAAGTATACCCCACGAAGGGGGTGCCTGCTACAAAAATTTCAAGATAGCCAAGTGTCCCCCTCGTCAGCAAAATCGACGTGTCCAAGGATTTTTTCAAATTCATTATCGTTTTGAAGATATAGGCCATTGACAGTTTTCGGTGGAACATCGTGTATATTGCGGAATTTAACTATAAATTGGCGTTCAGAATCTACCTAATAGTTCAAATTATGAAAGGCTTTCGCGGCCATAGTCCAATGGTGGGTGTGGTTTCGGGCTGTTCGGCCGTCGTCGTCGGAAATTCGAGTCTTCGAGAAGCCGACAAACAGTCAACATCTCCTGAAGATGCCATCCACACGAGATGGCGAAACGTCGAGAACAAATTTCCAACGACGACGGCCGAACAGCCCGAAAGCACACCCACCACTACTTAATAGTTATTTACGTTACTAGGCCGGAAAAATAAAGTTTACAGATCGACCTTTGAAATTTACATGGTGAGCGCAGACGAGACCTGTAAACCTAGAAAGACCTATATAGTTAGTTTCTGGTCGAGAGTCGTACGCATTTCTTTTAAACTGACATTAAACACCATGAACGCTCATATCATGTAAATAATATTTTTTTAACCTTAATAAAACACAACAAACATACTCCACGTGTAAATATTAGAATCTATCTATCTATTTATTTAGCCTTCTTCTCCAATATCTTCCACTCTACTCTGTCTGTCGCCATGTTCATCCATCCAGCTCCCGCATGTTCTTCTTCTACTTCCTTTATTTTCCCAAGGTCTCCAGTTTACAATACATTTGTTCCATCGATCGTCTTTGTCTCTGATATTATGACCATTTTAATTTTAGTACTTCTCTTCTGACATTAATTATTTTTGAATTATTTATTATCCATTCATTCCTTTTTCTTTTTGCTATACACATAACATTGTCTTACCATTGATCTTTGGGCTACCTTATTCATTTTTGATTTTATATTGTCCAAGTCCATAGGTGAGTATCTTCATGTGTGTTTGTGATGATTTGAGTTTTAGTGCAGGTCTTACTCAAGCCTATATTTTTAGCTGCTGTATCCAGTTCTTCCAGCCTTCCTTATCTGTTATTAAGTCAATATCATTAGCATATCTGAGATGGTTCAAGTATTGTCCGTTTATTTTGATGCCTATTTCTGTGTGTTTAATCTAAATTTTTAAGAAGATCTTCTAGGGTCTGGGTAAATAGTTTAGGGAATATTGTGTAACTCTTTCTGACACCTCATTTTATGCGGATTCGCCTAGTTCCTTTGTGGATTTTGATTGATGTTGCTTAGCTATTTATATTGGCTATATATTCTGTGTAACTGTGATCTATTCCGCTATTAATTAAGGATATGCTTTTACTGTCCAGTGCTCTATGCTATCTAAAGTTTTTCAAAGTCTATAAACGCAATATATAGTGGAATGTTGTATTCCATGGCTGGCTGGCTTAATAGGTGGTCAACTGTACTGAAACCTTTTCTGAAGCCTGCTTGTTCTTTTGATTGATATCCATCAAATTTCGTTGTTAATCTATCTATTAGTATTTAGGTGAAAAGTTTATAAATTACATTGAGGAGTGTTATAGGTCGATAGTTTTTCAGGTCTGCTCTATCGCCTTTCTTGTATAGATAGTTATGGATTCTTTCCAGTTGTCTGGGATTATGTCTTCTTTTAATATTTTATTTAGAAGCATATGGAGGGTATTACTACAGTTTTACTACCGTATTTGAGCTTTTCTGCCGTTACTCTGTCTTTTCCAGGTGGTTTGTTATTTTTTATGTTATTTAATGCTCTCTTTATTTCCGCTTTGCTTATTTCAGGTTGAACCTCTAAGTTTATATTCTTTATTTTTGTTTGGAGTTTCTTCATGGTTCCTCGCGATGGTTCCCCTTTTGTTTGTAATTCTTTATAGAATAGTTGTAAATCTAACTTTTACTTCTTGGCTCTTTCTCTTATTTTTCTTACAGTTATATTTATTTTTGTGTATTCTATCGATGTTTTTTTTCCTTTCATTCTCCAGGTTCCACTTTTTTCAGTTGCTTGTCATAGCTCTTGGGGATCAACTACCGATAGTCTGTTTGACATGGTATTCGTTTTACAGAAACGGGCAATTCGTTATCTTTGCCGTGCTGACTTTAGAGAATCATGCAGAGCTCATTTTAAATCAAAAAACATTTTAACACTGACGGGTTTATATATTCTTGAATCTGTATCTCTAATTTATATCCATAAAAATTAGTTCTTGCGTTATACGCCTAGCCACAATACTCGATCCTGTCAACAATTGAATCTTCAGCTTCCTATCCCTAAATCTTCTTTAGTTCACAAATCTATATATTTTAATGGAATAAAATTATTTAATCATCTTCCAAATAGTGTCAAACTTTCGCCAAATTTAAAAATGTTCAAAAAGAGGGTAAAAAATATATTGATTCATGGAGCCTACAGTACGAAGGAATATTTTAGAGATAGTTTCATAGCATAGCATATAGCTTATAAACTTGTATTTACATATTTTGCCATATTTAAAATATTTTATTTGAATTTCATGTTTACCATATTTAATTTTAACTTTATTGTGTTATTAACTTTTTTGGTTTGGTCTGCAAATGACGAGCACTTCTTGTGTGTTTAATTTTATGTATTTTTAGTTTGTGTTTGTGGTACAGATATAGTGTATACATAATATGTGTTTTTTTGTTTTTTTAGTATCTTTTAAAAAATGTTAAATTTTAAAATTTCTCAGGGAAATTTTTATTTTTTTTATTTTACTTTAAACCATTTTTATATGAGTAGGTTAATTATATATATTTGAAGCATCCTATAAATGGAAAGGTATATGCTTGTAAATAAATAAATGTGTTATTTTTAATATAATTATTAGTGACATAGGTGTACGTTGTACCGCGAAGTGATATTGATTTTTTATAGTTATTTATTTTATGTTAATATTTTCTGATTTTTTATATCTTTTGGCGTAAACATTATGCTTTGTCCAAAAAATGTTAAACATTTTTCTGACAATAAAGCAGTTTTGAATTTGAATTTAGCGTATCATTTATTTTATGTACATTTTTTTTTTATCTTAACTTTTGGGGTAGCCATTCCTTTAGCAATTCTTTGTTGTTCAAGTTGTTCATTGTTATTATTAATTTTTCTTTTACTTTCGAAATTGCTATCAATGCAAATTTTTGTTCTAACCATCCTGTGATCACTGCCTGTTGTAAAGATGTTTAGGACTGTTACATCTCTAACGATGTTTTTATCACTAGTTAGTATGTAATCAATTTCGTTTTTCGTTAGAATAATTACTTATAATTTAGCAATTTATAGATATAATAAAACCCATATTTTACGTTTTTATTACATTTTATAATATTTAGATTTCAAACCTATCAAAACAAACATAATTTAAAAAGAGAGAGCGATAAAGATATTTTTTTTTACCGGTCCCCGTTGGAACCGAAGATTTCCAAAAGGACCTGCCTGTAAAGTGATATTTACCGTACAAAATTTTGTACAAAAACTGCTTGTTTTCTAGTCAGTTTCAAAAAGTTTACATCATAAAAGCGGCCGCTGTATGATGCGGATTTTAACACAAGTAATACAGACCAATGCAATAACACAGAATTTGGCTGTGATTTGGCTTCTAAACCTCTAATTTTATTTGAAAACTATTTTAGTTTTAGGAAGTTTCTGACAGCAAATATTACATACAAAACTGCTAGACCCAGAACAGCCTATCTAAGTGGATTAATGTGTAGTTGATTTGGTATAAGAGATATTAAAATGCTCAAAAATTACAATACCTACACGTGAAAACTTAAAACTTGAAAAAGTTTTCGTCGTAATGATTTTATGTTTTTAAATAGCCAGATTTTTTTCTAAAAGGCGCAATTTATAACAACAGTATCATTTATTATGTTAATAGATTCGGTAAGGTAAAAAAGATATGAGCAAGTAAATTATTTTAAATTTAGTCATTAGTAACCTAATTTTTCTAAAAGCCGGCGTTCAGAATTTACCTAAGAGATTTCAAATCACAAAAGTGAACAAGACTGGGCAACAGCAAAGACTTTCCTGCAAGAAAGCTACCTTAGCTGGGCTTTATCCTCCAAATATTTAACTTTATGTGAAATTCTATTTAAGCTTTAAAACATTTTTATGATAATATTTGCATGCGAATTCGCTAATATAGTTTATTTAACTAAAAACTAACCTTACCTTGGTAAGCCAATTGAGGTTTTGTGATTTTATTATTAAAGCTATTATTTATTTATAATCATTACATTTATTCTTAAAGAGTTTTTGAACAAGTAAAAAGTTAACTTTTAAAAATTCTAATACTCATGTTCTACTTTAAGGTATTGTGATTTTTTTAAATTCCATAAGTGCAGTTTGTTTGATAAAAATTGCTTTGGAATCAAAATTCATTAAAATTATAAAGTTGAACAAGCAAATATTTTTTTTTTTTTTTTGGGCGCCATTATCTAATTATTGAGTTAGGCAAGAAATCGGTTTCTTTATAGTGTACTAATAAGTTCTTGTTGATAGATAGATGTGTGTGTGTGTATGTGTGTACGTCTGTCCGTAACACGATAGCTCCTAAATTTTCATAAAATTTTAAGGTAAAATAGTGTTCATTACAAAAAGAGCTTGGATTTTGATGCTAATGTCAGGTTTTTGACAAATCAAAAAAGTTAAAAATGCTACCGAAGCCTCGCAGCAATATGCCGTGTTTAGAATATGGTAGACTATATGCATGGTTTTTTTACAAAAAACTGTTTTCAAGGCTGATATCATGGCTTTACTTGAAATGTGCTAATAGGCTAGCTAGGAAGGTATCAGATCCGTCATAAATTCATTTATTTAACATCCAACGCTTGCTTTTTTGAGTTTGCGAAGGGTTTAAAAAGTTGTTAACAAATACATTTATTGACTTTTTTTGCCAAATTAGTGAACTTGATAATAATGGCATTCAGAATTTACCCAAATATCAGCCACTGTATCTCGGGATTCGCCACAAGTAAGATTATCAAAAAAGTTAATAGACACTTATTGGAATAAAACCTGACCTTATTTTAAAATCAACCGTATTATGACAGATTTACATATAGAAAGTAGCTGCTTTCGGTTTCGGTGCACTATCCGGACACTAAAACGAGATATTTTTTGATGACGATTCTTTTTGAAAATAGTAATTTAGGGATCTTGAAACTGATTTAGGTACGGAAAATTTAAAAAAATATAGTTTTTTTAATAAAAAACACACTTTTCAATTTCTATCTAAAATGCACACAAAATCACATACACTGGGATATTGGGCATATATACTATGGACTTGGGGCCATTTGCTGGGGTTTTATTCTTAAATTCCCTGCCTTTGAGCCGACTGACTGGAAACGCGAGGTTGCCACATCACAGGCATAAAATAAAATATTTTGATTTAATTTTCCCTTCTTTCTGGCATTCATATTTTTTTAACCAATAAATTATAAGGGAAGGCTTGGATCAGGATAAGTTTCATTATATTTGTAGAAAGGTTGGGTTTGGGTTGATTTTGGTAGAGCTGGGATGCCTTAATTTAGGTTTGGTTTGGGTTCAGTTGGGATGGGTTGGTTTGTTTTGGTTCAGTTTGGTTCAGTTCGGTTCGGTTGGGATCGGTTCGGGTTGATTCTGTTCGGTTGAGGTTGGTTCCGTTCGGTTCGGGTGCGGGTTCAGTTTGGTTCGGGCTCGGTTCCTTTCGGGTTCGGTTCGGTTGGGATCGGTTCGGTTTGGGTTGGTTCCGTTCGGTTCGGTTTCGGTTCAGGTTGGTTCCGTTCGGTTCAGGTTCGGTTGGGCTAGGTTCCGTTCGGGTTCGGTTCGGTTGGGATCAGTTCAGTTCGGTTCGGGTTGGTTCCGTTCGGTTCGGGTTGTTTCGGTTCGGTTTGGGTTGGTTCCGTTCGGTTTGGTTTCGGTTCAGGTTGGTTCCGTTCGGTTCAGATGCGGGTTCGGTTCCGTTCGGTTCAGTTGGGCTCGGTTCCGTTTGGGTTCGGTTTGGTTGGGATCGGTTCAATTCGGTTCGGTACCGGTTGGTTTTGTTCGGTTCGGTTTGTTTTCGTTCGGGTTCCGTTCACTTCGGGTCGGTTCCGTTCGTGTCGGTTCCGTTCGGTTGTGTTGGGTTCGGTTTGGGTTGGTTTAGGTAGAGCTGGGTTGGGGTTAGTTAGGTTGTACTAGCTTTGGTTCAGTTTAGTTTAGGTTGGTTTACGTAGAGCTGGGTTGGGGTTACTTAAATAGAATATCACTTTATTGCCAACAAGCTTCATTGTACTAGGTTTGGTTAATTTTATCTTTTTAGGTGTGATCAAAACAGATTTAATAATATTTGTTTCCTTATTTTGATTATTTTTGCGGAAACGTGGCAACATTGCAAAATATAAGTAATTTTTATTTTTTCCAAAAAATCGTGTGTCCGGATAGTGCACCGGCCCCGCTGCTTTCTTTCAAAATTCGGCCTTTGTATATTTGAGAACCGGATTTATTTTTTAGTTAGCGACTTTATTTTTAAATTTGCTTTAGTATGTCCATTTTAAGAGGTCAGCTGTCAGTTTTCTTTGTAAGTCTGTCAGAATAAAGCCGACTCTAAAATAAAGTCAAGTTTTATTTTAATAAGTCCGTAATAAGTAATGTAATATTACTGTCTCAAATAATAGTGACAAAGTTTAAATATGCTTAAACAGAAGCATTGTTTTAAAGAGCTTACAAAATATTATCAAAAAGCTTTTTCCGATGAGCGTGCCGAAAATTGTACTTTCCACACCAATTTTAGTACGGAAAATTTGTTTTTTTCGCACCGATATATCAAATTTTCTGAAACCTGTATAGATTTAAAGCTGTTTATAATATTTCCTATTAAATGGCTTGTTGGGTTTGGTGTAAAGGTAAGAATATATTGGTAAAACACCAGCATTTATTTTTGGCAAGTTTCGCGATATGGTTTTGGTTAATTTTTCTTATAATTTTATTTTTGTATTTTTTCCTGACGCTCGTAGAAAAACAATTGTTCTTAAAACTTGCAGAAACCTACTTTTCCGCACTTGAATGATTAACAGAATTCGTTAGGCATTTGCATGCAAAAAATCGTTTTTCTGCACTTTAGTTAGTGCGGTCAAGTGCACTTAACCACACTTACTTGCATTAGGTTAAATGCACATTTACGTATACCGTGTCGTCTGTTTAATACTAACTAAAATCTTCTTTAAAAATACTAATATTTAATTTAATTTATTTAAATTATCAAATTTAATTATTAAAGAATAAAATTAACATATCAGTAAGGTAGTTAGCAAAAGCACCAACCAAGGATATTCACAGGCTCTAGTATTTAATTTGAGACCTTTATTCATATGGTATTAATAAAAAGTAAAACTTTGCAAACAATCTTGAATGTTAAAAATGTCAGATTTTGTAATGGATGAATTTTAATTTGGACAAATAATAATCGTCGTCTGTAGCGATGTTGTAGCAATATTTGGTTTAAACATGGGTGATCCTGTTCGAATTCTGGCTAGGTGCCTACTTGGATGTTTGCGATTATTTGTAACTTTGCAAAACTGGGCGATTGATCCTGTGGGATGAATAGTACCATAACATAAAAAATATTAACAAAATTAATAACATTTTTTTACCAAAATTATTAAAACAATTTGCAAATCCAAATTTTATTTATCGTACTTACAACATGCAGTTGAAGATTTTCAGAAGTAACATAATTACTAAGTTTTGCGTGGGATCTTTTCAGATCGCATACACTCAAAAATATAAAAATATCCGAGTGGGAAATTTAAGATGCACGCGTTTTATTATGATTGAGAATATACCAAGTAAAACTGCACATTTCCAATGTTATGCGATTTTCGTGGAAGCATTTGATATATGTAATGCGATTTCCAAAGATTTATATAGGGAAAAGGGGAAAAAATGGGGTACGGGGGTACAACGGGCTACCGCAATTTTAAGTAAACAGCGCAAAAATAAAACTTCTTAATATCAAATATTTTATCCCCATGACTGGTTTAAGTCTCTGCAATATGATTGGCATGCACCGGTTGGCTGAGCTTAGGTGGGTTTTTGCTCAACATGTGATGTTGTGCGCTGTTTATTGTAAAAATAGCTTGCGCATGTTGTGACGGTAAGTACATTTTTTACTGACTTTTCAAAATTTTGTTTACATTGAACAATTAGTGGGTTTATGTATTATTCATAATTAAATGCGTTGCTAAAATTAGCCTTTTATTGTGTATGATTTTTGTTTGAATTCAACTGGTGGTTTTAGGCAAACCGGGGTTTTTACCTACCCATTTTGCGCCAAAATCTCTGAAAGTTGTATTTTATGTTGTCTTTGCAAAAAATGAGCACAAAATTCGACAGCGATAACCAGGTCGCTGTGGTTCTGTAAATTTTGTAAAAACTAAAATTTATTATTGTAAATGTGTTTTGTATTACTTTTTATTTTTTAGATAAGTATTTTAATCTTGGTTAGTATTTTAATAAACAAAACTTGTCCTACCAAAATATTGATTCTAAATTAGACAACTGCCCTGCCCGTTTTGTCACATATAGGTACCCCAGTTTACCTCAAAATGGGACAAAGTCAACTTTTTAACAAAATAAAAATAAAAGTATAATGGAGTTTTAACTGGCTTAAACTGAAAATTGAAACATAAAGATAACATATATATATATATATATATATATATATATATATATATATATTGCCCCTCTTTTTCCTATATATACATATTATAGTTATTAATTTACACAAGATATATTCATATTTAAAAATAAAATCAAAATTATTTGTTCAAAAATCAAGTGCTTTCAATAAATTCAATCATAACAAAAACATTTCATGTAAAAAAAAGCCAAGTACGCGAAAATGGCATTCCGTAAAAAGAATTGAGATAAAAGTAAAGCCAAGTTCTCCAACAAATTTCAAAATGAAAGGTTCTTACTAGTTTGGAAATATTTTTTTAAACTTTGCTATTACAGCCAAAATTCTTTATGTTCAATTTAGCACTGTGCCTAAGAGTCATTTACAGCCGTAATAGTCAAGTTAAAAAAATATTTTCAAACTAGTAAGAACCTTTCATTTTGAAATTTGTATTGGAGAACTTGGCTTTACTTTTATCTCAATTCTTTTTACGGAATGCCATTTTCGCGTACTTGGCTTTTTTTTACATGAAATGTTTTTGTTATGATTTTACTTCTTTTTTAAAGGAATTGGATAATACTTAATTTTTAAAGTAGTAAAATTTGCTGAATATTGTTGAAAACTTTTGCAATGCCTTACTTAAATTTTTGAGGTTTTTAAATTTTTTTCCATGGTTTTATCGTAGTTCCTATTAGCCTTCCAAAGCTCAGCTCTCTAGCGTTTCTGAAAGTACACAATGTTACTTTTACATAACTTTACATGTATAGGAGAGGGAAATAAATTAAAATTGTCGTGTTTTTAAATTCTGTCCTATAGTTTTATCATAGTTCCTATCAGTCATCCAATGCTCAGCTCTCTAGCGTTTCTGGAAGTGGGTAATGTTACTTTTACATAACTTTACATTTATAGGGGAGGAGAGTAAATGAAAATACTCTGCCAATATATGGGCCCCTAAGCTCACACTAGGTACTATAGTTATAGTTTACGTGTGAGCTAATATAACTAAAAACTGAAATATATTTTATTCAACTCCAGACTAAATCACCTTTTGTTTGATACCACACAAGCCATGTTTTGATTGATCTACCCCCACCCTTAAAAAAAGCAAAAACTAAAATGTTATTTGTTAAACTACTTTACTCCTCCAATTACCTTTCGTTTGATATCACACACGCCATATTTTCACTTAAACTCTAATTTTTGAAATATACCCCCACCCTTTTTTTAAAATAAATTAAAATGTATTTTGTTTAACTCCAGACTCAATTACCTTTCGTTTGATATCACACACGCCATATTTTCACATAAACTCTAATTTTTGAAATCTACCCCCACCCTTTTATTTGGTTTGTGTTCGGTGGATTTTGTTCATTTTTAAATGGGACTATCTCGACTCAAGACCCAGCCTAGGTACCAAATTTCACTAAAATCGGCCAAGCGGTTTTTGAGTTATGCGCGTTGGTCGTTACAGACATACAGACAGACAGACAGACATACAGACAGACATACAGACAGACAGACAGACAGACAGACAGACAGACAGACGGCGCAACAAAAAAGTTTCAAAATCATCTGAAGCGCAAAGATATATAAAAATTTTTGAAATCGGAGCAACTTTTTTTTGCTCGAAAAAATTAGGATCACCATAGCTCACACTACTATAGTATAGTATATGTGTGAGCTAATATTGGACTTTTTAAATTTTTTCCTATGGTTTTATCATAATTTCTATCAGCATTCCAATGCTCAGCTCTCTAGCATTTCTGGAAGTGGGCAGTGCTACTTTTACATAACTTTACATTTATAGGGGAACGAAGTAAATTAGAATTTTGGGGTTTTTTGATTTTTTCCTAAAGTTTTATTATAGTTCCTATCAGTCTGCCAAAGCTCAACTCTCTAGCATTTCTGGAAGTGGGCAATGCTACTTTTACATACCTTTAAATGTATAGGGGAGGGAAGTAAATTAAAATTTTGGGGTTTCTTGATTTTTCCCTATAGTTTTATCATAGTTTCTATCAGTCTGCCAAAGCTCAACTCTCTAGCATTTCTGGAAGTGAGCGATGCTACTTTTACATAAATTTAAATGTATAGGGGAGGGGAGTAAATGAAAATTTTGGAATTTTTTGATTTTTTCCAGGGGTTTGGTCATAATTTCTATCAGTCTGCCAAATTTCAGCTTTGTAGCATGTCTGGAAGTACAGTAGAATATTGATGATCTATACATGAGTGAGTGAGTGAGTGATTTGCAATTTCGACGTTTTTTGAAATTTCGTAACTACTTTACTACTTTATGGAATTCCACGAAACTTAAAGGGGTTGTTAACACTATGGAGATCTACGACTGTGCAGAGTTTGAGATTCGTAGCTCATTCCGAAGTAGAGTTTTAGGTAGGTCAAATATCGGCTGAAATGTTTCAAGAAAAGATGGTTACGGCGCGCGAACTTGTCGAGGCACTGCCGTGCCCTCAGATTCAATCAAAATTAAAAAAGTTTTATTTTTTATTTTATCTATTTAAAATTATCAATTGTAATTTTAAGTTTAAGTGACAAACAAGTAACAAACAAAAATTATAGAAAAAAGCCTAAAATATTAAAAGCTAGCCTATTAGCACACATATCTATATATATATAGCCTTTAAAACCGTTTTTTGTAAATATGTCAGAAACTAAAGCTCTTACGAAGTTTTTGGTTCGGTTCACAAATTATAGAGCAAAATGCAGTCTATTATATTTTGAAAACCGCATATTGATATGATACTAGGTTGAAAAGTTAGCATTTTTTTAATTTTTAAATTGTCAAAAAACTGTTATTAGCATTAATGGATTTTACTTGAAATCTAATCAGCTCGTTAGAGTGTCAAACACTATTTTACCTAAAAATTTGGTGAAAATCGGTTCAGCGGTTTAGAAGCTATCGTGTTACGGACAGAAATAATATACACACACACAGGCACACACACACACAGACAGATATCACTACGATATTGCTAAGATAGTTCAAAATATACCCAAATAACACATTTTCGGCGTTATCTCAAAAAAAATTTTTCGCCGAAACTAATGCCTTCTCTAGCCATTGCTACGCAGGCTAGGAAGGTTAAAATTGCCATATTTAAATAAGAACCACGGTTGACAGGTTTTCCAAGAAAAGCATAAAACAATGTGTAATACGCATATATTGTTTCTGAATTTTAGCTCACACATGTACTATACTATAGTAGTGTGAGCTATGGTGATCCTAATTTTTTCGAGAAAAAAAAAGTTGCTCCGATTTAAAAAAATTTTATATATCTTTGCGTTTCAGATGATTTTGAAACTTTTTTGTTGCGCCGTCTGTCTGTCTGTCTGTCTGTCTGTCTGTATGTCTGTCTGTCTGTCTGTCTGTCTGTCTGTCTGTCTGTCTGTCTGTCTGTCTGTGTGTCTGTATGTCTGTCTGTAACGACCAACGCGCATAACTCAAAAACCGCTTGGCCGATTTTAATGAAATTTGGTACCTGGGCTGGGACTTGGGTCGAGATGGTCCCATTTAAAAATGAACAAAATCCACCGAACACAAACCAAATAAAAGGGTGGGGATAGATTTCAAAAATTAGAGTTTATGTGAAAATATGGCGTGTGTGATATCAAACGAAAGGTAATTGAGTCTGGAGTTAAACAAAATACATTTTAATTTATTTAAAAAAAAAGGGTGGGGGTATATTTCAAAAATTAGAGTTTAAGTGAAAATATGGCGTGTGTGATATCAAACGAAAGGTAATTAAGTCCGGAGTTCAACAAAATACATTTTAGTTTTTGTTTTTTTTAAGGGTGGGGGTGGATTTCAAAAATTTGAATTTAAGTCAAACATGGCTTGTGTGGTATCAAACAAAAGGTAATTTAGTGTGGAGTTGAATAAAATATATTTCAGTTTTTAGTTATATTAGCTCACATAACTATAGTACCTAGTGTGAGCTTAGGGGCCCATATATTGGCAGAGTATTTTTATAGCAGAGGATAGGGATGGCCTGAGGTACGTTGGGGGCGACTAAGGTATTTTATAATAATATATTAATATACTGCACTTTATAGTATTGTAACGATTTTTTTCTTAACCCTAATAGCAAGTAACGTTTTTAACAAAAAAAATTAAAATACTTGTAAGACCCTGTACAGGTGAAAATGAATCAAAGAATTATCCACATATAAAAAAAAACACAGTATCGTCGAGGGAGCGATCCTCCGGTGTCTGCGTGTCGGGCGTTGTCCTTTGTCGCCTTGTCCACTGGACCACGGTGCTTCATGATAAAATTTGTTTCAACAAGCGTTGTTTAGAGTCGCTTTACGGCACGTTCCCCACTTCGTCGTCACGCGGCTGTATTCAGACTGATCCAAGCTGCTTTGCTCGGTCAGGGAAACCCGCCGTCTCTTTTCAAATGCACGTAGCCGAGAGAGTCAGTTACATGCGGATTCTTGATGCAGTTTAACTTCTATATGGTAACCGAACTACTTTAGTTTTTGTGATAGCAAGGTCTCGTTAGATCGCAGGATTTTGTGTGTTTCAGAGAGCATTTTAACACCGTTATAATATGTGCTAATAAAATATATTAAAAACTTATTTTAACCAAGCATAACTGCTACTCAAAATGTTGTAAAACTTACAGAAATTGTACAGTGTTTTGTAACAGAGTTAGTTTCGTGAAAAATGCTGGTGTGATTAAAAAGGTGGACCATTGTTCATTACTGGTGAGTTTGCCTAATTTTTTTATTAGACTTTTTGCTGAGAACATAAACTTTTAATTCTATAGAAACATAAAATACTATTCTGAAAATTGATTAAACTTAAACGCATTTCTAAGACAACAATGACCTTTTTAGGCCATTCCATTTTATGAAAGCCATTCCATTTTATGAAAGCCATTCCATTTTATGAAGCCCATTCCATTTTATGGAGCTCGTTTTCTGGGATCCGTATATGTTTTGAAGCCCGTACATCACACATACTTTGAGCAGAAGCCCGTAATTGTTTACTGAAGTAAAAGCCATGTTGTACTAGTCGATGTTACTGCTTTCTTTTTGTTTTGCTGTGCCGTTTTGAAATCTGTTTTGTTGAAGTACCGACCACCCAACCAACTCAAATCTTTTGAGGACTCAACCTCCAGCGTGGGATTTGGCAGATAAGATTTAATACTTATTTTTACTAACCATTTTATTTAACTGTGATATATTTCTTTTTTATAGCACTGGTTATTATTTGTTAATATTTTTGGTAAACCTATTTATTGCCCTTGTTAAGATCTGGCAACAATGCATCCTTGTTGAGTGGATGCGCATTTACCCTCCCAAGGTATTAATTTTTCTTAGGTCCCAAAAATATATTATATTTTTTTGTTTTTAGCCAAATAGGTACATACTTTTTATTTAGGTACTTCGATAATTTTTTGTTGTGGCTTAATTTTATCGTCCGTGTATTTTCTTCTTACTTTTTATTAACATAAAATAATAAGATAAATTCTTTTATTGAAATAAAAAACCAACTCTTTATAAATAGAAATTAAATTACATTCTTGAGATAATAAAAATAAATGGTAATGAACATTCTGTGATAAGAAACAAGGATATAAAATAATATTTTTAATCGATAGCTATATAATTAAGTATTTAGGTTAAAAGATCCTTATATATTTATTTTTTTGTAAATTTCCTTCTTGCAAGTCGGTTGCTGATAAAAATAATTAGAGACTATTTTTTAAAAAAACCTTTTGCGTTTTAATAAAACATTCACCATCTTTATTAATACTTAGTGAATAATACAAGGTTCACTAAGATCTCGATACATTCTTTCTATTTTACTTTTAAACTTGTATTGGCGCCCTTTAGGCAAAAGAACGTTAATTTATTTCACATGAATATTGTTGAGTTTTTTTGAGGTGAACACCACGACCTCAGTCCCAACTGAGCTACCGAGAGCATTTTAGTTTGTAACAAAAAACCGTTACAGATTAAGCGGCGCGACCAACGCGGGGCCTGAGTTTTTTATTGTTGTTTAAATTTCTTTTGCCTATAAATAAAGATAATTTTTTTTGAGTTTTTTTAAATCTTATATCCTTGGTTCATAACTAGTTAAAAAATTAAATACTTAAAAATAAATCAAGATAAATCTAAGATATTTAAATAAAGATAAATAAAGTCAAATATTATTTAATTAAAATAAATGAGAACAAATATAACCTAATAAAATTGATATAAAAATAATTTTTGCATTTATGGAGGTAAATTTTAATGCTAAAAGTAATAAGGCGGTTTTTTTTCTTCTTATATGGCATCTAGTACAGTTTAAACATACAAATAAAATTATTTGTGTTTTCTCTTTTTAGATTGTTTTGAATTGAATATTTATTATTGTTATTTAGGGGCTCAGCAAAACGAGAGTTTTTCTTAGTGGCAAAAAAAAGGCTAAATCTAGATAGAGTTTTACCCAAAAATATTTTTAATAATTTTTTTTGTTTTTTATTTTTTATTCTACGTGGCCAGTATTGATTTATATATAGATGGTACCTACCTAAAGTTTTATCAGCCATATATTTTTTTTGTATATTGAATTTTTTACTAACAATTTTGGTGTTGGGTATTTTCGTGATTGAATCTTGAGTACGTTTTGATCAGTCTGTGCGGGGACCGATTATTCATTTTAATGTTTTTGCATACGTTCCACTAAATTAAGAGCGAGTTATGAAAACTATATTTTGAGATTTTTATTTTTTTGTATTTTTTATGCAGGGCGCTCGATGGTATTTAAAGATACTGCAGTTCGATTTTAAAGTTTTCTTTGTTAATTATACGACGATTGCGACTTAAAAAAAAATATATATAAATAATATTTTTTGCATTCTTTTTTTAATTTTTTTTGTTGCTAAATTTTTTTTAAATTTTAAAATGAATATCCGTGATATCGATTTAATGAGGCCTATTCATTTAACTCAACCGGAGTTATCTTATGAATTAAGAATTCGTGGAGTTATTGCTACGAGACATCAAGATGCAGCACAAAAACGAAAAATGTTAAGTCGCAGAATACAAGCGGATAAAAATCGAAATCTTTCTTATTCGGATCCGCAGTATGAATTCGAAAACGAAAAAAAGGTTATCGAGGAAACCTTAGTAGCTTTAGAAGTTTTAATTTCGGAATTTGAAGGACCACAAACAGACTCTGCTTTTCAGCGCTATCGATCGCGATTAATTCATATTTCGAATCGTATTTGTCGGATTATAATCCCTCTTATAGACCAAGACTCTGTCATTATTAATTTTAAGCAAGAAGCTTATGCAAAATATTTAGAGTTAGAAGCTAACCTTTTTGAAAAAGCTGATATTTTTGGACAAAACAACAGCGACTCGAACCTAACGTTGAATCAAACCGTTCTTCCTGCTCCAACCCCTATCGTTACCCCTGTTTTTACTCAAAGCAAGTCAATACCTGTTCATCAGTGGAATTTGTCATTTTCTGGCGAAGCAGATTATCATGTTGTTCTAGAATTTTTAGATAAAGTTGAGGAATATTGTAAGTCCCGTCGTGTTTCAAAAATAGAGTTATTCGAGAGTGCTGGAGAGTTATTTTCAGGACCTGCGCATAACTGGTTTAAATCTGCTGTTAATAGAGCTACGAATTGGGAATCATTAGTTAAAATTTTAAAAACCGATTTTTTGCCTGAAGATTTAGACGATTTAATTTGGGAGGATATTAAAGCAAGAAAACAATATAAAACAGAACCTTTTCATCTTTTTGTTGCTAATATGGAGTCATTATTTAGACATTTAGATAGACAACCCTGCGAAGCCACAAAGTTAAAATACTTAAGGAAAAATATGTGTGATTTTTATAAATCTCCTCTAGCTTTGGTCAGCATTGACTCAATCCTTTCTTTATTGGAAAACTGCCGAAAAATAGAAAATTCAAAAACGACAGATGGCTCTTCTCTTCTCGTTTCTTCTTTCCACTCAAATGATCGAGACAATTTTTGTGAACCATCAACGTCTGGTTATAACCAAAACCAAAACCATAAAAATAATTTTAAAAATACATCCTTTTTATCTGGAAATTATCGAGGCAATTTTAAAAACAATCGAGGTCGTGGCAATCAGCATGGCTATCTGAATACCAATCATAATTTAAATTACAGTAACCAGTACAATAAATTTAATTCGAATCGTGGCAGATCTTATGGAAATCATCATGACTATTCGAGTAGCAATCATCATTCGCAGTCTAACAGTCAACGTAATAATTTTAGTAATCATCGTGGTAGTTTTCGAGGTAATTTTAAAAATAGAAATTCGAGTAGAAATCTTCAAGATAATTTAGATCCGAGTAATAATGTGACTTCTATGAATACTTCAGATACTAATAACAATCCTAATACAGTTCAATCTAGTGACTCTTCTAAGATAGTGTGTTGGAATTGTGGATTACCCAATCATGTTTTCTCGTCATGTAAAGCTCCGAAAAATAAATTTTGTTACCGATGTGGAAAATCCAATGTAACAACTCGTGATTGCAATTGTTCAAAAAACTAGTTTCGAGGACGTTTGGTAACGGTCGACGAACTCCTTGTAATTTTAAGGCCGAGAATAATAAAAGAAAATTTTTTTGTCAGTTTGAATGGGACAATTGGAAGAAATTTGTTTATGATTTTTATAAGAAAGTTAAAGTATCGGAATTTGGTAATAAAGCAAACTTAAGTACCGTTGAATCGAATTTGGTTTCTAATGATAGTTCTTTAGCTCCATTATTTGTTAGTTTACCTCATGATAATAGGCCTTATATTGTGATAAATATTTTTGATACATTAGTTACTGCACTTTTAGATAGTGGTGCAAACCACAGTGTGCTTGGCAAGAAATCTTTAGACTTAATAACAAAATTTGAACTTGAAGTTGACAGTTTTGGAAAAAATAACCCGGTGTACACAGCTAGTGGACAACCACAAGAAGTTGTGGGTGTAATCTATTTGCCGATATGTGCTGATAATCTATGTAAGATTACAAAAGTTTTAGTTGTACCTTCATTATCGCATGGATTAATTTTGGGGAGTGACTTTTGTCGAAACTTTAACGTTAAGATTGATTTTGAGGATAATTCTTGGACAGTTTGTAGTTCTGTCAGTAATTTTGTTTTCTCTGTTTCTTCGGAGGACAAAGATACGTCTTTGGGCATTGAAAGTCAAAACTTTTCAGAAAGTGAGTTGCGAGATATCGAAAAAATTAAATTAGCTTATGAAGCTATCAGTTGTAAAGATAAACTAGGACGCACAGATAAACTTGTATTTAATATTGATACTGGAGATGCTCCACCATTCAGAGAACGACAATATCCTTTGTCACCTTTTATGATGAACATACTAAATAAAGAACTAGATGAAATGCTCGCCTTAAATGTGGTTGAACCATCACATAGCTCTTATAATTCTCCAGTCTTGTTAGTTAAGAAAGCAAACGATGAATACCGATTCTGTTTTGACGGACGTCGTCTAAATAAAATAACAAAGCATTATGCATATCCTCTGCCTAGAGTAGATACTATTTTAAACACTTTGCGTGATGCACGTTATATCTCTTCCATTGATCTTAGAAAAGCTTTTTGGCAGATACCCCTGCACCCTGATTGTAAAGAAAAAACTGCTTTCTCTGTACCAGGTCGTGGTCTATTCCATTTTAATGTTGTTCCGTTCGGTTTACGTAACTCTGCTCAATGTCAGCAAAGTTTAATGGATAAAGTTTTAACCCCGAAGCTTTCTCCTAAGGTGTTTTGCTATTTGGATGACATAATTGTTACTTCCAGTAGTTTTTCTGAACATATTTCACTGTTATATGAAGTGTTAGAAAAATTGAAAAATGCAAATTTAACTGTTAACCTTGAGAAATGTCAACTTTTTAAGTCAAGTCTCAAGTACCTTGGTTATGTAGTGGACTGCTCGGGATTACGTACCGACAGTGACAAGGTTGCTGCTATAGTGAATTTTCCTCAGTGTAAAACTACTACTGAAAACAAACGTTTTGTTGGTATGGCTTCTTGGTATAGAAAGTTTATTAAAGGCTTTTCTACTCTTGTTTCACCGTTGAACGATTTGTTGAAAGGTAAAAAGAAAGGACAAACTGTGAAATGGACTCCTGACGCGGATAGTGCTTTTGTTAAGTTAAAAGAGGCTCTAGTCTCTGCTCCAATTTTATGCAGCCCCGATTTTGATATTCCTTTTATTATTTAGGCTGATGCTTCTAATACCGGTTTGGGCGGTGTGCTTTTGCAAGAAATAGATGGCTCAGAAAGAGTTATAGCTTACGCTAGTAGATCTTTATCTCGAACAGAACGTAATTATACTGTGACTGAAAGAGAATGTCTTGCTGTAATTTTTTCCTTATCAAAATTTAGGCCCTATGTGGAGGGTACGGCAAATCTAAAAATTATTACCGATCACAATTCACTTTTATGGTTAAATAATATGAAAGAACCAACTGGAAGATTAGCCAGATGGGCCGTTCAATTGCAACAGTATGATTATACTATTACTCATAGAAAAGGATCATTAAATGTAGTTCCAGATTGTTTGTCCAGGATCCCTTCTGATAATCTAGTTAATAACGACCATGAGAATGTTGATGTTTTAGCTTTGACTAATTTTGAGACACAGAAATTAGATATCCGTTTAGAAAACCTTGACCCTTTTTATTTAAAGATGCAACAAGATATTTTATCAAAACCTGAAAAATTTCCTAATTGGTGCGTTAAAAATAATTTTGTTTACAAGCACGTTCCCTTAAAAACTAAATTTAAATCTAATTTGACCCCCTGGAAAATTTTAGTTCCAAAAAGTCAAGTTCAAGAAATAATTAGAAAACATCATGACCCTGTTGTAGCAGGTCACTTTGGATTTTTTAAGACCATTAGTAGAATTCAGGAAACTTATTATTGGAAAGAAATCAGAAAAGATGTAGCTAAATATATCAGATCTTGTGTAGTATGTGGAGAACAAAAGGCATCAAATGAAGCTAGAATGGGTTTAATGGGTGCTGAGAAGTCTTGTAACTTTCCATTTCAAATTATTGCAGTAGATATTATCGGTCCTCTGCCTAGAAGTCGTTCTGGTTTTAGTCACTTGTTAGTTGTGGGCGATTGGTTTTCTAAGTATACAATATTACATCCTTTAAGAAAAGCTGAAGCAAGTAAGATTTGTCAGTTCATGGAAAAGGAAATATTTTTGGTACATGGAGTACCCCAATTTATTATCTGCGACAATGGCAGCCAGTTCGCTGGAAAGGTTTTTAAGAAAATGGCCGAAAAATATGAAGTTCAGAAAATTTGGTTTAATGCTCGTTATCATCCCCAGACTAATTTTGTTGAAAGGTCAAATAGAGTAGTTGGTACAGCTATACGTAGCTATATTAAAGAGCATAGAGATTGGGATCAACACTTGTCAGAGATACAATTTGCTATTAATTCATCGGTTCATGAAGTTACACAGTTTAGCCCTAATTTTATGAATTTTGGTCGCAATGTTCCTATTACTGGAAAGTATTATGGTGAAATTATAGATACTGAAGATCTTGAACTTTCCAGAGAGCGCGTTGAGTTTTGTGATAATTTAAAAGGACTTTCGGAGATATATGAAAATGTTAAGAAAAAGCTTCATCAAGCATATGAGAAAAATAAACGCCAATATAATTTGAGAAAACGTGATGTTCAGTTTAATGTCGGAGATAAAGTATGGAAGCGTAATAAGGTGTTGTCTGACGCATCAAATCAATTTGCTGCCAAATTGGCAAAGAAATATGTTCTATGTAAGATTTCTAAAAAGATTTCTCGATTAATATATCGGCTAGTTCATATTGACGGTTCTGATGCAGGCGAATGGCACATTAAGGATTTGAAGCCTTATCTTGGTTCGAATTCTGACGTTTCCGTAGGCTCTGATAATTAGTTTTGAGTATTTTGTAGGCGGTTGAGTGTTATTTTCGAAAGGAAAAATTGAAAATTAAGTACCGAGTTACATGTTTTAGAGTGACCAGAATTTTGAGTAAAGATACAAATAAGTTTCGTCGTGAGGAAGTGTATTTGGGTACCCTAGTCATTTGCGAATTTCCCCTGTGTAAGACTGCAGTCGATTCCCCATTGGCTTATTGATATTGTTTAAGGTATATATTTTCGATATCTTCGATTTTTGAGTATGAGCAATTTGGTTATCATGTTTTAGTTGCCTTGTGAAGTCTTTGTAGATTAGTCCCTACTTATTTTGTCCCTTTCCTAATTTAGACTGACCGATAGTGACTCCAATTTTGGCGGGTGATACACGAAAGATATCAAGTTTCTATAAAGAATCATTCCAAGGAACCCCTATATGCACATAAAATGAATTGGTGTATGCTCATAAATACCTTTGGTAATGAATACCTGGCCAGTATTTGTTTCATAGCAACTTTCTCTTAAGTTAATATTTTTTTTACCACTTAGGTTAATAGTTTGTTAGTATAGATGTACAATTTAATCCTATGGAAATATTCTTGTTTCTAACTTCCCATTTTTAACTAGTAGTATCCATACTGCATAAATAAAATTTGTTTTTCCCCAAATTTTATTCTTTTAGGAGAGGGGTGGTGTAACGATTTTTTTCTTAACCCTAATAGCAAGTAACGTTTTTAACAAAAAAAATTAAAATACTTGTAAGACCCTGTACAGGTGAAAATGAATCAAAGAATTATCCACATATAAAAAAAAAACAGTATCGTCGAGGGAGCGATCCTCCGGTGTCTGCGTGTCGGGCGTTGTCCTTTGTCGCCTTGTCCACTGGACCACGGTGCTTCATGATAAAATTTGTTTCAACAAGCGTTGTTTAGAGTCGCTTTACGGCACGTTCCCCACTTCGTCGTCACGCGGCTGTATTCAGACTGATCCAAGCTGCTTTGTTCGGTCAGGGAAACCCGCCGTCTCTTTTCAAATGCACGTAGCCGAGAGAGTCAGTTACATGCGGATTCTTGATGCAGTTTAACTTCTATATGGTAACCGAACTACTTTAGTTTTTGTGATAGCAAGGTCTCGTTAGATCGCAGGATTTTGTGTGTTTCAGAGAGCATTATAACACCGTTATAATATGTGCTAATAAAATATATTAAAAACTTATTTTAACCAAGCATAACTGCTACTCAAAATGTTGTAAAACTTACAGAAATTGTACAGTGTTTTGTAACAGAGTTAGTTTCGTGAAAAATGCTGGTGTGATTAAAAAGGTGGACCATTGTTCATTACTGGTGAGTTTGCCTAATTTTTTTATTAGACTTTTTGCTGAGAACATAAACTTTTAATTCTATAGAAACATAAAATACTATTCTGAAAATTGATTAAACTTAAACGCATTTCTAAGACAACAATTACCTTTTTAGGCCATTCCATTTTATGAAAGCCATTCCATTTTATGAAAGCCATTCCATTTTATGAAGCCCATTCCATTTTATGGAGCTCGTTTTCTGGGATCCGTATATGTTTTGAGACCCGTACATCACACATACTTTGAGCAGAAGCCCGTAATTGTTTACTGAAGTAAAAGCCATGTTGTACTAGTCGATGTTACTGCTTTCTTTTTGTTTTGCTGTCCCGTTTTGAAATCTGTTTTGTTGAAGTACCGACCACCCAACCAACTCAAATCTTTTGAGGACTCAACCTCCAGCGTGGGATTTGGCAGATAAGATTTAATACTTATTTTTACTAACCATTTTATTTAACTGTGATATATTTCTTTTTTATAGCACTGGTTATTATTTGTTAATATTTTTGGTAAACCTATTTATTGCCCTTGTTAAGATCTGGCAACAATGCACCCTTGTTGAGTGGATGCGCATTTACCCTCCCAAGGTATTAATTTTTCTTAGGTCCCAAAAATATATTATATTTTTTTGTTTTTAGCCAAATAGGTACATACTTTTTATTTAGGTACTTCGATAATTTTTTGTTGTGGCTTGATTTTATCGTCCGTGTATTTTCTTCTTACTTTTTATTAACATAAAATAATAAGATAAATTCTTTTATTGAAATAAAAAACCAACTCTTTATAAATAGAAATTAAATTACATTCTTGAGATAATAAAAATAAATGGTAATGAACATTCTGTGATAAGAAACAAGGATATAAAATAATATTTTTAATCGATAGCTATATAATTAAGTATTTAGGTCAAAAGATCCTTATATATTTATTTTTTTGTAAATTTCCTTCTTGCAAGTCGGTTGCTGATAAAAATAATTAGAGACTATTTTTTAAAAAAACCTTTTGCGTTTTAATCAAACATTCACCATCTTTATTAATACTTAGTGAATAATACAAGGTTCACTAAGATCTCCATACATTCTTTCTATTTTACTTTTAAACTTGTATTGGCGCCCTTTAGGCAAAAGAACGTTAATTTATTTCACATGAATATTGTTGAGTTTTTTTGAGGTGAACACCACGACCTCAGTCCCAACTGAGCTACCGAGAGCATTTTAGTTTGTAACAAAAAACCGTTACAGTATATAATATCCCGCATTATAAATTGTAATTTAATATTTTTGAGCCGATTTTACGCGTGTGCAATTGTCAACGCGTTATTTTGGTGATTATTTAAATACAAATAAAAAAATTTTTTGACGCTCGATAGTTTCATTAGTCCCTACCCACATAAACAAAAACTAGAGCTACAGCCATACAGCGCTTTTAAAAAAGTGTTTCGTCTTTTGTTACAGTTTTAGACAAATAAACACAAGATTTTTAATGAAAAACTTTTTAAAACTCGAGTTTTGAGTTATTTAGGTTAGGACTATTTACAACTAGGGCGATGACCATTGAGATGTATAAGGCCCTGAAAGGGCCTTAGAGACGGAAAGAAAAGCCACTTTTTGTTGACCATATCCAATTTAGTTTCTATGGGCGGGTATTCCTTTTACAATAAAAAGAGAGATAGACATAATTGAACATGTGAAACGGACAAAGATAGGCTGATTTTTCATGCTAATAATACCCTAGATAATATATGGGTACTTTTATCTCTTTCACACTGACGGCATAAGTGCGACAGAAAAGCAGCTGTTTTATACAGGGGAAACTGATAGACAATGTTGTCTAAGTACGGAAATGAATTTTTTTGAATTTCGTGCGAGAATATTACAAAAATAAATCTTAAAAACGTATAAAAACAAGTTTAAAAGTAACTATTTGAATTCAACCATGGTGCGAAATTGTTTTTTGTGCACAAGAAGAAAAAAAATCGATGAAAAAACAACATTTCATGGGTAAGTCGTCTTGACGGATAGTTTTTGGTAAAACACGAGAAAGTTCAGTAGCGTCACGATAGATAGTTTTTTCTGCGACCGTGCGATTTTACCCTCACACATTTTAATTCAGAAAGTGTCACTTCCCCGCATTTATAAGATTATTTTTAAATAATAATTTGTCCTGAAATGTGTTGCAGTCTAGGACAACTGGGCGCCGTCAACTCGGCGCCACCAACTGGGCGGCAGGCCCAGTGATCGCCGGGCCAACTGGACGCCGGGCCAACTGGGCGCCGGACTAAAATAATTTTTCTTGATAAAATGTGCAGATGAAAAACAAAATAGATATATATTATTATTTATGCAAAAACATCTTTAAAAAATCCTTTACGTAATATTCTTGAAATTTGGTTTTGTTAGAGTTAAATCCATTAAGTCGAGTGTTGAAGTTTTGGTAGGTGTAGAGTTCTGGTAACCTGATAACATAAAATTTACGTTTTTGTTTACAAGAATGGCGGATCCAAAATGGCGGATTTCTTTATTTTTAAACCGATTTATCTCAAACTTGAAAGTTTGAAGTGTTTGGGATCACTTAGTACAGTTTTCGTCGTTGATCTTACAAACTGACCTAACTCATTTATTGTAATTTTATCAAGAGCAATTTCAAGTTTTCGGGAAAGTTTATATTGGATTTATATCACCAAAAATGTTCTTGGATCTAATGATTTTGGTGCTATTTAAAATTTTTTTATGAGTTACGAGGCTTTGTGAGATGAAAGAACGACACGAATAAGGTAGTAATTATGGTTATCTCAAAACTGCATTTTTTTGAGATACCTCAGTTTGTAAGATCAACGACGTTTTATCCTCAAACTTAAAAAAATTTAAATGGCGGACTTTCTTATTTATGCATCGATATGCATCGAATATGGAACTTGGCGGTGTTTCAAGTCGCTGATTATAATTTTTGACTCAAACTCATAAAAAATTCAAAATGGCGGATCCAAAATGGTGGATTTCTTTATTTTTCAACGAATTTGTCTCAAATGTCTCAAACTTGAAAGTTTGCAGTGCTTAAGGTCACTTAATACAATTTGTGACTCACACTTGCAAAGGGCAGACTTTTAAAGCTTAATACAAAATATGACTCAAGTTTCAAGAAAGAAATGTAATATTTTAAGCTTAAGACAAATCCGTTAGTAAATAAAAAAGTCTGTCATGTTGGATTTGCCATTTTGATTTTTTTATGATTTTAAGTCAAATATGATAATCAGCGAAGTCCACCATTTTGAATCCGCCATTTTAAATTATTTATTTAGAATAGAGTTTGAGTAAAGAATCATAATCAGCGCCAATTTCTATTAATTAACTGGTCTCAAGCACTTCAAACTATCAAGTTTGAGACAAATCGGTTTAAAAATAAAGAAATCCACCATTTTGGATCCGCCATTTTGTTTTTTTATGAGATTGAGTCAAAAATCATATTCAGCGACTTGAAACACTGCCAAGTTCTATATTTGATAAATATTGGTGCATAAATAAGAAAATCTGCCATTTTGGATCCGCCATTTTAATTTTTTTAAGTTTGAGGAAAAAACTGTATTCAGTGATCTCAAACACTGCAAACTTTCAAGTTTGAGACAAATCGGTTTAAAAATAAAGAACCCACCATTTTGGATCCGCCATTCTTGAAATAAAAAACGTAAATGGTATTCTTACCAGGTTACCAGAACACTAAACCTACCAAATTTCAACACTCGACTTAATAAATTTTGAAATTTTTGTATAAATAACATATTTATTTTGTTTTTTATCTGCACATTTTATCGAAAAAAAATAGTCCGGCGCCGAGTTAGCCCGGCGCCCAGTTCTCCCATTCCGAATTTAAATTTTTAGGTCCGAAATTTCATCTGACTCCAGCATAACTTGTAGTCCACCCAAGAAGAGAAGAGTTGAAGAAGACACTTGTTCAAAGAAAGAAAATATTTTACCTGGAAGGTACAACATTTGTAAAGTCCTAAAACAATAATTTTAATACATCCACTGCACATGCTAACAAATTCTTTTTACTCTTTTTTTTTACTGAAGAGAATTTTGTAACCACAGTATACACAAGTAAGTGTTCATGAATTATTTATTATTCAAACAGAAAATTGTTGATAAAAAAATGTTAGTGACCTTTTTTATCCAAGACAAGCCAATAGAATATTTTTGCGATGTTGCATGTGTCCGGACTTACCAAACCGAAATTCTATTTTCATCCCTGTCTTGCTCATTAAATTCTTACTTGTATGTGGTCAATTACGATAAAAGCTTGATATAATGGCAATTTAGGCCCATGCCGGGTCTACCCGTAGGATATAGAAGTCAATGGCGGTGACGGAAGATCAAATAATAGTAAAATTCTCATCCCTATAATAGACCTATTAGGACTGATGCTGCACTGAGGTGCAAACAAACCAAATCAAGTCATAGAAAATGGTGTCAAATTTACATAAAAAAATTGCCAAGGTCACGTCAAGGATATAATAGCTTTGGAGAGAGATTCTATTCACTTATTTGTAATGAGTTAAATCTGAACCGGACTATTTCTCTTTTATGGCTTTAGAAAAAGACTAATGCTCGACCACGTTTTGAGGAGGATCAAACCCCCTGTCTGCCCCTCAAGGAAACAAATGGCTTTAATATAGGACAATAAAAGTAAAAATTCGATAGAGTATGGAAGGCTACAAACGACAAACTAGAAAAAAAGTTTCTGCGGAAGGGCGCCATAAGCGTCTTGGCGTATTCCAAATGGGATGTTTTTTATTATAAATTGTATGCTTGGATGTCAGGCTTGACGTGATCTTTTTACGTAGAAATTCGGATTTATATTTTCTAAAACTTTTTAACATGTTATAAAGTTTCTGTGAATATATAGAAAAACTTTTAGCTTTCAATATTTAAATATAATAACAAATATATACAGGGTGTCCCAGATAAAAGTAAATACATGGGGATTTGCGAAACGGATACGATTTTGGTTAAATAATAAAAAAGTTGCGCTATTCGAAGCCTAATCAGATGTTATATCAAAATTAAAAAGAGCTACAAGGGTTCTCAAAATATCGAGCAAAAACTTAAAGTTAAAAAAATTAAATATCATGCAAATAAATTTTATAAAATGTCTATTAATCTTCAAGGAGAAATAAGTTAATTATCCAGGAGGTCAACAAATCTGGACAATATGATGATACAGTTACATGACACTAAACAACATTAAAGGCTTAAAAGACTTAAAATTAACATTTTTATTAAATAAAGATTTTTATTTAACAAAAAAAATTGTCGCGTTGGGGTATAGTCCTTGCCATACGCAGTTACACTTTTGTGACTAACATAACATAAACATAATTCTTAACCAGAAATATATTAAAAATATAAATATGTCATGATGGCATAAAATCAAAGGTGAAACTGTCATTGTCTCTGGATAAAAAGATGCTGAGTGTAGGTTGACAAAAAAAATGGACAGGTAAAAACAACTGAAAGACATGCCATTAAATATGAATAACAATAATTAATCTATTCAAAAATTGTGTATTTTTTCACTCTTTTTCAAAAATTAACTCATGATAGGAATAAAACATACTAATAAATTACCTTCTTTAAAGAATTTAGTTTGTCTGATTCTGTCCGCTATCTTAAATTTTAAGGTAATGACAAATATTAATAGTTGTTTTTAAAGAAAAATTGATCCAGAATGTGATCATTTTTATTTTATTAAAATCGGTTTAGTTAGTAATGAAGAATTTATCAAGAAAATATTGCAGACAAGGCACAATACTGGTTGAATCAAAGTTATTTTTTTGGTACCACTAAACCAATTTAAAATATTCGTTTTTTGTTTTGCTCGGCGAAAATAGGACTTGTTTACAAAAATAAAAAAATCTAAAACATTAGAATAAACGAGACTCTTTCAAGGGCCAACTGAAATTCTGTCTGCCAAAAATTATTTCTGAATAATAGCCTACCTAATCAATTCTTTGCATAAGTTTGTTTTATTAAAATTTCTGGTTTATTTTAAAAGTAATAATGAAAAATATTTTATCCGGTTTTTTTGATTTACCCGGTAGGTATTCGAACAAAACATAAAAAAATAGGATTTATTTTAGGCATAAAAACTTTTTGCCTTGGCTTTAAATAAATAAAAAAGTTTTTCTTTGAAGGATTTAAAACAAACAAGACCTCTAAACGAGCATTATTTACTAAGCTTCCGCTTTGTTAACTTGGATGTACTTACCTATTATTACACTAACAAGCCTCTTATATACCAACTTTGTGCTTATACAATATATAAGTAACGTTATAATAAGGTAAAAGTAAACATGACCTGCAATTCATAACGTTTGATTCTTGAAAACGATAAATAAATATACATTTTTATGCTTTAGAAGTCACCGTCTTGTGGAAGCATACAATTAAAGGTTTCCGGCTGGCTTTCACTCCTTGGCGGCGAATTCGCAACACCTATGAACTCGCGTAGCTTAAAATACTAAGCAGACACCATGAGCGTACGCAGCATGAAACTTAGGAAGGGCCAAATGCAAAAAGTTAAAAATGTAAAGGTGTTTATGAAAATAAACAAAAAAAGCTAATTCGAAAAAACGATCATAGATACACATCAGTTTTCTAAATCTTAACCTATTACAGTAAAACGAAACGACTGGAATCTTGAGCAAACCTGCTTCAAACTTCTTCTTCTTCTGAACCTAATTTCCGGTGTAGTGATTAATCTTTACCTAGACAGTTTTTTTCTGATTGGTATATGTTTAAAGGTGAAGTAAGACATTGGCTTTCTCGGCCATCTTTTACAAGCTTTTGTTTAAGAAAAAAAACTGTCTAGGTAAAGAAAGACTATGTTTCAGAAATTTCTTAATACAAATTACTAAGTGTTAGTTTTTTATAACTAAGTAAAATAAAGCTTACCTGTATAACGTTTAAAGTTCACTTATCGAAAAGTGTCATATTCAGGATAAATGTTTGCGAAGATTTAAAGCATTTTAAAAATATTGCTATCACAGGATTTAAAATGTTGTGTGTATGTTGGTGTAGTACTTATTTTTATGGCTTGACAACTATATCCTAAATCGCTTAGATCATTTTGTTGCATTTGTGGTAAGTCATTAGACGCCACATCGGAAAAATAGATCTAATGGCTCGAGTGTCGAATGTGCAGGCTATGCTTGATAATTTCGCTTGCTTTACTTGGCTTGGTAAAGCAGCGTGGCAAGAAGCTTTAAGTAATACAAGTATTGGTAAATATTTATTTTGTTTACTGAGGCAGCAACCTCACACCCTGCAATGACCAATAAGGCTTATGGTAGAGTAAACTTGTGTGGATGTAGCTGTGGTGTACGCAGAGGGGGGGCTTGAGGACTGAAGCCTTCCATCAGAACCACTGAATTTGCCAAACAATATGAAACTTAATAATAACTATAACGTATTTAGAAATAAGTGCAAGGATTTTCTTAACACTAAAGCTTTTTATTCAATTAATTAATTTTTAGATCAGAGTTACAATTAAGGAATAATTTTACACTCAAAATTCTCAATTATTATAAAAAAACAAGTAAATTAAAAAAAAAAACATTATACTTAAACAACATAATTAAACCACTTATATGGATTTATATATTTTTATATTTTTTAATTGATTTTTTCTACTATTATTATTAGCTATTTGTTTGCTTTGTCTACAAATTTTTATAATACTTTTTTTTCCATTTTTCCAAAAAATCAATATTAAAATGGATCGATTCTGCGTATCGATCCGCACTCGAGCCCCCCTTCCCAGGAATCATTTCTTCATACGCCATAGGATGTAGTAAGTACTTAGGTAGTTTTATTGGGATAAATATTTGCCTTTTAATGCTAACATTTATGACAAACACATAAATACAAAATTAAATATATCGTGCTGTTTCAACAACTAGACAATATTTGTTATAATTTAAATAGGTAAATTTAAGAAAATTAAATTATGTTTCTAAAAACCCAATTTCTTAACATCATCTCCATGTTTTTATAATAATTATACCTAAGAAACGCAGATTTATGTGAAATTTAAAAAATTATAGAATCTGTTTAATTTTCTAATTAAACAGGGATATAAAGCAAAGGCCGATCTAGGAACTTTATTTGGGGGGGGGGGGGGAATATCAAAATATATATTGCATCAAAATATTTTGCATAGTGACCAAGAGGTGTATATAGTTTGAGATTGGGGGGGATATCCCCTTTTTCCCCTCCCGTAGATCCGCGCCTGTGTAAAGGGATATCAATGAAAAATGATAATAAAACGCGACATATCATTTTCTGAGCATCAACATATTCGTAAGTTTTTCGGAGATAGCTGAACGCATTTACAATTTGATGTGTAAATCTTTTTCTTTTGATAAATAAATAAATACTCTGCCAATATATGGGCCCCTAAGCTCACACTAGGTACTATAGTTATAGTGTACGTGTGAGCTAATATAACTAAAAACTGAAATATATTTTATTTAACTCCAGACTAAATTACCTTTTGTTTGATACCACACAAGCCATGTTTCGACTAAAACTCAAATTTTTGAAATCTACCCCCACCCTTAAAAAAACAAAAAACTAAAATGTATTTTGTTAAACTCCGGACTCAATTACCATTCGTTTGATATCACACACGCCATATTTTCACTTAAACTCTAATTTTTAAAATATACCCCCACCCTTTTTTCTTAAATAAATTAAAATGTATTTTGTTTAACTGCAGACTCAATTACATTTCGTTTGATATCACACACGCCATATTTTCACATAAACTCTAATTCTTGAAATCTACCCCCACCCTTTTATTTGGTTTCTGTTCGGTGGATTTTGTTCATTTTTAAATGGGACCATCTCGCCTAGGTACCAAATTTCATTAAAATCGGCCAAGGGGTTTTTGAGTTATGCGCGTTGGTCGTTACAGACATAGAGACAGACAGACAGACAGACAGACAGACAGACAGACAGACATACAGACAGACAGACAGACAGACAGACAGACGGCGCAACAAAAAAGTTTCAAAATCATCTGAAACGCAAAGATATATAAAAAATTTTGAAATCGGAGCAACTTTTTTTTTCTCGAAAAAATTAGGATCACCATAGCTCACACTACTATAGTATAGTATATGTGTGAGCTAATATATATACTTCAAAGGCAATAAATAAAAGAGTATAGGTATTTATCAAAAATCTTATGTGGCTCTGCTAGTCTAGAGAAATCTGTATAATTCTTGGTCGCTCTAGTTTTTGCTACATCTTCACAGCTTATACAACTTTTATGTGTATTTTTTTATGATTTTTATTTAGTACTCGCCTTATATTTTAAGTTACTTACAAATCCGTCTTCATTATTACTTTTGTTAGGCGTCGGCAAAACTTACCTAAAATAAAATTGAAAGTAATTATTAAATTGTAAGGTACTGTGGGTAATAAAAATAAAACATACATAGAAATTTCACTGTTTCATTCACGGTTTGCGGCTTTTTCTTTTAAGTTAACTATTATTATTTTTCTTCCTTTTGTTTTTGAAGTTCTTTATTTATTAAAATCATGAAAACAAAATAGGCGGGTGTTTAAAAAGAAAAGCTTTTTTAAAAGTGTGTTTTTTGTGTTGGTCAGTTTAGCCTGTATATATATAATTTTAAACATACACGATAAATACGAATATGAAAAATAATTTCTTAATTATGTGCAGGAATCCAAGATTAAAGAAGAATATAATTTTTTAATATGCATGTACCTATTACTTCTTAAAATAGATATATTACTTTTTAAAATATTGAATTTCTGTAACATATATTAATAAATATTTAATAATTTTTCTTTCTGTATAATAATTAACGCTTGAAAGAATTAACTTTGGCATAAGTACAGGTGATTTAAAACTAACCGTCCACCCCTTTTAAACGATGAGGTTTTGATTTTTTAATAATCTCAAAAATTTTGTAAAATGGGTAGACCCTGTATGTATCACATATTTTATAGAAATGGAGACGTAACAAACTTATCAAAATCAAATTTCATTAAGTCAAAATCAAAGGAGGGAATATCGGTCCTCTATATTATATAGTTCAAATTATACCCATTTGTAATGACGTCATTTTTGTTTATCTTTGTTTAGTATATTATAAACAGCGGTGATAATAAACTTTTTAAAAAAAGTAGTGTCTATGATTTAAAAAGGTAGGTAATTGGTTATGTAAAGTATCCGTCACTGTTTATCAAAAACCATTGATTGGTAAAAAACTCTGCCAATCTATGGGCACCTAAGCTCACACTAGGTACTATAGTTATAGTGTGAGCTAATATAATCAAAAACTGAAATATATTTTATTCAACTCCAGACTCAATTACCTTTCGTTTGATACCACACAAGCCATGTTTTGACTTAAACTCAAATTTTTTCAATCTACCCCCCACCCTTTTAAAAAAAACTAAAATGTATTTTGTTTAACTCCAGACTCAATTACCTTTCGTTTGATATCACACACGCCATATTTTCACCTAAACTCTAATTTTTGACATCTACCCCCACCCTTTTTTTAAAAATAAACTAAAATTAATTTTTTTTAACTCCAGACTTAATTACCTTTCGTTTGATATCACACACGCCATATTTTCACATAAACTCTAATTTTTGGAATCTACCCCCACCCTTTTATTTGGCTTGCGTTCGGTGGATTTTGTTCATTTTTAAATGGGACCATCACGGCCCAATGAACCCAACTTAGGTACCAAATTTCATTAAAATCGGACAAGCGGTTTTTGAGTTATGCGGGTTGGTCGTTACAGACAGACATACAGACAGACATACAGACAGACAGACAGACAGACAGACAGACAGACAGCAAAACAAAAAAGTTTCAAAATCATCTGAAACGCAAAGATATATAAACATTTTTGAAATCGGAGCAACTTTTTTTTCTCGAAAAAATTACGATCACCATAGCTCACACTACTTAAAGTAGTAGTGTGAGCTAAATATCTACGCCATACGTTTTTTTCTCATCTGGTGACGTCATTACAAATGCGTATAATTTAGACTATAGCCTTGTTTAGAGAGAGACGCACCTTCCGTCTTTGTTAATGGACGGCAAGTAGTATAAGTAGTAGCCCGTAGATTGGATTGTTTAGTATACACTTGAAAACGGTTAGAGATACTTACTAACCGAAACGTCGTGTTCAAAATAAATAAAGACAATGTAAGGCTGAAATTTTACTTCTACTCAATCATTGTCTTACGAGTTTGAAACAAAGTGTATGACTATTTCTGTGTCAAATTGACTGTAGAAATTTGTCATAGTAAGCATGATTTCTGTAACTGGTTCGACATAATTTTATCAAATATGAAAAAATTGTAGGTGCAGTAGGTTGAAAAAAGATAAATGGATAGGTTAAAACACACCATGATTTGTTTGTAATTGGGTTAAGAGGCAATCAACTAGATTTACTACCACTAAGCAAGAGATGTAAAAAAAAATGTCCTATCCATTTTCTGAAACTGCACTAATTATTAATTTATATATTTTTAAATTTATCCTTTCAATCTTTAACCTGATTTGCTTATTCTTTATGATAAAAGGTAATAATAGAATTATTGGGTAATTTATATTTCTTAAATGTTTGAGATGGTCAATCTCAAAATTTTTAGACGCTTGTGTTGTTTTATCCTACCCCATGAAACAGTAAACATGACACCAAAAATATATTTTTTTAATAGGAAATAAATAATTCTTAAGTGAATAAAATTTCTGCATAACAGAAATAAATTTTACTTTTGTATGCTATAATCAGTATCAAAAAAAATCTATTTTTTCGTTCAACCTGCCCTACTTTTTCCTACCAATTGGGCCGCACCAGTGTTAGAACGTAAAGGTTAATGGCGATTCATGTGTGTACCTTTTTGCCTGGAATTCAAATCTAGTGTACTAAACCTTTTGATTTAAAAAGGTTCTTTTCGGCCGCCGCGTGGTCAGGTGCACCCCAGCAAGGGCACTTAAGGTGCATTTCTAATCGTGTTCGCTGGCAGAGTTGCAATCCGACACGTTCTAGGCATATGGGAATCAATGTAACCATTTCTAATGACGATCACCGTGTCCGCACGGTCCTTCGTGCTTGCAAACTCTGCGGCCCGTGCTGCCGTCCGTTCGGCGTACCAGACATGCGCAGTTCTATCACCTAAATGATCGGCATCGGAAATAATCTCGACGAGATCTTTTTGACTATATCTGTCTCCTATATTAGTACGAGTAAAAGAAAGATGAACACATTGCACATGCACTTGGGCGACCAAAAGAAATATGCATTTTCGAAAAATGTGGTTATGTCTGGAATGTTTATGATCTAGAATTTTCACTATTATATAAAGCGGCATGAACATCAATTACGCATGCGCTAACCATAGCACGCACGCTGGCACGCAACACGATTAGAAATGGCATAGCCCGTGACGACTCCCGTGCTGGCGTTCGTGTCGGCCCGCAAACACGATTAGAAATGTAGCTTTACTCGATTATAGCTAAAGTAATTTTAAGATTATAAAATGAATAAACGCTGGTTTTGAAAGAATAAGTTGAATCTTGATTTTTTTTTTATATACGACAAAAAACAATTTCATAAAAGCACTTTCTATATAACCAAAACCTTTCTTCTATATTGTTTATAAAAAAAGTAAAAACATTAGATATTAATAAAGAGACCGCAAAATATGAAACAACAAGAAGACGAGGCAAATAAAAGCGAAGATGATATGAGACAAAACGCAATATGCCTCAAATTTTGCGGGATCCGCACTCAAGCGCTGGCAAAATCTGTCCCATTTTTTTTCGATTTGAAAATAAAAAGTTGTTTTGCATATCCAAAGACTCTGCGGCAAAATTAGAGCAAATTTAATTATTTGCCTCACCGAATTTCAAATTAAATCCCTCGTAACAATCAATCGGAAAAACTCGTATTCAATTAGCGAAGATAGGTTCGTTAAAATCTGCATATTAAGCTGGAAAATTTTAGAAACTTTTTGTTATAATTTTAATGAACAAAATGTGATGATTCTTAAAAATATTTTGTTTGCAATTAATATACAGGGTGTCACTGAAATGGCGTAAAATATTCCGGGAAATGATGGTACCCCTTAAATTAGTAAAAAATGTTTCCATAATCATGGGTCAGAAAATGCATTTTAAGTGATTTACAGACGTGATAAAAAAACATTTTTTTTTCAATTGTAGGGTCAAAGATCAAGAAAGAATAAAGAAGAAACTGATTGCCATAAATTTTGGTCCTTTGTCAATTGATGATATCAAGAAAGTTTTTGCTATATCAAGACGGTAGTTTTTGCAAAGTTTAGGTGTACCTTTTTTCAAAACATGGGTTTGTTATAAACAACAAGTGAAATTAAACCTCTTTCTCTATACGCAAACATTCCAAGCATTGAACTACCGAAGACCACACATAAATTTTCGGAAAACTTCCATTTCAAGTCATCCAACTAATCTCTATAATTCCTCTTTACCCTTTTTAGAAAACTTAGCATTTTTTTCCATAAAAAGATACCTTATAGCAATAGTTTTTGAGAAAATTGAAGAAAAGGGTTTGTTGAGTGCATGTATGAGAAAAAATAAATATTAATTATCATAATAAATAATTGATCCATTAATATAATTGTAAACGGTCATTGCATTGAGGCCTCGACCCATGGGTAAATGGGTAGTATGGTAACAAACGAGCATTGACCAGTATGTAAACAGAAAAAAAAACTGGTAACCTTTGAGATCACACCAGATAACATCTATGGTAAAGGGGATGGAGTAATCTGGTGATTCTCTGAATGGATTCGGTGACCTGGCCATTCAGGAAATCACCACATGGGACAGGGTATTTGGAGTGCCTATCTATCTATCTATACAGGGTTCGTCAGCGATCGTTTGGGCATTGCAAAATATGTGAATTGAAGTAAGATCGCTATTTAAATAAATGTCACTAAGAGAGATAAATAGTTTAGCGCTGTTGTCAAGTTAGGAATTCAAGAAAATGGTTTTCTTTTCGTGATCTAATGACGTTACTCTTACCGGCTGAGTAGGCCAAAGACGGCCATTAATAAAATCCAAAAAACACTTTGATTTTAATTGCTGTTGCGTCATCTCTTAGATATCATTTGAACTGTGTGACTAATAATCAATACTGCGAATCCGTAATTAAGTGTACAAGTAGAACTTTCTAACATGCAGGCAGGTGGCACCACAAAAAAACACTTGAGCTAGGGTTACTGCATCACGAAGACGTAGTGTCTTCTTAGGGTAGCGACACGACAGCTAAATATTTTTGGTTATATGACAAATCTGACACTGTCAGGAGCTTTTTTGTGTTCAAAAAAATAAAATGGATTATAAATGTTATGTATAAAGAATTGTCCATCACACCCGGTATGTATATTTAGACTGTCCAATTAAACAAACCATTAAAATAATGCTTTTTCAGATTATCGAATATAAAAACTAAGTTTTTTATGATTTTAATATTTATTACTTTCGGTGAAACCAAAAATTACTTGACATGTTTTATATAATAAAATATAGAAAACTATTATGTTGGATTTTGTATCATGTAATAAATTTCTTTATGCACTCCATGAAATAAAAGTGTACGCTTAATCCCTTTTCTCAGGGATTAAGGTAGTATTTTTTATCCCCAGTGATTAAAAGTAACTTCTTTAAAACTATAAAGGCTATATATAGGTGTTTTGGATTATTTTATTTTATTAGAATACAAGAAGCTATTAAGATACACGATAACGGTTCTTCTGTTGCTAAGTTTACTTTGCTGATGACTTGGTTAGTTTCAATAATTATTGTGTCTTTTGCCATAAAATATTGCCTACATATAAACGAAGCATTTAACTTTCTTGATTTCTTCAGGATGTAAATCAAATACCTCTTCGGTGGAATTTTCATTTTCGGTACTCTCGGTGGCCTTTTTAATGTCCATCTCAAAGCAGGAATAGGGTATAATCTTTGGTCCATGTTTGTTCCATCTTAAAGAAATTTAATTCGAACTTTTTCTTGACTAAACCTATTTAGTTTGTTATGAAATAAATATTATTTTTTCCACATTTTTTCTATTTGTCTAATATCATGCTATAGCAACGCGTTCATAGCCAACCAAATAAACGACAACTATCACTGCCCTATACACTGTATTAATAAATACCGGAGGTTGTCTTGCTAACCCTAGAGTACCGGTTAGTGGTTTTATTTTATGATTATTATTATTTTTAGTATACTGGGTGTCATAATTTAGGGGCCATAATGAAGCAGGTGATACAGGAGGTTATTTCCGAGAAAAAAGTCTATATAACATGGGGGCAACACACATCTGTTTTTAAGATACAGGATTTTTAAAGTTAGAAGAGTGCGGGGACAAGGGTTTTATAAAAAAAGGAAAATCTGTCACAGACAGCTGAATACTCAGCTAATTGTGATTCAAAAATGAGGTATTCCTTTTTTCGATAAAATTCCAAGTTGAGGAGATACCGGCTGTCAAAATTACCTCCAAAAATGTATAAAAAATAATAAATTAAAAAATATAATGCTTACTTATTCTTTTAAAAAATATCAATAATATTTTATTATTATGTCCCGCTAGAGACTTGTTATTATCAACAAAAAATATTTAAAAAAACATTGAATTTAATATGACATTTATAAAATTTATACCAAAAAATAGTTTTCTGTAACTACTAATTTTTTCCAAAATAATTTTTATTTCACTTTATTGATCTTGTAGTACAAGACTTTACCCAACTTCATATTTTTACTGAGTTTTTTTAAAAATTTATCATCAAAAAATTTTAAAAAATTGCCAACTTTGATGCTCTGTATCTCGACAAAGTAAGAGGAAGTTTTTTGTCAGACATGACCTCCTCTATCACCTGTTGGCCTATGGCCCCTAAGTTATGGGACACCCTGTATAAACCTTGGCATTAAAATCCCTTTTAGTTACTTAGCAAATTATAGCCGTCCTTTCCGCCGGTTTTGAAAATTCTCGCCGCGGGATTAAAAGTAAACACTGTAGTGTCCAGGTTTATAATATGCCTTCAATTATTTTATTACGGTGTAAAAGATTGAAAGTACAAAAGGCCGAAAATACAAAAGGTGAAAGTACAAAAGATCGAAAACATCAAGGCACAAAAAGCCGAAAATACAAAAGATCGAAAGTACAAAAGGTCGAAAAACAAAAAACCGAAACTACAAGGGGTCGAAAACACAAAAGCTCGAAAGTTCAAAGTGACGAAAACACAAAAGCCCGAAAATACAATAGGTCAAAAAACAAGAGATAGGTACTTTAAAAATTCCGAGGTTAATTTACAAAATTGTCCAAACATAGCGTGTGGGTACTCTAATTATTCCGAGGTAAGTTGAAGAGTCGTCCATGGAAATTCCGAGGCAGGTCACGTGGGCTGTCGCTACCCATGTAGACGCTAGGCTACCAGGATGCAGTGACCCTACACTTGGGCGGCATTTAAGCGCGACTTTAATAATAGATTAAGGTTATTGTGTAATTAAAAATTATTAAAAAATTGAATTTTTCTCGATTTAATGTTTCCCGATTAAAGCTAAAATAACGAAATAAATAATAATGACTATTTCTTCGTCTTTTAAAAGTGGAAATCTTGTTGCGTTTGCTCCTGTTTAGTAATAAAAAATTTTGAGTCACAGCGGCAACGCTCCTGAATACGCTCGTCTTTGGTCCCTTACTGACTTCTTGCTTTCCATAAGTTAATCCTTTTTTATACACGTTTTAGAAAGGCTAAACGTTCGATGGCGAGCACTGTATACTAGATTATAGAAATTATTATGTGAGTCGAACACAGAAAGACAGCCTTGGTGCCAGGTTAGATCCTTTAAGGGTGTTAACCGCCACTACCGTACAATCATACATTCGTTCATTCAACCTACCCTAACCAAACCTAACCTCACCGAACTTTCTTCATATAGATTTTCGGAGCCATGTTTATAGGATCTGTTTTAAATCAATTTGAGGAGTATTCTATTTTACTATCATCCTCCGGAATAATCCTGCATGAAATAGCAAAACCACGATTGTTGACAGAAATGTAATGAACCCCCGTCCACACACGGACGTGTCGTAAAATGTGGTTTAGGGTATGTGATAGACGGTAAGTCATTAATTTTAAAAATCTTGAGTGGAATAATGATTGGTTTCGGAAAACTTAGTTTAAAATTATTCATTAAAAAAAAGTCTAAAAAAAACTGGCTCGCAAAGTAGTAGTTTATATAATTTTCCATTAATACCTTGGAATATAGGCCAAGTTTTTTTGTTGTTACAATGTCATTAATATCCGCACAAGACTTAAAAATAAATAAAAAATATAATGCTTTTGTTTAAAAATGGCAGCCATATTTAAACCTCCAAACGTCACTAGGAGATATCCAATAAAAACGGTGTAAGTCAGTGTCAGCTGTCCGCTATATTTTACATGTTAATTATTTAGACAAGTTAGCGATTAAACCGTTTTTCAATTGTTTTTGTGGATGTGTTACCGAAAACATATTCTAATATATCTTGTGCTTTTTACAATATTTAAAGTTAATTACGTATTTAATACGGTAATGCATCTACAGATATAGTATTAGGTTATTTATGTATTATTTAGCTTTAAAAAAATTTTATATTATTTTTTTATCGATTATGGATTATTTCTGTAGTTTTTCGTACTTTAAACCACCCTTCAGGGTGCAAATTGAATCCCAACAGCCTAAGGAGTAAACTTCCAAAAAATGACATTTCGTTACAAATTTTTTATGTGGTTTTTCTTTATTTTGAAAGTTATTTAAAATTTTTATAAGTTCAAACTTATTGGGAAATGCTTATTGTGCTATTGCACATTAGCGTAAACCAAATCTTTGCAGTGATTTGACCTCTAAGTATAAAGAAAATACACTTAAACCAGCCGATATAAAGTTCATAGATTTTAGAACTAGACCTTGGTCTAAGTGATAAGTTTTAAGATATTAGTAAATACTGGTGCAAATGTTCACATATGTGCGCAATGCGAAGGTTCAAGGAGATACTTAGTTTGCAATTAATAATAATAAAATAAGTACCTTCCATAATAGTGTTCTAAGTCCATAAAAAATATAGACAAAATTAAAATGAACAAATTACCATTCGAAGTAGTGTTTTTTTAACCAATTGCTTTTCGAGCTAATTACTACTTAAATAAATAATGACCAACATTACCAATTTTCAAGGAATATTTCGGGACCCATTTCAAACGTTACAAACATTAACATTAACTACCTGCAAAGGTATTATTTTGAGCACGTGAGCAAAAAAAACAAAAAAGCAGTTGCAGTTAATGGGTTGGAATTCCAAGGAAAAGGACATTGGAAAAAACAAAATAAACTTTTTACACACTTTTTAAAATGAAGATCTTCAATTAGTGAATTACTATAAAAAAATTTACTTATTTTAAATATATTTTATTTTTATAAGAAATTGTTCTATCCAATACATATTATTATATCGTAAATTATATTTTATGGGTTGTACGTTCAAATAAATTATTTTTTTGGAAAAAATGCTGAGAACCGTCGCGTCGGTCGTATCTTACCTAAACTATATAGTAGAGTAAATTTGTAGGGTATTTCAAGAAAAAGCTGCAAAAAGGGTATTTTTGGCGTGGTAGTAGCTAACATCAAAAGCTAAATTTTCAATCGAGGATCCCCTATTTTCCGGCATCAGAATCCAAGATGGCGGCTGCCAAAGTTAAGAAAAAAAATGAATACCCTGTTTTAAGAGAAATTAAATTAATTTTGACAAATTTACTTTAAGTGGGACTTCCTCAATTTAAAAATATAAAAAAAAAATTTAACTGTCACTTTAAAATAAAATGACGGCTACATTTAAAAAAAATCGTTTTTCTTCGATATTTTATTTAATTTTTGCACGATATTTATTTTTAATACCTTCTATTAAAGCCACTGACCAGCTCTTTACACATACCGAAACAAAAATGATAAGTTTCCCAGCCGACACAAAGATGGCGCTTAGTATGTCAAAAATAAAAGACACCTTTATAACCTGTGGACCAAATTAAATTTTTACAAAAAAAATTGCATTTTATCAATAGTAAGCCAAGTTTTGTAAAAATTTATAAAAAGTTACAATTTGACATTTAACATTTTAAGATGGCGTTCTGTTCTTGTTTGACACAACTGGTATTGCCGTGTAATATATCGATTTATACTAAATAGGGGTCGCCGATTTTAAATATTTCATAATAAATGACACATGTCTATTATTAATCAAGATGGCGGCCTTCAAAATATAAAAACAACAGTATCTAATTGGTTTGGTAATTTTGTTTACCAAGATATGTAGTTTTATATTACTCTTAATTAGTTTTAAATTATAATGTACAAAAAAATATGATTTATTTATTTTTTAAAGTTGGTGGCCGAAAAAGTAAAAAAAAAATCATTTTGTTTGTTTTTTCAAAATTTAACAAAAAAAAAATTGAAAAAACAATACATCTCGTTAAACAAAACACAGTTATTTTTAAAATGTCAAAAAAGTTGACATGTGCCACGTACCGGGTGATTTGATTGAATTGACCATATTTTAACTAACAGCAACGTTTAAATAAGCAAAGTTAAAGAATTTTTCCTAAATCATCAGAATCTAATGTCAAAAATGACATATGTCATACACTTGTCAAGCTTTTGACATATGGTTTATTCTTTAAACAAAACACCCTGTATATAATTTTTTTTATTGATAAGGCTCCTTTTTCTGATTCAAAAATATATAACATGTTGACATTTAGTCCAGCCGTTATTGAAATATTTGCATTTTAATAACCTAAATAAACAATAAGTTTTTAATTGTCAAGAAACTGTCATTGGCCTTAATGGATTTTGACCAAAATCTAATTAGCTCGTCAAAAGGTCGAACGCTATTTTACCTGAAAATTTTATGAAAATCGGTCTAAAGGTTTAGGAGCTATCGTATTACAGACAGAAATAATATACATATACCCAAATAACACATTTTCGGCGTTATCTCAAAAAAAAATTAATCGTCGAAAACAAAACCTTTACTAGCCATTGCTGCGTGGGTAGGCTAGGAAGGTAAAATACTCTGCCAATTTATGGGCACTTAAGCTCACACAAGATACTATATTTATAGTGTACGTGTGAGCTAATATAACTAAAAACTGAAATATATTTTATTCAACTCTAGACTCAATTACCTGTCGTTTGAAACTACAGCCATGTTATTACTTGAACTCAAATTTGTGAAATCTACCCCCACTTAAAAAAAAAAAAACTAAAATGTATTTTGTTTAACTCCAGACTCAATTACCTTTCGTTTGATATCACACACGCCATATTTTTACATAAACTTAATTTTTCAAATCTACCCCCACCCTTTTATTTGGCTTGTGTTTGGTGGATTTTGCTCATTTTTAAATGGGACCATCTCGAGCCAAAATCCAGCTAAGGTACCAAATTTCATTAAAATCGGGCTAGCGGTTTTTGAGTTATGCGCGTTGGTCGTTACAGACAGACAGACAGACAAACAGACAACACAACAAAAAAAGTTTCAAAATCATCTGAAACGCAAAAATATATAAAAATTTTTGAAATCGGAGCAACTTTTAAACTAAACTAAAATTAGGATCACTATAGCTGACACTACTATAGTATAGTATATGTGTTAGCTAAATGTGTAGCTGATAAAAATCGCCAGCGCAACGTGATATTATTACCGCATGTTGTTTCTTTCCAAAACTTATCTATTGGATATATTTGTATTTTTTGCATATCACAAGGTAATAATATTAATAATTAAAAAAATAGCAACAATAATAACTAAATAAAATAACTTAATTGTATTTAATAAACTGTATTAAAAATTACACAATTAATATTGGATAAAATAAAAAACTTCCTCCAAACCTTTCTGTTCCGGGAGGGTTCCAAGAATCGATGCAGTATTACCCCTTTGAATAGCTGAGCTAATTAACTGGGTAATAAAGCTCCTGGTTAGTGATTTGTTACAAGAGTTTTTAAGTCTTTCAGAAATTTCACGAACCAGTCGCCTTGCATCGTCTTAGTTGCCGCGCTTTGATCACATGTTTATAAAAACAAAATAGTATGCATCATTTGCGTTTGCAGACATATTTTGTCAAAAATCACTTAAATTTGGACTCTGAAGCTTTACCCTTAATTCTTGATTAATTAATGTTAAAACATGAAATTTCGATATTGCCCTTCAAAAGAAAATATCGTTTTCAGTGTACATTTTCTATAAGTTGTAAATATCAGTAATTATTGATAACGAAATGTTTTTTATTTTGATATACTAAAGTGTATTCTTAATTGTGTGTCATGGGCGCACCCAGGGTAATATAAAATACGACATGATGAGGTCTCGGGCCCCCCCAAGAGGCCTGGGGCCCCCCCAAGACATATTCCTGGGTGCGCCACTGTGTGTGTAATATGTCTTGTTAATAAATTGTGTATTCTGAACTATATTATATTTAGCTATTTGTTATATATTATTTTTAACAAATACATTTGTTTATTTTTTAAGTAAGCCACCAACCATTAAAATAATAACTTAAAAAATTTCATAAGACTGAGTCAATGTTTTATTTACAGTTAGCCTCCTATAAACAAAAAACTGAAATGAAATTTCATTGATATTAAAAATATTTTACAAATTATTTATCTCGGCGTGATATTCAGGTAGTAATAATTCTTGTTTTTTCCAGTGTATTCAAGTCAGAGCACCAAATATATAGCCAACATATTAAACAGCTACATGCTCCCAATTATAGCTACAGTAACCAGGAGGACGGTATGCAGTTTGCAAACTACGAAACTCAAATTAAACATCGTAATGCAGATAAGGTTTATCTAGAGGACAACAATAAAGTTCACTAGGGTCGGTTGTACACTGTTTGCCAAAAAAATTAGTACACTATAAACAAGTGAATTTTGATGATTCTTGCTGCACATGTTTGGTCTTTCAATACAAAGAATTAATAAGAATTTCAGGTAGGTACGGCGAATAACAACTTTGATACATTTTTAAGGTTTTAATTTTCAGTAAATTTTATTCATGTTTTTCACGTCAAAAAACAAACGCTAATTTAAAGACATGTTTATTTCTGTGTTTTCTATAGAGGCTGTTAATGCATAACATACTAATAATAGGGACATTTTGCATGATTGCATGTCCCATTTTTCACTTATCTTTTATTTGAGGCATGCGCAATTACCTAGTCTGAACTTTATCCCTTACCAAAGGATAATGATTGACCTTACTTGTGTTCGAATAATGCATACATTTCATGGTTCATTTCCTGACCAAAAAAAAAACACAAAACAAAAACTTAGGTTAGGATAGTGAAATCTACCAATCTTAATGTGGCCAGTAAACCCCCCCCCCTCTCGAAAACCCCCAAAAGCTAGTTAATTCAAAATGCAAATTTTTCGACTTGTCTCCGTTCCGAGAGAATTATTTTAAGAGATACCAATGCGGGAACCCGAACAATAACTTAAGTTCCGTGATGCAGGGTAATCCAAAGACTTAATTTTATGTTAATTATTGAAAATTATTTTTTATAAAACTGGTAGCATGGGCGCACCCAGGGGGGGGCCCGGCGCCCGCCCCCCCCCCCCAAGCCTTAGATTTTTAATATATTTTCTACACATTTGATGATAAAACAAGAAAAATACCTTAAAATTTGACATCAGGAGGATTCGGGCCCCCCCCAACCCCAAGCAGTGGCGTAGTTGCGAAAAGTGAATGAGTTTTTTTTTTTTTTGGTCGCAAGTTTTTTGAGGGCGCGCTTTGTAGCTGTCGGGCCCCCCCCAAGACACATTCCTGGGTGCGCCACTGCTGGTAGATATGTTGTTTGGCAATATTGTTCATTAACTGACAAAAGACATCAATGTTCTGTGAAGTGTGTAAAAAAAAAGAAGAAGAAGTACATAGACCTAATCCTATATTTTCCAGGCGGTTTTTCACTGGTATTGGTTTTTCAGTTTTTCCCTAGTGTTTTCGGAACTTTTTAATTAATTTTGCCCACAGAACATAAAACAGGCTTTTGACAGATAAATATAAAGGATAACAAAACAACGCAAACAAAAATTGTGTCTGCAATAGGTATAGTTAGCGAAAGAAATGTGAGCAAAAGGTCCCTATTAAAGCGGGTAATTCTAAAGTCTATTTTATAAGAAGTACTTTCATAAACATATTTTGTCTTAAAAGTCTAAACTTTTAAAAAAACCTCCTCTCTAGATATTTTTGTGAAATTTGGCACGTTCTTTCTATTTATTAAGAGGCATATTCTGATGTATAAGATGTTTATTTTATTTTGACCAGTGGCGTTTGTGCGGTATTTTCTTTTGGTATTTTAAAACAAACAACAACTCTGTAAACAAAAAGAATTCCAAAAATAATTTTTAATTGAAAAATCAATGGGGTGGCTCGGTATTCCATTTTTTTGTACAGACAGGCTAGGGGAAATACACGAAATACTAGGAAATACATAGAAGTACTTGGGAAAAACTAGGAAATACCTTGGAAATTTATACCAGCAATTATCGTAGGTATTTACGCGTATTTACGTACGAACGCCACTGGTCAAAAGAATAAAACATGTTATACATTCAAAAATCTGTACAAATCTTCGGTCATACTCTAACCGGATCTAACCAAACTTTTCCTTTTACCTCAATCCGCTCTGCAAAATATTAAAAACGGATTAAATTAGGTCATCACGATATATCCCAGGTGTGGTGACGTTTGTTGGGTTGGATTTTATTTTAATGAATCTTTAAGTTAAATCTAGATTTTTAAAATAGGTACCTTTTATAGAAATATTGGGATAATTTTCGCAGTAGGAAAAAAAATTGTAAAAATAAATAATTAAGTTTTTAGTTAACGTAACTATGTTGAGTAATGAAATATTAGGACAAAAAAAATCTTGAATAATTTTCATAAAAAAAGACATTTCTTTACATTTTGTAGAATGTGCACATATTTATTATAATTTTTAGATCCTTTTTAGTTTTGGGTAAACTTTAATCTCTTCTACGGTTATTTATGATACCTATTTATGTCTTCATTAAAACTTTGGTAAGAAAACTTTTTATTATTTAAAAAATACACTTTACAATCACACAACTGTGAAGCTTTAACGGCCGTTGTAATATCTTTTACCGAAACCGCTGGCACGCCATTGTAAAATGCGTTTTTACATATTCAAACACACTGCTTATTTCAAGGCTAAAGGGCGCGATCTGAATTCTCGCATTGGGCTTGCGTGCACTAACCCCCCACTATGTTTTACATAACGAGAGAAGCAATTATATCTGCCACGTAGAACGCAAGGAGCCGGCTATTGTCGCGAAAGCGACGCTGCTCTCGGCTCAAATCAAAACCGACAGATAAGAAATTCTTATTCGCTTTCTACGCATGCCACAAAGAAAACTGCTCACATGATTGTCTTTTCTTATACGCCCTTGTATTATATACAAAAAGGTATATTACATAAGATGCTGCTTATCTAGTACATAGATACGCGCAAAATATATAGGTTTTGATACAGTCCTACCACTCCTACAGGACTGGCGATATTTAAGTCAAGTTTTAATAGTGAACTATTAGCAATATTTTCTAATTATGTCTGATTTGTTAACAGAAGCCATGATTCCCTTGCTTACGTAATTCAAAAGCTACAACTTTAGCAGAAAATATAAAGAGGTTCTTAAAAAAACATTAACCAGTATTTACTAAAGGGCCTACAGTGCTAAGTGCTACAATCCTAGGTTTAAAAGTTTACATTTTGGATGAAGGTTTAACTTATTTTTCCCGTGAATGCAATAGTTTTTAATATTTATATAAATTGTTCAAAAATACCTTGCGATATGGGTCATGCATTAATTAATTAATATTTATATAAATTGTTCATAAATACCTTGCGAAATGGGTCATTGTAACAAAAACAATATTTCCAAACAAAGGTTATAAATAAATAAAAATAATAAAATATTTTGGTTTAAAAATGGTAGCCATATCTAAACCTCCAAACGTCACTAGGAAATGTCAAATAAAAACGGTGTAAGTCAGTGTCAGCTGTCCGCTATATTTCACATGTTAATTTTGTACACAAGTTTGCGACGATTAAACCGATGTTCGATTGTTTTGATGAATGTGTAATTGAAAAGGGATTTTAATATATCTTGTGCTTTTTACAGTATTTAAATATTGATACGTATTTAATACGTTATTGCATCTACAGATATAGTTTTAAGTTATTTATGTATTATTTAGCTTTGAATATTTTTGTATATAAGTTTTTTGTCAATCATGGATTATTTATATTGTTTTTCGAACTTTAAACCACCTCTCAGAGGTGGTACTACCATTTGAGACTATTTTTAACGGGAATCCTACGACTGCACGGACTAAATTTTCAAAAAATGACATTTCGTAACAAAATTTTTAATGTGGTTTTTCTTTATTTCTAAAGTTAATTTAAATTCATATAAGACTCACTGAGAAATGCTTACTATGATATTGCACATTAGGGTGAACCAAATATTTGCAGTTATGTGAGTATTAAAAATGTGAGTATTAAAAAAATACACTTAAACCGGTCGGTATCAAGTCAATAATCTTGATACTTGAACCCGGTCTACAATGCTAAGTCTTAAGGTCTTAATTAATTAGTAAATACTGGTGTTTAGGTTCAGTTTTTTGACAAAACTAAAAACCAGTCTGTATGTTCAGCCAAATTCAAAAATGCATTTTTAAGTAAATACTTTTTTATTCCATTAGAACCTATAATTGAAAGATTCTTTAAGGCTTATCGCATTCGTATTGTATTTTATTTTTAATTTAACACCAGAAATAGAGCAAATAAGTATTATTGGCAATGTTATTCAACAAAAATATATATGAATAAATTTGTTGTCCATCCAGTAAAATTTTCGTTTTAGTTCATAAAAGTTTTCATCAAAATAACGACCAAAAACAAAAATTAAATGAAATTTTTTGGCGGATTAAATTGAGTTTTATAATTCTAAGCTGAAAGGTTGTATTCATTTCACTTTTTAATCACTCTATTTATATTTACTGCATATTATATGTGACTGGGCCCGAGTATTTCTGAAAAGTATTCTTGTCACAAATAAAATAGAAAAACAGATAATATTTGGTTTGTTGAGATAAATAAATTTTAATTCAAGAACGTTATTTTTATTTAAAACTTAACGAAAAACCACAATATGGAAAATTATTATTTGAAGAAGCTCTAGTGACAATTTTTTTAAAAACTGGCAATAAGTGCCCACGTATGATACAAATCACATAATCTCCGGGTTGCTCGGTCTTCAGTCTACCTTCTAGGGGAAAATACGCTAAGCACTTATGTTCGGCATCTTGGCACTCAAGCCTCAATTGTAGATTGACGAAAAATTTGGAGTTTAATGCTTCCAGCAACTTTTTTTAAAATCAATCCTTTCCATGATTATCCTCGGCTTGACCATTTTAGTCCTGGAAGATTACTACCATTTTAATACTTAGTTCCGAGACAATTTAAAACTACGTTGTCTTTTTTGTTGGGACCCCACATTAAGTCGCATTTTTTATGTTGAATACAAAGAATAAACAAAATGTATGGTGTACAGCAATGTCATATTTGAAAATAATACTCATTTGCGTTTCTTCATGGCCTCTCGTGATGGTTCACTTTTTATTTGCTATAATTCTGTATAGAATAGTTGTGTGACATTTATGATATCCTCTTTAACGTTAGTTTCTATGCCGTTAATATACTTTATTTTAATTATTTCATATCAACCTAGAGTCGGGCTCAGACATTTTAAATTTCCGTTATTTTCTAAAACTCTCTTAACTTTAATTTCTTGGGTCTTTCTTTTATTTATTTTCTTTTATCTTTTTTCTTATAGTTTTATTTTTATTTTTTATACAAATAAGTCAAAGTCCTTCCTTAAGTGCTTTATCAGAAAAGCACTTAAGGAAGAAATCGCCTGTGGAAAATAGTACACACGGAAAAAAGCGCATAGAGGAAAAACTTAATTTACAATAATAACTTCGGAAAATAAAACAAAAAAAAGTAGTAGTTGCCCGTCTTGATCAAAGTATTTCAATATTAAAATGGTACATTTTCAAAGCCATAAATGAAATTTACTTCGGAGAGCTTCTTTATAAAGTAACGTTCATAATACAAAAAATTTTCTATATTTTTTTAAGCGATTTCCCAATTTTTTTGTGTCTGCGCGAAAAAATGCAACGTTTTTATATTATAAGGATGTGCCGGTGTAAATATTACCTACATAAGACCATAGGGTAGAAAAAATATCTTACTCTAGGCCTACGACCTACCAATATTAATTATGAACCTAGATGTGAATCACAAAAGGTTTTGAACAAAATTTGTTTACAGTCACGAAAATTTCCAATAATATTAAAATAATTTACAAATAATAAAAGATCTTCAAGTTTAAATATTTTGATAATTATTAAAGTTTTTATGAATTTTAAAAATAACTTTCAAAGTATTTTCAAACTTCCAAAAAAGTTTGAAAATTTACATATATACAGGGTGTCCCATAACTTATAGCCATAGTGCAGTAGGTAATAGAGATTATTTCTGATAAAAACGTTTATATAACATAGGAGTCGATCAAAACTAATCTGTTTTTAAGATATAGAATTTTTTAAGTTAGAGGAGTGAATGATTTTTTTAATCATTTGTCACAGTCAAATGAATACTTAGATATAATTGTGTTCCAAAAATGTATAATTTTTTTTTTGTTTGATAAAATTACAAGTTAAGGAGATAATAGACTGACAAAATAACCTCCACAAATGTATCTGTAAAGAATAAAAATGTTAAAAATAAAAATCTTTGCTTTCTTGTTTTTTTAAAGATTACCAATGAAATTTTATTAATAGGTCTCCGTAGAGACCTATTTTTATTAACAAAAAATATCAAGAAAAACATTGTATTTTAATTATCGCATAGTTTTTCTAAAAAATATTTTTATTTCCACTTCTTGCTCTGGTTCTAATACACAACTTTAAAAAAAGTTATTATCAAAAAAGTGTAAAAATCGCCAACTTTGATGCACTGTATCTCGAGAAAGTTGTTGTTCCCTAAAGTTACAAACCATGTATACTACCCTATTTTGGTTAGCAAAAATGGGATGATTCTCTCTAAAGGCTTACACTATTTTTTCATTCTTTTTGTATCTTGTAGTCAGTTTGTTTTACCTTTTGCCAGGCAAGCCACGCTGAGCAAGGAAATACCTTTTTCCGAAACACCAGTGTCCCCTATAAAGTTGCCTTTTATACTTTGTTAATTATGTGTCATGTTAACTACTAGTATTCCTACAAAAATAATTTAAGTAAGTGGGCGTAGTAAACACAAGTAGTCTACCAATAATAAGTTTTTTTTTCTATTTTTTTTTGTGTTTTTAGGTTTGGATGTTTATTGTTTATATCTGATCATTTACTTTTCATCTCGATTTTTACATTTTATCCCTGTCATGTCACTTCTCATCCCCATTTTTTGTTTATCTAAAAGTGACAACTTTATCCCTAAAAATCGGGATGAGAAATGGCTTGTTATGAAAGCAGGAGTGACAAAATCGCGAGTGACGAAATCGCGAGTAACAAAACTGCGAGTGATAAAAGCGCGAAGTAACAAAACCGGGAGTGAAAAATGCGCGAGTAACAAAAGCGCAATGTAACAAAAGCGCGAGTGACAAAACCGCAAATGTGTATAGCTGGCGATATGTTTATTTCCATAGTTAATAACGGATGACTTTTTTCCTGGGATCCTAGAGGGTGTGAATTCGAACCGAATCAAATCGATCCAAATTGAATCGAACCGACATATTTTCTCAAAACAAAAGCGCGAGTGACAAAACCGCAAATGTGTATAGCTGGCGATATGTTTATTTCCATAGTTAATAACGGATGACTTCTTTCCCGGGATCCTAGAGGGTGTGAATCCCAACCAAACCGAATCGAACCGAACCGAACTTGACTCGGTTCAGTTCGGTTCCGTTCGGTTTGGTTTGGTTTGATTTGATTGACACCCTTAAGGATCCCGGGAAAGAAGCTATGCACCATTAACTATGGAAATAAACGTATCGCCAGTTATACACACTGGCGCTTTTGTTACATTGCGCTATTGTTACTCGCGCTTTTTTTACCGCGCGTTTGTTACTAGCGATTTTGTCACTCGTGCTTTCATTACAGAGCCAAACAATATATGCGAAAAACGCGAAAAGTAAAAAACCTACTTTATTTTTTGTAAAGTAGGACCTGTAAGAATCTCCTGGCTGCAGGCAGGTAAATATTTTGGTATGCATAATTTTAGCTTATTGCTAAAAAGTATAATATCCTTTGTGAATTCCTTTCAAAAGAATTATTAATTTTGTTCGAAATTCCCCAAAATAAAATAGGGTTTTACCGTTGAAAATTTCATATTTTTTGTTATTTAAAAACGGATATTTAATAAACTTTGAGTCTTAAAGGTTGCTGATTGTAATTTTTGGATTAAACCTAAACAAAAATTAAAATAGCTGATCCAAAAATGCGGCTTTTCCATTTATTATTGGATAACCACTACATTTGAAAATTGGTGGTGTTTAAAGTCCCTGCTTATGAGTTTTGAAATAAACTGACTTTTTCTTTTATTAGCCGATATGTATTAAATTTGGAAGTTTTTCAATTAAACATTAAGAAACTCAAATTAGCGGATCCAAAATGGTGGACTTTTCCATTATAAACTCAAAAATTTTAAGATTAATACATATCGGCTATTACATGGAAGTTTCCGCATTTTAATATTTTTTACTTTTAATTTATTTCTTAAATTCAACAGCCTTACACATCCCAACCTTCTAGTATCAAATTGAATACATATCGGTTCATAACTAGAAAAACTCTCCTTTTTGAACTCTCCATTTTAATTATTTTCAAGTATAATTCAAAAATTAAAATCAGCGAATTCATAAATAAGAAAATCCGTCATTTTAAATCCACCATTTTTGTGACAAAAAAATATTAAATTGCAAATCGGGTCGACAACTCGGATCGGATCGGCGCCGACACAAGTTGTCCTGCGGCAAATTAGCCGCGGTGAATTTTCCCATTCACTATGCAAAACTTTCCCTCCCAAAATGAAATTTCTAGATCCGCCTCTGACACAAATCTATGTATTTTGACATTATCAGTGTTGCCAAATGTATGGTAGAACCCAAAAATATTAAAACAATAATTAAAGTAGTAGCATTGTTAGGCAAACTAACGATGGATTTAATGCGTGTGAAATTCTCTAAGATTATTTATTATTTATCGGTAATAAATAGAAAGGTAGGGGATAAGGCTACAGAACGCATCAATAAAACTTATTGATTAAAAAGATAGGCGTGGGCGACCCCTATCACCTACGCATCAAACAGAAGGTTAAGGTTTGAAACAAAAGACAAATATAGCAACTCGTAAAAAATTCTGCCATTTCAAAAAAATAATTTTAAAAACTGCTTGGCAAATGATAACCCTCTCCAGAAACAGTGCTGGCGCTGACCTCTCTTTCAATCAATTAAAAACAATATTTAAAAATTGCAGAAAGTTAAAAATTGAGCACAGTTGAGTACTCGTCCTTGCTTATTTTAGGAATCCATTCACTAAATATTTATTATTTAAAATGCGTTTTTTTTAAGGATATTATCGGCAATGAATTATATATGAAGTAACTGGAACGGCCAAGGCTATACATCACGTATGTGGGACAGTGAGGCAAAAATTTAAATAGTTTTTTTACTGTGAGAACATACATGCATGGTTGCAACCATATTCTGTCAAGGTTTTTATACTTTTACACAGGTTGTCTACAGAATTTGACCAGTCATGTGAACTGTAGTACGACTGTAGCTGCGTCATCGGGTTTCCACAAAACAAATGGTTTCAGGCAACCCGGTGATGTAAAATTTTTAATCTGATAACAGTTGAAGTCAGGTTCAAAGACCTTTTAAATTCTGTAGCTAACCTGTGTAAAATATAAAGACGCTGGTATTCTGTGAACTTAATACGTCAAAGAGATTGTCATTTGTGATTTCTCATTAAAGTATTTGGCAGTGGTTGTCAGTATTTAAAAAAAAAAAATTATTGAACGAAAATAAAAAATGGGAACACGATGTTGCTCATAAAAACGAGTTTTATGAGAGTGAAAAGCCGGTTTCCTTTTTGAAGCAAGTAGCTTTGATTATTTAAAAAACTTTATTAGTACCTAATGGCAATAAAAGTCCAGTTATAGATTAAAAATCAAAAGTCCGCGATCTTTCAAAACCACAGAATATCATCAGAGAGTAGACGTAAAAAAGGAAAGGTAGCACCTGCTGCGCAGCGTGCTCTCACTACAAAAAATATCCAATATTTTTGTCTCACTGTACATATATTTAAAGAGTATATAGAGATCATTGATTATATTATTGAAAGTAATATTTTTTTAACTTTTCAGATTTTAAAAGATATGGCTACAGTTTAGTTTTAAATTTTCGCCCTGTAATAGTCTGTCAACAAGCATTATATGCCACAAGTTTTGTAAAATTAATTAAATTACTAATTAAATTCCCTAACTAGATTAATTAACTAAAGTTTACGAGTGGGTTGTGTTGATTGCTGAATATATTACCCCATAGTAAATAACGAACAATAACTAGCGGTGTTTATTTAATTGGGATAATTTTGATATCCATCATTGGCGTGGTCAGAGCAATATTTAGTCCATGGACCACAAAGGTAGAAAGGACGGCTCCGCAACGAAATAGCGATGTACAAAATAGCGGGTATTAAAATAGCGGTATCGAAATAGCGACAATCAAAATAGCGATGTAATGAAAAAGTGACTATCAAAATAACGAAGTAACAAGATAGCGATTGTAACAAACTAGCGATGTAACAAAATAGCAATGTAACAAAATAGCGACTCATACTAAAAAAAAAATAACTTTCCTGGCTTTTTTCTGGGGATCCTAGAGGGTGCGAATCCAAACCGGACCAAACTGAATGGAACCGACTTCGGTTCGAACTGATCGGTTTGGTTTGGTTTCACAGCCTCTAGAATCTCGGAAAAAAATCCAGGGAATTTTTGCGCCATTTCGTACGTCGCCGTCGCTCTTTTGTACACCGCTAGTTCGTTCCAGAGAAAGGTCACATAAAAAGGCATTTTGCTCTTTTTTCTTTTTCGTCTTCTTTTGGATGTCCAGTTTAGTCATTTAGTTAAAGTATTTGGCAATGCCGGTTCCTCCATAAGTGCGCATGTGCAAGTACACTCCTAAATTTTACTTAAAAAATATTAAAATTTGATCATTCTTTAATTTAACAGGAATTTACCAAAGACTAGAATACGAACTAGAGATTAATACCTGGTATCTATGTGTTTGTATTCGTGTTCAAACCAGGATGCGGTAGTTATGATGAACGTGTAGGCCAACTCGCTCGCCCTTTAATGGAATCAAATTCTATGCACCGTAGATGTTATGTCGCATTCAAATTAAGAAATATAGAAAGAGAGGACGACATGTCCCTATAGAATTTTACAATACATAGAATCTGGGTCTTACTTCGGTTGTGCTTTTATGTAGAAATTAAGAGGATCGATGCCGCCCGCACCCCCATGATGCCCCCCGCGTCAACGGTTAGAGTTGGCAGCACCTCATGTGCACTTTATTTGAGTGCAGTGGGACGACTTGGTGGAAGTTTCTAATTCTGATACCATTAGCGTGCGATATTTAAAGATAACTAAATTTTCTTCTTTACCACAATGGGTGAGATTGACGGCCCTCGCAATGTTATCTATTGAAAAAATGTATTCAAGAAATTCCAAAGTTTAATGAATTGGTTACTAAAGAATTTATTTTTATTTAAGGACAGACGTGAAATATAAAAACAGTATGATATATTTATTATTTATTTTTAAAAACAATAATAATATATAAGTAATATCTAACATTATATTAAATTTTTTGATTAGTTGTTCCAACTCGATGGCCCAAAATTTTCGCCTGCGGCGCAATTTATTTTTGGGTGTGACCCCTAAAGTTTTACACCACGTGCCACCACTGGTTTTTGGTGTTTTAACTTTACCGATTATCTTTAACTACATACATGTCCAAATGATTTATTTCGGACTCTGTCTAGTTTGGATTTTCCTAGAGCTCATTTTCGAAAATCGACTTATCTGGCTTTGAGGAAGTGTAATATATTTTTTTTGGGTACTGAGTTGTTGTATTTTTTTCACACCAAGGAGTTTTTAAATCTGACAATGGTTTTGCTGTAGGTGCTCCAGAATTCAATTTTGTTGTACGTTCCCAATATGTATATCATAACAAAAACATTTCATGTAAAAAGAAGTCAAGTACGCGAAAATGGTATTCCGTAAAAATAATTAAGATAACAGTAAAGCCAAGTTCTCCAATACAAATTTTAAAATGAAAGGATCTTAAGTTTGGAACTGTTTTTCTTTTTAACTTTGCTATTACAGCCAAACTTCTTTATTTTTAATTTCGCAGTGTGCTTAAGAGTTATTTGCAGCTGTAATAGCCAAGTTTAGAAAAACATTAATTTTTTTCGTGATATTAAAAAATAACCCCAATTTATGGATGCCAATTAAATGCTATATAATCGTGGACTTGGCCCACTTCGGTGATACATCGTTTAAAAGATAAATTAATTTTTTATAATAAAGTAAACTGTACACTTTCTGTAAAATGCTTTTGATAAAATGACATAAAACTGAATAATTACGGTTTATTTTGCATATACTATGGAAATACATTGGAAACCGGTGTACTGCTAACACTTCAGGGTTCATATCTGAGCAAGGATACTACCCAGAGAACTCAGTGACATCTTGTTTATAGGCCATTAGTTAGTCTTTATTTCATGCTATTACAAATTTTCTCAAAAATAAGCAGTATTCGAAGTAAAAGACCACTAAATAAAAAAAAATGATCAAAATCCAAAATGGCGGCGAAATGGTTAGCGTCATAACTCCAAAACCATTCGCCTGAATTTTTTTTTATTTTTCTTCCACAAACTTTTTTTTTAAATATACAGGGACCTTGTAATTAAAAAACAAAAAAGTTTTGGTGCACACCAAATCCATCCCCACCCCCCAAGGTCAAAAACTCATTTTTTTATGACTGCAATATGAACAACGTATGTCAAAATCGCAACTACACCACCTTTTGCAAGCTGGGGTATTTTATTCATCTAACCTATAAGGCAACTATAACACCCCTTTTATAAATTTACTTTTATAAGAGAGCTTTTTAAAATATTTAGGTCGTTTTCTAATCGTATAATTTAAATCGTTGGTTCTCTAACCATTATGCATTTTGTGCACCAGATTAGACAATAAAATTGCAACTTTCTTAATTATCCGAATGAACTTGGGCAAAATGAGGTTCATCCCTAATTTGAAAATGTGATTAGAGGAGCCGCATATAAATCATCTGAGATCCAACTTCCGGCAGAGTTGGTCTCCGTTCTGTTTCGTGCTCTAATTACATATTCAAAGACTACATAGAGAAACACAGAGTTAAGTTCTAAGTTCTCACCTAGCCTAGGAAGACAAACAAAAACTTTTAAACTGAATGCCAGGCAAAAAAACAAGGAATAACTAAACGATATCATGCTAGGCTCATATTTTAGGTTTTCTAAGATTTGATAGCTCATAGTATTGTACAACAGCAAGCTGGAAAATATTCGTGCAAGTCCGAAGCACAGGAAATCTTGAATCATTAATAATAATCAATTGCAGTGGACACTGTTTCTGCCCTTTACCAGTACTAGAACGCGCAGTGTTTAAAAAGTAAAACAGATTTTTTACATAATTCGTAACAGGTCTAGAGCGTGTATTGGCAAAATGTGACAGAAGTTTTTTCTTTTTTGACCTTCCCCACCACCCCTTCAAATTTGTTGCACCAGTTATACACTGTGGATTAAGGACACTAATCTAAAAGCAAACTTTATATAGCTTGGTATACCATAAGCGTCTTTACTCTGGAGAACTGGGAAATTTCGAAAACTAGGCAATTAACCGACTAGCCAACTTTATCATTTAATAACGTAATGTTAAATGACAGATGTCACGTAATACAATACAACATGGTAGTGCCAGAATTTTGAGTCAGTAGAAAAAATTAGGGGCGTTGCGCCCAAATGTTTACTCGCAAGTCATTAAAAAACATACCTACTACTCCTATGGTCAAAAAAAGGCTACGTTCCCTATATCATTTTCCTGTTGCAGTTTCCTTTTCATATTTTATTTATTTAATTAAAAAAATAATGAATTGTGAAGAATAGGTTGTAGTTGTTATCAAGTATATTAATTTGAATACATTGGGCCAATATGTTATGATAGGATGAACGCACATTATAAATACAAGCTACTAGATGCTGGTAACACTACAGTACTTCTCAAGTCTGGTACTTCTGATCATATGACAAGTATGGAAAGTTTCTTATTCTGTTGCATGTAGTTTGTATCTGACCAAAAAAGTGAGCTACCTTTATTGACGTTTATACAAATCCTTGTTAAAAATTTCATTTAGAGGGGTTTAATTTTTTTTACTGTTTTTAAATTGTTTTATGTTTTAAAGTTTAAAAAATAACAACATGCATAATGGGAAAGTGTAAAAATCATAAAAATAATTTCATTAGTCGCTTTATATATCTAGTAATCCAATTGTAATTTGAAGCATTGTAATTGCAGTTTTTGTCACTAGTAGGTAGAATTTAATCCTGCTAATTTTTAGTTATCCCCTTCACACCAAAATTGTTGCCATACCTTCGACGCTACTGCAATTTGAGGAAGAATCAGCCTTGTTAATTTGAGGGGGCTGTATTATTATTAATTTACAAGATTTTATTAAAATATAAATGCGATTAAATGAAATTAATCAAAGCTGCGTTCCAAGTTCCAAGTATTGTTTGCTTTTGGAATAAAGTTTATACGTTTTATACCAAAAATAATTAAACTTTGGCAACCTTACGACATAACGTTATATGCGTGAACACACTCTATCTGAATAAAGAGACTTGATATTCCACATTAATCCGCTGCAAATAACGTGAAACTTATTTACTAACCAGTAAAGAAGAAACCAGGTATCCGCGCATGTCCCAAATAACAAACTAAGAGAAAAATAGGACATACAAAATGTCCTTATTATGTCTATGCCCGTTCTTATCCACTCTACAGATTCGGTTATATTTAATAGTACATTTGGCTGATTTTCTAAATTCTGCTGGGAACGTCTTGGCAAGCCTGTTCGCCAAAGGAATTAAAAATATGGCTTTTGGTCTCTGATTATGAAAGATGAAAATGGCTGTGTTGGGAATAGGCGAATATTTAAACGGCTCATATTTATGTACTTTTCAGTTGCAAAAAAAATATTGTTAAAAGTTTTATTTCTCTTACTGTGAGAAAGAGATTCGATATTCCACTGGCTTCGTTTTCTTTTGAGTCTTTTACAAGGCTCTTGATTGTTTACGTGTCTAGAATTTCTGTTTCTGTGTGGATATGAGAGACAGAAAGCTTGAGTGATCAATTAAACCAGCCATAGCTGTTTATAACTTCGGCGAGCACGCCAAACTGTTAGTCCCTCAGATCTTCTAGATCTAGACATCGCACAGCAGATGTCTTATGATCTCACGTTCCTCCTCGTCCTCACAACTATCACAGGAATCGTTTGTCGGTATGTTTATTTGGATGACATGCGGCTCGGATGAGGCAATGAGGTGGTAGGTGGTAGACGCTTTTTACTCATTGGACGTCGACCGGTGAGATACAACAATCAATTCCTCGTAAAATGTGGCACTATAAATCGGCAAAATGGAATGACCTTAAACAGTTTTACCTCTATTTTCCATGGCAAGAGGTTTGCTTTAAAACAGCTGATCCCACTATTTGCTGTAATGAAATAACAAAAGTAATCTTATCTGGAATGGATGCATATATCCCACATACAACAAAACGCAGAGCTAATGCAAAACCTTGGTTCAACAGCCAGTGTCAAACGGCTGTGCAGAAAAAACACAGAGCATATAAACGACAACAAACCGCTCAAAACCACACAGAATTTATACAAGCCAGAAATAGTTGCAAAATTACTATTGACGCCGCCAAAGAAACATACAATCAAAGAATAAAAAACAGGTTGCTGAATTGTCCAAGTAGTTCTAGGTCCTTTTGGTCTCTTGCAAAAGCCGTTGGATCAAACTTCACCAAGTCATCCATACCACCACTTACAGATAAAAATACTCACTTAGCCACAACATCAGAAGAAAAAGCCAATATGCTGGCCAAAATCTTTTCCTCCAACTCAAACCTAACAGTGCCAAATGGAAAAACTCCACCGTTCATTGAAAGGGTTTCCCACAGTATGCCAGAGGTACCCTTTTGTCACAGAGAAATACGAAAATCCCTTAAAAAGTTGGATACAAACAAAGCAATGGGTCCAGATGGCATTCCCGCGATAGTACTCAAAAATTGTGCTGGCGAACTCACCCCAACTTTCGTAAAATTATTCAATTTATCTTATAGGCAAGGAGTATATCCATCATGGAAGTCTGCCGCAGTACAACCCATTCCAAAGAAAGGAAAAAGGACAGATCCGTTAAACTATAGACCAATTGCTCTACTTCCGGTGATATCAAAAGTAATGGAAAGAGTTGTGAACAATCACCTAACCAAGTACTTGGAAAAGTACAAAATTATCAACGACAAGCAGTACGGATTTCGAAAATATAGGTCAACTGGCGATTTACTTACATACGTCACTCACTTATGGCAAAAAGCGATTGAGTTGCGAGGAAAAACAAGAACAATTGCCTTAGATAAATCTAAAGCATTCGATAAAGTCTGGTATGAAAATCTGCTCAACAAGCTCAAAGCAACGGGATTGTCGCCGAGACTTTGCACTTAGTTTGAAAGTTACCTTAAGGATAGATCCATTTATATTGCACTGGATGGCCGGAACTCCAACTCTTTCCAAATAAATGCTGGTGTGCCACAGGGAGCAATCCTTTCGCCAACACTTTTTCTGATTTACATAAATGACCTCATAGATAAAACAGTAAATCCACTTTATTGCTTTGCAGATGATGGCAATATAGTCTCCTCAGTCATACCATCCACATGTCTCTCCGCACGTGAATTCCATTACCTTAGACTAACTGAAATATCACAGAATAATGACTTGGAGATAATAGGACTGGGGCAACAAAAACCTTGTACAGTTCAACGCGCAGAAAACCCAAGCAGCCCTGTTTTCAAAAAAGACCAGCACCGGTGAGCCAAACATCATGCTATCTGGAAGTGCTGTCGCATTGCAGAGCCAGTTGAACATCTTAGGAGTCCCAAAAGCTTGGGGTGCTATTTCGTACAAGCCATCTGTATACACCCAGCCAACTGCTGACTCTCTACAAAGCCCAGATTCGACCAACTATGGAGTACTGCTCACATATATGGAGTGCGGCACCCAAACATACCTTAATGCTTTTGAACACCGTGCAAAAACGAGCTATCAAGCTGATCAATGACCCCGCACTTACCCGTAACTTGGATAGTCTCGAACATAGAAGAACTGTGGGCGATCTATCTCTCTTCTACAGGTATTATCACGGAAAATGCTCTGAAGAGTTGGCACGTATTATCCCCCTGGGCGTAGCACCTACTAGGCTAACACGTCAAACAGATGGTAACCATCAATTTATTGTCAAAATAGAGGCTCCAAGAACCTCATTATATCAGAATTCATATCTCTGGAGAACAGCATCGCTGTGAAATAAACTCCCTGCGACAGTTTTCCCTGCAGGTTACAACCTGAACCGTTTCAAAACCAACACACACCAACATTTCCGCTCACTTGCCGCTTCTCGAGCGTGATAGGGATCTCCTTGCGAGTGAGCATACCCGTAAAAAAAAAAAATAACCGATGTCACTTTCCTCGGCATTTCTCGCCTGTATCTGTAAGTAATCTTCACATTCCATTATGACCAGAGCTGCCTTGAGATGTTACAGTTCACGAAAAGTGCAATCTGTACAAAAATATTTTGTTTAAGTTTTTCAAACCTCTCACCATCAGAACATAAAGCCTGGCAGTAAAACAAAATACACGCAGTATAATTATGCCTAAACTGCATTGGAATAAAAAATATCCTTCCTGAAGCTCTAAACTGAAACCTTCGCGGAATCCTTAAAAATATAATTTTGCCAATCACAAAATATGGAACAAAAGCTTAACTCAATCTCTGGTTCAATATAAACATTAGATAAAAAAATAAAATACCTTGCTGATCAACATTCGTCTAAACCCGCTGAGTATCTGCCTCCTGAGACCACTAAAACCTTTATTTTCGAAAGCATAGACGGCGGGTTTGACAAGCCTAAAACCTGAGTCTGCATTAGCAGACAAAGTTGAAAAAATCTCGAAAGGAGTCGATCTATGTCAAAAACAAGTTTCAAGTATGTGGAGGTGAAAAACTTGGTAGATCCTAACAAAGAAATGCTTGAACTATACTCAAGAGATCCAAATATCGACGAATTTACGAACAACTACAATCAACTCAAAACAAAGTTTAATGAAGGTCAAAATAGTAACTCTAAAAATGAATACTCCAAATGCTACAAACATACCCTTACAAAAAAACTGTTTGTCCGCATTAAATTTCACCTGCAGAAAAGAAAGACACTAGCTGAAACCAACTGCCTGCTACCGTGTTGAAACCAAAAATATGTTTGTATGTTATCAGTTTGAACTACAGAAGAATAACTCCAAGAACATATGGATTTTGCATTTGGTAAAAACTGCTAGTTTATCATCACGGCAACAACTAAAATCCAAATATTGTCGGAACGTTTATTTGGGTGACATGCGCTCGGGCAAGGCAGTGAGCATAACATATTAGCGGACCGAACCGAGCTCTTCTGTGGCAGTGAGATATAATAACCGATGTCAATTTCGTCAGCATTTCTTCTTCTCTTTATATTCCATTTTCGTCACAGCTGCCTTGAGATGCTGCAGATTTCTGACCCCACTCATCTTTCTGCAGGCTTTACCACGATAGTGTTAATGTGGAATTTGATCAAGCTCACTGAAATATCCACCGTACTGTCATTAACTGCACCTGCTCTGGCTAGTCTGTCGCCTTATTGCCTTCTGTGTCCAAGTGACATGAAACCCAACTTAAAGTAACCCAATGTCGGCTCTCCAACTTATGTCAGTTTCCTGACATCTTTGAACCACGTTCAACTTAGTGCTTGATTGCAGCCTGACGGAATTTCCACGCAAATTGTGGTAGGCCCTGGCATCGCGGGATCAAGGCACCGCGCCGGTTAAGGAGATTGATTGCTTCCAGCAAGGATATTTTTCCCAATCCATAGGAGTCAAAAGTTGTTAATTTCTCTCTTGCTGGTAAATAATACTAGCTATGTCTTACCTCTGTTTAGGCAAAGATCTTTTTAATTCACCCCAAACATTAATTTGCTTCAACCCATTTCTGTGAAGTGAATTAAGTAATTCAAGAATTTGCCCAATATCGTCGGCATAGACAATCATCTTAACACTAGAATGACCAGTATTTTATTCAGTGCTCCTAGCCAAAGAGTGAGAGATAGAACTTACTTCTGGGGAGGTGCCTTTTTGGACATAACTTTCTACTTTCTAATATTTTATTTTGACGCTTATCTGTCGGCTCTAACATATTATATACCCAATGACCAATGAGATTTCTCTATACCTAGTCCCGCACACTCTTGAAGATCGCCTCCGGTCTGAAATTGCTAAACCTCCTCCAATGTCGAGAAGCGCACTTAAGTTCTACCCTCTATATTGTTAAGGGAGTACTGTTTTTACCGATCTCCTTTTGATGTAGGCATGTTGCGACCTACTTTTTCACAGTGATGACTATCATGGCAGAAAACCCAGTTAGTTTCGTAATTGTACAAGTTATTTACATTATAAAAGTTATAACGTAGGGTGTTCTCGTCTTTTCTGCGCTTATTTTTTGTGAGTTAATTTAAATATTTACTTACTTTTATTATTTTATAAAACTTAATTTGACGTATTGATTTGCAAATTTATACCTACTTATTTTCTACAAAATACTTTTAAAAGGAATATTTTTGGCGCATTCCCTATAAATATGTTTAAATCACCAAAATATATGGCTTTGTCAACAGATAGTCCCTATGTTATAAAATAGGCACACCTAGGTATGCATATTTCCATAGTTCACTTGGAATGCAAATAAAATTTAATTGATTTAATTCTTAATGATCACAGATATTGCAGTGGCGCTATTAAGGCGGGATTAAGTGCCTCAAGCTGTGACACTGTAAATAGAACAATAAGGTTGTCAATTTGTGACGTATAAAATTACGACACCATAAAAATTACTGAGTAATTAAACAAATATCTGGAAGCAGAACTGTATTTTGCAGCTAGGTAAAACATTGATATGCCCGGTAACTTTTATACAGTGGAGAAGGGGGGTTCAGAAATAAGAAAATTTTAAGCGCGCCAACGTTTTACAAAAAAACCAAAAAAATTGACTAATAAAAGATTCTGAATGAGTTAAAATGACACAAATAGAAAGCACTTTATAGATAGATAGACATCTCCAACAGGTCACAGTGTACCTACATCTGAGTCAGTAGTGTGAGACTCAGTTATATAAATGATTGTAAAAAAAAATACACTTCCAAGATCACTCCATCATAGGGGAGATCCGGACTAAATATCTGCTGTCATCATTCTACGTTGGATAGAATGAGACAGACAGCAACCCAGTCCAAGATCTACCCCATGAGGGAAAACAATGTAAGAAAACCGCTAAAAAATATAACCTCATCTCTCTTTTGTCTCTGAAAAGTTTTCATTGGGCTGCACAAATAATACAAAAATTTGGTTCATCTTGTATATTTTATTTAAATATGCTAAAAAAAATGAAACAAGTTCGGGCCAAAATAGCAAGGCACTCCAAATTTCACAGGAGAAATTGTCTTAAATAAATGAAATGAAGGAAAACAAGTCAATTTAGTAAATACTCCGCAAAATTGTGGTTATGACGTCATTCCTTTACCTTGCGATTACACGAAATGTTAAATTATACTGTAAAGTTTATGGAAAAAAAAATTATATCTAAAAAAAACTCCTACCTTGGTCCTTGATTATTTTATCGTTAAAGAAGTGGGTGCTTTGTTTTGTAAACCTTGAAAGTTCCCAAACATCTTCCTGGCAACTCCGGGTTCTGCTCTGGTCCCGCCTTCCCTCGTGCTTGCTTAGCACATGGTGCTAGGACAGCACATGGTCGTCAAAATGTTACTGGATCCTTGCCCGAGCGTAAAACCCTGTGGAAAATGAAATATTTCAGTTTCCTGGAATTCGTCGGTTTTGCACGAGGTTCCCCTACACGGAGTAACTTCAATCAAGAACCCCATGTCGACTCAATAAAATAAAACAGATTTCAACACATGAACTAAAATAACCCTAACATACCTTTCCCAGGGCTGTATCGGTGCTATTGCGGGAACCAGCACAATCGTCCAGTGATGTTTGGAATGGACAGCCCTGTAGGCAAAGGAGAAAAACAATATATAGTTTTTATCCAAAACGTGGTTTTAAAAAAATAAAAAAACTCCAAAAATTCCCCACGTCTTTCGTCGAAAAATTACATTTCACACGAACACAGTTACAATTTGGAAGGCAAATATTGTCTTGAAGAATTCCAAAAAAAAATCGAACTTACCACTGCTTCTTTCCGTACGAATGGCTCAGGTCATCCCTCACTCAGAGGATGTGAGCCGTCACTTAGATTACGCCTAACACGACGGACTCACTCTTCACATTGTCTGGGCCAGAACCTGCAACCACTGCAGTGCCAGTAACCAAAAAAACAATGGCGATCCCAGAGACTTGTTGTCGACCCAGCCAGTTCTTTAGAAAAGAGAAATGACACTTTGTCAAGAACACAAGAAAAAAGTGAAGATGCCGGAAATCGTTCCTTAATTTGGTGGGGCACCGTACCAACCAAATTTTCCCGGTTAAATTCAAATAAGAATGCAAACGCATTTTAAAAAAAACCAAAAATCCTAAAGAATTTAAGTTTGTCAGCCTGACAAAACTTCCGCGGGTTTCGAACTAACCAATGACGAAATACACTAGCACTTCGGTACCGGTCTATAGGGGGCAGCATCAAGCAAGGGAATACGTCTCCCCGCCAGGCTTCCGGGATGCAGTGACCCTAACCTTTTTTTCTTTAAATTATTTTATTCTGAAATTTTTGCTTGCCTCTTTTTTTTCCTTTTTACCAAAAATTTTCTACCGTAGCCCCAATTTTTTTAACAAATTAAATTTTGATCAAATTTTCGCCCACGTTGCCAATATTTTTCTCATATCTGCAAAATTTTTGCGACAACGCGGTTTTTTCTTAAATATAGTTGAGCAATTGTATTCAATTTTGCAGTAGCTTTTTTATATTGCAAACATTGCAATATAAAAAAGCAAGCAATTTTGCATAAGATTTTTTATATTGTAATTCTTTCCTCAAAGGTATATGTTAAGCCATCTCATAGCCCTTCTATAGTAGTATTTTTCGCATTCTGTAGGTATTAAGCTCCCCCAAAATGGCTTGGTTGGTTGTGCTCCTGAGTTGATGGGTGAGTGGGAAAGTATTAGAAATATTCAAGAAATTTTTAGAGAAAACTTTGTACGATTTCGGATAAGAATTAATAGTACATTGAAAACCCAAAGACTATGGGCTCATTTATTCCCAAGGCGAGAAGGTTTTAGTCCGAGCATAGGTCTCCTCAAAGTTTGGTCTGTTGTATAACTACTGAGGGGAACCCATTACATAACAGGCATGTTAGGAAGAATAATTTTTTCAGTACTTCCCAAATGTATGTTGTTTTTCTTCCAAATACTTAAAACCGTGCATTCTTACCCCCATGGTGGGGCATAATGGGCTAGTCCAGTCCTAGTTCTTCGGGTATACGGAGCATGTGCCCATTTTGCCCTGCTCATTTTGCCGAACTTTTCATAACTTTTTACAATATACCTTAATATACTGATAATAGAGGTTTACTTACTCCGCTGTTAAAAAAGGAATTAAAAGTACATTGTTAATCCCTAAGGTGCACAAAACGTGTTATAGTTCCTACGGTGCAGAAAAAAACAACTGCACGAAATGTTTGTTTTTAGATGAAGGGCAGCAGTTTTGACCTTTGTCTCAGGCAACGAAAAAGTTAAGTATCGTCTTCTCCCTTCTGTCGTCTTGTAACTGAGTGACGGAGAAAATAGTTTTAAACCCTATTTTCTGAAATTAATACATTTGAATAGTTGAAAATTGGGAACAAACAAACTAAGAGAACCAATAAACAAACGTAACTTTAAAATTGCATTAAGTAGTGCCCTCTTATTTTTTAATTTTTTTTTTCAGACCATTTATTTTTTGACATCAATTAATCAGCTGATATAAAATAACAAATAAACAATAACATAAAATAATTTAGCAACTTCGCTGACCTTGTCAAACTGGTAATCTAGCCAATCTGACCAACACCGCCCAAAATGAAAGCCTGATCTCTCAAACAGTTCAGAAATAGGTCAAATCTGTTCAAAATGTGTCACTACTGAAACTGAGAGTTATGGTCACGTAAAGTGCAATGTTTGTACAGAAATATTTTATTTTTCTTGTTAAGTGCCAGTAAAAAAAATACACGCAGTATACTACTGCCTAAACTACACTAGAACAAAAAATGGCTCTCCTAAATCTTTGAATCAAGACATCCTTTGAGAATTCATTATAACAAAACTTCGCGGAACCCTTAAAAATTAAATTTTGCCAAAACATGGAACAAAAACTTAACTCAATTTCTGGCTCAATATAAACATTAGATAAAAAAATAAAATACTGATCAATATTCGTCTAAACCCGTTGAATATTTGGTTCCTGAGACCACTCAAACCTTTATTTCTGAAAGCATAGATGGCGGGTTTGAAAATCTTAAAACCCGAGTCTACATAAGCAGACAAAGTTGACAAAACATCAAAAGTAGTCGACCTATATCAAAAACAAGTTTCAAGTGGGTGGAGGTGAAAAACTTGGTAGATCCTAACAAAGAAATACTTGAGGGATCCAAAAGTCGACAAATTTAAATTACTTAGAAAAAACTACAATTAACTAAAAATAGTATCACTAAAAATGAATACTCTAAATGCTACAAATATGTCCTTACAAAAAAATAGTTTATCCGCATCAAACTTCAATAGTCCTGCTAACTACCTTCAGATAAGAACAACACTAGCTAAAACAAAAAACAAACTGTCTGCTGCCGTGTTGAAACCAAAAATATGTTTGTATGCTAGCCGTTCGAACCTACTAACTACAGAAGAATAACTCCAAGAACATATTAAGTCTGCATTGGGTAAAAACTGCTAGTTTACCATACCACGGCAGCAAGTAAAATCCGAACAATATAGCTGCTTTAAAGTAGATATCGATCCTGCTTTGCAAAATTTAATTTCTAGACTCAAAAATGTGTCGAGATGACGTAATTATTAAAAAGTTCCAGTTCTTCGAAGAGCGGAAACGCCTAATTATCATGCAAACAGATACGACAGAACATCATATCGAAGAAGCACTAATACAAAAAACAACAGCACAACTATGAAAAATGGAGGTTACGCTATTCTAGTAAAAACAGGTCTTACATTTCAAACTTTGAACAAATTTTCTTTCAACTATTACAGAAACATTTAATGTATTAAATTGTAACATTATAACCTTTACACACCAAGTAATTATAGAGCTGCTTTAGAAAATATTGACTCATTCTATGAAAATCTAATTAATGTCTTAGCAAACTTATCTATTAAAAATCAAAACGAATTTTATACTTCACACAAAGGTGTGTGTGCCTAACTTGCGAGTGTCAGAAAGAGAAGGAAGAGTTGGTTTTGGTTGTTTTCCTACTTACACAAGGTAGCATCTCTAGACGTACATTTCTGTGTGTTTCACGTCATCAGTAGAGAACAGCATACCTAGGTAAGTCAATTTTAAACAAAACCAACTCCTACAAATGAAATACTCGCGTCCGTGCAATGCGAGTAAACTCAAAGGTGTAGCGCCATCTAGCGAACTGGCTCGAGCACTCGAAAGTTGAAGCACGTGATTACGTGGTTTTAGAACCACATTCACGCCACTGCGTCTCAGACAAGACGATGCCAGTGTGCATCAACTTTGGAGTGCTCGAGCCAGTTCGCTAGATGGCGCTACACCGTTGAGTTTACTCGCATTGCGCGGACGTGAGTATTTCATATGTAGGAGTTGGTTTTGGTTAAAATTGGCTTACCTAGGTATGCTGTTCTCTACTGATGACGTGAAACACAGAGAAACGTACGTAAAAGTTCCAGTGTTATAAACTAGAAGGTCGTAAAATTAAAAATCGGAAAGAAATAAATAAAGGTTATTGTTACAGAAGGTTTTGCAAGTTTATTAACTATTGCTTGCATTATTAATTTGAGGTGCTTACAAATTTGTTAATTTCATCGAAAGCCAGAAAAATACTAACCATTTAATCCAAGCTTATGGGTTAATTTACTAGCTAACTTTTATAAGTGCCCGAGCGCAAAAAAATTACCACACTTGATTTTATTAGATAATACCAAAAAAATCCGGTTACCAACACGTGTATAAAATCACGCAGCGCAATTTATCGGAAATATACCGTTCCCCCGGCAAATAAAAAAGCCCCAAAAATCCAATATTCAAATAAAATTTAAGTCTTATCGGGCGGAAAAATGTTCTGGAATTCAATAAAAAATTTAGGTCCGCAAATGGCGCGAGAAATACGAATTTTTAGGCGTGTAACCATGAAAATATCAATTGCATCAGCTACTTTGGCGCTGAAGGCCGATTGCAAGCATTTTTTGTATGTAACGTAACTAAAATTTCAGGGTTTTTAACGAATATCGAATGTGAGACAGAACGTTTGGACAAGTCCATTTTATATTTAATAAAGGAGTATTTCTTAAAAAACCTAAAATATTGTCTCACAGCCACATTTGAGAAAGCATATGTGATAATATAACGCTCTAAAACATGTTTTTAAAAAAGTTCATAAATGTTGACGGATCTAATACCTTCCTAGCCCATTAGCATATTTCAAGTAAACTTCACGCTATATCCAACTTAAAAACATTTTTTTTTTGTAAATATCTCAGAAATGAAAGCTCCTACGAATGTTTTCGCATTAACATAAATTATTGAGAAAAACGTGTTCTACTATATTCCGCGAATTAATGCCACACCGCTCTTTAATGAGGTATAAGTTTGACGAAACGTCCTAAAAAAACTAAAAGCAGGGTATTATGTGGTAGGGTCCTAGCAACTTAAAACACCTACTTTTAAAATCCTACGTGCTTCTTAAGGCCGTTTTTTACAAATTATTTATACATATCGTATTTTTTATATTGGCTAGAATTTCTAATTTATGTCCTTTTTCCGATAAAACCGTTCTAAAGGATAATTTAATTTTTAAATCGAATAGAAAAGAAGTTTAATTTCAAATCTAGGATCTATATTTTCACTGTATCACCTTTGCAACAAAAGAAACAGAAAACTAGACTTAATCAAAAAATTGGTAAGAAAATTACATATCTAATGGAAAATTTTAATATAATTATATCATTATGTTTAAAGCCTATTTGACGAAAAATCTAGAACCGCTTTCAGCAAATTACGTCCGTATCTGACATCATCAATTGAATTCAATTTATATTTGTTCCAAACATTTAGAAATTCGCGGTGGACAGATTCACCGGCCTGCTCCGACCATCAACCTAAACCTGTCTTAAGATTTTCCAGGGTATCAATTAAATGATTTAAAATGCAGTGTACTTTTAGACTTTTGGACAGATCAGTATCTTTAAAAACAGATCTTAAGTATTGAATATCTAATTTTAAATCATCAATGCTATTTATTTTAGAGGAGAAGCAATTACTAACTATTCTGTTCATGGTGTTAATTGATTGATTATTAAATCAACATTTCCCAAAACATCTGAGGACTTAATGTCATTAGCGTGTTGCAGCAGCTTACGACAGGCGTTTCCTTCAAATACCTCTCCTTGGTAATTTTTAGGCACAACATTTAATTTTCTGGGCCAATTGAGAGCATTTTCTTTACCAAGAAAAGGTACTAAACCCTTCCAAAATACATGATTTATAAAGCCTTGTAGAAGATGTATTGTCATTTTTTTAATTCTTTTCTAAGACACTTGCATACTTTTGGTAGTTTTCGTGTAGGTTTCCATAAGTTCTAACACCATAAACAGAATGATTTTCTTTGTCTCAAAGCTCCTGTAACGAAATTAAACAATATGGACAGGGGTTTGATGAAGCAGCGGTCTGCAACCCATTTGCCACGAGAATGAGTTTAAAATCAGATATAAATTTAAAGGATATGTTTACATTCGTAATCCCAAATAATATCGCCAGGTTGTCGTAACTTTCTTTTATATCCGGAACAATGCAAAGAATAATCAACCTCTGCACACTTGTTAATTTGCGTCTACGTGCAGCGCTGCCACCATCTTTATATCTTGATCTTGTCTGTATTGATTCATCGTCTTCGTTATTTAGATAGTCTTCCGAAGATATAGATAGGCATAATTTGAAAAAATTTTGGCCTCCGTCTGCTAAAAGTTTAACTTATTCTCTGCCAACAGTTCCTCTTTCTTCTAACACCTAAAAAAATCAATATATTTAATACCAGAATGCTTGCCAGAATTTTTTCATATACCATTATCTAATTTTTGACACTCTATACTATTTTAGTTTAATTGCATTCATTCAACAACATTCTTAACACACTTACTTATGTTTTATACACATTTTATTTTGCTTACCTTATTCAAAAGTTCCTCTGCATCAGCATATACGACAGGTCTCATACTTTTTATACCCTTCGAAGTATCGAACTCAAAAGATTCTTGTTTGTAACAATCAACCAGAATATTCAACTTTTCTTTGCAGTGCTTTTCATAACCGACAGGAACGGATTTTCGACCAGCGGAGCATCTCAGAAAATTAGTTAATTTCTTCATTTCTCTGGTAGAAGAACCAAGATTTACTTTCAAATTATCTAGAGCTTCTGTAGAAAATAAAACATTATTATTCTCTTTGTTTGGATTTAAAATTAGCATTGCAGTTTGCCCGCCTGTACTTAACTTTACATTCATATTTTGGTACTGTTTGGATGAACTGGCCTCTGTGTCTTGTGTCATATCAATTTTGGTTTTAATTAATGATACTGCAAGATGTTCTTGGTGTCGTGGAGGTAAGGTCTCTTCTATCATGACAAGAGCATTATGTTTGCGATTATTTGACTTACATGGCTGATGTCGAATGCCTTTTCCAACTTTTTGAAAGCACTTGTTACAAATTTGCTGGCTGGTCTTATATTTTATCTTTAATTTTCCTTTCTTTTGGTGTCCTACATATCTAGCTTTTTGGCAAATGAAACAATTACAAGTTATTGTAAGTCTGATTTGCTTAGCTATGATATTTTTGGAGAAATCTGGCATCTTTGGTAAAACTTTACGATATGCTTCAGCCCTAGATTTTCTTTCCAATAAAGCAAACTTACATGTTATACATACTGATGTTGGATATCTCGGATCATTTTTGTCATAGTTTTTGTCCAAAAACTTACAAATTAGTAGCTTAATTGGCTCCGTCACTCCATTTCCTTTAGGATTTTTTCTAGAAACAATTTTCTTGCCGCAACACGCGCACACTATATTCCGGTTGTCTTCATGGTTACATTTTAGCATAGGATTTGTTAAACTCATTATGCTTTTTTACGCCTTAAAATTATAAAAGAATGTAGCTGTTCGGTTTCTGTGCGTTTATTATACTCTGTTACCCTTCTTTGGTACGTGACTAAACAAAGGGAAAGGTTCCTTTGAACCCGCTCGAAAGCTGGCCGTCCCTATATACTTTTGAAATCAGGTAGTTTTTAGGCAGTTAGGCTTTAGCCCCTATCTCGTAAACATCGTGTATTATAATCGCTGTAAATTGAGTTTATTACTACGTAAATATAAAACCTATGGAAACTTAAAATACAGTCCTTTTATTACGTGCAAACGGCACATTTTTTTTGGTCCTAACGAGCGAATATTATTTAAAACTCGGGCGATTTATACACGATAACAAGGGCAAATACAAAAATAAACCGTAAGATCGAAAACGAACATTCAAACAGCAACAAAAATATAAACAGAAAACAGTGAAATAAATCAGCAAACATAACAAATTAACCGAACATTTAGTGAAGTCATACGAAAGCTTAATCAAATATCAGTGAACCATCAGCAAACTCATCAGAAAACACATTAATCGAATATCAGTGAAAATATCGAACAAGCACAGTGAGCACATAAAAATTATACGAAAAATCGGGCAAAAATCATCAAAAATATACAGAGTCAAACAAATATTATGAAAGAACATACAGTGCAAGAAAAAATCAAACAAAAGCAAACGAGAACATTAGAAGCATTGACAAGAATTAGTGAAGTTATTAATTTGTGATTTATACAAATTGCAAATCTATCAAAGTGACTCACATAAAAATCGAAAAATCGTAAAAAGACATCGTTTACGGCGGAAAATCGAGAGTGCCAAATTACAGCAGTGCGATTTCGATGCGTAATTAAATGTACAGTAAAGTAGACTAAAACTTGGTGACAAGACAGTTTCATACAGCACATTGGTTTATGGTTAAATGGATGGACATTTATTTGTTGCAGCACTATTGTCAGCTAAGTCATAGTCTTAAGTTTCCATTTTCCATCTTTTGCTTCATCTGCGTTAATAAATTTTGATTTTTTTAATAAGTATATTTTATTTGATCAAAATGCCTAATAAAAAAACAAAAGCAAAATCACCCGCAAAAAAACAGACCTTACAGTATGCCCCAGAAGACGTTGTTGATGAACCCGATATTGATGAGTTATTATTGCGTAGACGGCAACTTACAAGCCAATTTGATCGATTCGAGAAAGTACTCGCGGATGCAGATGAAACAAAGGTCACAGAAATAAAAATTCGTAGCTTAAAATTGTCAACGGTTTTCTCAGAATTCGAAAATATTCAATCGACTATTGAAGCTATAGATGAAGAATACATACCTGACAGGGAAACGAGAGAAAATCAATATTTCTCATTAGTAGCACGTGCCGAAAATTTCATAGCACAATATACGAAACCAAGTACTGAAGCAAACAAAAATAGCGCGTCGAACTCATCATCATGTGAACATACATGTAAAAATTCATGCAATCACGATTCATTCCCCGATTTAGGTTTAGATCTACAAGGGTTACCGATTTCAAAGTTTGATGGCAAATACGAAAGTTGGACTTCTTGGTTTGAGATGTTTACTAGCATGGTAGATGAAAATCCCAAATATCCAACTATAAAAAAGTTTTTCTATTTACGATCTGCTCTTCAAGACGAAGCCAAGGAGGTTCTTAGCGCATTATCAACTACTGAAAATAATTATAGAACAGCACTACAGTTGCTAAAAGAACGATTTGAAAATAAGCGGATTCTAATACATAATCATATAAAAAACATAGTTGAGTATCCAAGCTTATCCAAAGAGTCATGCGCATACTTACGAAAATTTATTGACACGATCACCCAAAATTATCGCGCCTTACAAAACTTAGAAGAACCTGTAGATTTTTGGGACACTATTTTAATTTACTTATTGTCAAATAAATTAGATAGCCACACAAGGAAAGAGTGGGAGGTTTTTAATAAATCTGAACGTCCAAAATACGAGAATTTCATGCAATTTTTGAAAAACAAATGTCAGATACTCGAAACACTTGAAAGTAAATTGTACTCTGAAAAAAATACTTTTAAGTACGATCAAAAAGCTCAAAACAAACCCTATTTTTCAAACACATATAAAAAATCAACACTTGCACACGTCACAACGGAAAACGAAAATTCAAACTACATTCAAACAGAAGCAGACAGTCAGTATCAGTCAGACATCGATCAAACAGCGAACATATCACAAACAGACCCAAACATTCCACAAGCATTTTCGAACAAATCAAATCAAATCAAATCAAATCAAGCTTTATTGTCTTATATAAAGTATAAAACTTTGTAGACAAAGCAAATACATAACTAATAATAATAATAGAAAAAATCACTTAAAAAATATAAAATATATAAATCCATCCAATAAATGGTTTAATTATGTTATTTGTATATATATATATATATTTTTTTTTTAATTTACTTTTATAATATTTGAGAATTTTAAGTTTAAAATTATTCCTTAATTGTAACTCTGATCAAGAAATTCGTTAATTGAATAAAAAGCTTTAGTGATAAGAAAATCCTTGCACTTATTTCTAAATATGTTATAGTTATTATTAAGTTTTATATTGTTTGGCAAATTATTATACAATTTTATACCGTTATAAATTATGGATTTTTTAAATAAAAATGAATGTGGTATAGGTAATGTAAGATTATTAACTTGTCTCGTTGAATAAGTATTTTGGTTTATTTCAAAGTAATTTAGATGTTTATTTATCAGACAAATTGTTTCAAGAATATATAAACAAGGAAGAGTCAAAATATTATTTTTGATAAACAAGTCTTTGCAGTGATATCTAGAATTTACATTGCATAAATACCTAATTGCTCTTTTTTGAAGAATAAACACTGATCTAAATAAATACATTGAACATGTACCCCAGAAAGGAATGCCATATCGTAAGTTTGATTCAATTAAAGAAAAGTATACATTTCTGCCTATTGATTTACCTAATTCATTTGTAATAATTTTTACACAATAACAACCCGAACTTAATTTTTTATTTAAATTATGAATATGGTTTTGAAATTTTAAATTTTCGTCTATGTTAAGTCCTAAAAATTTTATATTATCTGTAGTATTAATTTTATTATTATTTATATTTATAATTATTATTATTATTTTTTATTATTTATACCACAAACATTCTCGAACATACCACAAACATTTCCGAACACACCTCAAAGGTTTTCGAACAACCCGCAAGTATTTTCAAAAAATCCTCAAACATTAAATCAACAGCAAACATTCGAACAGACATCTTCAATCATGCAACCTGCGAACATTCAAACATACGCAAACACTCAAAATAATTCAAACTTAATTAATCACCAAAGAACTCCTCAAAATCAATCGAACAATTTTCAAAATCATCCAAACAATCAAATTCCTTTAAGTTGTACATATTGTAAGTCAAACAATCATTATACCTACCGATGCATGAAACTTTTATCATTTTCTTGTCAAGATCGAATCAAGGCTCTAAAAAATTCTGGAATTTGTACTAATTGTTTGAAAATTGGTCATATTCTAGAACAATGTCAAGGAAGAGGTTGCAAAGTGTGTAGTCAAAGACATAACAGTATCCTACATGACTTTACTAACCATAATCGTGCTGAACACAGTCCGATACCTAATTCCACCGCACATGTTCTTGCAAATCAAGAATATTCTACTGACGGTTATAGCATTTCTCCGCAGAACACTCAAACTCACTGTAGCACTGAAATTGCATGTTCTTCACAAAAATTTGAAACTCAGCAAACTTTACTAGCAACAGCTGAAATTTTAATATTAGACCGGAAGAAAAACCCTATAAAATGTAGAGCGTTGTTAGACTCAGCAAGCATGAGTAACTATTGCTCATCCGAGTTGTTTAACAGACTAGACATCAAACCAACTTCTTTAAACATGATTATATCTGGAATAAATAATCAATCCAGCAAAATTGACACAAAATTTGATACCGAAATAATGTCCACAGATCACACCTTTTCTGAAAACTTAACGTTCTTGATAATAGATCAGGTAACTTCAAATTTGCCTCAAATTTCTTTTAATCCCAATTGTTCAAATTTACCGTCAAATATTAAACTAGCTGATCCGCAATTTTATGACAGTCAAAAGGTAGATTTATTATTGGGTGTAGAGATATTTTACAAGCTTTTGAACGCAGAGCAAATAATATTGGGCAAGCATTTACCTATTTTGCAAAATACTAAATTCGGATTTATTTTAGCAGGCCCTTTGCAACAAAATTTTTCTTTAAAAACTCAACAACAGCGTTCTAACTGCTGTCTATCTATCAGTTCATTACACGAAAAAGTCGAGAAATTTTGGCAAATTGAAAACATCGAAATTTCTTCAAACAAACTGACGGCGCAAGAACTCGAATGTGAAAAACATTTTAGAGAAAATACCACTCAAGACGAAAACGGGAAATACATAGTCAGATTGCCATTCAAAGAAAATGTAGATCAACTTGGAGAATCATTTTCTATCGCGGAAAAATGCCTGTATTCTACCGAGAAACGATTAAACAAGGACACACACCTACGCTCAGAATATCATAATTTTTTAAAAGAATACGCCGAGCTAGGTCATATGACGCGAATTAATCATGAACTTGACGAACCCAATCAAAAATGCTTTTATCTCCCCCATCACCCGGTTTGCAAGGATTCAAGTGAAACGACAAAGGTCCGTGTAGTTTTTAATGGAAGTAGTTTATCCAGCTCAAAACTAAGTCTTAACGATGTCCTTAAAACTGGTCCTAAAGTTCAAAATGATCTTTTTGAAATTGTTTTACGAATGCGTACACATGCAATAGTTTTGATTGCCGATGTTGAGAAAATGTATCGTATGATTTGGGTGGACAAACAAGATAGAAAATTTCAAAGAATTTTATGGCGTTTCGATCCTAGTCAAGAAATCCAGCATTTTGAATTGAACACTGTTGTTTACGGTTTAACTCCTAGTTCATTTTTAGCCACTCGCGTATTAAATGAAATAGGCCAGAAGTGTCAAAGTAATTTTCCGGATATTTCAGAAATCATAATGAATGATTTTTATATGGATGATCTTATTACTGGTTGTAAAGACGTTCAATCAGCTCTAAAACTAAAAAATCACATTTCAGAAATCTTAAAAAAATCTGGCTTAAATTTAAGAAAATGGATGTCAAATAGTCCCGGCGTTTTAAGTCATATTTCTGACAATGAATCTTTCCAGATCAAGAGTGAAAACGAGATTAAAACCTTAGGATTTTTTTGGGATCATAATCAGGATTTACTAAGTTATATTTTTCGTTTAAAAATAAATCGTTTTCAAATTACAAAACGCACCGTTATAGCAGGAGTTGCTCAGCTTTTTGATCCGCTTGGGCTAATTAACCCCATCATAGTAACGGCAAAGTTGCTTCTTCAAAACATCTGGAAACTTGGCTGTGACTGGGATGACCCCTTACCAAATGTTTTGGCAAAATCGTGGTTAGATGTCATTGATCAAATAGAACTTCTTAGTAGCATAAAAATACCAAGATTTGTTTTGCATTCCATCGAATATTTCAATGTCAATTTACACGGGTTCTGTGACAGTTCTCAGGTCGCATATGGTGCTAGCATTTTTATAACTTTTAATGACAACCAAGGTGTTATTTATTCCAATCTGTTGTGCGCGAAAAGTCGCATCGCACCTTTGAAACCAACCTTAACAATTCCTAAATTAGAGCTCTCGAGTGCCCATCTCTTAGCTCAATTGATGACGAAAGTCAAGCTTGCTTTACGTTTACCTATTAAAAACACAATTTTTTGGACTGACTCGACCATCGTCCTAGCTTGGCTTCAAAAAGATCCTAGCCATTGGAAGGTGTTTGTTTCAAATCGGGTTGCCGAAATTCAAAAACTTACTGAAAACTCTGAGTGGCGGCATGTACCAACACATGAGAACCCTTCAGATTTTTTGAGCCGAGGTTCAGATCCCCAATCTTTGCAAAATAATTCACTTTGGTGGATTGGGCCAAATTTTTTACTCCAAGACCCAGAATTCTGGCCTGAAAACGTCATTGCGGATATGGAATCTGTACCTGAAGTAAGAAAGGAAAATATCATCCTCACTTATCTTTCCACAAATCAAAGTAGTTTTCTATTTGAAAAATATTCCTCGTATTGGAAGTTGATCCGAATGACAGCATATTTATTAAGATTTGCTGAAAATTGTCGTGCGAAAAAACAAAAACTTAATAAAATTACTGGTCCTTTAACTTTAAAAGAATTAAATAACGCTGAAAATAGACTATGTTTTTTAGTTCAACAAGAATCTTTTTTAAGGGAATATATATCTCTTAAAAACGAGCGTCTAATTCCGAGTGACAGTAAACTGAAAAGATTGAGTCCTATGTTAGATCATAAAAATTTGATCCGAATGGATACTAGGCTAAAATACTCCAAATTACCTCAAGATACTATCAAGCCTATCATTCTATCTAGTAAACACTCTTTTGTAAAATTATTGATCGAACACAATCATAAAAAGTTCTTACATGCTGGTCCTCAATTTGTTTTATCACAAATTCGCTTGAAATTTTGGATAGTGAATGGTAGAAATTTTGTACGGCATACAATACATAAATGCATTCCTTGTTTCCGAGCTAATCATTCAACTGTTAATCAGCTTATGGCTCCGCTACCCAAGCCTAGAGTGACACCTTCTCGTCCTTTTGCTCATTGTGGTATAGATTTTGCAGGACCATACTTAATTAAAGATGGAAAAACTAGGTCTCGAACTTACATAAAAGCGTACCTCGCTATTTTTGTATGTTTCAGTACCCGGGCTGTTCACGTAGAATTAGTGACTGAATTAACATTCAATGCATTTCTAAATGCTTTTAAAAGGTTTGTATCCCGAAGAGGATTATGTTTTGATATCTATAGCGATAATGCTACTAATTTTACGGGAAGTAATCGCGAAATTCAAAGGTTTTACTTTATTATTGAAAATTGCGCCAAACAGGCACATGCGAGCTACTTTCTGGAAAATCGTATAACTTGGCATTTCATACCAAGTCGATCACCTCATCACGGCGGATTATGGCAATCAGCTGTGCGGTCTTTTAAGTTTCATTTAAAGAGGATGTGCGACATTAAGCTTGATTTTGAAACATTTTACACATTATTGACGCAAATTGAAGCCATCCTTAATTCCCGGCCAATCCTGCCTCTTACCTCAGACCCACAAGACTTACAGTGTTTAACTCCCGGACACTTCTTGGTGGGAAGTAACTTGTTATCTGTGCCGCAAGAAGATGTATCTGAAATTCCTTTAAACAGACTGAAGCATTTTGAACAAATGACAAAAGTTATCCAATGTTTTTGGAAGGTTTGGAGCAAAGACTATTTGCAATCGTTACAGCAAAGGTCAAAATGGTTTAAAAAGTCTCCAAACTTACAAGTTGGCACACTGTGTATTGTGCAGGAAGACAATGAGCCACCGATGTCATGGCCACTTGGTCGTATAGTAGCTGTTCACCCTGGCGCTGACAATCTTGTGAGAGTCTGCTCTGTACGCATGAAAAATGGTATTTTCAAGAGAGCAATAACACGATTATGTCCTTTACCAATTGAAGAAGATGTTTGTGTCCTCCCAGTGAAGATAAAAAACTCCTAAATATATTTGTTTTTATCTTAAGTTATTATTTTTTATAATATGTATCTAAGGTAGCTACGCAGATTTTTTTTTTACACAGATTTGTGCAGTTTTTTTAAATTCTAGAATCTTAAGTTTAACTGGTACTTATTTAACTTATTTTGTTTTTAGTAAGTGACATAGTTATCTTAACATGTACTTATTAGTGGCTTTAGTAATAAGATTTTATTCAAATTATTTTAGATTTATACTTTGCACTATTCCATGTTTCTTAAAATTTATTAAGTGATTTAAATTAGATTTTTAATTTTTTATTCATTATTTGAAATATGGGATATTTCAACGGCGGCGGCATGTTCGGTTTCTGTGCGTTTATTATACTCTGTTACCCTTCTTTGGTACGTGACTAAACAAAGGGAAAGGTTCCTTTGAACCCGCTCGAAAGCTGGCCGTCCCTATATACTTTTGAAATCAGGTAGTTTATAGGCAGTTAGGCTTTAGCCCCTATCTCGTAAACATCGTGTATTATAATCGCTGTAAATTGAGTTTATTACTACGTAAATATAAAACCTATGGAAACTTAAAATACAGTCCTTTTATTACGTGCAAACGGCACAGTAGCCATACTAACACGAGATACCAACTTGTCTAATCTTGAAAACAAAAGATGATGCGTCAATGTCAAAAGTAAGGGGATCATAGCCACCAAATTTTTTTTTGTAATTCCAGCAGATTATAGCCACCCAGATTTTTTTTAAAATTAATTACGGTAGTGTTCTTTTTGCTTTGGGACCAGAAGACAAAGATGATGTGCGCAATTTTTCACCGGTAGGCATTTGTAAAGGCAAAATAATTTAATATAGTTAGTTAAGTTTATTGATTAGAAAGATTATAGCCATAAAATCGGTATTTTAAAGACTTACAAACAATATGCCTAAAAAAAGTCATTAAGAAGCAGGTACGATTTTAGGAGTAGGTGTACTACGTTGCTAGGGCCCTACCAAATAATACCCTGCTTTTAGTTTTTTTAGGACCTTTTGTCAAACTTATACCTTATTAAAGGACGGTGTGATGCGATGCTCCGTTCTAGAGTTTCAATTTTTTTGATTGTCAACTGTCAAAATACGGTTCTTTGACCAAAATTTAATCGATCTTTACACTATTTCAACTGAAAATTTTATGAAAAGCGGCTAAGGAGCTCTTGTGGGCCGGACAGACATACACACACACACACACACACACAAACACAAGGACAGACGTATATAACAATATCTTCTCTAGTCATGGCTGCGCGGGCTAGGAAGAAAAAATAAATGAATTCGTAACGGATCTAATACCTTTCTGCCCATTAGCACACTCCAAGTAAAGTCCGTACTATACCAGCTTTGAAAACAGTTTTTTGTAAACATCTTGGAAACGAAAGCTCCTCGAAGTTGGTTATAAAACAAATTATTGAGAAAAATATGTTCTACTGTAGTCCAAAAACCGCATATTGATGCGATGCTCAGTTAAAAAGTTCGCATAGTTTAAATTTATAAACTGTCAAAAAACTGTCAATATCGTTAATGATTAATATTGCCTTCACCACTGGTCCCTTAATAAATTCCCAGGGTGTATCCTTTGTAACCTTTCCAATGAATCAGTTAGATCGATATAAACGTATAGTGGTACTGATTTTTATTAATTTTTGTGTTTTTCTAAACAAGGTCTTTGAAAAATATTTTATTATATAAAAATAGTATCCTACATATCATATTTTAATAGCATTACAATATTTTTGTTGGCATCGCGAGGAAAGTAAATAATACATACAGTTAAACTTATAACGCAACGAAAATAATATAATAACTGTATTTCTATGTAGTCTTACACAAAAACATTTATTTTAATAATAATAAGTTGTAATAATAATAAAAAATAATAATTATATAATATAATAATAACTAAACTACACTCTTTGACTATTGGTCACAAATAACTATATTTTATTTAAACTCCTAAGTTTTTATTGTACTATAAAATTCGATATTTACAAACTTTTTTACCCAGCAGCACGGCGAAAGGAAACGTAATATTTTTCGATTGTTGATTGATTTATATAATTTTTACCAAGACTTTGAATACTTTGCGGTAGTTGGCTATCAATTCTAGGACCGATGTATTCTTCTTATGTTCTTTCGAAATATTTTTTGTGTAGTTTTTTTGGTTTTATATTTTAGACATGTTTTGAATCTCGGTAAATACCTATGTTTTATATCAATAAGATTATTTTTATTTTTGTGTAGTAAATTTTGTATTTTTTTGTATGTATGACGGGTATCCATAATTTGGCTTTCTTCGTACAAAGCATTTGAGGGGTATAATCGATCTTTTTCCAACAGTATTTTAAGAAAAAAATTTTGGATTCTTTCCAGTTTTATTAGATCACTGTGTTAAATCCCTCCACAGCCGGTGATTTCATATTGAAGCAAGGAGTCTACTAAGGCATTATAAACGGTCCCTAAATGTTTAAGATTTAATATGTTTTTGAGCATTTTAAATTTAAATATAATTGATCTTAGTTTTTTTACTAGTTGGTTGACGTGTATGTGCCACTTCATGAACCTATCAATTTCTACAACTAAATATTTTACGTTATTTACCTTTGTAATTTTTAGTATTAAATTTGGTGCTTCTTGTATTGTAAGTTCGCTAAATGGTGCACTTTTTTTTCGTTACATGAAAATGCTAAAAATTGTGTTTTTTCTATATTTATTCAAAGATTCATTTCGTTAAACCAACTTTTTATGCTTTTGAAATCTTTTTCTGCTTTCTCCTTGACATCTTTCCAGGTATCTCCGATGTACAAAGGGAATGTGTCATCCGCAAATGAAAATGGATCTCCATTTGTTTTTAGTAGAAAAAAGCCAATAATGTAGGTGATGAATAGTACAAGACCTAGTACAGTTCCTTGTGGAGCACTAAATGATGTTTCAATTTTAGTTCATACATATCCCAAGCAAAAAACATTACTATTGCTTTCGCTGTGCTGCAGTTGGGTAAAAAAGAAAATTCTAAAATTCTGTTGGCCTACTTATGAAGTTTTGACAGACCCAACGCAAAATTAAAAATACTTTTCTCCATCACATTAAATTTAAAGTTAAATTGAGTCTTCGGACCAGGACCCTGCGGGCCCCCTTAAAGCTGTGGACCCTTGGCGAGTACCTAGAGTGCCTATAGGATAAACCGGCGCTGAATATCGGTCCTCTATGCTCTAGTATTGATTAGAGAGAGACGCACGTTCCGTCCTTGTTAATTCATAAGCATCGGGAGATAAAAATAAACGATTTTTTACTAAACATATTCAGGGGTGGCGGAGAAACGTTTTTGTTTTACACAAAAAAATAGAGGCCACGATCCTGGATACATTAGCTGTTGTTGAGAGCTGAATTTTAAATTGGGTCTTATGGGAGAATAGAGGTTTATTTGTGATATTTTCAAAATGGCCCTACAGATTTTTGCGATATTTCAGTGAAATATTCCTAGACACTATACCGATATTCCACCAAACTTTAGCATTCCTTATTTTGAATTCAAATTGACCGCCATGCATTGGCATATGTTTTTTTTTTGTTAAACTTGTTCAAATAAAGTTCATTTAAAATCAAAAAATACCAGTGTTAATCTTTTTAAAACCAACTTACACTACAAAAAATAATGTTTTGATGTTTTAGTCATCAACACATCTAAATACATTTTAAGTTTCCGAATATAAACAAATAGCCGATTACTTTCCAGGCAGAAATGAACATATTCGCTTCTGCTTTAAATTTAATTTTTGTGTGAGCTAAAGAAGCGGCTCTGAAAAATTAATTCTTACCAAAAATTAAAAAAAAAGGTTTTACAAAAATATAGTTAAAACAATCTTAAATAAAAAAAAATCAAATCAAAATCAAATATTCATCAACCGTCATTCCAACTTCAATATTTTAATCACAATTCGCTGTAACGTCAACAAAGTTGTAGATCGTGGCCCGTTCATCTTGATAGTCATGTGTTTAGATCTTGCATGATGATAGGGTTACCAGACGTCCGGATTAATCCGGACATGTCCGGATTTTTACTACGTCCGGGTGAGTCCGGGCGGATTTTTCATAAACGTCCGGATTTTAAAGTAGCCGCCTTTATAAACATCAAATAATGCAAAATAAACTAGTTTCAAAAAATGTCATTAAACAATAATCGTCGATAAATTTAGCAGTGTGAATTCACCTTTAAGCGGGGTCTTCACATAACGTTTTACCTTACATCTTGCCTGTTCAGTCAAAACGCATCAAGTAAAACTTTGTGTGTAGACGGAAAAACGGACGTTTTACTTGAACTGATTTAAGACGGAAGACCGCCTAGAGAACTGACCGGATCACGCATTGTTTTCCAATAAAACCATCGTTTTGTATCAAAAACTGATCTAAAAACGTATGTTAAAACTATCAAGTGTCTACGCTAGTCTTTCAACCGTCATACTTGACCCTTTTGACTGACAGGCAAGACTTAAGGTAAAACGTTATGTGAAGACCCCGCTTAAAGTAGTATTATTAATTTCGCCTTGTTGAAGTTTACACTTCTGCCGTGTGGTTTAAGCACACACATTTTTTTTGATGAAGTTTGTAATCTAAAAAAGTACATATCAGACAATTCTACTTCTGATGACCACAATCTGCCTACCCACGAAAAATGGGCAAAATATTTTAATGCAAGTATTTCTACCCAGTGGACCAAAGAAAGAAATAGGCTGCTTTTATCTTCTGTAAAAGGAATACTCATGACATCATATAATTTAAGAAATATGAGCTGGTCAGAATTTTACGATTTTGTACTTCTGCCTAAAAATTCAACGCTGTTGAATAAAATACAAAGCAGTGAAAAGTACCTATAAAATAGTAGGTATATTTTGTTATTTATTAGTTATTGTTTCAATAAAAAAAAAAGTTGATTTTTTGTGTGTGGCATCGAACAAATTTTGACGTCCGGATTTTGTCCGGATTTTCTTGACGGCTGGTCCTGGTTAGAGACGTCTTCATCTGGTAACCCTACATGATGATTGATGTCACTGAGCGGTGACTTAAATTGTTTTAGAAAAATTAACTTGACTAGAAAATAACATAACCAAAAAATAAAAGTTTCGGTAATTTTAATGGGTTCGTCGCGTCTCTATTTCTTTAAAATAATTCATACATACAGGGTCTCTAACCCAAATAGCCTAAAGTCTTATATAGTTTTTTTTATTTTATTTTGGCGGTTACGTCATGACATATTTACATTATGTTAAATGAGAAAATGTCAATGACGAACCGTCATATTTTTGAGAAAGAAAACTTAAACCGTATATTAAAATAAAATAATAAATAAATACGCCTATATACGTGGACACATTATTATTTTCAAAACGCGCAACAGCAAAAACTTGAGCAGCGTTATGCTTTTCACATGCGAATTCATTCTCGTTTACCCTCTTTTAAACAAAAAACAAAAAGAAAGCTACGTCGCATACATAACCACATAACTCATAATAAATTAAACGGGATAACGGGAAACAGAGCAACGGTACTCTAGCTAATGGGAAACTTGTGTTCTAGCCAAATTTAAAACCCGTCTCTCTTCTGTTGATTTGATCCATTTATATCTTTATTTTCTTACAATCGGGCTATGATAAATTATTGTTAATGTTGCCTACTCATATCTATTCTGGATGAAAATAAATTGAGATGACTCTTTCCTTCCGAAAATATTGACCATTAAAATCGATGCGACTGGTAGGTTTAAACGAATAGGAAACGAATTATAGCGATAATGTGTACTTGTGCAAATTATCGGTAATTTGCATTAGTATACCCCGGTATATTGCATGACAAGCCCATTTTAGGACATTTCTTGTCGTAATTGTTTGTCGAACTCGCATTCAAATTGCTCAAGCGCCGATATAAAAGGGGATTTATTATAACGTGGTAATTACCCGCCCTTGAAAAAAATATTCAGTATTAGTTTATAATTAAAGAGAAAATAGGAGAACTACCCCCCCCTAGAAAAAAATTATATTACAAACAATTTTTTTGACGACTAATACCTTATCCTAGATTTTGACCCAGATCCGCGCTTAGAAATGCTGAGGATAAAAAAGCTTAACGTACTTTATTTTAGAAAAACAAAAACTAACCCAAATAATTTAAATGAAAACTAAAGTAATAAAGCAAACTTTGTTATAAGCTACGGAAAAAAAGTTAAACTAAATGTCTCCGGCTGCAACACATGCCCTTTTTGTTCCCGAAACACTGGAATTGCTTCCAGCTAGATGCTTCTGACTTTGTTGTGTTTATTGGCACTAATTTTAGAATTTCTTTGTCCGTATTTGAAGTTTTGGCAAACGGTTGAGTTTGAACTAATTTTTCACACTTTTGTAGCTTTTTTCGTTTTTGCTAATGATTTATTTAACCTAGCAACGGATTGTCATCAAAGATTACAGAATATAATATAACATACCTGTCAGACATTACTGTTTTTTTTTTCACCGGCAATAACTCGAAACAAGGCCAACACAAAAATAGAGGCCACGACCCTGAAAAAATCAGTTGTTCTCCGGGGGCTGAATTTTACATTAGGTCTTATAGGAGGTCAGACGTTTTTTTATGATATTTTCAAAATGGCACTACAGATTTTTGCAAAATTTCAGTGAAATATTCTCAGACACCATCCCGATACTCCACCAAAGTTTTGTAAGGAAGCAACATGATTAAAAGGTTAAAATCTTTAAGATTTAGCATTACTTATTTTGAATTCAAATTACCCGCCAAGTACCACATGCCAACTGTTATATTTGACATGTATTTGACTTTGTCATCTGGGATTGTCACATTGGCTTCTGCTTTAAACTTAATTTTTGTGTGAGCTAATGAAGCGGCTCTGAAAAATTAAGAATTACTATAGATTTTTAAAAATTGTCCTGAAAGAATATAGTAAAAACAGTCTCAAAACCGGCTTTATTTTTTTTTTAAATCAAATATTCATGAACCGTCATTTCAACTTCAATACTTTAAAGACAATCAGCTGTGTCGTAACGTGACCATCAAAAAAAAATCTGCCCCAGATGTGACGTCAACAAAGTGGAGGATCGTGGCCCGTCCGTTTTGATAGCCCTGCTCGAAATTATGGTACGCTCACTCACTAACGCATCCAAACCAGTTTCTGTGTTTTTTGGTTTTCGAAGGTCAAGTTCTGCCATCCAAAACAAAAAGGCTGTAACTGCATTTGATGCGAAACTTGAGATGCGCTTAAATTTACCACTGTCATTTTGACAGGACAAATCTATATGAATTTTGAGTTTTGAGGATATAAATTGACATAAATGATAACTAGAAATCCAAAATGCCAAGAACTCATTTTTCTATTTTTTGCCATTACTCCCATTTCACTTTGGGCTGCGGAGGTGATTGCCGGTCCAATCCGTAAAGTTTATACCTTTACTTTTTAATTTATTTACCTTATAACGTATAGAATTTGTTACGAATAATGATAATGATACGATAAGTGTGAGAAAGTGTAATGCTGCTTTTTTACCCTAGTTTTGTTACACTCTATGTCTATTACAAGTAAACACGTGTAGTTTTAAGGGTAGGGGCAAGCGAAAAATTATGTTTTTTTAAGTTTCTGATAATTGCAGATATTTATTTAACCACAGTCTTTCAAGAAAATTTCCGCCCGAGTGTTGTGATTTCACTATTGAAATTTACCAAAACTTGCATTTGGTAGCATTTTTCCCGAGAATTTTGTTCTGAAAAATAATTAGGGTCCATCTCACCGACTTTTTTTTTCGGTTCCATAGCTTAAGCGTTTCTTAATATAATCATAATATGATGTAAAAAGGAAAACTTTAGGGTAAGTAACGAAAAAAAAAGTCGGTGCGATGGGCCCTTAGTTTCTCTTTTACTTCTTAAGTTGCAATTATTTTGTAATCAAACCAGTGACGTATATAGAAAAAAGTTTCGGGGGTGGCCCGAGACCTCATGAGGCCGTATTTTATGCTATTTTATGTTTGTATTCATAAAATATGTGGAAAATTCCTAAAAAAAATCTTAGCTTCGGGGTGGGGGGGGGCCGGGCCCCCCAGTCTCCCCTTCTATGTACGCCACTAAATCAAACGTATAATGAAATCCCCTTCCTTCTAGGATTTGTACTTGCCTAGATTCTTGTGACTTTTTGTAATATTTTGGGATAAAGATTTTATATTTTTGGTATATTTAGTTTAAGATAGTATATTAGGCAGTATGTAGTGATTTATAGTTTGTGAATATAAATTAAATTATTGTAATTTTACCTGCATTTTAAAGAACTAAAATTAAAAATATGTTCTAATAATCCTTTGTAATTTTACATAAAAAGTGTAAAAAAATTTTGAAACGAACATATTATTGCCATACCTCTGGGTATAGATGCCCGTGCTGTTAAGTTCAGTTTAAAAATCGTTAACAATCAGGTCCCAGAGAAGGGGTGGCGTAATTAAGTTTTTTTTTACTTTAACCAATTTTAGTAAAACTGCTTGTAGATCCTACCTAAATGTCTAAATAAACCGTTAGTTGTTATGGAAATATTATTAAGTTGTCAAATAGGGTTAGAGTTTATTATGATAGTCAAAGACTAAAACATTCTTGTCACAACAATCCTTCTTCCTCCAACTAACTTTGAATGTAATGTAACCGGGCATATGCGTGGAAGGCCCGCCCTAAAGAACGAAAACGGGCCCCTTTCAAAAAAATTGATTGCTTGGATCAAACTTTTTGCAAGTCAGCTTTTGTCAGGCTTTTTAATGAAAATATATATTCCCGTTTCTTTAAGGTCAATGCGCGGTAGGCCTTTGAGTTTCGAGTACGATGCTATAAATATTTTTTGCCAGTTTCAATACTTACTTCAATTTTTTGGTTTCATAGCTAAATTTTTGGTCTCATAGTTTAATTTTATTTTGCCAAAAGGTTTTAAGGATTGTTAGTAATTTAAAATTTACATTACAACAAACTAATACACAGCTTATATCAGTGTAGTAGCAGGGCCAGAGCAAGACTACTGGCCGCCTGGAGCAAGACGGGGAATATGTCTCCCTCCCCCCATTTTTTTACTCATCATTGCAAGTTTTTGTGTTATTTCCTTACATAAATGGTGCCACGAGTGAGCCCATAACAATGTAATAATTGTAAAAAGAGTCATGTCAGCATGAGAAAGTCAACTATTTTTTTTTATGGAGTTTTTAGAATTCATCTTCTCTACTTTTTTTACGGACGTCATAGTAAAGCCCATCTTATTTAAAAACGAAAACCAAATTTAGATTTGTTTGGAAGTTTCCAAGGTACATACCAGCGTATAGCCGTAAACATTTAAATGGGACTATCTCAGAAAGTTTTGAATTTTTGGTTTCGATTATGTACTAAACAGAGTCGCAGTCGGTTTGAACGAATTTAAACCTAAAATTATCATCCCTCATCTCACCCAGTTGCTGAAAAAACGAAAAAACCGACCTTGTGTTTAAAAAAAAAAACATTTTTAAAATTTTCCATTTTTGATGTATATCTCGAAAAAGTATGTAGACCAAAATTAGTCTTATTAATTTGATAAACCTTATCCAGCGATTAAATGCAAAAGAAAAACTTAAAATTAAGTCATTATTTATTCAGATTTTTGAAAAAACCTCTGAAAAAATTTACCAAGATGTGGCAAAAAGTAGTACTAACTTAAAAAGTTACATTTTACTAAGTCGTTATGGTATTGATGAAGTGCTTGACACTCAAACAGTTGCGCCAATTTATTAGCTTACAAATTGTGTCAAAACTTTTGAGTCGCGATGGCCCTGGTATTAAAATTTTTATCGATAAGTATGCTGTTACGTCATTTTCTAGTATCTTTGTTTATTATATTGAATGAATTTTAAAAATTCTACTATACATATTAATAGGATAATGTCTGAGTAAACCACAAAAATGTTCATGTAAGCAATTGGTTAATTTTAACCAAACATGATTAAAAACACTTTCTAATTAGGTTGTCAACGAAAAACCGCATCCAGAGCTGTTTAGTGGTTCGAGTACGACTTGCTCATGAAATAGGCATTCAGGCACATACAAATACACACAAATACACGTATATGCAAACAACAGTATTAAAGTTCCCTCTTTTTTATTTTTGCATCAAAATTTCAAGATAAGTATAAATAATTTTTTGTCACTAAATATTCTCTATATTTTTTTTATTTAAAAAGCGATAATACAGTCCACGCACCAGAAGTAATAAACTTTTATACAGCAATATTTTTTGAACTCAACAAAGCAGTTAATCCATAATTTTTTCGATGTTTAATGTTGTTCTGCTAAAAATGTTTATTTTTTCCAAGTGCAGGTTAGTCAGTTAAAATTTGTTCAATTCCAAAATATGTTTCTGGGAGTTTGTACAGTCAGCAAGACTGTTTTACCGGGTAATTTTTTTTTTTTCGTTAATTTATCATCTAAAGATTTTAGAAAAAGTTTATACTCCATGTTCCACTACAATTCTTTCATCGAAAAGCCGAAATTGCGAGAGATAAGGTATACAATTAAAAAGTACCAGAAAAGGGTAGCCAATCCCTTATAGTCCGGAGCCTAAGCCACTTTTGTCTGCATTTTCGCGTACCGTAATGAAACTTGGCACGATTATAATACAACACTATGGAATTATTTTACGAAGCGGTGTTCATCCCGAATCCAGTGGAAAGCAAAGATACAGGGTGTTTTATATTCAATTGCATCTATCTCATTAAAATTCTGTATAAAATTTAAATGTAAAGCTAGAGCAATCTAACTTGGCACCAATTATAAGGACATATACGCTTTTATTTTAAACGATAAAAAAATTATATTATTTTTATTTTCTTCTAAGAAATAAAAAATAATTCTTTTTTTTTTGAAAAATTTATGGTGTATAGTAGAAAAAAAATTCCCGGCGGTTAGTAATGCAAGATAACTTGCTAAGATTTACTGTGACCATTAACAAATTGTTTCTCTTTAAAACAAGTATTGCTGGACTGGTTTGACATATACAGGGTCGGAGTACAAGGGGGTTTTAATTAATAGGAACTATGATAAAACCATAGGAAAAACTAAAAAACCTTAAGATTTTTAAATATTATCTAAATCATTTAAAAAAGAAGTGAAATCATAACAAAAACATTTCATGTAAAAATACTCTGCCAATATATGGGCCCCTAAGCTCACACTAGGTTCTGTAGTTATAGTGTACGTGTGAGCTAATATAGCTAAAAACTGAAATATATTTTATTCAACTCAACTAAATTACCTTTTGTTTGATACCACACAAGCCATGTTTTGACTTAAACTCAAATTTTTGAAATCTACCCCCACCCTCAAAAAACACAAAAAACTAAAATGTATTTTGTTAAACTCCGGACTCAATTACCTTTCGTTTGATATCACACACGCCATATTTTCACTTAAACTCTAATTTTTAAAATATACCCCCACCCTTTTTTTTTAAATAAATTAAAATATATTTTGTTTAACTGCAGACTCAATTACCTTTCGTTTGATATCACACACGCGATATTTTCACATAAACTCTAATTTTTGAAATCTACCCCCTCCCTTTTATTTGGTTTGTGTTCGGTGGATTTTGTTCATTTCTAAATGGGACCATCTCGACCCAAGACCCAGCCTAGGTACCAAATTTCACTAAAATCGGCCAAACGGTTTTTGAGTTATGCGCGTTGGTCGTTACAGACAGACAGACAGACAGACAGACAGACAGACAGACAGACGGCGCAACAAAAAAGTTTCAAAATCATCTGAAACGCAAAGATATATAAAAATTTTTGAATTCGGAGCAACTTTTTTTTTCTCGAAAAAATTAGGATCACCATAGCTCACACTACTATAGTATAGTATATGTGTGAGCTAAAAAGCCAAGTACGCAAAAATGGTATTCCGTAAAAAGAATTGAGATAAAAGTAAAGCCAAGCTCTCCAATAGAAATTTAAAAATGAAAGGTTCTTACTAATTTGGAATTTTAGCTCACACTACTACTATAAGTAGTGTGAGCTATGGTGATCGTAATCTTTTCGAGAAAAAAAAAGTTGCTCCGATTTCAAAAATTTTTATATATCTTTGCGTTTTAGATGATTTTGAAACTTTTTTGTTTTGCTGTCTGTCTGTCTGTCTGTCTGTATGTCTGTCTGTCTGTATGTCTGTCTGTATGTCTGTCTGTAACGACCAACCCGCATAACTCAAAAACCGCTTGTCCGATGTTAATGAAATTTGGTACCTAAGTTGGGTCTTGGGCCGTGATGGTCCCATTTAAAAATGAACAAAATCCACCGAACGCAAGCCAAATAAAAGGGTGGGGGTAGATTCCAAAAATTAGAGTTTATGTGAAAATATGGCGTGTGCGATATCAAACGAAAGGTAATTAAGTCTGGAGTTTAAAAAAATGAATTTTGCTTTATTTTTAAAAAAAGGGTGGGGGTAGATGTCAAAAATTAGAGTTTAAGTGAAAATATGACGTGTGTGATATCAAACGAAAGGTAATTGAGTCTGGAGTTAAACAAAATACATTTTAGTTTTTTTTAAAAGGGCGGGGGGTAGATTGAAAAAATTTGAGTTTAAGTCAAAACATGGCCTGTGTGGTATCAAACGAAAGGTAATTGAGTCTGGAGTTGAATAAAATATATTTCAGTTTTTGATTATATTAGCTCACACTATACCTATAGTACCTAGTGTGAGCTTAGGTGCCCATAGATTGGCAGAGTATTTTTTCTCTCTTCTCTCTTTTCTGACTCTTAGGCAGTGCTAAATTGAACATTAAGAAAGTTGGTTGTAATAGCAAAGTTGAAAAAAAAACATTTACAAACTAGTAAGAACCTTTTATTTTGAAATTTGTATTGGAGAACTTGGCTTTACTTGTTTCTCAATTCTTTTTGTGGAATACCATTTTTTCGTACTTGGCTTTTTTTTACATGAAATGTTTTTGTTATGATGGCAATTTATGATTTTTAGGGAAAGTATTGCTTTACCTACTTGTTTATATGGAATCTTTCTACAAAGTTCGCGCCAGGCATGGTCGAACCGAGCGCGACCGTCTGCCAATATTGCCTATTTATAAGGGCGCCAAAATTAACCCTCAAGGGGGAAATTGTACCGCCAGTGCCACACTTTAGTGTTTTTCACAAAATATCTAGAAAGGTTCCCTGCACTGTGTATAAATGGAGTGTGCAGAAGATATAATGAAGTTTCACAAATAATTGACGTAGCCTTTTAATATTAATATTGCACTTGCTGCTTATTTTGGTGAAATTGACGTCAAATAAAATTAAACATTTTCTAAATATAAAAATAGTTTTATTTATCTCTCTATATAATTATTTGATATAGATTTTGTATTGTGTTACGCAGTCTAAAATAATTACATTACTTTAGTACATTGTCCGGTAATTAAAATTATTCTATTGGATAATAAAATGTAATATTTTGTTTTGTTTCTCGTGAGATCGGCCACTCAGATTTTTAAATTGGCTTCTTGTGATTGCCTATCCAGAATGATTCCCTTGAAGATAATGATATTAACTGTCAAATCAACTTTTATAAAATATTGAAACCCCGTCCCGCGGGTATAAGACCCTTCAAAATACTAACGATAAAATACATGAAAAAACAATTTTGCTTGTGGTAAAAACTTTTTTAATGTAGAAGAAAGACTTTAGTATGCGCCATTATGAAATATTTACTCATTATTTAATGGATCTATATCTGTCAACTTATTACCCTCTCGAAAGAAGAAAAGCCCTAACCAAATTTTTATGACACAAAAAACATACAGTTTTAACAAAAGATACGTTTACATAATCCATAATTCCCGTTTTTTTATAAGACGCATTATCGAAAGGTGTTTTTTGTTAAATTTAGACTTTCCCATGCTGGGCCTGCGCATCAGTTTTGACGGCCAAAAAGCGGCGTAGCGTGAGTTAAGGGGCGGGGGTGTCGAAGGCTGAAAAGGGCGCCCTTAATAGGGGCGCGGTTCGCTCGGGCCTATCGTCCGCCCTGTCCCATGCCCCCTTGACGTCGCCAGTGCTTTCTGTGTAACCCTATTGATGATCCGCAGGGGTTCACATGTGCGTCGTATCACAAAGAAGCGTAGTTGGGGTTTCAGATGCCTATTCTGTCGTCTAAAGCGAACTGAGCGTAACTAAAGTATAATTCCTGGGATCAAACTATATCCTCAACACTCAAGAATAACATGGGTTTATTGTAAATGTCAAAACAAGTGCTTCATTTTACCGTAACTATAGAATCCATAATTTACTTAGGAATTTGGCCTTATTTGCTTAGGATCCGATTTTACAGCTATCAAACGCACAGTTACAGTCACCAGATTTGTTAGGCGAAATTTAGCAGTCCTCTGATAAACAAATTTAATTAAAAAAAAAAGATCTGTCTTTAAAGCTACAGAATATATACAGGTGTTTTTGAAAAATTTTCATAATGATGACCATAAATAAGGTAGGTACTCCTCGTAATTTTTTTTTAATTTAACACTTGCAAAGATTAGATCCTTAGTCATTTTAAAAAAATTTTCGTCCTTTCGATCTTTTATTTGTCAATTTTTAATGAGATCGAATAAACTATTTTTCATAAAAATCAGTAGATTAAAAAAAAATCTTAAGTAGATCGGTAGACAACTTCTAAAATCAGTAGATCTACTGAAAAATCAGTAAACTTGGCAACCCTGATTGTCACACGATCGTTCCGTTTTCGTCTGTACTTCCCCACACCATGTTACCGGCTGATAATACGCCTTGTGTTATAATCCGCCTCGACCAATTATCCCTCGATTATTATCGGTCCCATGTAAAACGGACCTTTTTTTAGCAAAAATAATCTACAAAAAAACTAGTATTTTAACAAAAATTAAATTTTACCGTGTGACTTCGGGAAACATATTGTCACGAGGGGGTTGTCGTGACTATTTGTGTACGTGTTGCGCACAAATAAAGAGGATCGTGAGATAGTTTAAGGGTTTATTTAATACCAGTACAAAGATACTTACACACTAATCACTACTGTATGGCCCAGTCTTCTGATACAAATATTATTCAAGTGTAGGTCGGGTTCAGCTCTCGATCAGAATCTCTTTACTGTTTCTATACTTGACTATTAATAACTTAGGTACTTAACGTACTCACTGAACTGAACCCCGACTATCCGTTCTTGATTGGTTTTATAGAAGCATGTGATTACAAACGTGTTTTAATCTTAAACATAAATCGTTTGCACCACATACTTCCTAGGTTGACGTCCTAATACTTTTACATCAGGTCAACCAACCAAGTTCCGGATAGCATGCCCAAATTACATACAAGACAGTATGTTAAAATGTATTTTTAATTGCCAAAAGTACAGAAAATATAGGATAAAAAACTGCAAAATAGCGACAAAGGTGCCAAAAGTCTTTAAAAACCCTAAGAAACTTTAAAAGATTGGTATCTCTACTATAGTTTATCAAAAGCATTCCAAGTAGCGATTCACAATTTAGTTCTCGTATGATCACTTTGAAAATATTGTACTAGATTGTCACTTCTATCATCCCTTTCTAGTTCACTCAAAATAACTTCAACCCAGTGAGAACCGGTGAGGAGGGGTTACGCAAATTCATAAACCATATAAGTAAAATTTCTCGCGCTTTTGACATCGATTGATTATTGAATGACCACTGACGGGTTAAACCAAGAAACATATTCACATATTGAGAACGTTAAAATTCCCTTACCTGTCTTATTAATGGAGCCGTAAAAATTCAGAAAGACGAGAATAAAAACAAATATAATAGCATAAACAAGGTTAGGTATGGTAACGCACGAAAATGGAAGGTTTAAATCAGGAACAAAACTTTAATTTCCAATATTGTTGGACATCAAAAATGCATTGTTTAATTTAGCTTTGAAAGGGTTTTTGGACCAGCTAGTTTTAGTCAACATATCTACTATATCTACGTGAAAATAAAATTCGCCTCTCTATTCTTTAAAATATTCTATTTTAAATATGTTATATGCAAAAATCGAATCCAAAGTTTAAAATATATTGAGCACGTTTCATAAAAATGTGGCTACTAGGTTTCAATCCAATTTATTTTCAATTGACTTAAAAAATCAAAAACTTGAAATTAAAAGTATGAAACAAAATGTGACGCTACCTTAAATCAGGTAATTTTATCAAACCTTGTGTTGGGGGTATACTAAAAAAGAGCAGAAAATATTGCAACCTCTCTGAAAACGATGCCGAGGGGAATAATAAAAAGCTTGAGAATTGAAAAATTTTATTTCTGTTTTGGTAATTGAGTCCTCAGCATCCGAGAAAATATCCAGATTTCTCAAGTAGAAATTCTCTGCAAGTAAGCCAAGTATTTTCAGGTCACTTTTATTACCGCAAAAAACATCGAGCGCTGGGACCACAACAAAAGACACATTTAACGATATTTTGGTTTGTGTGTAATCGATTTCGAGGCAAAGCACAGTGGGCTCTTAAAATGCGTAAAATGGCAAAAAGCATACCTTGCAAACTGCAAGTCTAAAATTATGAATTTTAGTACCGATAATGTTATTAAACTATAAGCCATATATTCCATTTCAAATTTTATAGGTAGGCAGTGGCTGATCCAGGATATCCGGGGGGGGGGGGGAGGTGTCAAAACAGCAGCAAATACCAAAACAATTTATTTCCGTTTTTCATAAATGTGAACTCTGCAGTCAAGCAAAACATGAAAATAAAATGCGCCTCAGGTGAAAAGTTTTGAAAAATAAAGTAATTTTTGTGAAAATAAGAAAATATAATCATTTTATAAAAAATTGCGTTTATCTTGTTTTTTTAATAGAACTAAAAAATATAAGCTTTATGTCAAGGAGGGGGGCAAATTCGCGTGCCTCCTTTCTGGATCCGCTACTGGAGCTATTAAATTTCTCCTTCCAGATTGCTTCGGCTTTCCTTCAAATAAAACGCATTAATATTCATAAGCATCTAGGGTTCACCTAAAAAATATGTTTTTTTAAAACTCGCGGTCATCTGCGGTGCATCTAGTCCACATTTTAAAAAGGGAAAAGGATTGCTAAGAGTATTATATAAACTTTTAGGTACTTTTTTTAAATCTTAATTAAATAGCGCACAAAAAATATAATTATTTAAATCAGCGTTTAAAAATTAGGCTGCAATAATAAATATAAATCAACCAAAAATCAAACAAGTTTCGTGACTAATCGGGCAAAAATGAGTTTTTGTTTCGCTTATATTTTTCCGTGTGTAGCTTGAAAGCTTAACCTCACGGGGGTCCAAGATCTAATGGACACTTAATAAGTGCTGACAGTTAACGGTTTCGTCCTTACGGGACTCCTCAGAACACTGCTAGGTCAATGTGACAATTCTTGCGAAGTTAATTAGACGGTTTTGTCTCTAATCATAAGTAAATAGTTAGAAAACTATCGCAAGAAGCGTCATCTACCGAGATACGAGAGAAACAAAAAACAAAAGCAGGCGAAAAACTGCTATACATATCGATCAATGAAAAGATCAAATACAAATAAAAGAAAACAAGCTATAGTCCGTTACCTACGACAGCTCTTCTGTCTTTCAGGCCGGATCAACGCATATTGCATTTTTACCCGTCATCAAGACACGTGAGCGTCAAGGACTTTTTCTTTATTTTTAATAAACAGCTCTGTTATTGGGCGCAAGAAGGCCTTGAGTCTGAGGACGTCTTACGCAGGACTATAAAATGCATTCGGCTCCTAAAGGAGGACTTGAGGGCCGATGTCTCCTCAAAATCAGCTGCTTTCTGATGTTTTTTTATGTTAAATACCCCACAGTGTAGTAATCAAAGTTGCGATGGACATCTTGGCAGATATAGATAGTGACCCAAAACTCGGATGATAAAAATATGGAGTTGATTTTGGTATTAAAAGACCGCGGCATGCATGGTTGCATAAAAGGTTATATTGAAAATATTGTCTCCATATGCTTGTGCAAAGACTCTTTTAGAAAAAAATAAAAATCGAAAAAAGCGTGATTAACAAATCTGATTTCATCGCGTTCTTTTTTATTTTTTGGTGGTCATCGGACTCACCGAACAAAAATGTTAGATTAACGTCATACGTCATATGTTACTACACAATTTTTGACGTAGGAATCTCAACAAAAATTAAACCGTTGTTTTTTTTTAATAAGCTTTCGAATCAAATACATCAAGTGGGGTCATCCCTTCTAAAATACTCTGCCAATATATGGGCCCCTAAGCTCACACTAGGTACTATAGTTATAGTTTACGTGTGAGCTAATATAACTAAAAACTGAAATATATTTTATTCAACTCCAGACTAAATTACCTTTTGTTTGATACCACACAAGCCATGTTTTGACTTAAACTCAAATTTTTAAAATCTACCCCCACCCTTAAAAAAGCAAAAACTAAAATGTATTTTGTTAAACTCCGGACTCAATTACCTTTCGTTTGATATCACACACGCCATATTTTCACTTAAACTCGAATTTTTGAAATATACCCCCACCCTTTTTTTTAAATAAATTAAAATGTATTTTGTTTAACTCCAGACTCAATTACCTTTCGTCTGATATCACACACGCCATATTTTCACATAAACTCTAATTTTTGAAATCTACCCCCACCCTTTTATTTGGTTTGTGTTCGGTGGATTTTGTTCATTTTTAAATGGGACCATCTCAAATTTCATTAAAATCGGCCGAGCGGTTTTTGAGTTATGCACGTTGGTCGTTACAGACATACAGACAGACATACAGACAGACAGACAGACAGACAGACGGCGCAACAAAAAAGTTTCAAAATCATCTGAAACGCAAAGATATATAAAATTTTTTGAAATCGGAGCAACTTTTTTTTTCTCGAAAAAATTCACCATAGCTCACACTACTATAGTATAGTATATGTGTGAGCTAAAAACAAAAGTTCTATGTGAGAAGAACCCTTTCCGCCGCACGAGCAAGAATATTGATGTGTTTTGTGTTTTTTTTCAATAACACAAATATTAACCCGCCTGGCGGCAGCGTTTGATTTAAAGTCACCACTTTGTATTACATGGTACATTTATTTTTATGTTGAGATATGGACCCCCATATTTTATCATAAAGGACAAATAAATACTCTGCCAATATATGGGCCCCTAAGCTCACACTAGGTACTATAGTTATAGTGTACGTGTGAGCTAATATAACTAAAAACTGAAATATATTTTATTCGACTCCAGACTAAATTACCTTTTGTTTGATACCACACAAGTTTTGAATTAACTAAAATTTTTGAAATCTACCCCCACCCTTAAAAAAAACAAAAATTAAAATGTATTTTGTTAAACTCCGGACTCAATTACCTTTCGTTTGATATCACACACGCCATATTTTCACTTAAAATCTAATTTTTGAAATATACCCCCACCCTTTTTTTAAAATAAATTAAAATGTATTTTGTTTAACTCCAGACTCAATTACCTTTCGTTTGATATCACACACGCCATATTTTCACATAAACTCTAATTTTTGAAATCTACCCCCACCCTTTTATTTGGTTATAAATAATAAATATATTATACCTAGTTTTTATATTTCACAGACACTTTTTGCATTGAAAATAAAGGCGTTTGTTGTGTTTTTAAATAAATTTTTCATTAACCAATAATTAAATTATGGGCATTCTTGAATCATCTTTTTGTCAATTGATAACATTGCGAGGGCAGTTAATCTACTCTCACCCATTGTGTTAAGGAAGAAAATGAAGTTTAAATATTGCATGCTAATGATAGCAGAATTAGAAAACTCGCCATTCTCGTAACTAAGAAATCATCGAAATCAGAACAATACGGCCCGACCGATAACGCCAAGTTGTCTCAGTGCACATGAGGTGCGTTAACAGCCAACGCTAACCGTGAACGCGGGTGGGTCGAAGGCCCAGATTTTATGTACTGAAAAATTCTATAGACATATTGTCCTCTTTTCCTATATTTCGTAATTAGAATCCGACATAACATCTACGATGCACAAAATTTGGCTCCAGTATAGCGTGGTATGAGCCGGCCTATGCATCCACCATCAACCGCATCCTGGTTTGAATACGAATACAAACACATACATACCGGGTATTAATTTCTAGTTAGTATTCAAATCTTTGATGAATTCGTTTTGAAGTTTATAGATTCTTTATGATGAAGTTAATTATTAAAAAATGATGAATTTTTAATATTTTTTTAAGTAAAATTTGGGAGTGCACGTGCACATGTGCACTTATGGAGAAAACGCCGCTGATATTAGGAATGCACGGAAAAAGTGACGAACCAAACGGCATGATAACATTTCAAAGATACGTATTAGAGACTTAACAAGGTTGCGTATAAATGTCTTGCTTTAATGGACATTCCCCAATTAACTCAGTGACCTTATTTTAAGACTATTGTCCCATTGTTGGTTGTCGAGCAGCCAAACCCGTTGAATTGCAAAATCGATATCTAGCATCCAGAAATTAAGTCTTTCTTTGCGTCACGTAAACTTTTAAACCCAAATGTTTGACATCGATATAAAGAAAGAATTTGTTAGTTGACTTTTGGTGAATATAATAATCTTATATTTTTTTTTAATGTTGTAGGCAACTATTGTAATTTAATTGTTGCTTTGTGCTATCTTATAATAATATAGCGTCAAAATTTGGCCTCCGTGGGCTTCTTGATGAAGATTTTACAACACCTGTTTTAATCGATTAATAATGATCACACCAACACGGCCTGACCTGTTAACAGACCCATAATTGTCTCAGTCAAAAGGTAAGGTTAGTATGTAAAAATATTTTTTTAATTCTGAACGCTATAGGCTACAGTAATGAAACTTGGCACCCACATTGGCCGTCATGCAGTTATTCTTTGACTGTCAAAAAAATTTATATATTTAGCACCTAAGAAGCGCAAGGGGGCAAAATGTATTTTTATATTATGCCTTATATCATAGAGTAAGATAGCCTATGGCAGCAGAGGCACGGTCCCGGCTTACGGATCTTTTAGTTTACCTAGCCAGCGCTAGCTGCGGAATTATATTAAATTTAAAATTTTCTGGTAAATGCTCGCTCTTTGACTGTGCTTTGTTGTCCGATCTCTTGTCGTGGCTCAATCGACCCAAAAAGTACATAGATATGTGGCCTTGAAATAAAAATAAATGTGTATGAGTATATAATAGACTATATACCTACTTCGTGCTCGAGCCGCTTCACTTTTTCCCTTCCGCGAAGTCAAGAGGTCATTCTATCAATCTCAAGCAAGCGGTACACATCAATATCAGATCAATTCAGTATTTTGTTGTTGGCGTGATGCAAAATATCGCACACGTAAAACTAAAAAGACATAACTCAAAAATTTAAAAATGTGTCCCTGCAATAAAAATACTTACAACGTGTCTTTTTCGGTCTAGGACAACAGGGCGCCGCCAACTGGGCGCCGCCAACTGGGATAAAATATGTAGATGAAAAATAAAATATATTATTTATATAAAAACATCTTTAAAAAATCCTTTACGCAATATTTTTTACAAGCTTTTATTTAGCTTCAGATGTTCTGTCTAACTAACTATCTATCAAAGCTTGTGAAGCGTTTTTGACACACGTAGTGGTCCCATGACAATACAACATTAAGAAAAAAATATCCTCCCACCCTACCCCCACCCCTTCTATAGAAAAATGTGTTTTGACACACTTCCCGTTATCCGATTTGGATAAAATTTGCTATACACATAGTGGTCCGATGATAATACAACAATAAGAAAAAAATATCCTCCCACCCCTACCCCCACCCCCTTCTATAGAAAAATTTGTTTTTGACACACATCCCGTAATCCGATTTGGATGAAATTTGGTATACATATAGTGATCCGATGAGAATACAATAATAAGAAAAAATATCCTCGCACCTCTACCCCCACCCCCTTTCATAGAAAAATGAGTTTTTGACACACTTCCCATTATCCGGTTTGGATGAAATTTGGTATTCACATAGTGGTCGGATGACAATACAACATTTAAAAAAATATCCTCCCACCCTACCCCCACCCCTTCCATAGAAAATGCGTTTTTGACACCCTTCCCATTATCCGATTTGGATGAAATTTGGTATACATATAGTAATCCGATGACAAAACAACATTGATAAAAAAATCCTACCACCCTACCCCCACCCCTTCTATAGAAAAATGTGTTTTTGACACACTCCCGTTATCCGATTTGGATAAAATTTGGTATACACATAGTGGTCCGATGATAATACAACAATAAGAAAAAAATATCCTCCCACCCCTACCCCCACCCCCTTCTATAGAAAAATTTGTTTTTGACAGACACACATCCCGTAATCCGATTTGGATGAAATTTGGTATACATATAGTGATCCGATGACAATACAATATTAAGAAAAAAATATCCTCCCACCTCTACCCCCACCCCCTTGCATAGAAAAATGAGTTTTTGACACACTTCCCATTATCCGGTTTGGATGAAATTTGGTATTCACATAGTGGTCCGATGACAAGACAACATTAAAAAAAAATATCCTCCCACCCTACCCCCACCCCTTCCATAGAAAATGCGTTTTTGACACCCTTCCCATTATCCGATTTGGATGAAATTTGGTATACATATAGTGGTCCGATAACAATACAACAATAATGAAAAAATGTCCTCCCACCCCTACCCCCCACCCCCTTCCATAAAAAATGCGTTTTTGACACACTTCACTTCAAATGACTTTTATAAAATTTGGTATATGCATAAAGGTCCGATGGCAATACAGCCCAAACAAAAAATATATTTCTAACTCTACCCTCACCCTCTCCTTCCCCCAATGGAAAAATGAGTTTCCAAATAACTCACGATCAGCGATTTCATTATAATCTAGAATAAACTCTATTTATTTACTTCTGCATTTTCTGCTAGATTGATTCTTGCAAATAGTGATATTTAATTGATACGGATATCTTATCGTAATAACATCATCAAAATTTCAATTTCTTTTACTAATTTATTTGAAATTTGTTTTTGTTAAGTAAAGTTAAATCCATTAAGTCGACTGTTGAATCTTGGTAGTTGTCGTGTTTGGTGACCTGGTAATACTACAATTTACGTTTTTTATTACAACAATGGCGGATCCAAAAATCAAAATGGCGGATCCAAAATGGCGGATTTTCTTATTTACCAACCGATTTGTCTCAAACTTGAAATATTACATTGCTTGAGGACATTTAACACAATTTTTAACTCAAACTTTAAAAAAACAAAATGGCGGATCCAAAATGGCGGACTTTTTTATTTATTAATCATTGTTTTTGAAATTATACGAAAATGTTTTATGAGACAGAATATTGCATTTTTTTGAGAACAATAAGTTGGTAATTTTAAAAAAAATTATACAAAGCTTTTAAAAAAATAGTAGGTAGGTACCATGTTTTTTAAAAATTATTAAGATTCAAAAGTATTTCGTTAGTTCAGAAATGACAAAAATTAAATTTTTTATAAACGTAAAGTTTAGTACTCGTGAATGAAGAAAACAAAAATTGTTCGTGGCTAAGCGGGTGTAGAAATATTTTGTTTCTCTTGTTTTTTTCCGTAGGCAGCTCGAAAGCTGTCCACTTACGGAGGTCCAAGATCACATCATTAGGTCGTGGACCCCTGTCGGTTTACAGCTTTCGAGTTGCCCACGGAAAATACAAGAGAAACAAAATCTTTCTATACCCGCTTAGCCACGAATTTATTTTAAAAAAATTTTACCTACTCTGTAGATCTTTTTAAATCTAAATCACCATATGTATACCAAATTTCATCCAAATCGGAAAACGCGATGTGTGTCAAAAACAAATTTTTCTATGGAAGGGGGTGGGGGTAGGGGTGGGAGGATATTTTTTTCTTATTGTATTATCATCGGACCACTATGTGTATACCAAAGTTTATCCAAATCGGATAACGGGAAGTGTGTCAAAAACACATTTTTCTATAGAAGGGGTGGGGGTAGAGGTGGTAGGATATTTTTTTCTTAATGTTGTATTGTCATGGGACCACTACGTGTGTACCAAATTTCATCCAAATCGGATAATGGGAAGTGTATCAAAAACTCATTTTTCTATGAAAGGGGGTGGGGATAGAGGTGGGAGGATATTTTTTTCTTATTATTGTATTCTCATCGGATCACTATATGTATACCAAATTTTATCCAAATCGGATAACGGGAAGTGTATCAAAAACACATTTTTCTATAGAAAGGGTGGGGCTAGGGGTGGGAGGATATTTTTTTCTTAGTGTTGTATTGTTATGGGACCACTACGTGTGTACCAAATTTCATCCAAATCGGATAATGGGAAGTGTGTCAAAAACGCTTCACAAGATTTGATAGATAGTTAGTTAGACAGAACATCTGAAGCTAAATATAAAAGCTTGTAAAAAATTGCGTAAGGGATTTTTTAAAGATGTTATTATTTAAATAATATATTTTATTTTTCACCCACACATTTTATCCAAAAAAAAAATTTAGTCCGGCGCCGAGTTGGCCGGCGCCCAGTTGGCGGCGCCGAGTTGGCCCGGCGCCGAGTTGGTCCGGCGTCAGTTGTCCCATTCCGTGTCTTTTTAGCTCATATTTTAACTTTGTGCTTATAAACAAAAGTTTTCCATAATTTCCCGAAAAATTGTAAACAAAGTAAATTTTGGTGATCTTTAGTTAAAAAGCACATTTGAATGCATTTTTGTTACATAAACTCATTCTCAAAACTTTTGAGTTGCGTCTCTTTAGATTTAAGGGTGCGATATGGATAATATTAAATATTCCGGAAACAAATGTATGTATTTTAATTGTGGAAAGTCTAAATATGGTTGTTCTGCTGGTGTGAGGCAATTTACATTTCCCAGAAATGTGGAGCTGTGCAAGAAGTGGATAAGAAATTGTGGTAAATAAGAGAGTCCTTAATACCTTAAGTATTTTGACCTTACTAGCCCGCACAGCAATGGCTAATAAAGGTATTGTTTTCGACGAAAAATTTTTTTTGTGATAACGCCGAAAATGTGTTATTTGGGTGTATTTTGACCTATCCTATTAATATCGTCGTGATGTCTGTCTATGTGTGTGTCTGTCCGTAACACGATACCTCCTAAACCGCTGAACCGGTTTTCATAAAATTTTAAGGTAAAATCGTATTCGACACTCTAACGAGCTGATTAGTTTTTCAAAATCCAATAACGCTAATGACAGTTTTTTGACAATTAAAATTTTTAAAGGAGCATCGCATCAATATGCGGTTTTCAGAATATAGTAGACTAGATTTTGCTCAATAAAAAAAACTATGTAGGAGCATTACAAAAAAGTGCATTCAAAGCTGATTATCATAGCTTCACTTGTGCTAATAGGCTAGCTAGGAAGGTATCAGATCCGTCATGGATCGATTTATTTATTTTAATCAAACAAAAATAAAACTAAATAACTACTCTTTTGCAAATGTCAGGCATTTCTAAAAAATCGAGTGGTGGGTCGGTATTTCCTTTTGGTGTACAGGTTAGGGTAAATACCAGGAAATACTTGGGGAGTTCTGGGAAATATACTAGGAAATACCGGAAGTGCTTGGAAATACTAGAAAATACCATTGAAATTGGAGGAAATACTGTAAGTATTATACCGTAGGTATTATTTCCCTTTGGTGTACAAAAATCGGCGATCGACCCACCCCTTGCAAAAAACCTAAATTTGAGAAATACATTAAGCATTGAAAAAATATATTGTGGGAGGTTGTTAGTCCTTACAACTTTATACAGGGTGTCTCATAACTTAGGGGCCATAGTGCAGCAGGTGATAGAGGAGGTTATTTCCTGTTTTTAAGATATAGGATTTTTAAAATTTGTCACATTGGGATTCAAAAATGTGGTATTTCTTTTTTTGATACAAAAACAAGTTGAGATTGAGATACAGGCTGTCAAAATAACCACATAAAAAAATAATAATTTTTTGAAAAAATTAATTTTTGCTTACTTATTCTTTTAAAAAATATTAATAATATTTTATTATTATGTCTCGCTAGAGACTTGTAGTTATTAACAAAAAATATTTAAAAAAAATTGCGTTTAATATTTTATTCATAAAAGTTTATACCAAAAAATAGTTTTTTCTAAAAAAAATTTACCGACTAATTTTGTTAAAAATAATTTGTATTTCAACTTATTGCTCTTGTTCTAATACACGACTTTAACCAATTTCATATTTTTACAGCGTTTTTTAAAAGTTATTATCAAAAAAGTTTAAAAATCGCCATCTTTGATGCTCTGTATCTCGACAAAGAAAGTGTTTTGACCCATGCATCATAGAAACTTTTTATCAGGCATGATCTCCTCTATCACCTGTTGGCCTATGGCCCCTAAGTTATGGGACACCCTGTATAGTTCAGGCCCTACGGGGTGCGATACTGCGTTTAATGATAGAAGCAACACATTTGGTATGGATAGACTCGCCCGAACATTTTACGAAAGGGAACCCCCAACCCTGGCAGGGGGGTGGTTCCCCCCTTAAAAGTGCTTTTTGACGGTTTTTGCTAATAACTCGAAAACGGTCAACTTTTCTAAAATTATTCTAAATATTATTTTGCAAGCGGATAAAATTTCCTTTTTGACCATGTAGGTACCTTAGTACCCTCTAAAGGCAGTGGTGCACGTTCTATAGACCTACGAAAAAAAGGAAAAATGTTTATATGTTTTTTTAAATTTTTCTTGTCGCATTTTGTATCCTTAACACATTGTTTTTTTCAAAAAAATATTTTTGTTCAAAAACCCATTGTATACAAATATTTAATAAGTTAGATATAACTTTTGAAAGTAGCCGCTTTAAAACAAAAATGTTGAACATTAATTTTTGTAATTAAGTAAACAATACTCAAGGTGAGTAAAGAAATATTTTTGATTAGTATTAACTTAAAACTTAATTTTTCAAGTTGAATTCATTTAAATTGGGGCGAGGGGGCATTCCTCCTAGTTCAGGCAAGATTCGGGCAAATCCACTTTCTAGAAGCATTTTATATTACTTTTTAGCAAATGGGCAATTCCCCCAATTTTGACCCCGCTGAATCCGAATATCCCTGTTGCCAACTCGAAATATTGACAGGGGCTGAGATATTCAAGATGGCGGCGAAAATGGCGGTGGAATTTTAAATTGCCGCTGGAAAGCCCAAATTGTCACAGGTGTACATTCAAAACATATATTTGTATAATTAAAAAATAATAACATATTATTATTTTTTTAAATGGCTGCAAAAGCCTCTAAAAACCCCCCAGACCCCCCAAAATCTGAAAGTTTGAGGTTTTTTCAAATTTTCTTAAAAACTAAGCTTCTAAGAGAAAAATGTAAAATATACTTTATTGTGGACAATAAAATTCCCGTATCAACATGGTATAACTTAATAAAGTTAGACTAATAACAAGCTCTCCAGCGGCGTCCGTTAATTGAAGTAATTAAAAAAAGTTGAAAAAATATCTGTTTTTTTCCAAGATTTATTTAATTTTTAAAAAAAACTTATATCTACAGAAAACCGTGTAATACATTTTGGTATACTCAATAAAATTTCCTTCAAAATGACGTATAACATGATTAAATCGGTTTTATAAATAAAACTTCAGGGGCATCCGTAAATTAAATTAATTTTGAAAAAACAGAAAATAAACCATTTTTGTTACAAGTTTTATCTAATTTTCTCAAAAACTAAGATTAACATGAAAAAACTTGTTCTACACTTTTTTGTAGACAGGGAAATTCCCTTTTTAAAAATGTGAAACTTGGTGGGGTTTGACTTATAGCAAACTCTCCAGCGACGTCCGTCAATGGGGATGATTTCAACAAATCATTAAAAAAACATGTTTTTCATACGTTTTATTCAGTTTTCTTAAAAACCAAGGTCTTTATCAAAAAATGTGTTTTATACTTCGTCATAGCCAATAAATTTCTTTCAAACGATGTATAACAAAGTGGAAGTTATTTTATATTTACCGCTCCAGTGGTGTTCTTAATTTAAAGAAATTATTTAAGATCAATCCAAACTAATCAATTTTGTGTCTTATTAGGTTTTCGGTGGATAATAAAGAGCCGCGGATAAAAGGTCGAAAGTACAAAAGGTCGAAAGTACAAAAGGTCGAAAATACAAAAGGTCAAAAGTACAAAAGGTCGAAGTACAAAAGATCAAAAAACAAAAGGTCGAAAGTTCAAAAGGTTGAAAGTACAAAAGGTCGAAAGTACAAAAGATCGAAAGTACAAAAGATCGAAAGTACGGCCGCGGGTCCACATCGACTGGACAGGTCAATTCGACTTGATACGGTACACTTGTATTTTTAATATTTTGTTTTGTCGATTTTTTTTCGACCTTTTGTACTTTCGACCTTTTATGGCTTCGGCGGCGGGCCCGATAATAAAATGTCCTTTTAAACAGTGTCACAAAATGTAAACCCATAGTATAGAAAACTCTCCAGGGGCGTCTGTAAATTGCAAAAATGACTAAAAAATATTATTTTTGTTACGGGTTTCATTCAATTTCCATCAAAATCTCAATTTCAATTTCAATTTCAATGAGTACCTAATTAAGATTATGCCCCCCCCCCCCCCCAAACCGTTGCATAAGATTCACCACTTTATTTTTAGTTCCATATGCTTAAAAAAATATCCAAAAACACCTGTGTCAAAGTTACTACTGTTACTTTCTGCACAAAAATATTGCTTAGGCGGGGGGGTGGCATGGCCCCTATGCCCCCTCCCCTTATAACCACCGCTGTTTTTTGCTTTAAAGAACTTTTTTAGATAAATCAAAATATCTAATCTAATCAAAAAACAGTTTATTTTAATTTGGAAACATTTTATTTTAGTAGGTATAAATTACGAACCTTTTTGAAGTATTTATCATAACATTAACCTCACTTTGTAATACATCATTTAAAAAGAAATGGTCTTATCCTCAATAAAGAATAAAGGCACATTCTTTCTAAAAATCTTAGTTAGAAAAGATATTTAAATATGCAAGAGAAACTGATTATTTCAGTTATTTTTGAAACTAAGTTTATATTAGTACGCCCCTGAAGCCTTAAATATGGCAACAACCCGACATTTTAATAAAGTTTTTAAAAGAAAATGTTATGTTCTACAATAAAGTATACTACATATTTCTTCCTAAAAAGTGTAGTTTTTGAGAAAATTTTGAAAAACCTATAATAAACATGTTTTTTCTAAATAATCTCAATTTACGTACGCCACTGAAGAGCTAGTTGCTTTTCCTAACCTTATTGACCAATACATCGTAGGAAAGGGAATTTTATTCTCCACAAAAAACTGTTCTTTGCAATTTTGATAAAAAAAAAAGTTTTCGAGAAAATTGCATAAAACTGAAAAAAAAACAGGTTTTTGGGGGTTTGGGGGGGATTTTCTCCGTCTCTGTCGATTTTTCGAGTTGGCAACAGAGATATTCGGATTCAGCGGGGTCAAATTAGGGGGAAATGGTCTGTTGCCAAAAAGTAATATGATTCGCTTCTAGACAGAAAACGGAAAGCCTTTTAAAATAATATGCTGTGACTATCCTCTCGCCCACCTCAAAAGTGATCTTTTACACAATATTTCTAATTATTTGAAAACTTTTAACTTGGTCAAAAACAACTAAGTAATAGTTATTGAGGCTGACCAAAAGTCCTCTAACGATGTATAACACGACCCCCTTACCTCAGTGGCGCACCTTTTATAGGCATTTAAATAAATAAGAGGTGTGGAAAAAACAATATTTTTTTAATTTTCTTAAATTTTATTGTCCTACATACTGGTTGTAAAACTTATTTTGAAAGCTGAAGAAATTTTCTTCCGACGATGTATATCACTCCCCCCTTAAGGCAGCGGTAGATCTAGCATAAACGCACCAAAAATGATCAAATTTGGTATACACTTTAATCTTTATTTAAGACAACCATGGTGGAACAGTACTAATACACACTGCGTTCAATGAGAAAAACAACACACTTGGTGGGAAACCATCCGCCCACTGTTGGTGGGGGGTGGATCCCCCCCTAAATGTTTTTTTTTGATATTTTTTAAGATCTACAGCTGCGTTGAAGGGAAAGTGATGTACATCGTTGGAAAGGAAATTTCTTTGGCTTTAAAAATGTTTTAAAACCAAATATGTAGGACAGTAAAATTTAAGAAAATTAAAAAAAAAGTTTTTTCCACACTTCTTATTTATTTAAATGCCTATAAAAGCGCCACTGATGTAAGGGCGGCGTGTTATACATCGTTAGAGAGTACTTTTTATCAGCCTTAATAATTGTTACTTAGTTGTTTTTTGCTAAGTTAAAAGTTGGGAAAATACTGTAAGAGAGCACTTTTCAGAGGGGTGAAAGGAGGGATGCCCCCCATACCTACTTTAAGAAAGGTCAGCTAGAAAAAGTAAGTTTAAAGTTATTACTAACCAAAAATAATTTTTTACTTAATCTCATATTTATTTACTGAGTTACAAAGATGACTGTTCAACATTTTTGTTTGATATAAGGATTTCTATAAACATATTTATTTTTATTTCAAGGCGGCTATTTAAAAAAACATATGTCTAGCTTAATAAGTATTTAACTGTATATAATGGGCTTTTAACCAAAAATATTTATTTGAAAAAAAAAAATAGTGTTAAAGATAAAAAATGCCACAAAAGCAAGTTTTTTCTTCTTTTTAATTTTCCCCTTTTTTTGCACGCTAATGGAACGTGCACCACTGCCGTACATTATTAAAAAGGAAACTGTATCTCCCAAAGATTTTTGAAAAAGTTGGCAAAAATCTATCAAAAAGTACGTTTGAGGTGGGGAACCACCACCCTGCTAGGGTTGGGGGGGGTGATTTCCTTTCGTAAAATGTTCGGGCGAGTCTTATGTCTATCCATACCAAGTGTGTTGCTTCTATCATTAAAAGCAGCATATCGCTTGAATCTGGGATGTAGTGCCTGAACTAATACGTCATATGGGACGGTAAAACAGAATTTAATAGATTTTTTTTTGTTACACCAAGTTGATTTGCCTTTTACATTCCCTGCATTTGCCCCTTTTGATTTACATTAATGTTAGTTGGCAGAGTACGTGCATAGGCCGGTAAAAGAGGATCTAATAGAAAAATTAAAAAATCCATTTTTTTTTTAACTTTAAATTGTTACACCAAATCGATTCCCTTTATCGACACTCCCTTATTTGCTCTTCTGATTGACATAAAGGTTATTTGTCAGTATACCTGTATGGGCCGGTAAAACCGGATCTAACAAAAAAAATTAATAATCGATTTTTTTTTAACTTAAATTTGTTACCCAAATTGATGCGCTTTTTTGATACTCTCATGTTTGCTTTTTAAACTGACACTAAGGTTATTTGTCAGTACACCTGCATAGGCCGGTAAAACAGGATCTAATAAAAAATCAAAAAATCGATTTTTTTTTAAACTTTAATTTGTTACAACAAATTGGTGCGCTTTTTGACACCTCCATGTTTGCTCTCTTCACCGACGCTGACGCACGGGGGAATGGCTCTGTGTTACATGTTGGACATTGGGTACAAAATTATAATCATTTTCCTGTGATAAGAATTATAGTGTTGCATTTGTAAATAGTTGCTTTATTTCGTTTTAAGAAAGTTTTTTGAAAATTTTTGTCCAGGCAATTATTATACAGGGTAAAAATAAAGAGTTCCTAAAAAAAAGAAAAACAGAAAAGGAAAATTTATACTATATTATAACTTATGTAACACAAAACTTTATAGGCCTTTTATTATTTTTTTAAATACGTTATTGGGGTCAATGGTGCTTGGAAGATCCATTGCCTTCTATTTCACGATTATTTTTAAATTTATCTGATCGTCGTGAAAAGAAGAAAAACCGAGTACCTCACAGAATACCCGCAGGACCATATCAAATTTGTTGCAAAATAACCTTACATTAAAATTTGTCCATCATCTTGAATATTTATGAAATGTCAGTTGTAAAATTAAATTATTTGTTAAGTATTGTGTTCTCAAAATGACCACAATTATAAAAATTGGACAATATTTTTTTAAGAAATGATAAATTGTCAAAGACTCATTTTAATTTATAAAAAAATATTTTTTTCTAATAAAACTTAAAGCTCCTCCTTTCCAAAAAAACTAATAAGAAAAAATTAGGTAATAGTTAAGTAAAGTTATGTGCATTTTAAAAAAATATATTTTTGTAAAACACAATATATTTTTGAGCCGCCCTATATATGGTTTAAGTTATACAAAGCAACTAATTTTTTCAAATATAAGGCGTCACTTTTTGATTATCTTCTAGACCGAAAACGGAGAGCCTTTTTAAATTTTTTGCTCTAACTAATGTATTAACACCACATCCTTAAAATAAAAACAAGCTTGGTTGGTTCTCACAAAATCTGATTTTGTTTTAACCATTGTTTTACCAATTATACGATTGCATGGGCAATCCTGTCTGCATTCAGTTCTTTATAAATTCATTATTACTAAGCCGATTTTAGTGAAATAAATAACATCATGGCGCAAACTGATTGATCTTTAAAGTTTGCAGCATGATGTTTTTTATTTCACTAAAATCGGTTCAGTAATAATGAATTTATAAAATGCAGACAAGTATAATTTGTAAAACAATGGTTAAAAAAAATCCGATTTTGTAAGAACCGCTACACCGATTTTATTAATTTGTACCTCTTTATGCGGGATGAAAATAGTGTTTTTCTATAAATAAAAAAAAAACTAAAACATTTTCGCAAAATAAGAATAAACACGCCATTTTGAAGAATCAAGTATGATTCTGGTCGACATCTTAATTTCCAAGATGGCGGAAAATTTCGATAAGAATCTTTAAAGAACAATCAATTCTCACCACGATTTTTTTTATTTCGCTAAAATTGGTTTAGTAATAACGAATTTATAAGGAAATGAATGCAGAAGGATTGGCAACGCAATCGTAGAATCTGTAAAACAATGGTTGAAGCAAAAATAGATTTTTTGAGAACCACCACACAGATATTTTACTAATTTGTACGTCGTTGTGTGAGGGAAAAGTAGTGGTTTTCTACAAATTAAAAAAAAAAACTAAAATATTTTCGGAAAATAAGAATCAACACGCCATTTTGAAGAATCAAGTATGATTCTGTCCGCAGTGTCCGCCATCTTAAATTTTAAGATGGCGATAAATTTTGATCATGATCTTTAAAAAGCAATCAATTCTCAACAGGATGTTTTTTACTTCATGAAAATCGGTTTAGTAGTAATGAAGTCATAAGGAAATAAATGCAGACATGATTGGCAAGGATATCGCATAATATGCAAAACAATGGTTGAAACAAAAATATATTTTTTTAGAACCACCGAACCGATTTTGCTAGTTCATACCTTGCTGTGCGTGGCAAGAAGGCAGCCTTTTAACTAATTTAAAAAAGTGATTAAAACATGTTCGCAACACAAAAATAAACGAGCATCTTTGAAGGGTACATTTTAATTAAGTCCGCCATCTTGGATTTTGAGACATCGGACAAAAAAATATATTTGGTTAAAACTCTGATTAATTCTCTATCAAGTGCAGTTTTATTCCGGAAAATAAATTTGTGTTTTATTTGCATCCAAAACTTTACCCTTCATTTTCTGAAAATAGCGATTTTGTTGAATACGTGTTTTTTTCTTTTGACGGCAGTATAGCGATGGCCTAACTGCAATATCCCGTATCTGAAAAAATGAAACTTTACAGGGGAAGCGAAAAACAGTTTAGGTAACACATATAGGTTCGGTTAGGGTTATTGGGTATAACAAAATTTATTTGCTATATAGCGAAAAACAGTTTAGGTAACACATATAGGTTCGGTTAGGGTTATTGGGTATAAAAAAATATATTTGCTATATTTGTCATTTCCCACGCATATAATGTCTTATAGTATTATACACTATGAAAGTAGCCAGCTCATTTGGCCTAAATCACAAATAATCTAAAAATTATCAAAATGTTAGATACGGGGTATTGCAGTTAGACCATCGATAGCCTATTTACTTCGTGAGAGGAGAAAACTTTCATTGCCGCGCAAAGTCTTTTATAACAGATGTAATACCGCTGAAAGCCAGACGTCGACTGAATCAAGACTGAGTCTGAATCAAGGCGACGCGCGAAGGCTCGAGGCACAAAGTACATAGCGTTATATACTTTCTGTTCAAGGTCACCAATCGATCGATGGACAGCATATTTTTACAGAGAAATACATCCTTCTTGGTAACACCGGCAACTTCCCGAGGGGAAACCCAATTTGATTTCAGAGTTTTGCGTGAAGACAAAAGCCTGCGATCAAACCGGTTCGCCTCGCGCTCCGTAAGCTTCGGACCTCTGTATGTATTACTTACTCTATGCTTATATCTTCTAAACTATTGCACCTGCACAACTGTGTCTTATAAATCTCATAGCCAACACAATGAACCACTGGTCTGCTATATAAAAAAAATAGAAGGTTTGAACAAGATCTCCTTGGAGCAAAATTATAATTTTTGTTGACAGCCAAAGAATAAGTACGCGAAGGCCGATGTACGTGCCAAGTTTCATTACTGTAGGTTAAACCGTTCAGAATTAAAAAAATATTTTGACACCCCAACCTTACTTTTTGAGATAATTTTGGGTGTGTTAACAGGTCAGGCAGTGTTGGTGGGATAATTACTAATCTACTAAAACGGATGTTGCGGTCCTTCGGATGTATCGCTGCTATAATGGCAGCATATATACTTCATTTAGACGAAAATGTTAGAACCTTTGTTTTGCGTAGCTGCATAATAGTGCAATGATTCCGTGCTAAGGTCGGTGTCAAGAAAGCTCTGCGACTAATCGCATGCATATGGACTTGCGCCCTTATGCCTTATTAACCCATCAATCAAGCACAAATTTAGTATTAATTTTATATGTCTGTCTCTTCATATTTTGATAAGGTGTAAAAAGGAGACACATGTAAAATAAACAAAATAATTTGTGCTTAATTGATGGGAAAATGAGGTATTAGACATATATTTACATATAAAACTTATGAAAAAGTCGCTGATTTGGCCTAACAAATATAATCTTTTTAACGTTATCAACTTATTTTACAAAAACAATAATTTCCTGTCTACTGCTTTGCGGAACGGCGCACGGCAGGTAAAAATTCCGTTATTAAATGTAATAATAATAACAAACGTGGAATTTCGTACCCGTGAATTTAAAAATCAAACAAGTTTCGTGGCTAATCGGGCAAAAAGGAGTTTTGGTTTGTCTCATATTTTTCCGTGGGTAGCTTGAAAGCTTAACCTAACGGGGGTCCAAGATCTAATGGACACTTAATAAGTGTTGACAGTTAACTGTTTTGTCCTTATGGGACTCCTCAGAACACTGCTAGGTAGATGTGGCAATTCCTGCGAAGTTAATTAGACGGATTTGTCTCTAATCATAAGTAAATAGTGAGAAAACTATCGCAAGAAGCGCCATCTACCGAGTTTCTCTCGTATCTCTCTATTTTTTTTCTTTGGCACCATTTAAGTGCACTTAAACATGAAAAAATTTTATATGCACTAAGACATAAAATTTTGGAAATAAAAGAAAAGTCGAAAAATGCGTACATGAGTTACAGTAAAAAGTTAAATTAAAAAAAAAATTGTTTTAACACCATATAAACACACATAAACAAAAGTTGTCCTTGGACTTTTTTTCCTAAACGGAAAAATACAAAAAAGATTAACGATTTTCGAAACAAAGACAGCTTTCGATATCGCCTATGATTAGGAAAGTTGCTAATAACTTCGTTATTTTTGACTTTATGAGAAAAAGGTCATAAAATAACTTTTGTTGAAAGCTCTTATACTTACTCTATCCGTCATTTGATTTTCTTTTCGTTCATCACCATCGTAATCAGAGGAAAAAATTCCACAAATTTGTCTATTTAGCGACCCTGTAGCTCTAATATTAATGAAGTAAGTAATAGTGCCGACTTACCTTTGAACACCCTGTATATTAAAGTTCAAAAATTTTAGAAACTCCACTTTTACTTAATTTATAAAATTTTATTAAGTTAGGCTTGGTTAGGTGTTTTTAATATTCTCTGGCGTAGATCTCAGAACAGGTACATTTAAGGTGTCAGTTTTTGACATATCATGTGAACAGTTTGACGTATTAACTTTATTTATATCTATTTTCGTTCAGAATACGAAATTACCTAGAAATCGATACCCCACACGACCACTTTAGATGAAATAAGATTTTAGCAATGTCTGTCCTCCTTCCTTTTGTCCCCCCCCCCTCAAAAAACCGTTTTCTCAACATTTTTTGGATTTACAAGCTATAAGGTAAAACAAACAAAAACTGTACGAGAAATGCGTTTCATATTTAATTTATACATTTTTTATGTCCCACCTCAAGTACGCCCCTGTATCTGGGCCCTGCACTGGGTTCCATTGGAGCTCCACTTCTAAAATGGCATCTCTAGTTGTCTACTACCTCTGTGTCAAATATCATTACGGTACGCGAAAATGCAGACAAACCCAAAAATTCCCCTCTTAGGCCCCGAACTATATATGCGAGGTAAATTTTGAAGTCCGGCATTGTAATTTTATAAAAACTCTCTCTAGATCTTAGAACTAGAATTTAAAATCTTTTATTTTATTTTTGACGAAAAAAAGAGGGGTGGATTAATTGTTAGCTTATACATATATCCAAGCAATGTTATTAGCTTGTAGGATTCAGGATTTCCAGGACGGATGGGCCAATGAGGAAGCAAAAACTAAAATATTTACTTCCTTGCTGTTTTGAATAATTCTTGTCTGCGACTCATAAATTTACAGATGAAGAAATTTTTTTTTAATGTAACAGGGGGGGCGTCTCGCATATTTTTATACAACACCCAGGATCGCCAGTCGGCTTTCGCCCGAACATCTCTGGTAAATAGCAGACGATATGGTAAATCGCTTGGGTAATCAACACCCGTGATCGCAAAAATGTTCGTTAAAAATCAGTCTGGAACAATCTTTCTTAAGAAAGAATTCGCAAATTTCTAACATACATATATTTTTTTAAAACTTACTCTCCTGACCTCTTTCCTGGGATCCTAGAGAATGTGAAACCTAACCGTTGTCAATCGATCGCCAACGTAACCGAACCGTGTCAATGTTTCATTCACACGGTTACGGCAGCGTTCGGGCTACAACCGAATCGCAATCATGGACGGCGTTTACAAATATGCGGGCGGCTCCCTATGCCTCGCTCCTGGATCCGTCATTGGCGTGTACACGAAATTATCCCCAGCAATCCACCTGTCGAGTCTTGCAAAAAGCAGCTTAAGATATTGTTCGTAAATTAAATTGATTGATTCAGAATATATGAAAGGAACAACCAATTATACATCACCAATCGATACATATGTATATAAAGGAAGAGAGCTATTTATTATCTCGAATCTCAGTAACGAATTAACCGATTTCAATGAAATTTGGCACACATGTTCTATGAGCTATTCAGTCTGCTTAAAGTAATTTTTTTGCGCTAGGCTAACCGGTGAAGCCTGTAATTTTTAGGCTAGGTAAATAATTATCGGAATATCTTTTTTTGATATTGCAGTGTAAACATTTATTGGATTAACATTTTGCAATCATAAATCCATTTACAATTATAAAGCAATATAATTTTTATCTAACTTATAAAAATTATATTATACATAAATAATAATAACTAATTTTAGTTGCTTTAGTAATCATCCACAATCGATTTTCCAAAGGCACACATAAAATAATGCTGGTGTTTATAAATTTATAGTGGGTTAAATACAGAGAAGAGTAACAAACCGACCTTATAATTATTATTTTCAAAAAAATGTTAAAATAAATGGATCCATGACGGATCTGCTACCTTCCTAGCTAGCCTATTAACATCCTTCAAGTGAAGCTATGATAATCAGCCTTAAAAACAGTTTTTTGTAAATATCTCTGAAACTAAAGCTCCTACGAAACAAAATATTGAGCAAAATGTTGTCTATTCCGAAAACCACATGTTGATACAATACTCCGTTAAAAAGTTAGCATTTTTAAAATTTTTTAATTGTTAAAAAAATGTCATTAACATTAATGGATTTTGACCAAAATGTAATCAGCTCGTTAGAGTGTCAAACACTATTTTACGTGAAAATTTTATAAAAATAGTTAGCGGTTGAGGAGCTATCGTGTTACAGACAGAAAAAAAATACACACACACAGAGACAGACATCATGACGACGATAGGTCAAAATACACTCAAATAACACATTATCGGCATTATGTCAAAAAAAAAAATTCGTCGAAAACAATACCTTCTCTAGCCATTGCTGCGCGGGCTAGGAAGGTAAAAATTGTGGCTGATCATAAATGAAACAACTTATAGAAAAGAATAGAAATGCGCTTTATTGTCATAAAAACGTTACAATTTGTTTTGTGGACAAAGCGATGACTTAAAACTAAATTGTAAAAAAAAAATTAATGTTAAAAAAAAACTATTAATAAAAAATATCAAACGGCAGAAAAAAAAAACTTAAAGCTAAAAAAAATTTGCCTGTATAGTAAAATAAGTACAATCACATACATAATAAAAATTGACCGGACTTCAATATAAATTAAATCACAGAGTTTTTCTTTGGAGTCGAACAATTTTTTTTTTTTAATTTTTATTATTTTATTATCAGAAGCACACCTGGTATTTGATAAAAATAAATTTGGTAAGTCAGCTCAAAACCTATCCCGATAATACTTGTCCAGATTATAATATCCTTTATTAAGAAGTAACAGCTTAACTCTTTTTTTCAAAATTTTGAGATTTGATAATATTTTTATTCTTTGAGGTAAATATTTAAACATTTTGATACCATTGTAATAAATTGATTTGTGCACATGGGTAGATTTTGGTATAGATCTTGTGTTATAGCCACTCGAAAAACGAAGAAAATCATTCTGGTGCATAAAAACAAGAGAGACAGATTCTAGGATAAATAAAGATACCAGGGTGAGTATTTTTTTAGATATAAATAAGGGCCTACATGACTCCCTAAAGGAGGCATGACACAAATATCGTATTGCCCTTTTTTGTAAAATAAAGATCATCTGAAATAATTGGTTGTTCGTCGCATCCCAAAAGGCAATGCCATAGCGCAGATGCGATTCTATTAATGCATGATAAATTGTTTTACCAAAAGTAAATCCTAGTTCATTAACTGTTGCTTTAACTGCATAGCAACCAGAAGCCACTCTCCTGCTTAAAGCGCATATGTGATTCTCAAATTTTAAACTGGAGTCAATGGTTAATCCTAAAATTGAATAGTTATATTGAGTACAGTGGTTGTAATTTTTGAAAAGATGACAAACTCAATAATTTTTGAATTTGAGGTTTTTAGAAAAATAAGGAACAGTAATTTTTATATATTTTATTTCTACGCCCTCAAATATGGTGATAAAATATTGATATTTTCGATGGACTTTTAGGTAACCAGACCATGCGAGTTGCTTAATACGATGTAGGAGTAAAGGTTAACTATAACACCACTTTGATAAAGTATGTAGATGATAAAAAAGGGTACTAAATTTAACATCTAACAAATTGCATACTAAAAAAGCAAAGATACTATATCAAATGAAAAATTGAATTCCATACATTTTTCTTTTATTTTTCAATATAATGTTACTTATTTTCTGTTAGTACAAAAATCTTGTATGAATGACTGTTAGAGTGAAGACAAATTCAGCTTTTTCTTTTATGTCCTTTCAAGCTCGTGTAAAAATGTTACTCTTTACACCCTTGACACAAAAGTAACTACATATTTTAAAACTTGTTTTATTTCAATGGAGACCGGGCTAATCAAAAATTACGTAAATTAAAAAAAAATTCAATGTGAATTTATGTATACAGTGGACAACGAAATAAAATACTTCCCAGGAAATGCAGAACTCCAGAAAAAATAAATGAGATGGAATTTAGTGAAAAATATACAAAGAATAAAGCAAAACAAATAGTTTATAATATATAAGAACAAATGCATCAATTAAGATTTTTTATATAGTTTTTTAACTTACAATTTTGGTAAAACACTTGAGAAACAAATATTGAATGATTCAATTACAAAGAGTAAAACAGATATCTAACGCATTGTAGGATCACTGCATCCTGGGAGACCCATCAAGCTGACATTAAATATTTTTTATGAGGTACGTGTCTATTTTCCTAGTTCCGATGATGAAAATTTTTGGGCCAGCCGAGTAAACATGCTGTTTATTTACTTTGTAAAAGAAAATTGTCGATAATTCGTTTTTTAATACGTCAACTGCAGGGGAGAATCTTATGGACAGTTTACACTGGTAGATTTTTACCCTGCCGCTGCAAAATCGTAAACTAAAATTACTTCAGTAATCCGGCGCCTCTTACCAACAATATTACATTGGAGGCATAAAAAAAATTGAGTTTTCGACCTTGGGGGGGGGGCTTTCCCTGCCATCTTGAATTTAGTGTGCACGAGAAGATTTTTTGGATTTCTTTTGGATAAAGTATTTATAAGAGTTTTCTGACCTTTTCTTTGAAACAATAAAAAGAGATTATTCTAAAAACAAATCCTAAACATACGATTATCAAAGACTTTTACAAGAAAGTAATTCCTTTGAAATGTCAGGCTAAGATATCAAAAGTGCCTTTCTGCTTTACAAATTTGCCTCAAGAGCAGTTTTTAGAAAAAAGTTTCCTTTAAATTGTTTTTAAGAAATACGGCATTTTTAAGCAAAATAATTAATACTAAAATCCAAAAATCTAACCGGAAAACTGTTTAGAATTTTAGGCAACAGACAGGAAATGTTAAAATATAAATAGGTAATAATGGATGGGAAATATTTTTAGTGTAGATGTAAATGCTGTCATGTTAAACTTCATAAAATAAAACATATTTTTTGACAAAACAATAAGCACCTTTTAAAAAGTTTTGTAGCTAAGGGGCAAAATAATTCGTTACCTCTCATTAAAAAATAATACATGTGCATTTTTTCTTACAGTTTTTAATAAAAACTAAAATTCTGTACAGGCCCCCACAATGTAACGGGTAGACTGAAAAAACCGGATAAATTAAAGGCTTTTACGCAGAAAAGTTTTTGTCTGCCGTCGTTAAATTTAAAATGACCAATAGAATTAAACATGACTTTACAAAAAGGTTTTTTTATTCTTATTTTTAGAAACGTTCTTATAAATTTTTAAAATTTGTAAAAGGGTTATGTTTTCATCACGTAAAACAAGGAGCAAACCATTAAAATCGGTCTAGTGGTTCTCAAAATTTTGTTTTAACCAACGCTTTACAGATTATACGATTGCCTTCTAAATTTTATCTGCATTAATTAATTAATAATTAAATTAATGTTTGACTGATTTTTATAAAGTAAACCAACATTTATACCATTTTGTTAATGAATAATTAACTTTTTAAATATTTCAACAACGGCTGGACTAAATGTCAACGTATTACATATTTTTGAAATCAGCAAAACGAGCCCTATCAATTAAAATATATTCATCCATGGCGGATCTGATACCCCAGCTAGCCTATTACCACACTTCAAGTAAAGCCATGATAATATATCAGCCTTGAAAACAATTTTTAGTAAATATCTGAGAAACTAAAGCTCTTTCGAAGTTTTTTGCTATAACACAAATTATTGACCAAAATGTAGTCTACTATGATCAATTAAAGTTAGCAGTTTTTAAAGTTTTAATTGTCAAAAAACTGTCTTTAGCATCAATGGATTTTGACAAAAATCTCATCAGCTCGTAAGTGTTGAACATTATTTTTCCTAAAAATTTTATGACAATCGGTTCAGCGGTTTAGGAGCTATTGTGTAACGGACAGAAATAATATACACACATACACACAGACAGACATTGTGACAAAATTGCAAAGATAGATCAAAATACACCTAAAGAAAATCTTTATCTGAAAAAAATTTTTTTCGCCGAAAATAATACCTTCTCTAGCCATTGCTACGCGGCCTAGAAAAGTAAAAATTGTATACAGGGTATTTTATTTATAAAAAATAAGCCATATGTCAAAAGTTTGACAAATGTATGACATATGTCATTTTTGACATCAGCTTCTGATGATTTAGGAAAAATTAATTAACTTTGCTTCATTAAACGTTACTGTTAGATCAATATTAACGGAGATAGCTATTAAGTAAAATATGGTCAATTCAATCAAATCACCTGGTATGAGACTATGTCAACTATTTTGACATTTTTAAAATATATGTGTTTTGTTTAACGAGTTTTTTTTGTTAAATTTCGAAAAAAAATGTTTTTTTTTTAATCTTTTCGGCCGCCATCTTTAAAAAATAAGTAAATTAAACTTTTTTTGTACATTATAATTAAAAACTAATTAAGAGTAATATAAAACTAAATATCTTAATAAAAAAAAATTACCAAACCAAACAAAAGGTTGTTTTTATATTTTGAACGCCGCCATCTTTTATAATAATAGACGTCTATCATTTATAATGAAATATTTAAAATCGGCGACCCCTATTTAGAATAAATCGATATATTACACGGCAATACTAGTTGTGTCAAACAAGAATAAAAAAATAACTTTTTTTCTGAATTTCGCCCGCCGTCTTAAAATGTTAAATGTCAAAGTGTAACTTTTTATAAATTTTTGCAATAGTTGGCAGACTGTTAATAAAATCCAAAAACATTTTTTGTCAAAATTTAATTTGGTCTACAGGTTATAAATGTTTCTTTTATTTTTGACATATTAAGCGCCATCTTTGTGTCGGCTAAGAAACTTATTATTTTTCTTTGGTAAGTTTAAAGAGCTGGTCAGTAGCTTTATTATGAGGTATTAAAAATAAATATCGCACAAAATATAAAGAAAATATCGAACAAAAACGATTTTTTAAAAATATAACCGTCATTTTGTTGTGAATTGACAGGTGTAATTTTTTTACATTCTTAAATTGGGTAGGTCCCACTTAAAGTAAATTTATCAAAATTAATTTAATTTCTCTTAAAACAGGGAATTCATTTTGTTTCCTATCTTTGGCAGCCGCCATCTTGGATTCTGATGCCGGAAAATAGGGGATCGTCGAATAAAAATTTAGCTTTTGGTGCTACTATAATGGCAAATATAAAAAATATACTGTAAATATAATATAAATATACCTTTTTGCAGCTTTTTCTTGAAATACCCTACAAATTTACTCTAGTATAAAACACTTTTTTCTTGTTGAATACTATCTGGTTTATTTCCTCCATAATAGAGTTTTTTGTCTTTGTTGATATGTAAAGTTTTTCACTTGCTTACTCACTTACTTAACCGAGTTACAACAAGGATACTGCATTTATTTAAAATCACCCTATACAAGAAAAACGACCAAATCCCAAACTTTAATTAAAATAAAAACTAAACTGGTGTATTTATTCCTGGTGCATATAGCATTGCTTATGCATACACATTGTTGTGGAAATGAAAAATAAACAGAGTTTTCAATTTCCTAGAGTTTCTCATAATTTTGATCCGCAAACATATGTTTTTTTAAAATAAGCTGTTATTGCAATATTGCAAAAGTTTATTAAATCATTAATATTTTTGATTTTATGGTTTTTGTTCTAGAATAAAAACTGTTTTACACCTTTGTGAAACCAACAGAAATAACCACTCCGAGGGAAAATACCCCTACAGGCATGGCATTGAATTATACTGCTGGCTTGATGCTTTCGTTGGGAACTTGTTAAAACTGTTTGGTTTTCACTATCTCCAACGTCGATCACAAGGATACGAAAACGAAAACCAACAGAAACAACTACTCCGAAGGAAAATACCCCTACCGGCATTGAATTAGCCATCAGTATAATTCAATGCCGGTAGGGGTATTTTCCCTGGGAGTAGTTGTTTCTGTTGGGTTCACAAAACTTATGCTCTACACGGAGCTATCGCCTACATTCACCTGAGGATGGCCCAAAAGGTCGAAACCGGTCCGGTCGTGGATTAGCATGGATCACTTGTTCCTGACTGTCAGGACGTATTCCAGACGGGGATCATTCGTATCCTTGTGATCGACGTTGGAGATAGTGAAAACCAAACAGTTTTTGTTTTACACCTTTTCGAAAAACACTAACACCAGTATTTACTACGACCTTAAGACTTAGCATTGTAGACCGGGTTTAAGGATCAAGTCTACAGACTTAATACCGACCGGTTTAAGTGTATTTTTTTAATACTCCCTATTATGCAATATGATAATAATCATTTCTCAGTGAGTTTCTTCTCATATAAATTCAAATTAACTTTAGAAATAAAGAAAAAGCACATAAAAATTTTGTAACAAAATGTCATTTTTTGGAAATTTAGTCTGTGCAGTCGTAGGATTCCCGTTAAAAATAGTCTCAAATTGTAAAACCACCCCTGAGGGGTGGTTTAAAGTTCGAAAAACAATAGAAATAATCCATGATTGACAAAAAACTTATATCCAAAAATATTCAAAGCTAAATAATACCTACATAAATAACTTAAATCTATATTTGTAGATGCATTACAGGTAATTTCTATTCATTCGTACACGCGACCCTTGAAGCAGAACCCCCTTAATTCTTATTTTCCTTTTATGGGTAGACAGAATTTCGGTTAATGCGCATGCGCTAATTTTGGTTGTTTTGGAACATACTCCGTAATGCCACTACAACAATTGACAAATTGTCAAAAATTTAGGGTTAAGTTTATTACTTTTTCCAAAAACTTGTTGATCGCGTAAAAATTTATCAAATTGCGGCTTAAATTTGCAGTTATTCCTAATATTTTATTGTTGGGGCGAGAAGGAGTATTCTAGCTCCAGTTCGAGAGCAATTACGGCTTTTGTGCATTTTTGATTTAAGAAATTGTATGATCGAGAGTATTTAGAATATTTATTTGATAAGTACCTACTATCACCTTTTCTAAATGTTAAATAGCCCACTCAAATAAGAACATCACCTCAAAAAATACTCTGCCAATCTATGGGCACCTAAGCTCACACTAGGTACTATAGTTATAGTGTGAGCTAATATAATCAAAAACTGAAATATATTTTATTCAACTCCAGACTCAATTACCTTTCGTTTGATACCACACAAGCAATGTTTTGACTCAAATTTTTTAAATCTACCCCCACCCTTTTAAAAAAAACTAAAATGTATTTTGTTTAATTCCAGACTCAATTACCTTTCGTTTGATATCACACACGCCATATTTTCACTTAAACTCTAATTTTTGACATCTACCCCCACCCTTTTTTTTTAAATAAACTAAAATTCATTTTGTTTAACTCCAGACTTAATTACCTTTCGTTTGATATCACACACGCCATATTTTCACATAAACTCCAATTTTTGGAATCTACCCCCACCATTTTATTTGGCTCGCGTGCTGTGGATTTTGTTCATTTTTAAATGGGACCATCACGGCCCAAGACCCAACTTAGGTACCAAATTTCATTAAAATCGGACAAGCGGTTTTTGAGTTATGCGGGTTGGTCGTTACAGACAGACACACAGACAGACAGACAGACATACAGACAGACAGACAGACAGACAGCAAAACAAAAAAGTTTCAAAATCGTCTGAAACGCAAAGATATATAAAAAAATTTGAAATCGGAGCAACTTTTTTTTTCTCTCGAAAAAATTAGGATCACCATAGCTCACACTACTTATATAGTAGTAGTGTGAGCTAAAATAGGTGCTAGCTGAATTTTTGTATATTTATTTCTTAGGATTTGGGATACATCCCCACATATTCTTTGCTAGACAAAGGCCCCAAATGTCCTAAAAATCCGTTTTTTGCAATTTTCTCGAAAACTAATAACTAACCAAGCAAGTCTTCGTGGCTAATCATATTTTTCCGTGGGTAGCTCGAAAGCTTAATCTCAAGGCAGTCTAAGATCTAATGGACACATAATAAGTGTTGACAGTTATTTTTTTTCGTCCTTATGGGACTCCTCAGATCACTGCTTGGTCAATGTGACACCCTTGCGAAGTTAATCAGACCATTTTTTCTCTCATCCTACGTCTATTGTGAGAACCCTCACCCTCACAAGAAGGGCCATCTACCGAGATACGAGAGAAACTAGAACAAGAGCATGCGAGTATAAACTGCTATAGGTATATATCGATGAATAAAAAGATCGATAGCAAAGAAAAAGAAAACATCCGTGACCGACGACAGCACTTCTGTCTTTTAGGCCGGATCAATGCTTATTAGCGTTTTTACCCCCCTTCAGACGTGAGCGTGAATCAGCGGAATTTTTAAGCCAAATAATAGTATTGAACGTAAATTTTAGTTGCAGTAAATTTAAAAATCAAAGAAGTTTTCGTGGCTAATTACTCTAGGCAGAGAACATATAACATCTAATTTCTTCGATGCTCTAGGTCTGCGACCTACCAATAATACTAGTCTAATATCCCATTTATGCTCTTAAGATCATTATGAACCCAGACTTAAATCATAAAAGGTTTTAAACAAAATTTATTTATAGTTACGAAAATTTTCAAAACTACTAAAACAGTTCACAAATAATAAAAGATTTAAATATTTTGATAATTTTAAAGTTTTTATGATTTTCAATAACAAAATATGCTCAAAATTCTAAATTTTTTTTAAAATTTACATATATACAGGGTGTCACATAACTTAGGAGCCATAGTGAAGTAGGTGATAGAGGAGGTTATTTCTGATAAAAAATATTATATAACATTGGGTTCGACCAACACTCATCTGTTTTTAAGATATCGGATTTTTAAAGTAAGAATAGAGGAGGAAAAAATGTTTACAAAAAAAAGAAAATTTGTCAAGTAAATACTTTAGATATAATTGTGATCCAACAATTTATTATTTCCTTTTTTAATAAAATTACAAGTTAATGTGAGACAGACCGTCAAAATAACTTTTTAAAAATTTCAATTTTTTCTTACTTATTTTTAAAAAAAATATATCACAATGATAAATCTGAGGGCACGACAGTTCCTTACCATCTTTTCTTGAAACATTTCTGCCGATATTTGACCTATCTAAAACTCTACTTCGGAATGAGCTACAAATCTCAATCTTTGCACAGTCGTAGATATCATGGAGTTAACAACCCAAGATTTATGGAAGTCCATAAAGTAGTAAAGTAGTAACGAATTTTCAAAAAACGTCGAAATTGCCACTCACTCAATCATGTATAGATCATCAAAACTCTACTGTACTTCCAGACATGCTATAAAGTTGAAATTTGGCAGACTGATAAAAATTATGACCAAACCCCTGGAAAAAATCAAAAAACCCCAAAATTTTAATTTACTCCCCTCCCCTATACATGTAAAGTTATGTAAAAGTAACATTGCTTACTTCCAGAAATGGCAGACTGATAGGAACTATGATAAAACTATAGAAATACTCTGCCAATCTATGGGCACCTAAGCTCACACTAGGTACTATAGTTATAGTGTGAGCTAATATAATCAAAAACTGAAATATATTTTATTCAACTCCAGACTCAATTACCTTTCGTTTGATAGCACACAAGCCATGTTTTGACTTAAACTCAAATTTTTTAAATCCACATCCACCCTTTAAAAAAAAACTAAAGTGTATTTTGTTTAACTCCAGACTCAATTACCTTTCGTTTGATATCACACACGCCATATTTTCACTTAAACTCTAATTTTTGACATCTACCCCCACCCTTTTTTTGTAAATGAACTAAAATTCATTTTGTTTAACTCCAGACTTAATTACTTTTCGTTTGATATCACACACGCCATATTTTCACATAAACTCTAATTTTTGGAATCTACCCCCACCATTTTATTTGGCTTGCGTACGGTGGATTTTGTTCATTTTTAAATGGGACCATCACGGCCCAAGACCCAACTTAGGTACCAAATTTCATTAAAATCGGACAAGCGGTTTTTGAGTTATGCGGGTTGGTCGTTACAGACAGACATACAGACAGACAGACATACAGACAGACAGACAGACAGACAGACAGACAGCAAAACAAAAAAGTTTCAAAATCATCTGAAACGCAAAGATATATAAAAATTTTTGAAATCGGAGCAACTTTTTTTTTTCTCGAAAAAATTAGGATCACCATAGCTCACACTACTTATATAGTAGTAGTGTGAGCTAAAAAATTTAAAAACCCGAAAATTATAATTTACTTTCATCCCCTATAAATGTAAAGTAATGTAAAGGTAACATTGCCCACTTCCGGACACGCTAGAGAGCTAAGCTTTGGAAGGCCGATAGTAACTATGATAAAACTATGGAAAAAATTAAAACACCCCAAAATTCTAATTTACTTCCCTCCCCTATAAATGTAAAGTTGTGTAAAAGTAACATTGCCCACTTCCAGAAACGCTCGAGAGCTGAACTTTGGAAGGCCGATAGGAACTATGATAAAACTATCAAAGAAAATTAAAAAACCCCAAAGTTTAATTAACTTCCCTCCCCTATAAATGTAAAGTTATGTAAATTAGCATTGTCCACTTCCAGAAACGGTAGAAAGCTGAGCTTTGGCAGACTGATAGGAACTATGACAAAAGTATAGGAAACATTTTAAAAACACCAAAATTTTAATTTACTTTCCTCCCCTATTAATGTAAAGTTATGTAAAATTAACATTGCCTACTTCCAGGAAAACTAGAGAGCTGAGAAGCTTTAGAAGGTTGATAGGCACTATAATAAAACCATAGGAAAAAATTTAAAAACCTCAAAATTTTTAATAAGGCATTGCAAAAGTTTTGAACAATATTCCGCATATCGTCGGCGAAACCGCAAACCCAAGTAACTACAAAAATCAAAATTTTTGAGAGGCACTAAAAGCCTCACAATTTTGAGTTATTGAAATGGATTTAAAACAGATGAGTGGTTTTGAATGTTTCGATTTTAAAATATTTAGAATTTGTTGTCAGTTAAGAGATTTTGCACATGCTAATACTAATACAATGAACCGATTGCCGCCAAAATGTAATTTTTGAATTTTTGTCAGTTACTTGGTTTTGCGGTGTCGCCGACGATATTTTATTTTACTACTTTAAAACTTAAATATTATCTAAATCCTTTAAAAAACAAAAACATTTCATGTGAAAAAATCCAAGTACGCAAAAATGGTATTCCGAAAAAATAATTGACATAAAAGTTAAGCCAAGTTCTACAATACAAAATGAAAGGTTCTTAATAGTTTTTCTAAACTTGGCTATTACGACTGCAAATGACTCTTAGGCACGGTGCTAAATTGAACATAAAGAAGTTCAATACGCCACGAGAAATTGAGTTAAATTTTAATTTTAATCTAACTTAAGTTATTTTCGGACATTTTTAATTTGTAGCCTAGTATGTTTGTGTAGTAAACGTGTCAGGGGCAAAACAATGCCAATTTTTGCCTACCCTGCGTTGATTAGTACTGCAAGCTACAGGGTACACACTAATACTACAGTAATACTATTATAACATTTAGTTAGCCTTGAGAACAAATTTTTAAAAAAATTCCTTAAACGAGGTTTGAAGGACGGATCACCCAACAAAACCTGTGTTTAAAGTTTCCATAGATTTCACAAAATTTTAAAATTGGCGGTCCTGGATGGGTAGGCAAAGTAAATTTTTTCAATAATTGTTTATTGTTAGCCTTAAAATGACATTTTTAAGCATTTTTTAATTGAAAAAAAATATTTTTTCTAATTTAATGATCAACATCAATTTGATTTACAACTACTTTGTAAATTAATTGGGAAACTAAATTCTGTTAAGAAAAATGCTATTTTGAAACTCTCAAAATTTCCCTAAACTCCAAAATCTGCCAACCATTTCGCTAAACCAGGGTAATTTCCCTAAAGTTGGCAATCCTGCATTTAGTGCCAAGGTAAACATTGCCTTGGTGCACCAAAGGCATAATCAGAGACCGTAGAGTAGTCGTTAATGAAAAAAAATATTCTTTTGCTTGCGTTAATGACCGCAAATTTGAAAAAGTTAATTTGAGGCTTTTTAAAAAGAAAGTTTTAATGAGAATAGCAGCAGAGGGAATTAACAATATGCATAAATTTCTTAATTAAGAGCTTAAAAAGGAAAATTGTATTTTTAGACTTAAAAGAATAAATGGAAAACTTCTCCGAAATAAATTTAGAGACATTCAGTAACCCTTTTTAAACCATCTTATTTGACTTCCTTATATTTATGTGTTTGTTTATGCACATCTATGTTTTAAATCTAGCTCTAGCTATTTTGGATACTTCCCAATGAGATAAATACTTCAAATTTGATAAGAGTATAGCATTTCCGTGACGATAAAATTTAGCTTTTTTTTTAAATAAAAATCAAAATGGCGGTTTCAAAACGGCGGAATTTTTTATCTATAGACCAATTTAACTGAAATTCGAAACTTTGCGGTTCTTAAGGTAACTTAGGTAATACCATTTTTGCCTCAAACTTGGAAAGTCAAAATGGCAATAATATGGTGGTTCCAAAAAGACAGACTTTCTAATTTATGAAATAAAAGATTTTAAATTTATAATGCTACCTTTCCTTTTTTACTTTTACTCTCCGATGATATTCTATGGTTTTAAAACTTGGCGGAAGTTTGATTTTTAATCTATAACTGGATTTTTACTGCGATTAGGTACTAATAAAGTTTTTTAAATAATCAAAGCTACTAACTTCAAAAAAGAAATCGGCTTTTCACTCCTATAAAACTTGTTTTTACAAGGAACTGATCGTGTTTCCATTTTTTATTTTTGTTCAACAAAAGCAATTTCAAAAATATACTGACAACATTAACATTACATAAACACTTGAACTTGAATGTCATATCACAAATGACAATCTCCTTGAAATATTAAGTTCACAGAATACCACCGGTGATTAAAACTAGAGAAAGAAAGTTTGCAATACTTAGCATTAATTGTATGTTCTCACTAAAAAAACTATTTGAATTTTTGCCTCAGGTGTCCCGTACCTACGTAATGTATAGCCGTAACCGTTCCAGTTACTTAGTATATAATCCATTGTATGTTTATGAACAGATTTTCTTAAATTTGATTCATGAGGTTTTATAGGGTTACTGATTCACTATGAAAAGTCAAATTAAAAAGAAATATTACAAAAAATTTTTATACTCAAACTCAACTTATTCCATTGGCGTAGAAATCCGAAATATCAAATTATAAAAAAACTCAAGTTTTACGCCTATGGATGATGTCAACCATAATTTGTCTTATTAAACTATGCCAACATATCAAATTTTAGCAAAATCGTACTCGCCGTTTTGAAGTTATCTGGCAGTTTGTTTTTTTGTAAAATTATTCTTAGAATTATTAAAATGCAAAATTCTTGAAAACCATGAGAGTTATCGAGTTTTACTAAGAGTACCTTTTTTATACCAAACAAGTCTTATAACCTAAATGTCATCCCCTACTCAAATTTTAAAAACTTAATACTTACACCTATGGATTGGTGTCAACCATGATTTTGACACGTCTTTGTTTTTCCTATAAAACTATACCAAATTACTAAATTTTAGCAAAATCGCATACACTGTTTTAGATTTATAACAATAAAACTAAACAACTTTGCACTAAGGTAAGTTAACTTAAATCAACTTATTTTGGCCCAAGGAATTTGTGGTCGGATTCAGTAAAGACCTTTTTGGAACACCCTTTATAACTAAAAATTAATACTCTGAACTGGAATTAAGTAATTACCATTTAAATTTAAAATGTTAAGCCTATCTATTTGAAACCTCTTCAGATTTTAAGTGCTTTTCATGCGGTAGAACACCGAAACTATGCTAAAAGTTTGCGTAAAGTTTAAAAGGGCCCAGACTCCATGAAATTATGGTCTTCTGCATATTAATGCCTCAAGTTTGAGCTTTTAGAAACTATAAGGATGCATGTAATCAATAATTTATTAGACCGTCCCACGGGATGAAGTTTTATTAGCCAAGGAGTTAGCTTAAAGTTCGAAATTTGCTTAGTTAAGAGGTTGTAGGAATAGCGTGTAGTATCGATATTTTCCCCTTGTTTATTTAGAATTTCCTTTCAAACACCTCAGGTAATTCCCTTTAGTTTGAAATCGATTAACCTTTCCAGTCAGCGAAGATATGACTGAAGGGGTATACCAAATACGTTATAGCATAAATACATGTTCAAAGAACTCATAGCTGGCTTTGGAAAAAATTGCAAATTTTAATTCGCGGATGCGAATTTTCAAGTGCGCATCTGTGTGTCTTGTCATGTAGACACACAGCTGCTGTGTGGGTAAAGGCCATTTTGTTGTTTATTTACATTTTGCGGTGTTTTGCGTTTGTCGTGTAAAATTATATTTTTTTCTGTGAAAAATGGGAAATAATTCAGGTAGAACATGTGCGGCTTGTGAAAAAAAGTCCAAAGCAAGGGAGTGCCATTCCATTGGTAAGTACTTTTATTTTTCTTTATAATTTGTTAATAAAGTTTAGTGTGGTTTAAATTAAACACTCTTCATGGTGTCGACAATAAATCTGCACAATTAGTTTTAGAAAAACTACAATTTTAATCCACAATTTGATAAATTTTCACACAATCAACTAGTTTTTAGAAAAAAAAATAGACATAACCCTAAACTTTCGACAGTTGTCAAATAATGCAGTGACGTATCGGAGTATGTTCCAAAACGTCTACCCGAAAAAGGAACATTAAGAATTAAATAGGGGTCCTGGCTTCAAGTATCGCGTGTGAGAATGCGTGGTATGCCCTATATTTATGCTCTAACATATTTGGGGATCCTTACGATTCTGCGGGATCGAACGACAGCGTTGTACGATTTGATTAAAAGTTTGGCGAGGGCACCCACAATACTGCATCGCAGTACCATACTTTGCCGTTAGTCATGTCAGATCAGAGGGATTTAATTTTATTAGCGTCTTGCGCTACGAGAGCTGTCTTTTATATTTTGCATATAGGAACATAAAGGGCGACACTGATCGAATTTCGTTACTAAAACTTAACCTCAATTTAATTTTCCTAAACTAAACTCAAAACGTCAGTGCGATACATATAGTTCTAACACAAACAGCAAATTTGTTAAGTTAACAAATCAGTCGAAAAAATATTTAAACCAAGAACATTTTCCGGCTATAATTTTTTACAACATTGAAAGGAAATTGTTTCAACAAGAATGCCTTGTGAAGTTGATTTCTGTTTTCCGTAAGGAAGCATCACGTCACTCGACAGTTTCTCATTGGTATGGAGAATTCAAGCATGGACGGATTAACCTTAGAGGTAGTAGTCAACTTCAGATAATCTCTTTTGTATAACCCAAGTTATTGAAAAGAAAATGGCATACGGACAAGAGCTGCATCTGCTTTACGTCGATTTGCAGAAACCATATGATAGTATACCACTAAATACTATAGTTTGGAAAGCGTTGGAAAACACAAACATAAGCCTACAACTAATGAAGGCCATCAAAGAGTAATACCGCAATAGTAAGGCAAAACTTAAAATAAAAGCAAAACTAACCAAAAGCTTTCAAGTAAATAAAGGTCTTAAACAAGGTTGCTGTATCTCGCCTACGCTCTTCAAGATATACTTGGAACAAGTCCTTAAAGTATGGAAGAGAAAATGCCAAAACATGGGAATTCTGTTGGACGAAACCACCTTGTATACTTTATGTTTCGCCGACGATCAGATAGTAGTGGCTCAGGATTATGACGACCTCGAATATATGACACGAAAACTAATAGAAGAGTACAATAAGTGGGGACCAGAGTTTAATCTCAATAAAACAGAGTGTATGTGTATCGGTGGAACGAAACAGGATCTAATCTTAAATATCGGGCAGCGAATTCAGTCCTGTGATGAGCATAAATACTTATTAGGTCTAAAAATTACAGCTGACGGAACACTAGACAAAGCTATAAAAGATCGAAACGTACAAGGAAGAAAAGCAATAACTTTATTAAATGGAATAATTTAAGACCAAAGTATATCAAAACATAACAAAAATCTTATATATAACACCATTGTAAAAAGTATTATTACATACGGCTCAGAAGTATGGCCAATCAAGGATAGAACCGAAAAAATACTTTCCGCTTTGGAGATGGACTATTGGTGAAGAGCAGCAGGAAAATCAAAAAGAGAAAGAGTTACAAATCATAGAATAAGAGAAATTATGACAGTGGGTGAACGTACTTTAGTGGATGATATAAGAACAAACCAACTGGTGTGGTACGGACATGTACAAAGAATGAATGGTGAAAGACTACCTAAACAATGGAAACCAACTGGCCGAAGAAAACGAGGACGGCCAAGGAGAAGCTGGAGAGAAGGAATAGACAGACAGTGAAATAAGAATAAGAGGCCTAGATGATGAATTATGGGAAACAGAAACGAGTGGAGATTGGGTATTGGAAGACGTAAAACGTTGTGAAACCGATAAATATATATATATGGATTAACCTTAGCGACGATCCAAGGCCAGGTGCACCAAAAAAGGCTGTCACCCAGGAAAACATCGATGCTGTGCGCATGATGGACATGTGACATATCGCGAGATTGGGGCTTCAGTGGGAATTCCAAAGACCTCAATTCAAAAAATTTAGCAAGAAGAATTAGGGGTAAGAAAATTAGTTTTCCGCTGGAAACCGCATCTGTTAACCGAAAAACAGAAAGAAGCTAGGATCAATTGGTGTCAGAGAACTCTAGACCGTTTTCAGGCAGGAACCTTGAAAAACCTTTACAGCATTGTCAGCTATATAATGAATCGTGAATTTACTCATATAAACCCGAAAATAAACAGTCGTCTGTTTGAGTATGATAAGAGATGAGAAAAGCCAAGAAAAGTTATCCATTCTAGAAATGTATTCAAAAATATGGTCGCGACATTTGTCTCAAAAGCAGGTATTGTAGCAACAATTCCTCTGAAATATCAAAGGACTGTTACTGCCGATTGGTGCATCACCATTTGTTTGTCGAATGTTATTGCTAAGCGTCATAAAACGAATCAATGAACCCCGAACGACGAATCATCCACCACCAAGACAATGCAAGTTCGCACAAAGCACAAAGAACCAATTTTTAATTTATTGGACCATCCTCCATACAGTTCCGACTTAAGTCCCAACGATTTCTATATTTATTTGAAAATCCTCTCAGTCAGAAACAACAAACTAGTAGAACTACAGCTTTAACAATTGGTTTGAGCGCATGCAAAGTGCATTAATTTTCATGGGGAATACTTCGAGAAACAATAGTCTGTAAAAGTTCTACTGTTTTATACAAGCCGTATATACAAAACTTAAAAGACAACCCTCGTATGTGCGTAATTAAGGGTCGGACCCCACATAGAAAAACGATCAAACAAATCTGTCTGCAGTCATAAAGTACTGTTTCGTTAGAGGACTGGGAATACACGATAAAATTGTTTTTGATTTCTTTAGAAGTCACAAGATCGTATGACTCCTCCGTCGTATCATGAAAGGCGCCGAGCAGGGGTGGAACTAGAAATTTTATTTGGGGGGGGGGAGTTTTTCGTTACACAAACAATTATGTAGCGTATTAAAATTAATTTTTAATTACTTGTTTAGAAGTGCGATGACTATCTCTATGCTTAGTATCAATATTGGAAAGCGATCTGTAGTGTTACTATTAATAACAGCAGCGCTACAGTTTCCCAAGCTTTTAACGAAAAAATGGTCTAAACAAGAGTCTTTTCTCGTGGGAATTGTAAAATGTGGAAAATGTGGATATGTGATAAAGAATTAAGAAAATTTAGAACGTGTTCCTTCTTATCTATAAATGGATGTTAGTATCGCCTAAAAAAAAATCTCTATGGGGCATGGAGAAATGTGACCTTGTGTAATTATAATTATATTAGAATAAATATTTTTATCTAAACAGGGCAGCCTATATTGTCCAACTAGTCCGATTTTTGTATTGTTGTTTATTAGCTCGATGCGTAAAAAACTATTACTCTCGATAGATATAATTTTATGCTGTAATACTAGGTTAGTTGCTGCCAGTTGATAAAACTTTAATTATAAAAGATAAAGTATGACCTAATATAAAAGTCCGCGTAATTTTCGACAATGTGGGTTTCAGATATGATTGCTACATCATAATCTACTTCTAAGGAACTTAAAAATAATACGAAGTTTTGAAGTTAGTTTTAATCCCTCTAATATTTACATGTATAGCGTTTAAGCTATTTTCACTCTCTATCGAGTTTTTTTTACTTCATTCACAATGTGAGATATCTGATTTTGAGATAAACGGTAAGAACCTAATAAATTATTGTGTTTCACTTTAAAACATAAAATAATAATATACTAAGTATCTACAGTGGTTTAAATTTTTGTTTTTTATATTTTACGTTTTCATAGAGAACCTTTTGTAAGTGTAGTGTGTTGCGAAGTTTAATCATTTTCTCACCCTCTTTCATGAGCATGAAGTTAGTGAAGCACCCATCGCAGATCGAATCGTGACTAGGTGGATAATTTGCCGTTAATTAGTCGTGAATTAGTTGTGGAAAAATTAATTTTGTCGCTCTTATTTTTGACCGTTTTTTAGAATGCTTCGCTAGCTTACATTTTTTTGCTTCCGTTAGATCGGATAGATGCTCGTCTAATTATATTTTTGTGTTAAACGTATTTATTTAACATACTAATTGTCTAAAACTTCGTCTGCTCGACGCCTTTTTATTATGTTTTTTATCATTTCCTGTTTACTTAGAGAGACAGGGGATATAGGAGCTTTATTCTTCACTCTAATTGCCTTAATACTAACCAAGTTTTGCTTAATGATTGAGTTCCACAAATTTTGGGACTTTTGGGGATTTTTCTAGCTGTTCCTTTAACAAAAGCACTATTAAGCTTAGTATTTTTTTTGTCTGCCTTCATTTCAATTTGCTTAATTTAAACCAATGCAATGTCCTCTCTTAGTTTCATGTTTTCGCATACCTAGTTTCATCGATCATGTCACTCATAACCTTGTTGATTTGGCGTTGTTCTTTTACATACCGTTTAAGTAAGTAGTAAGTAACTTCGATTTTCAACTCGAGAAGTAGAGATTAAATTGACTCCAGATCACTCTCCCCTGGGATAGAAGAAGCGCGCCTGTTCAGGTTAGAAAAAGATTCCCTATTAGCGGTTAGGCCTAGTCCACTTGACGTAAGTCTTTCGCATTTTCTACAGCTCTATTGCTTCTTTTGTTTGAGAAAAAGGCGTTCCGGAATTTTAGTAATTTTGGTGCAGAAACCTGAGTGGTACTTGCTTGGCAACCCGTGAATTACATTCTTCAAAATTCACTGAAGAGAGCATCATTTTAAGTCAGGAAAATTTACTAGCACAAGACGGCAGCACCGCTGCCTACTAAAGAGCAAAATTGCGAATACTACCGCCTAAAATTATCACAATTATTATAATTATTTTTATAACAGTTTTATTTAAATTGTGTTGTTTATCTAAAACTTATTTGGCTTATTTATCACAACGACAGTAGCGCACCCAGCAATTTGTCTTGGGGTGAGGGCAAGACCCCAATATGTCGTATTTCATGCTATTTTTTTGTTTTCATTCATGAAATATAGATAGAAAAATTTAAGCCCTTAAAATATTGTATTAAAGGTTTTTCTCTAAAGCTGCTATTTTGCAAAATATTTAAGGTTTCAAGAAATTTTCGGACACTATGTATATTTTTCTAATGTACAAAGCATTTTTTATGTAGAAATTTCTTTACAACTTCATACATTTTTCACAGCACCCTTGTGCTGCATTTTACACATACTTACAGTTCTTTTAATTTCTACTTTAAAGTTTGCTGAAAAAAAACTATATAGCATAGTTTTGAAAACAAACTTTGGACGCATCCATTTTATTTAATTGGACGGATGCAGTGGCGTGGCAAACAAAAAATAATATATTGCCAGGTTTTGAAATCATGATTTATCACTAAACCGTTTTCATTTTAGAGCTTAAATACTAGTTAGGGAAGCCAGCCAAGTACTATTCGCATTTGTACCTGTAGTCCGCCCTCTTGCACGCGACTGATTCTTCATTAATCCAGTTGGTCGTGATTCTATTGTGACGATTATCTATTGCATGTGGAATTTTTGGTGAACGCAATTTAGTCTTAACAATTATACAAACATCGTAATGGGTTGGTTTCCCTGGGTTCTTAGGCCAAAAACTAGGTTAGCGCTGACACAGCAGTAATCGAAGCCATTTCGGGGTTTGTGAGAACTGACCAATAGAACGAATTAATGCTGGACTTTTGCGTGGACGAAGTTAGCTGTCACGCAAAAGGACGGTCGTGGAAGAGGAACAGTGAAGGTATAGGTGGCGTTTTGGGGAGTGGTGGCATTTGGTTTTGGGGGTTCGTAAATTAAGCACCTCAAAGGCCCAGGCCAGGAAATCCGGAGGGCGACGAAATGGTGATAGCCGAATCAACAGTGCGGAAATAAATGTAGTTTCTCCAGAGAGTGCAGTGCCGGTTACACGATTTTAAGGAAGTAAATCATACCTGTATTATCGACCTATGTTCATCAGAACCCAAAGTAATCATTATAAGAATTTTTAACCCAAAGAAATATCGTGTTTTCTCTAGACATGGTTTTTCGTCCTGGATCTTTCACTCTTAAGGAAATGATCCCGAAGGACCCTGTTGACACTACCCGGGCGTTAAAAATGGTCAGGAGCGTAATAAATAAGCTAGTAAGAAGGCGACGGGGAATTGGTGCCCTGGAGGTTTGTATGGCCGTACAGCGTGCGGAATGGGACAACTGGGCGCCGCCAACTGGGCGCCGCCAATTGGGCGCCGGGCCAACTCGGCGCCGCCAAAACATCAGGGATGATCTGAATGTTTACTTTTTCTTTTGTTGAGTTTTTTAACGTAGAAATAAATTGTGTATTTATAATGTGGCATTTTCGCTCAAATATTTAATTTTTTTCCGTGCGTATCAGATTTCGTAGCTGTCTTCTGGTTTCCCTGTAGATTTCTAGGTCTCTTTGCTCTTTAGTACTGAGCCATTTCAAATATGTACATTTTTCCTCCTTGACCACTTCCTTTATTACCTCCGTCCACCACATCTTATTGTTATTTTTATTATCTTGGTATCCAACAGCTTCTTTGCTTGCTTCCTTCAAGCTTTTAACTATGTTTGTATATATCTCTCCAAATGAATGCTGTGTGTTTATTAATTTTTGATCTAATCGTTTCTGATACAATCTTTGCGTACTTTCGATTTCTAGACTTCTAAAGTTGTATTTTTGATTTTTTTCGATGCATTCTAGGTTTTCACTTTCTCCAGTACTTTCGTCTCTATTTCTTTTTCTTACAGGGAATAATATTTTTGCTTTTACCAGATGGTGGTCAGATCCACAGGTAACACCACGAAGTGTTCGCACATCATACCATACATATCGAGGAATTTCCTTAAGTTTAAAAAAACCATTATTTATTTTTAGATTGTGGGTTTCACACAATTGCATCAGTGTCAAACCATTTTCATTTGTTACTTCCTCTCCAAATGGTCCTACCACTTTACTTTTCGTTTGTCTACCGGTTCGACTATTAAAATCGCCAAGCATAATTATTTCCCTGGTATTGCCGATTTTACTGATAGTCTCATCAAGTTGGTTGAAGAACATTTGTTTTATAGCCACCCTTTCTTCATTTAAACGTGCGTAGATGCTTATATTGTGTCCAAGCATCTTCATGTTAACTCGAAGTAAGTTTTCGTTAATGCACTCGTAGTCTGTAACCTTATGTTTGAGGTTTTTCTTTATTAATATAGATACCCCCTGGCTGCTCTCCTTTCTTTTATGAATCCAGTGAATTCGTGAACAAAAATACCGACACTACTTGTACCTGTTCCTGTCTTTTTTGTTCATATTCATTCATATATTTAGAATATATGCATAAATTATCGTAAATTTGTTGTAAATTTGTCGTGAACAAAAAAGTTGAGTCTGAACTTACCAGCAGCATTACCACCCCTTTCTAGGCAAATCGGTGGTGCGACAAATTTTTTTCTTAAACGAATTTACGATAATTAGTGCACATATTGCGAATATCCATTTCTTAAGTGGGTAAGTTTCTAAAGGTAATACTTAGGTAGATCAAGGTCTGTCTTATGGATCTTAACATTTTTTTGTAAGGGTTGTGTAATATTAATCGTTGGCATCCAACTGATGCTGCCCCTGCGGCATCTGAAAGTTTAGTTCCATATATTGAATATCCATGCTGTCTGTAAATTCGACTCAAATATTTTACGTGATTTTTTTTTGTTCAATTTAACTTGTCCAACTGAATCTATTTGTTCTTTTAGCGGCTTTGTTAAGGGGGAGGGGGCCCGTCTTACAGGTAGTGCCTAGGGCCCGTTAGGCCCTTAAAGCGGGACTGCATCTAGGAAAGTTTTTGTGACGTTATTCAAGAATCTGAGGGTGCATGCAAATTCCTGAATTTAGCATAAAAGTCTCTTAAATGAGTACGCTGCTGTCATGTTCTCTATATCCATTGACATCAACTCAATTCAATGGCTGTGGCCCGCTGTGCGTAGTTAGAAAGCTCTCAAGACTACACTATATAGCAGCAGCAAATCCAAGAGTTAAAAAAGAGAAAGAGGCGAGTCATATTATCCCTCGATGAAACTTTTCTCATTTATTTTCCAATTAGTTCTTGAACTTTTTGAAAAATTCTTTCGTTCCAGCAGCGCGCAATCTTATATTTATTAACTTTTTCTGTTCATGATGTTAATAGAACGAAGTGTTCATCGCTCGAAACAAACTTTTTGCCAAGCGTAAGAAAGAAGTAAATCATTTTCATTTTAAAGTAAATTATAGTTAATCAAGAAATTCTTGAAATTCCCACGAATGAAGCAGCGGCGTAGCTAGAAGTCATGGGACCCCGGGGCAAACAATTTTTTGAAGACGCTTATAAGTCAATCAAAATATAATATTCTTATCAACAGAAATTTGTCTTTTGCCATAATAACAAAATAAAATCTCTTTTTCTTGCTTTTCAATTTGCAAAATCATTCATTTCATCATTGTTTGACTACGTATTTTAAAGCTAGCTTTTTTAAACCAAGCTATTTTATAAACTTTATGAATATAAAATATACATTAACAGTGGCGGATCCAGGAAGTCCGGAGCGGGGGGACCAAGAAGGCAGTAAAACAAACAAATTTTTTTAAATGTTTTTAATAAGTCTGAACTGTGAATTAAGAACCAGATAAAAATAAAATATTAATAAAATTTGAGTAATTTTTGTGAAAAAAAATTAAAAAATTTTGATTTTAAGTAAAAATTAAGTTTAACAACAAGTTTTTTGTTACCTTTAAGTCACGAATTGATTGCCGCTTAAAAACGATGTTTTTACTAGGGCCGCTGGGGCCCCTTTTACGCCGGGGCACTGGGCACTGTCCCGGTTTGCCCAAAGATAGCTACGCCACTGGAATCAAGGAAAAAGTTGTTCTATTGATCGTTCGTCAAAGAAATAAAAAGAGACAAATTCCGTCAAAATAGACCAATCAGATGCGCTTATTCGAGGGAGATTTCTCGTTTTCTCTAGATTTGTGGGAATTTTAGGAATATAAAGTTTTTACGCTCCTATTCTGAAGCCGTCTACTCACTACCAGGACCGGCTGCTCAAGAGTACAAAAAAAAATAAATCAAAATTTAAAAAAAATATGTATTTAATTACTTGTATATTCTATAATTTTCCTTTTCGCGTCGATCATATATCTTGAGTAAAGTACAGCTAAAACACTGGCTCTGACCGTCTCACACAGGCGGATTTTAAGAAAAAGCTGGCCATAACCCCTAAACGCTAAAAAGCCCTGTTTAATGTCATGCCTAATCTGAAAAATAATTGCCATAGTAATGACCGATGAAACTTATATTTATTTTTTTATGTTATTTGCGTTACTTAAATTTACAAAAGTTGATAGTTAAAAAGCCCTTTTAAAACCAGCGCCTATTATCAAATATAATTTTTTTGAACATGGATTTTGAATCTGGAGGTATGTAGCTATTTATTGTACATATTTAACATTGTTTTTTATTTTATTGGTAATATTTTAAACCGGTTTAAAGTAACCGTTAAATTTTTATTTTCTGAAATAGAATTTGACTAAATGTTTCAACTTCATCCAACTTTATTGACATTTTTGGTCCTATTAAGTGCATGCATATGTTTTCTAAGTAACAAAGTCAGTTTCAGCTGCGGAGTTATGCGGATGGAGTAAAAAAGTTAAAATTTATTTTTGTGTATATAGAAAATTGTCCAGTAAGAAATACGTACATAATATGCGTAAATTAATAAATAAGTTTTCTTAGCTTTAATAACAATGGTTTTGTAAACCAAAAGTATAATTATTATGTCACATGTATTCTGATTTCATTTTTACCTTCCTAGCTCACGCAGCAATGGCTAGAAAAGGTATTATTTTCGACAACAAAAAAAATTGAGATAACACTGAAAATATGTTATTTTGGTGTATTGTATCTTAGCAATTTTATCATGACGTCTGTCCGTGTGTATGTTTGTGTGGTGTATTTAGGTGTGTGTATATCTGTTCGGCGCAAGCCAAATAAAAGGGTGGGGGTAGATTAAAAAAATTAGAGTATATCGTCGTTGATCTTACAAACTGACGTAACTCATTTATTGTAATTTTACAAGAGAGCAATTTAAAGTTTTAGGCAAAGTTTATATTGGATTTATAGCACTAAAAATGTTCTTAGATCTAATGATTTTTGTGCTATTTAAAGGATTTTTACATTACGACACTTTGTGAGATGAAAGAACGACACAAATAAGGTAGTATTATGGTCTTACACAAAACTGCATTTTTTTGAGATACGTCAGTTCGTAAGATCAACGACGATATGTAAAAATATGGCATGTGTAATATCAAATGAAAGGTAATTAAGTCTTAAATTAAACAAAATACATTTTAGTTTATTTATAAAAAAAGGGTGGTAGTAGATTTGAAAAATTAGATTTTAAGGGAAAATATGGCGTGTGTCATATTAAACGAAAGGTAATTGAGTCTGGAGTTAAACAAAATACATTTTATATAATTTTTTTAAAAGGGTGTGGGTATTTTATTTTTTTAGTTATATTAGCTCACACGTACACTATAACTATAGTACATTGTGTGAGCTTAGGGGCCCATATATTGACAGAGCATTTTTCTTGCTAGACAATATACTTCATTTATAACGAAAGTCGGAAAAAACAGAAAAAGTTCAATTAACTTGTTCTTGCAAAAATATCACATTGTTTTGTGCAATTGCGAATTTTACATACCTACATGTTGGTTAAAACATTTTTTCATCAACTATGCAATTATTAAAATCAAATATTGCAATATCTTGTATAAATTTATACAGCCAAAATTCTGGTTTCAACGATTTTTTAGGAAGCATTTTAATTAATTAGTAAAGTTTTATTTTTTTTTGCGGGTTCCTTAAAGAATTTTTCTTCTTTATCTTTTTTAAACAATAATCATATATTATTTTATTACTATATGCAATTTTTCGTGAAATCCGCCTGGGTGCGTGTGCCGAAACGATTAAGTAAGAATCGATGAATCGGTAGCCGCTCGGCTTTCTCCCCGCGTTACGATGGAAACGGGGTGAGACCGGAGGGGGTCATACCGCTGTTTCAATACAAAAAAAGGCACAAAAATTTAGCCGCAAAATATCGCGGTTCGGTCCTCTTGTCAATATGTTATGGGCCAGTCTGATTAATACGGTAGTTTTGTACCTTATTCATAATGTTTTGCTTTTTTAGTCGTGTTATAATTTACCGCGTTATGGATCTTGATAATGAATTGCGTCAGTAATAATATTTAAATGTATTTTTCCAGTCCTTCTTTGGAAAACAAAGCTAAAGAACTGGGTAGGCCCTTACCGGATCTAAACCTAACTCAAGTTAGCCAAAGAAGGACGCATAACAGAAGTTTCACGCGTCATTTTTCTTCAGAGATCTATAAGAAAAATAACTGGATTTGCGGGTGTGATTTAACCAAGCAGAAAAATACTTTTCCGCACAACTTTTCCGCGCTCTCCGAAAAACGTAAGAATCGGTACCTTAATATATATTTATATATACAGGGAGTTCGACACATGAACCGTCAAAATTTTTTTAGATATTGTTGGGGTCATTTGCTACCTTTTCATTTTTTTTTCTTAAATTACCCAAAATCCCACCTTTAAACCCTCGTAAGCTTTTTATTAATGTCCGGAAAAGCACCAATTTTTTTTTATAATTCTGTAATCTTATGCTACTTAAACTAATTAATAGATTTGTTAAAATTTCTGTAACAAAGGGACATACGACGTTTTTTATTAAAAAACATTAGTGATTTTGTGAAAGAAAATCATTTTCAAAATTAAAAATTAAAAAAAATATCGACACTTGAGAACTTCTCTTTCTTTTAAAAACTTCTCTAGTTGATTACCTTTCTAACGGCATGCTACACTTTGATTAAAAAAAACAATTCTGCTTTAAAATACGGATATTCTGTGAAACGGGCAATAATCGTTCGGAATTGATAAGAAAAACAATTTGATGTTTACGATCGTTACGAACAAAATTTATAAATAAAAGACACAATACATTATTGTTAAAAGTTTAACTTTTGTTTAAGTAGGTAAACGATCATAAACATCAAATTGTTTTTCTTACCAATTCCGAACGAGTCTCGCCCTTCTGACGGAATATCCGTATTTTAAAGCAGAAATGTTTTTTTAATCAATGTGTAGCATACCGTTAGAAAGATAATCAACCAAATAAGTTTTTAAAAGAAGTTCTCAATTGTCGATACTTTTTTTGATTTTTAATTTTGAAATTGATTTTATTTCACAAAATCACTAATGTTCAATAAAAAACCTCGTATGTTCCTTTGGTACATCAATTTAAACAAATCTATTAATTAGTTGAAGAAGCATAAGATTACAGAATTATATAAATTAATAAAAAGCTTACGAGGGTTTAAAGGTGGAATTTGGGATAATTTGAGAAAATTTTTTTTTAAATTCATATCTCTTTAGCCGTGGCTCTTAGGACCCAAGTTCCAAGGTTGAAATAGTAGCAAATGACCCCAACAATATCCCAAAAAATTTTGACGGTTCATGTGCCGAACACCCTGTATAACAACCCAACTTTCTAATAGTTGTCAAGATCCGCTAATATCAAGGTATTGTTAAGGTTTTAATCTTTTATCTGCATGACAACGATCCGGCAAATAGTGCCCAGTCATAAAGTTTCGTAATGTGGTGTGGATATAAAACCTATGAATTTAGAAAACGTTTTCTTATCATTTTTGTTTTTCGCACGCTCGAAGAAAAAATAGTGCGGAGGGTTTATTTTCCGCACTTAATTGCTGGCCGAAATCCGCTATGCATCGGTCGGACAATTGCAATCACGTGCGGAAATGTGGCACTTTCCGCATATGTTACAAAATATACTACTTTGCACTACTTTTCCGCACCCTTTGCAAAACCTAAGAATCGGTGCCTTAATATTATTTTTTTTCCGCAATTGATTGCTGGCCAAACTCCTTGAAGGTTCGTGCTGCCAACTGCAATCACGTGCGGAAATAACATTGTCTGCTCTTTATTTTCTACATGCAGGCGCAACATACTTATTTTCCGCACTTATTTGAGTGCGCGAAGTTAAATCTTACGCACAGAAACTATTTGTGCTTTAAAATACGGATAATCTGTGAGACGGGCAATAATCGTTCGGAATTGCTAAGAAAAACAATTTGATGTTTATGATCGTTTCGAACAAAATTTATAAATAAAGAACACAATACATTATTGTTAAAAGTTTAAATTTTGTTTAAGTAGGTAAACGATCATAAACATCAAATTGTTTTTCTTACCAATTCCGAACGAGTCTCGCCCTTCTGACGGAATATCCGTATTTTAAAGCAGAAATGTTTTTTTATCAATGTGTAGCATACCGTTAGAAAGGTAATCAACCAAAGAAGTTTTTAATAGAAAATGAAGTTCTCAATTATTGTCGATACTTTTTTTGATTTTTAATTTTGAAATCGATTTTCTTTCACAAAATCACTAATGTTCTTCAATAATAAACCACATACGAGGTACATCAATTTAAACAAATCTATTAATTAGTTGAAGAAGCATAAGATTACATAATTATAAAAATAAAATGGTGCTTTTCCAAATATTAATAAAAAGCTTACGAGGGTTTAAAGGTGGGATTTTGGAAAATTTGAGAAAAAAAAATTAAAAATTCATATCTTTTTAGCCGTGACTCTTAGGACCCAAGTTCCCAGGTTCAAAAGGTAGCAAATGACCCCAACAATATCCCAAAAAATTTTGACGGTTCATGTGCCGAACACCCTGTATAACAACCCAACTTTCTAATAGTTGTCAAGATCTGCTTATATCAAGGCATTGTCAAGGTTTTAATCCTTTATCTGCATGACAACGATCTGGCAAATAGTGCCCAGTCATAAAGTTTCGTAATGTGGTGTGCATATAAAACCTATGAATTTAGAAAACGTTTTCTTATCATTTTTGTTTTTCGCACGCTCGAAGAAAAAATAGTGCGGAGAGTTTATTTTCCGCACTTAATTGCTGGCCGAAGTCCGCTATGCATCGGTCGGACAATTGCAATCGCGTGTGGAAAAGTGGCACTTTCCGCATATGTTACAAAATATACTATTTTGCACTACTTTTCCGCACCCTTTGCAAAACCTAAGAATCGGTGCTTTAATATTAATTTCTCTTCCGCAATTGATTGCTGCCCAAACTCCTTAAAGTTTCGTGCTGCCAACTGCAATCACGTGCGGAAATAACATTTTCTGCTCTTTATTTTCTATATGCGTGCGCAACATACTTATTTTCCGCACTTATTTCAGTGTGCGAAGTTAAATCTTGCGCACAGAAACTATTTGGGCTTTCGTTTTTGCCAATAATATTCGATTTCTCAGTGCTTTGATCGTTTTACTTTATTTCTAAATAAATTAAGATTTAAGAAAAAGAGTTTTTTCCCCATAAGTTAAGGATTCGTCTATGGTTAAGGGCCATAGTGCAAGCAAGATAAAATAGTTTATAGAACATCGGGGTCAACAATCATCTGTTTTTAAAATGAGGCGAAAAAGGGTTTTACAAAAAAATATGTCACAGTCAAATGAGTACCAAGCTTATTGTCATCCAAAAATGTGGTACTTATTCCTTTTTTTAAATAAAATTGCAAGTTAAGGAGATCCAGGCCGTCGAAATATTACCTCCAAAAATGTAAAAAGAATTAAATTTTTTAATATTTTCAATTTTTGCTTACTAATACTTTTAAAAAATAAAGAGACCTATTTTAATAACAAAAAACATCAAGAAAAAAATGCGTTTAATATGGTATTTATGAAAGTTTAACTGCATGATTTTTTTCGAATTACTGCTCTTGCAGGATTATATAATATTTAAAAAAAAACTTACTTCACCTTATTGACTAAGTATATCAATTATTATTGTTTATTAGTGGTTAAATTCCACAATTTTATATTTATTTTAATTGTTTTTAAAAATTATTTCTATCTCGAATTATTATTCTTACAGGACTTCAAAAAATTTCATATTTTTACTGAGAATAACAATCATTATTATTGTTTATTAGTCGTTAAATTCCACAATTTTATATTTAGTTTAATTTTAAGCATTCTAAACGCGTAAAATAAAGCATTTTTAGGACGCCTATCTCCAAATTTTCTCTCGGCCTGTCTGTTCGTCGCTCACTTTCTAGCCACTAAAACTCAAAAGCTAATGACAAACTCTCCAGGGGCGTGGAGCGTCCGTTTATTGAGGTAATGTAAAAAACAATTAAAAAAATAATAAAAATTAAATGTTTAACCCGATTTTCTCTTTATCAAAAAATGTTTTTTTTTAACTTTATTATAGACAATAAAATTTTCTTTTAAATGATGTATAAAAAGAGAATCTTAGTTTTATCTATAACAATTTAGGGGCGTTCATAAATCATATAAGTTTATTATTATATTAGTTTTCTCAGAAACTAAGCTCATTGAGGAAAAAATGAATTTATACTATATTGTAGAAAATGAGTATCTTCTTTAAAAGTAATTATAAGGGTTAGACTAATAACAAACCCTTTAACAGCGTCCAAAACGAAATTTCATTGTCTACAATCACCTGTAAAGCACATTTCTTCATAAAGAGCTTGGTTTTTAAGAAAATCGGGTAAAACATGTGACAAATATATATTTGTTTAATTTTGTTTTACACAACCTCAGTAAATGGACGCTGTTACGGGCAAGATTTGCCACGTAACAATGAGGTTGCTGTGAAAAGTGCCTATTCACCAAAAAGGGAAAAATAATAGTAATTTTTAATGCTTTCAGTTAAATATTTAAAAACCTCCCCTTGTATACGTCTTTCGTCCCTTTTGCCCTAAAATTAAACTTACTGAAGAGATTAGATTAGTTAGGCTGAAGTCATTAACCAGTATGCGTTTTGTACATCTAATTACAATAAGTTAATAGAAACTACCTGATAACTGGTAAAGCCAAACTGCAGGAAGAACGGAAACAGGGAGAGAGTCCTGCTGGAACTGAAAGACATGTTTTTGGAATACTAAGGTAAAACTAGTTTGCAGAGACTAATGGTATTCTTTTTCTTTGTTGTTAACTGTAAAAATTAAAGTATATGCTATAATTAATTTATTCATCAATTCATAATAAATTTGACTAGCACGTACGCCAAATATTAAAAAGTTTAGAGCCAACATTTATTTAGTTGTTATTTGTATTTAATTAAAGTAATCAATTAGCCAAAATAAAATATTTATTTATTGTTTTTGAGACTCAAAATAAAAACTAAAAAAACAAAATATCAAATACTTAAATTTAACACTTAAGCATGTTGTTTGACCCTCAGTACCTATTTGGCATTAGTTCATTGCCTTTCTGATTCCATGATGGTGCTTTGGATTTGTTTTTAATTGCTTTATCTTCTACATGTCATCTTTCAACCATTATCTAACGCTTGTACCTTTGACTATTTTCTCCTTATCTAAAATAGATAAAAGCAAGTAATTAATATATTTACCTATTTTCTATTGATGTCATTGGACATACCTTCATAAGATCTCTTGCTTCTAAACCGTTTTCTATTCAACCATACATAATCTTCTCTGGTTGTCTAGTTTTTCTATTTGTCTAGTGACACATCAAAATTAAGTTATAATTGCCTTTCTGTAAATATCTCAAACTTCGTTGTGGTTGTATTATCTTCTTCATCCCATCGTTTATAGACGTACAAATTTTCATGTCTGTGGTAGCTTTGGTTAGCCTAAAATAGACCAAAGTAGGTAATTTATCTATTTGTCTATTTTCTACTTACAAATTTGGACCTACCTGATTTCTCTTTACAAAACGCCATATCCGTCATATATTATTTGTATTGCATCGTCAATATTTATATTCAGTAGTCTAGTTCATCTATTTCCTAGCCCATTTGTCTATAATTTTGTCTACTCTTTTTCGCAGTGATCTACGACATTTCCTAGGATTTAGCTATTTTATCTATAAGCATTACGTCAGTCCACGGCTATTTCATAGACTAAAACATAAAGATAGAATAGTTATAGTACCTAGATTTATCTATTTTACTATTGTTTACCTACCTGATTTTCAATGCTCTGTTCCATCTATTGTTTTATTCTTCTTTTATTCCTAAGTTAGTTCCACAAAACAATTAATTCATTTCCTTGATCAGGAAACATTTAACGTATTATTTAGTAATAATTATTTCGAATAACTTATTGTCGCGAGTTCAAAATCAAAACATTACACTAAAAATCGTACCGTCTTTTGTGCCTGTGAAAACAATCGCGATAAATGCGGCGTTGCCGCTCTGGTCGTCGTGAATTTCCTAGCACCTTTCGGAACTCCTAATTTATTCTTGCACAATCAAGTATACTAATTAAGTGTCTAAATAATTATTTGGACTGAATAGAGTCCCAATTAACTGATTTTAGTCAAGACCCTTTCATTTTTTTATTTTCAAGAGTACTTTTCCTGAAATGGAAACCCTTTGTTTAAGACATGGCAATATGGTAATTTTTCTGAAACATGGTACGCAATTTCGAAGGCTCCAAAATTGACCACTTGTACGGCTTTAGTTTCTTTGTCCTTTTCTTACATATGTGTGCTCTAAGAGTGTTAACTTTAGGTGTGAATTTTGATTAATTCTTGGATTGGAAATAAAGAGGGCGACCGGAAACACACTTTCTGGAAGAGTGTTCCGATCCTTATTTCTCATTAGTTTTTATCTTGTTGTCTCTGTTTTTCATTTCTTTAAAAATCTCGAAAATTCGCGAATTTTATGGATTTATGGATCACTTTTGGGGGGGATGCGAACCTATAAAGGAGAACGGAAACCCTTTAGGAGGGACATTTTTACAAACTTCCATGCTGTGAGAAGCGCAGGAAGCAAATCTGTAAAAGATTTTTTATATATTTTAAACCAAAAGCTAAGTTATTTTTACGTCAGTAAAACGATCCCAGAGGGATATTTAAAACTGGGTTTTGTGTTTGTGTTTTCTTTTTGTGATTCGCAGCCCGACCTAAATTGGTCTCCAAAAGAATTCTGGAGGGAATCTTCACATATCAGAATTATAAACAGAATTAAGAATTCTGACGAATTAGAATTAATCCCAAGTTAAGAATTGTGACGAATTAGAACTATGCTCAGAATTATGAATTTCGACGAATAAGAATTCTAATCAGAGTTAGAGACTTGACAAATAGTTGGAAAAATTTGGATGTACAGATAAAAAGTTTGACTGGACTGTGGTTATTAATTTTTCAAGTAAGATCCATTTTAATTAAGGCTTATTCGACTCTAGGTTTAGGTTTAGCTAGTAAATATGCGCATATTAGGAATATAAAGAATATTTTTAAAAGAGGTTTAAATGCCGAATATGCGCATATTAGAAATAAAAAGAATATTTTTTAAAAGAGGTTTAAAATTAGTGAAAATATAAAACTGTAGAAGAATATTGTCACGGAAAATTCTTCCTGTGAAATAAAATTTATTGAATTTAAAACCCCTTTTTTTTATTTCGTTATTTGGTAAGATGAACCCCATATAGAAATAGTTCATTATAAAATATAACAAATTAGTACCCCTGGCTGTTTTTTACAATATTCTTTTGCAGTTTTGTTTTTCAAAAAAATGGTTAGGTTAGGTTAGGCGATTTTTTTTGTATGGATTCCCTTCAGAATGCGCTAAAAGGTCGTTTTGTTTTGCGTTATTATTATTTTTTTTACAGCAGTGTAAGGGGTTAGTTTACCCTTACTACTGTAAGCTGCTTAGCTGATTTGTTCAGGGCAGAGTAAGGGGTGTTTTTTTTTCCTTACTGTCCAAAAAAAAATACTCTGCCAATATATGGGCCCCTAAGCTCACACTAGGTACTAGGGTTATAGTGTACGTGTGAACTAATATAACTAAAAACTGAAATATATTTTATTCAACTCCAGACTAAATTAACTTTTTGTTTGATACCACACAAGCCATGTTTTGACTTAAACTCAAATTTTTGAAATCTACCCCCACCCTTAAAAAAAAACAAAAACTATAATGTATTTTGTTAAACTACGGACTCAATTACCTTTCGTTTGGTATCACACACGCCATATTTTCACTTAAACTCTAATTTTTGAAATATACCCCCACCCTTTTTTTTAAATAAAATAAAATGTATTTTGTTTAACTCCAGACTCAATTACCTTTCGTTTGATATCACACACGCCATATTTGCACATAAACTCTAATTTTTTAAATCTACCCCCACCCTTTTATTTGGTTTGTGTTCGGTGGATTTTGTTCATTTTTAAATGGGACCATCTCGACCCAAGATCCAGCCTAGGTACCAAATTTCATTAAAATCGGCCAAGCGGTTTTTGAGTTATGCGCGTTGGTCGTTACAGACAGACATACAGACACACAGACAGACAGACATACAGACAGACAGACAGACAGACAGACAGACGGCGCAACAAAAAAGTTTCAAAATCATCTGAAACGCAAAGATATATAAAATTTTTTGAAATCGGAGCAACTTTTTTTTTCTCGAAAAAATTAGGATCACCATAGCTCACACTACTATAGTATAGTATATGTGTGAGCTAATAAATAAGATTAACTACGCGGTGTTAGTTGCAGTAATGGCGGCAACATAGCGCAGCTATTTTGTAGTTTTCTTTTGGCGTCCTTTTAAGTTTTTTGCGTTGTGTTTTGCGGTTTAGGTACCCACACAGATGTACAAAATTTATATATACTGATAATTACTGACACCTAGTAGGTAATAATAACTAGTATTAGGTATTTATTTTAAATAATAAATTTTGGCATTTCTTTTGCCCCTTTGTCACTTGATACAAAGTGGTTAGAAAAACCCTTGACACTTTTCTTTTACCCGGTCACTGTATACAGGGTGTTTTTTTTTTATTAGACAGAGTGTTCAAAACTCCGGTCCCGACTCTGTCCCAGTATACAGAGTGTTACTGATCTACAAGGTATACTGAGCGAGGCTTGTCCATATATAGGTACCCCAAAATAGTTTTGTTTAGGCGCTGCTGTATACAGGGTGCCCAGAAAATGAAAAGTTAATTTTTTTTACGTTTTCAAAAAAAGAACAGAGTTTTTGGGCTTGCTGTATATAGAGTGTCTCTAAAATTTTTTTTGAATACTCATCGCTGTATACAGAGTGTCCCAAATTTTTTTTTAATTTTTACTACTGTATACAGAGTGGCCCTAAAAATTTTTTTATACTCACTACTGTATATAGAGTGTCCCTAAAATTTTTCTGAATACTCATCGCTGTATATAGAGTGTCCCTAAAAATTTTTTTATACTCACTACTGTATATAGAGTGTCCCTAAAATTTTTCTGAATACTCATCGCTGTATATAGAGTGTCCCTAAAAATTTTTTTTTATACTCACTACTGTATATAGAGTGTCCCTAATTTTTTTTTTGAATACTTATCGCTGTTTACAGAGTGTCCCTGAAATATTAATTTAAATATTCACTGCTATATACAGAGTGTCCCTTAATTTTTTTTTATTCACTACTGTATATAGAGTGTCCCTAAAAATTTTATTTTATACTCATCGCTGTGTACAGAGTGTCCCTGAAATAACTTTTTTTTTATTCACTGCTATATACAGAGTGTCCCTAAAAATTTTCTTTGGTATTCACCACTGTATATAGAGTGTCTCTAAAATTTTTTTGAATACTCATCGCTGTATACAGAGTGTCCCTAAAATATTAATTTAAATATTCACTGCTATATACAGAGTGTCCCTAAAAATTTTTTTTTAATATTCACTACTGTATATAGTGTTCCTAAAAAATTTTTTTTATACTCACCGCTGTATATAGAGTGTCCCTAAAATTTAAAAAAAAATCTATACGGCTAAATACAGAGTGCCCCAAACATTAAAAGTTTTCTTTTTATACCGTTTTTTGAGGGGTTTTCTTTTCTTTTTTTTTTTGTTGCTTGGCAAGGGTGGGGTTTGTCCCTGGTCGTGACAAGACAGATTATTATAATTAAAAAGAATTTTTTTTTTTAATTTTGCGTTTACTCATTATTTGTTTAATTCGTAACAATGGAGGTAAATAGGCTAAATAATGATGAGCTTCAGTATGAGTTGGAGATACGTGGTCTGCCGGTACAACAAACAATGAACGGTCGTAGGGAAGATTTGCGTGCAGTACTGCGAGAGGAACGTCGTGGTAGATGTTTAGCTCCAGTAGGTACTAATAAAGATCCAGTTACAGAACTGCTGACATGTCGAGCTAAGCTTCAGTATTTGAGCACGGAGTTAGCTTCATTTAACGCTGCCAATAGGGAAAACGAATTTAAACGATTTTACTCTCGCTTGATTCATGTTAACTTGAGACTTACTCGCATCCGCTGTACTGATGAGCATGACAAGGCGTTGCTTTTAGAGTTGTCAAATAGGTGCACTCAATTGATTGGTCAGTTAAATTTGGTTTACGAACAGTTACCTGCTGCTAGTCCCTTGATTGAAGTTAGGGTAGAGGAGGTTTCTCGACCATTAGAGCCAGAACCTACTGATGTGTTGCAACCAGTGGTAGTCAGCCCAGCGATGCCTGTACGTACACCAGTTTCGTTCGATTTGGTTAATATCGGTAGTAGCCAAGAACCATCAGGTAGGAGTGATCTTCTTTCTAGTAGTCCTCCTCCTTTAAATGTTGTTCAATTCCCGGCTCAGTCTACTCTTGAGTCTTTAGGACCTGGTCATCGGGCTAGTAATTCAACCCTTTACTCGAATCATACCAGAAGGAGGCAGGAAGCGTTGAATAGAAGCGAGGATCGTGTTGTAGGTAATGAAGTGGGGGAAAGTCAAGGTATAGGGGTAGTTGATCGTTCGAGAGTTACGCCTCGCTTGGTGGTTGAGGATCATCAACTCCATCATTCTATAGCACCTCAATCAACCTCTGAGAGACCTCTTGAGGATTTCTTTAATAACCTTGAACATAATAGAGCGGAAATACCACATCCTTCTATTCCTACTCAAGTTCCACAATCCACCTTTTCTGATGGACCAAACTTACATCAACCATCCAACACTGCTCATGCTTCCAATGTTGTACCCCAATCTTTAATTTCATTTGACCCTCTCGAGTATCAAACTCCACAACCAGCTTTATCTCAAATTGTTAGGGGTCAGTACTGTTTGCTGAATGAACCAGAAAGATCAAGTAGACCACCACCTCAACGAGAAATTCATTTTAGTTCGGTAAATGAGCCTTCTGAATTCCATATTTCTGAACGAAGGGGTTCGCGAGTTCACTTTGATGAGCCTCTTGTTCAACAGTGGATACCAGGTAATCCTGAATATCATCCCTCGGTAAATCGGCATGGTCCTGAACGTTTTGATAATTCATATCTAGATAACGAAACATCTTCTAGACCTTTACAACACTTTACGCAATTAAATTCCACGATTCTAGACCCTGAAAACAGACCATCGATGGGCAATCATCCAGTGCGAGGTATCCCTGAACCGCAGTTGTCCAATAAAGATATGAGGTCTTCATCTTCTACCGATCTGCCTTATTTTGTACCCCATATTTCTTCGAGGCCTTCACAGCGTCAACCAACTTTCACTACCAATCACCAATCTCATGCTGATGTTAGTAGATCTGGTCCGTATCCTCCTAATAGAGAACGGGTTCCTCCTGAGAGTAACTATTCTAGGGTACCTAGACCTAGTAATTCTTTCTACGAGGACTATCCCGATTTGGCTCGACGATTAGATGAATTGGAGTTTTCTTCTCTGCGTGGCAGAGGTACTTCATTTCGTGATTCTAGAGATTTATCGTTTGATGTTTCACGATGGAAATTAAAATACACCGGACGAACTAGTGTCACAAATTTTCTTGAAAGAATCGAAGAGCTGAGACGAGCATATAATGTATCGAAGGAGTGTTTACTAGATTCTGCACCTCTGTTGTTAGACGATGAGGCTTTGCACTTTTTCAGGAATGGATCATTTCGCTCTTGGGACGATTTTACTCGGCAGTTGTTAGATGTTTTTCTAAGTGACGAATATGACGAGGATTTGTGGGCAGAAATCAAACAAAGAACACAGGGCGCACAAGAAAAAGTAACAACCTTTTTCATTAGCATCCAAAGTCTTTTTAGAAAGCTTCCGGTTATGCATGGTGAGCTTCAGCGTGTTAGAATCATACGTCGTCTACTTTTACCTGATATTCAAAGACGTTTACCATCTAGCATTTATTCTGTGGACGAATTATTTAGGGAAGCTAGGTCTATCGAAGCGAATGAACAACGCCTTCAACGCTTTGTTCCCCCTCCCACCAATGCTAGGAATTTAGTCGAACCAGAATTTGCTTATCGTCGACCTCCATCAGATCGACAACGTCCTACAACGATTTATGCAGTACAGCATAGTGAATCAGGTTTTAGTAGATCACAAAATCGACAACCATCTTCTAATAATTTTCGATCTTCAAGTTCTGCAAATGCTAGATCCTTCAACAATTCGCATTCTTTACATTCTGAGGCAAATAATAATTCATATCGCACGAACTCTTCTACTGCTAGGTCATGTAATGCTCATCATCAGCGTAGGTCACATAACCCCAATACTACGAATAGGTCAAATAATTCAAATCAATCCAATAGGTCAAATAATAGTTCACAATCTTCACTTCTACAATCCGAGAGCAATCTTCTACATCCAATCAGTCTCACTCATCTAACGCTCGTATTTCTGAAAATAATGTTGCATCCAATAATAGTTTAAATACTTCTTCGCAGTCATCCGCTACTCCTATCTCGTCCACGGAAACCCTTTGCTGGAATTGTCTTAAGGTCGGACACAGATTTAAAAGCTGTCAAATACCGCTTAAAGTATTTTGTTATAAATGTGGGAAACCTGGTTTTTATACTTTCAATTGTGATTGATCAAAAAAACGGGTCGTCGGGAGGTCAGGTGGCCAACTGAGTTCCTCCCCATCCCTAATGGCCAATGATCACAAGGTTGTTCTAGATTTTATTTTGGGTCATGCGCATGGTGATGAACGTCCCTACTTAGAGGTAAGTATCTATGGGAAAAAAGTTTTAGGTTTATTGGATAGTGGCTGTTCAAAAACAATTTTAGGAAATGTAGGTTGGCAGCTCCTTCAGAAATTTTGTAGATTAAATGCTAATGATAACCTTGAGTGTACAGTGGCTAATGGCCAGCGATGTCAGTGTCTAGGTACGGTTGAATTACCCATTGTGTTGAGAAGTAAGGTAGTGGTACTGGAGGTTTTGGTGGTTCCGTCTCTGCCTCATACCATAATTTTAGGTGTTAACTTTTGGAGTCGCATGGGTATCATTCCTGACCTGCGTGCTGGTGAATGGCGATTTCATAATTCCCTAGATGTTAAAAATACGGTCGCGGCTATTGAATCCCTAGACACTTTGTCGTCCGAACAACGTTCTACCTTAGATTCTTTGACTTCTCGTTTATTTTCATCAGATTCTGGTAGCATTGGTTGCACAAGTCTTGTTGAGTTAGAGATTAAAGTTAATTCTGATCCCATAAAGCAGCGTTATTATCCAATTTCACCTACTCTACAAAAAGAAGTTAATGCTGAGTTGGATCAGATGTTAAAAGACAATATTGTCGAACCTTCAAACTCACCATGGTCTTCACCGATTGTAATGATTAAAAAGAAGTCTGGAAATTGGCGTTTTTGTGTAGATTACAGAGCGGTTAATAAAGTTACTGTCAAGGACGCATATCCCATTCCTTTTGTCACCGATACGCTTGACAAACTTCGAGATGCCAAATATTTGAGTACGTTGGATATTAAGTCGGCCTATTGGCAAATCCCTGTGTCAGAAGCAGCAAGGCCTATTACTGCTTTTACCGTTCCTCGTCGTGGTCTTTTCCAATTCCGAAGAATGCCATTTGGACTTACCAATGCGCCTGCGGTGTGGCAAAGATTGATTGAGAGAGTTGTCGGCGTGGATCTGGAGCCATACGTGTTCGTATATCTTGATGATGTAATTATTTGCACTGATTCTTCTGAAATTGATCCATTTGGAAAGCATCTCGAGATTCTGGAGGAGGTGATTTCACGAATTCAAAGGGCTGGACTTACTTTAAATAAAGAAAAATGTGTCTTTTGCAAACCCGAATTAAAATATCTTGGTTACGTTATAAATTGTTCAGGGCTGTTAGTAGATCCAGATAAGGTACAAGCGATTGTACAGATTCCAACCCCTAAGACGGTGACGGAAATTCGAAGATTAGTTGGCGTAGCGTCTTGGTATCGTAGGTTTATTCCTGATTTTAGTTCTATTGTTTCGCCGTTGACGGCTCTGACTCGTAAAAATACCAAATTCACTTGGTCTTCTGAGTGTGAACGTGCATTTCGCACCATTAAAGAACATCTCGTTCGAGCCCCAATTTTGTCATGTCCGAATTTTGACTTGCCTTTCGTCGTCCAAACAGATGCTTCAGACTATGGTCTTGGTGCCGTTTTATCTCAGCAACAAAATGGCGAGGAAAAGGTGATTTGTTACCTTAGTCGTAGTTTGTCAAAAGCGGAGCGTAAATATTCCACCACTGAGAAGGAATGTCTCGCCGTATTATTTGCTATTGAGAAGCTCAGACCTTATATTGAAGGTGCTAGATTCACCGTAATAACAGATCATTATTGTTTAAAGTGGCTAAACTCGATTAAAGATCCTGTGGGTCGGATTGCGCGATGGGCCATTCGTCTCCAGCAGTATGATTTTGATGTAGTCCACCGAAAAGGTAAAGACAATGTTGTACCAGACTGTTTGTCGAGAACGGTACCTCAGATTGATGCTGCTGAGATTGTTGTGAACCCGGAGCCTGTTTCCGATCCTTGGTATAAAAGAATAATGGCGGATATTCAAGCCTTTCCTTCAAAATATCCTCTTTGGCAAATTATCGATGGTAAGGTGTTTAAACGGGCTAAGATTCCCTATCCCACTCTTTCATCCTCAGATTCTGACTGGTTAGAAGTTGTGCCTCGAGAGCGTAGGTCCCAAATTATACGAGAACACCACGATCCACCAACTTGTGGCCACCTAGGGGTTGCTAAAACTTTGAGCCGTATTGTTCAACACTTTTATTGGCCGAATATACGAAATGATGTTGCAAAGTATATCAGGAAATGTAGAACATGTTTAGAAACCAAACCTGAGCAAAAACCGCCAATAGGAGAAATGCTGAGCATAATGCCTACTCTTACTAGACCATGGCAAATTGTGAGTGTGGACTTGGTTGGGCCTTTGCCTCGCTCTACTCAAGGTTATAAATATGTCTTCTCGGTACAGGATTGTTTTTCCAAGTTCGTTTTGTTCTTTCCTCTTCGTAATGCAACAGCTCTTTCTCTAACTCGTTGGATGGAAGATTATGTAATACACGTGTACGGTGCACCGGATGTGGTCATAGTCGATAATGGAACGCAGTTTAAAAGCAGTATTTTTAAGAACGCAGTTACCCAATATGGCACTCAGATTAAGTATATTTCTAATTATCATCCTCAGGCAAATCCGGTCGAACGATCTCATCGAGTCCTTAAAACCATGCTGAGCGGTTATGTGTCCAACGATCATAAACACTGGGATAAGTACTTGGGTAAATTAGCTTTCGCTATCCGGTCCGCTAAGCACAGTGTAACAGGTTTTTCTCCAAATTTTATTGTGTTTGGACATGAGGTTCATTTGGCCAAACATGAATTTCCTTTTTCTAATGATTCTACCCTCGCATCTCCTCCGGAAAAGGCGGAAGCATTACAAAAGCTGTTTGAGGACGTTCAAAAACGACTAACGCTTAACTATGAGAAAACGAAAGACGTTCAGATCGTTTCCAGCTTCATCAGCAGGTATGGAAAAGAAACTTTGCCCACTCAGATGCCGCTCGACAGATTACGTCCAAATTTTTGCCGAAGTATACGGGTCCTTATGTCATTTCTAAGGTTCACAACCCTTGGAATTTTGAGCTGTCTGATATGACTGGACGCAGTGTTGGAGTTTGGCATGCGCAGGACCTAAAAGCACATCCTCCTGATGACGAAGATGACGTCTAACGGTGGCGAACGATCCATTTTCCTCGATTTTCTTTTGTTGCTTAATTTATTTTTCTTGGTTGTCGCTTGTTTTGTCTTAGTTCTTTAACCTGGTCTAAGCGCGGTTGCGGCGGCTCTGCAGCTGGGGGCCCCTGCTGACCTCGTAACTAAGTCCCTCTAACAGGCCCTCGTAAGGTTTCAATGTCCGTTAACCTTACGAGTATTTTGTTCAGGTCACACTTGGGCCGGATAGCTCAGGTGATGTGGACTAGTGACAGGTTTTAGCGAGAAACTTGTGACCGGAGTCCAAGGACGGCCACACATCTGTTCATGATCGTCGGGCGTAGGAGTAAGTCCCTACTACCCCTCAGTGACCTTATCACTCCACAGATTCAGGGTTTACCAGGCTACCTGTTCTGTGTTCTACCTTGTCTATCTCTTTCCATGTCGTGTGTGCAAACCATTTCAAATCAGCAGAAGAAAATTAAGGTGTCTACTGAGGATTCTTGTAGTTTTAAGTTGTTTACCTATCATGCGTTGTTGATAGCAGAGTTGGATTGTTGTTTTGTCAATCTTGGCCGGAAACTTGATTGACGTGACAATTGTCTAAAGGCCTGTCTCATCGCTCAGGACTTAGTCCCCGTGATGGCTAATCCTTATGATAGCTTCAAATCAGTAGGAGAAATTAAGGTGTCTACTGAGGATTCTTGTAGTTTTAAAATTGTTTACCTATCATGCGTTGTTGATAGCAGAGTTGGATTGTTGCTTTGTCAATCTTGGCCGAAAACTTGATTGACGTGACAATTGTCTAAAGGCCTGTCTCATCGCTCAGTACTTAGTCCCCGTGATGGCTAAGCCTTATGATAGCTTCAAATCAGCAGGAAAAGTAAAATGCCTCGCTGAGGATTCTCATACAATTTGTCTTAAGTTGAATGCAGGTTCTCTGTTAGCGTTCTTTAGAAATCGGGATTTAAAAGTTTCTTCGAAACTTTGCCTAAGAAGGGGTGGTGTTGTTACGGGCAAGATTTGCCACGTAACAATGAGGTTGCTGTGAAAAGTGCCTATTCACCAAAAAGGGAAAAATAATAGTAATTTTTAATGCTTTCAGTTAAATATTTAAAAACCTCCCCTTGTATACGTCTTTCGTCCCTTTTGCCCTAAAATTAAACTTACTGAAGAGATTAGATTAGTTAGGCTGAAGTCATTAACCAGTATGCGTTTTGTACATCTAATTACAATAAGTTAATAGAAACTACCTGATAACTGGTAAAGCCAAACTGCAGGAAGAACGGAAACAGGGAGAGAGTCCTGCTGGAACTGAAAGACATGTTTTTGGAATACTAAGGTAAAACTAGTTTGCAGAGACTAATGGTATTCTTTTTCTTTGTTGTTAACTGTAAAAATTAAAGTATATGCTATAATTAATTTATTCATCAATTCATAATAAATTTGACTAGCACGTACGCCAAATATTAAAAAGTTTAGAGCCATCATTTATTTAGTTGTTATTTGTATTTAATTAAAGTAATCAATTAGCCAAAATAAAATATTTATTTATTGTTTTTGAGACTCAAAATAAAAACTAAAAAAACAAAATATCAAATACTTAAATTTAACACTTAAGCATGTTGTTTGACCCTCAGTACCTATTTGGCATTAGTTCATTGTCTTTCTGATTCCATGATGGTTCATATTTGGATTTGTTTTTAATTGCTTTATCTTCTACATGTCATCTTTCAACCATTATCTAACGCTTGTACCTCTGACTATTTTCTCCTTATCTAAAATAGATAAAAGCAAGTAATTAATATATTTACCTATTTTCTATTGATGTCATTGGACATACCTTCATAAGATCTCTTGCTTCTAAACCGTTTTCTATTCAACCATACATAATCTTCTCTGGTTGTCTAGTTTTTCTATTTGTCTAGTGACACATCAAAATTAAGTTATAATTGCCTTTCTGTAAATATCTCAAACTTCGTTGTGGTTGTATTATCTTCTTCATCCCATCGTTTATAGACGTACAAATTTTCATGTCTGTGGTAGCTTTGGTTAGCCTAAAATAGACCAAAGTAGGTAATTTATCTATTTGTCTATTTTCTACTTACAAATTTGGACCTACCTGATTTCTCTTTACAAAACGCCATATCCGTCATATATTATTTGTATTGCATCGTCAATATTTATATTCAGTAGTCTAGTTCATCTATTTCCTAGCCCATTTGTCTATAATTTTGTCTACTCTTTTTCGCAGTGATCTACGACATTTCCTAAGATTTAGCTATTTTATCTATAAGCATTACGTCAGTCCACGGCTATTTCATAGACTAAAACATAAAGATAGAATAGTTATAGTACCTAGATTTATCTATTTTACTATTGTTTACCTACCTGATTTTCAATGCTCTGTTCCATCTATTGTTTTATTCTTCTTTTATTCCTAAGTTAGTTCCACAAAACACTTAATTCATTTCTTTGATCAGGAAACATTTAACGTATTATTTAGTAATAATTATTTCGAATAACTTATTGTCGCGAGTTCAAAATCAAAACATTACACTAAAAATCGTACCGTCTTTTGTGCTTGTGAAAACAATCGCGATAAATGCGGCGTTGCCGCTCTGGTCGTCGTGAATTTCCTAGCACCTTTCGGAACTCCTAATTTATTCTTGCACAATCAAGTATACTAATTAAGTGTCTAAATAATTATTTGGACTGAATAGAGTCCCAATTAACTGATTTTAGTCAAGACCCTTTCATTTTTTTATTTTCAAGAGTACTTTTCCTGAAATGGAAACCCTTTGTTTAAGACATGGCAATATGGTAATTTTTCTGAAACATGGTACGCAATTTCGAAGGCTCCAAAATTGACCACTTGTACGGCTTTAGTTTCTTTGTCCTTTTCTTACATATGTGTGCTCTAAGAGTGTTAACTTTAGGTGTGAATTTTGATTAATTCTTGGATTGGAAATAAAGAGGGCGACCGGAAACACACTTTCTGGAAGAGTGTTCCGATCCTTATTTCTCATTAGTTTTTATCTTGTTGTCTCTGTTTTTCATTTCTTTAAAAATCTCGAAAATTCGCGAATTTTATGGATTTATGGATCACTTTTGGGGGGGATGCGAACCTATAAAGGAGAACGGAAACCCTTTAGGAGGGACATTTTTACAAACTTCCATGCTGTGAGAAGCGCAGGAAGCAAATCTCTAAAAGATTTTTTATATATTTTAAACCAAAAGCTAAGTTATTTTTACGTCAGTAAAACGATCCCAGAGGGATATTTAAAACTGGGTTTTGTGTTTAAAAGAAGTTTTCTTTTTGTGATTCGCAGCCCGACCTAAATTGGTCTCCAAAAGAATTCTGGAGGGAATCTTCACATATCAGAATTATAAACAGAATTAAGAATTCTGACGAATTAGAATTAATCCCAAGTTAAGAATTGTGACGAATTAGAACTATGCTCAGAATTATGAATTTCGACGAATAAGAATTCTAATCAGAGTTAGAGACTTGACAAATAGTTGGAAAAATTTGGATGTACAGATAAAAAGTTTGACTGGACTGTGGTTATTAATTTTTCAAGTAAGATCCATTTTAATTAAGGCTTATTCGACTCTAGGTTTAGGTTTAGCTAGTAAATATGCGCATATTAGGAATATAAAGAATATTTTTAAAAGAGGTTTAAATGCCGAATATGCGCATATTAGGAATAAAAAGAATATTTTTTAAAAGAGGTTTAAAATTAGTGAAAATATAAAACTGTAGAAGAATATTGTCACGGAAAATTCTTCCTGTGAAATAAAATTTATTGAATTTAAAACCCCTTTTTTTTATTTCGTTATTTGGTAAGATGAACCCCATATAGAAATAGTTCATTATAAAATATAACAACGCCGCTGGAGAGATTGTCATTGTCGTGCCCCAGTGACTTACATGTGGTGAAAAAGGGAATTTTATTGTCTACAATAAAGGTTATTACATATTTTTTTTCCAAAGACGCTTAGTTTTTGAGAAAATTTAAAAAAAATTTAAAAATTTCAAGTTTCGGGGTGTCTGGTGGACTTTTGGGATTTTTTTGAGATTTTAAAATTAAAAGAATTTAAAAAAATAATAATAATTTTGTTTTTCGGTTATATTTTACACATTTTGGATGTATTTCTGTGTCTTTATCGCATTAGGGCGTACTTTAGTTAAATTTGCGAAAACGACTTATAAGAGGAGGGGGAATAAACAAAACAATCTGGATGGTATGGACTATTCTCAGCTAGCATCCATTGTCAAATTGCGGTCCTCATATTTTGTGACTGCACTATTAACACTTACGCAAAGTTTCTTGACAAATTTAATTGTGTATTTATTAGTCACGCTAATAAAGTTAGTTTTATTCAACTCAAATCAGTGTAGGATCCAGGATTTCCAGGGGGGAGGGGCTAAAGTGGCAGCAAATATCGAAATATTTTTTATTAGCGGTTTTTGATAGATCTGAGGTGTAAAACTTAGTATCTAAAGAAGATTTATGGGGCCGCAGGCATTTTCTTTAAAAACTAAGTAGATTTTGTGCAAATTTGAAATAAGTGATGCTGCTAAACTAAATGGATCCGCCACTGACTCAAATTATTTGTTTATTTTAGCTACCCCCTCTTAGTTTAACAAAATAAATTGATCATTTAATTTATTTTGTCAAACTTAAGATTATTTAAAAAAAAAAGAACAAATAAGAACTCTTTTTAAATTGAATTTAAAACTTTTACAGGATTTTCGTATATTCGATAATAATAAAGTTTTTCTCCTTTTCGCCGTTTTAAACACGTGCGTGGGTTTACCTGACAAAGTTCTTGGACAAAAAAGGGTTCAAATCCTATTTAAGAAGTTCATAACAAATTTCTCAACTTTACTAAATTAAGAAATCGGTCGCTGCTCCAAACATACAGGGTGGTGACTTTTAATAAAATTCTGCTGCTAACGGATATAAAAGTGGTCTATAAAACACCAAAAACACGACTTAGATTTTTAACAAACAATATTTTTGAAAAAAATAATATTTGAACAGACCTCCGAAAAAAATTTCGTGAAAATCTATTCAGCGTATATGAGCTGTTAGGTTATGAAAAAATCAAGTTTTTTATAATTAAAAAAATTATATTTATAAAGCTTTTTAGAAATTTGAAAATTCAGGAAAATTTGATTTTTTTTATCTTCCTCATTGTACCTTTTTCAAAATTGTTAAATATTGCTTTTTTAAGGAATGTTTTGATGACTAACTAACCTTATCTAACTGATAAGTGTATTTATCTAACATAGCCTATTACTGTAACCTTCCGTTTTTGTAGGCAAAATTGAAGTGACCGATTACCCTAACCTGGAAAACTTTATATTTGTGTTTTAGTTCCGCAAAATATACACTAAAAGACTAAAATAAAACACTAAAAACAATAATGTACACCAAAACTTTCTACTACTGGTTCCCTTTTTGTGAGCAAATTTGAAGTTACTATTAGTTTACTTACCTAACCTAACCCATAACTGTAACCTCAGTTTTGGAAGGGTGTTGAGGTGAACAACTAACTTAACCTAATCTATTACTGTACTCCACTAAATTTATTTTAATATATAAGATTTAGGATTTCCAAACAATTATTGTGCCTCTTTACCAAATTTTATACTCAATATCCTTCCGCGGTTCCAGGAACCAACTTCGTTAAGTTTTTTGTTAACTTTTCTGTAGCGCAAAGGCGATTTAGTAATATACAAGATTCGTACAAACATAAGTTTCAAGAAAATGCGATTTTACTCTGTTTTTGTCATCACTAAAACTTATCGTCTTTCCCCTGTAGCATATTTTAATAAGGGATCTCAAAAACTTTTTGTGATAAACCGTATTTTTTGTTTTTCGTTTTCTTCTTTTGAGAATTTAAAAATAAAAAAATATTTTGTAAAAAATCGTAAAATTTGTGGAAAAACTAAATACTTGCTCATATTTTTCCTCAATTTAAAAAAAAATGTAATTAACAGCTTTAAAAAAAATGTAGATAACATATACAGGTTGATCCCCGTTGTAAAATTTTTTTATAAATAAGAAACTTATATTTGTACGATTATCGTATATCAGCCTCTGCGCCGAAGAAAAGTTAACGAAAAACTTAAAGAAGTAGGTTCTTGCAACCTCAGAAGGATACTGTATAATATGTGCACAAAATTTGCTAGAGAGGCACAATTATTCAGAAATCCTAAACTTTTGCCTGGTCTAGCTTTCTCATTTCGGTTTTATTTAAAATGACCACTCTGTATAAATCAAATACAGCAGCACGAAATAGCGATTTTTTAAATGTTTTATAAGGATAAAAAGATTATTTACTAAAATGAGACAGACAAGGCGTTAGGTTATTTATTATATTTCTTGTATTCATTCTTCGATTCACTGACGGATTTCAAACAAAATTCGTACTTACTACGCTTTTGCTAGTGCTAAAGCCCTTATTGAAACAGCTTATTGCCGAAATGCACAGGGAGCAAATTAGGGATCCTTATAAATTCCAGGGATTTCTCGTGACGTAACTGAAGCTTAAGATGCCTTCCAGCTAAAGCAGGGTCTCCTATCCTGAGATTATACCCTTATCCTGTTGATTAATTAGATTCCGATATAACTGCGAAATATAGGACTAGTCAAATCCATTAAAGGTTTGAGATAGGTAGGTATTATTTTGGTGACTATTATCGCACGCTCAAAAGTAAGACGTCAAAACATGAGAAATCGAGTTTATATTGGATTCGTTCCCTTGGAATATGATTTTACTAAACATTTTTTCAGTATAGGGATCGGCAGAAATAGACAATTTATCTTTGGTAACGTTTTGATTTGTATTAAATTTTTAACAAGCCCTACGGAAAACAGATAAAATTATTGTAGTTAAAGAGAGAAAAAAACATAACAATAATAATAATTTCTACTCAGAAAGCTAGTCTCAGCCATAAAAAACTAAAATATTTTTATCTGTTCTCCGTAGGGCTTGATACAAATTTAATACAAATCGAAACGTTTCCAAAAAAAATACGTCTTTTTCTTACACCCAAAAAAAATTTTAGAAAATTGAAAAATCGAGTTTTTATCCAAAACTGACCAAAAAAAAATTTTGTTGCAATAAGATACGAGTTGATCATTTCCTAATAAGCTAGATAAATATAAATTGCAAAAGTAACCGATTTTGAATTTTTTACAAAAGTCTATTTTTGAGTAAGGTACATAGTTACAATTTTGCAGGTGCAAAATGTAGGTATTGGAAGAACGATAGCATCAAAACATATATCTAAAGCAACCAAATCAGAAAATTAATTAATATAGGTAAGTAAGTTTAGGCCCGGACTGGCCCGGGCGGGAGGGCGGGCATCGCCGCCGGAGGCTTGGCCCAGTTGGGGACCTGGGGTAGCTGGCCACTTAGAGCCCGGTACTACTTTGGGCCTGGATATATGGACGTACAAGTAATTAATTGTTAGTATTTGTTGTGTCTTTCCCTGTTCGTGTCAGAGAATATTATTATTTGGTAAGTGGGGCCCCTTCTTTGATCAAAATTAAGAAGGTAATTTTACTAAATACATTACTAAGATGATTACTTTAATTTATATTTAATGATTGATTCTTGATTAATCTAGTAAGTAGCCATAAGAAAATTGCCTAGATTTTGCTTAGCGTTTAGTTGAACTGCAAATATTGCTTTTGTAACAGTATAAATAAATTGTTTTTACCAACACTCCTTGTGGACGTGTTAATGATATCTTTATGACGTTGAAAACCTAAAGGGATGTCATTTTTAAACGTCAGTGACATGATGCATTTCGGTCTTAAACAGACCAGCAATGACGTCTTTTGACTTTTTCAACTCGTCTGAATATATGAAATTTTCATCTAGTGACCTTATGCGAAACACCAAAGGGAACTTATACGAATAGATTTGCAATTGGAACAGGTGTGAATTTTTAAAACTTTCACTATTTCTCAGGGTATTAACTCGATCAAGCATTCAACTATTTTTATAATTCTTCGTTAGTATGACCCCAACCATGAGTTAAAGTTTTAAAAATGTTAACTCATGTGTTTGATAGCTCAATTGGTAGGGCGTTGGCGTACATATCCAGAAGTTCCGAGTTCGAATCTCGGCTGAGCAAAGGAAACTTTTTTATAGTTTTTCGTTCTTAAATGGCATCCCTAGTATTGAAGGCGCTGACTGTGAGATAGCACGTACGTTGAATCTGGTATCCCGTTACAATGTATGATTCCGGAACGTACACCCATCCAAAGCCCCCTCCGTATTACAGAAAATCTAACAAATCTAATCTAATCTTATATCAGTTGATATAGCGTAATCGTACATAGCTTAGATTCCGGTTTCGAGTTCCGGCTGAGCACAGGAAGCTTTTTTATAATATTTCGTTGTTTAATTTCACCCCTAGAATTGGAAATTGTATTATTGCAGTTTGAAATTAAAAATTATTATTGGCAGTCGCCCAGTGCGATTAGAAATTTTAACACACAAAGGTGATTTTATGCTTTCAGACGTTGATACCCACGTCTTATTCTAATTCATACCTTAGCAGTTCATAACAAAAACATTTCATGTAAAAAAAGCCAAGTACTTAAAAATGATATTCCTTAAAAAGAATTGAGATTAAAGTAAAGCCAAGTTCATCAATATAAATTTCAAAATGAAAGGTTCTTACTAGTTTGGAAATGTTTTTTAAACTTTGCTATTACAGCCAAACTTCTTTATGTTCAATTAAGAGTCATTTGCAGCCGTAATAGCCAAGTTGAAAAACATTCAAAAGTAGAAAGAACCTTTCAATTTGAAATTTGTATTGGAGAAATTTATGGAAGTCTATGAAACTTTGAAGGGTTGTTAAATCTATGAAGATCTACGACTGTAAAAGTTTGAATTTTGTAGCTCATTCCGAAGTAAGAGTTTTAGATAGGTCAAATATTGGCTGAAATGTTTCAAGGAAAGATGGTACAGCAGTTTAAGCGAACTTGGCGGGGCACTGCCTTGCCCTCAGAAATCATTTGAATGGCTTGTCGAATGAATAACCTGAGAACTAGCGTTCCTATACTGTGAGACAGTCGGCATACGTAGCCGGAGGTTTTGAGTTCGTGTCACGACTAAGCCCAGAAAACGTTTTTATAATTTTTCGTCTTTTAGTTTCACTTTTAGTTTGAAATTGTTGTTTATGGTTTTATGTAAACCCTTGCATTATTGCACTTTAGTATTAAGCATTTTAAGTTATGCTTATGATTTCCGCTGTTAGATTATTATCATTCGATACTATTGTGTTAAAGCCTTGTTCTTATTAGAGACTTATTGGAATAAAACCTGACCTTATTTTAAACTCGACCGTATTGTGACAGATTTGCATATAAAAAGCAGCTGCTTTCTTTCAAAATTCGGCCTTTATGTATTTAAGAACCGGATTTATTAGTGTCTGTATTTATTAAATAAAAGTTAGCGACTTTATTTTCAAATTTGACTTTGTGTGTCAATTTTGAGAGGTTAGCTATCAGTTTTCTTTGTAAATCTGACAGAAGAAAGTCGACTCTAAAATAAAGTCAGTTTTTATTCCAATAAATCCCTATTAATCAGTATAAGAGAAGGAGTAACACGTGTCATTTTTAATTATCTTGGATTTCAATATGCACTTACGAAATTAGTTTGCGAACATTGTTTTGAAACTGACATCGTAACCCCAGCCGTCAATAGCCTTTTGGGCTACAAAAACAAAGGAGTAACTTTTTAGCCTTACGGTATATCCGTCAAGACCTTGAGGTAATAGAGTTTTATTGACAAGGGTTTATTGGGATTGGGAAGATTCAGCAATCTTCTGGCCCATGTCAAGGTCTAAAATGTGTTTTAGATCCTGTTCGTTCCACGTCATTTCTTGGTATTTTTTGGGGTTTGAGTTTTAGGAAAAATATTGGCTGTATTATGTAAAATGTTACCCTTAAACCGGGATGGAAAAAAAGGAATTTTTGTGCCAAAGGATAATATTTTTAACAAGTTTAGAATTTTACGAAAGAACCCTCAGGACCTGTTGCACAGAGGAAAATTTCTAAACCTCATTAACGCTTAAAATCTTTATGTTTCTCCTGACTTTAAATGTATCAAGCTTTATTGGCTCGTGATATTAATTTTAGTGAACTTGATGTTGATTCCTGTAACACGATAGCTCTTAAACCGCTAAACAGATTTTCATAAAATATTCAGGTAAAATAGTGCACAATACTGTAAAAAGATAAGATTTTTGTCAAAATCCAAGTGCTAATGATACTTTTTTGAGAGTTTAAAAATTTTAAATATGCCAACTTCTTAACAGAGCAACGCATCAATCCCACTAAGCACAAAATCGTAAAAAACGTTAAATAAATTAAAAAAAAAAAAAAAAAAATTTCAAACACAAATTTGTCTTAAAATTATGTCAACTGTTGACATTAAAAAACATGTAGAAAATCCTAACTAAAATTTCATGTAAAAGCATTACCAAAAATATATTTATTAATAACGTTAAGAAACATTTAAAACTATATAGGGCGCTGCATTAGTTCCATTACCAGAACAGGCCATCGCCATTTTGAGTTGCGTTTCGCTGCGAGTTGATACGAGTCGGTAACAAGGACGCTTTGTATTATTTTAGTTAAAATATTTGCCTTTTGTTGAGGCAAACGTGGCAAATTAAAAGCACAAATACTGATAATGAGAGTGAATACATATTTGGATGGTAATATACTCCAGTTGTGTGGGAAAGAAAGAACAACAAATAGGTATGCAGTGTTTAAAATGAAGCACTATAAAATAAGGTAAGAAAAGTAAATTATCTAAAGTAAAAAGATGGTTTTGTATGAAATATCGTATACCTACGTTATATGTAATCGGACAGGAAATGCGACAATTCGTCGCGGCCGATTAGCCGCCGGACCTTAAGGGGCATATTCAATTGAGGCAGAATTCTCACTTTGATAGGTTCGGTTCGGTTATTCATTTAAGCAGCATTCACATGTCTGGCTGTAAGGCCGAACGCCCATATGTACGTGCTTTAAAGGCGTGGCTAACAGCAACACGCATGGACACTCGACCACATCCGATCAGAGGGGGAACTTTAAACGAGCATTCAAATATTGTTTGCCTCAAGGCGCGTATTCACTTGAGCATAAATGCAACCGAGGCATTCGTTTGACCTCGCATCAGGCACTTACTACAAAATTATTGTTTACATATAATTAATTTAATTTTTAGAAGCTAAGCTGAATTTCCTTTACTGAGTGTCGAGTTCACGAAAACCCAGTGGCGGATCCAGGGTGGGGGCACTAGGGGCACTTGCCCCCCCCCCGAGAATTTTTTGAATATACAAAAAATGAGTAAAAAGTAATGTTTTTGCTAATAAAAATTCAAAATTTTTGCCTGCGGCGCATGAAAGTGTCTATTGTTATTATCATCGAAATTACCACTGACTAATTCAAATAAATGCTACTTAAAAAAATATATACCGTTTTTTACCAACGGAAAATGTCACATAAAATGACCCCCCCCCCCCCCCCCGCCCCCCCGAGAAGCACCTCTGTATCCGCCCTTGCGAAAACCTCCACGTACTCTTGCTGCTCTGCCTTTCCAAAATAGAAGAATTTTAATTACGTTATTTAAGTTATCTTGGGAGATATTTAAAACAAATATTTTTTTATTGTTCAAAAAAACATTTATTTTTCAATGTTAAATAAACATATCTCTTTGACAGTTAAAAAAATCAATATTTGTTTAACGTTAGAAAAACATCTAAACAAACATTCGTTTTTTGTAGAAAAAATAAGATTATTTTTCCAACTTCAATAGACGGGTTATTAAGCTTCTTTTTCACCATGAATATGACGTTACAACTAACATCCAACCTAACAATAGTGTGAAAATTGGTTGGATAGGGGTCAGGTTTTTCAGAAAACTTTTTGTTAAATTATCAACGTTTCGATTTATTTAAAATCATCCTCAGGCTTCTAAAGTAGACAAGAAAAAAAAACTGTTAGATAACATTTTAGTGGATACATAATTCTAAATTTAACAGGGAGAGAACAAAATAAATAAAAATATAACCGAACCTAACGTTATGTTTTAAATTAAACATTATTTTGACGTTATTAAAATGTTTTTGTATTTAGTGGGATGCGGTTTCAGAATATCGTAAAACATGTTTTTTCTTAGCGTATAAAGGGTGGAGTTTACTTGGTGTGGGCTAATGGGCTAGGAACTGGCTATTTATTTAATTTCAAGTCGCGATATCTCAAACGTTTAAAAAAGAAACATGCAGAGATATCATATCACCAATACCAGACAAAGAATGGGATGAGCATTTTAAAAAACTTTTAACTGAAGATAGAGCAGAATTCAAGGAAGACGCAAGAGACAATATAATTAGAACGATGGGATCTCCAGTACCCCTCACAATCTCTGAGGTCAAAAACGTGAGCACAACCTTAAAAAGCGGTAAATCTGCCGGACCCGGAAATATCTCAGCCGAACTTATTAAATATGGCACTAAAGAACTGTTTTGGAGATTACGGAATCTTTTCCAAAAATATTTAAATGGAACTGTAGTACCAACTGAGTGGAAAACGTCATATATATCCACAACACACAAAAAGGGAAGGAAAGATATATGTGACAATTATAGAGATATATCTGTGACCAGTACGCTAAGCAGAATATACGGTAAAATAATAAGAAATAAAGAGGAGAACGAATATAAAGACATGGAGGCAGAAGAACAAGCTGGTTTCAGGGCGCGTAGATCGACTTCAGATCATCTCTTTTGTATAACCCAAGTTATTGAAAAGAAAATGGCATACGGACAAGAGCTGCATCTGCTTTACGTCGATTTGCAGAAGGCATATGATAGTATACCACTAAATCTACTTTGGAAAGCGTTGGAAAACAGAAACATAAGCGTACAACTGATTAAGGCCATCAAAGAGTTATACCGCAATAGTAAGGCAAAAGTTAAAATAAAAGTAAAACTAACCAAAGGCTTTCAAGTAAATAAAGGTCTTAAACAAGGTTGCTGTATCTCGCCTACGCTCTTCAAGATATTTTTGGAACAGGTCCTTAAAGTCTGGAAGAGAAAATGCCAAAACATGGGAATTCCGTTGGATGAAACCACCTTGTATACTTTATGTTTCGCCGATAATCAGATAGTGGTGGCTCAGGATTATGACGACCTCGAATATATGACACGAAAACTAATAGAAGAGTACAATAAGTGGGGACTAGAGGTTAATATCAATAAGACAGAGTATATGTGTATTGGTGGAACGAAACAGGATCTAATCTTAAATACTGGCCAGCGAATTCAGTCCTGTGACGAGTATAAATACTTAGGTCTAAAAATTACAGCTGACGGAACACTAGACAAAGCTATAAAAGATCGAAACGTACAAAGAAGAAAAGCAATAATTTTATTAAATGGAATAATTTGGGACCAAAGTATATCAAAACATAACAAAAAGCTTATATATAACACCATTGTAAAAAGTATTATTACATACGGCTCAGAAGTATGGCCAATCACGGATAGAACAGAAAAAATGCTTTCCGCTACGGAGATGGACTATTGGAGAAGAGCAGCAGGGAAATCCAAAAGAGAAAGAGTTACAAATCAAAGAATAAGAGAAATTATGACAGTGGTGGAACGTACTTTAGTGGATGATATAAGAACAAAGCAACTGGTGTGGTACGAACATGTACAAAGAATGAATGATGAAAGACTACCTAAACAAATACTACAATGGAAACCAACTGGCCGAAGAAAACGAGGACGGCCAAGGAGAAGCTGGAGAGAAGGAATAGACAGTGAAATAAGAATAGGAGGCCTAGATGATGAATTATGGGCAAACAGAAACGAGTGGAGATTGGGTATCGGAAGACGTGGCGTGGAACGTTGTGAAACCGATAAATATATACCATACTTCTGAGCCGTATGTAATAATACTTTTTACAATGGTGTTATATATAAGCTTTTTGTTATGTTTTGATATAGTTTGGTCCCAAATTATTCCATTTAATAAAGCTATTGCTTTTCTTCCTTGTACGTTTCGATCTTTTATAGCTTTGTCTAGTGTTCCGTCAGCTGTAATTTTTAGACCTAAGTATTTATACTCATCACAGGACTGAATTCGCTGCCCGGTATTTAAGATTAGATCCTGTTTCATTCCACCGATAAACATATACTCTGTCTTATAGAGATTAACCTCTAGTCCCCACTTATTGTACTCTTCTATTACTTTTCGTGTCATATATTGGAGGTCGTCATAATCCTGAGCCACTACTATCTGATCATCGGCGAAACATAAAGTATACAAGCTGGTTTCGTCCAACGGAATTCCCATGTTTTGGCATTTTCTCTTCCATACTTTAAGGACTTGTTCCAAGTATATCTTGAAGAGCGTAGGCGAGCAACCTTGTTTAAGACCTTTATTTACTTGAAAGCCTTTGGTTAGTTTTGCTTTTATTTTAACTTTTGCCTTACTATTGCGATATAACTCTTTGATGGCCTTAATCAGTTGTACGCTTATGTTTCTGTTTTCCAACGCTTTCCAAAGTAGATTTAGTGGTATACTATCATATGCCTTCTGCAAATCGACGTAAAGCAGATGCAGCACTTGTCCGTATGCCATTTTCTTTTCAATAACTTGGGTTATACAAAAGAGATGATCTGAAGTCGATCTACGCGCCCTGAAACCAGCTTGTTCTTCTGCCTCCATGTCTTTATATTCGTTCTCCTCTTTATTTCTTATTATTTTACCGTATATTCTGCTTAGCGTACTGGTCACAGATATACCTCTATAATTGTCACATATATCTTTCCTTCCCTTTTTGTGTGTTGTGGATATATATGACGTTTTCCACTCAGTTGGTACTACAGTTCCATTTAAATATTTTTGGAAAAGATTCCGTAATCTCCAAAACAGTTCTTTAGTGCCATATTTAATAAGTTCGGCTGAGATATTTCCGGGTCCGGCAGATTTACCGCTTTTTAAGGTTGTGCTCACGTTTTTGACCTCAGAGATTGTGAGGGGTACTGGAGATCCTATCGTTCTAATTATATTGTCTCTTGCGTCTTCCTTGAATTCTGCTCTATCTTCAGTTAAAAGTTTTTTAAAATGCTCATCCCATTCTTTGTCTGGTATTGGTGATATGATATCTCTGCATGTTTCTTTTTTAAACGTTTGAGATATCCCGACTTGAAATTAAATAAATAGCCAGTTCCTAGCCCATTAGCCCACACCAAGTAAACTCCACCCTTTATAAGCTAAGAAAAAACATGTTTTACGATATTCTGAAACCGCATCCCACTAAATACAAAAACATTTTAATAACGTCAAAATAATGTTTAATTTAAAACATAACGTTAGGTTCGGTTATATTTTTATTTATTTTGTTCTCTCCCTGTTAAATTTAGAATTATGTATCCACTAAAATGATATCTAACAGTTTTTTTTTCTTGTCTACTTTAGAAGCCTGAGGATGATTTTAAATAAATCGAAACGTTGATAATTTAACAAAAAGTTTTCTGAAAAACCTGACCCCTATCCAACCAATTTTCACACTATTGTTAGGTTGGATGTTAGTTGTAACGTCATATTCATGGTGAAAAAGAAGCTTAATAACCCGTCTATTGAAGTTGGAAAAATAATCTTATGTTTTTCTACAAAAAACGAATGTTTGTTTAGATCTTTTTCTAACGTTAAACAAATATTGATTTTTTTAACTGTCAAAGAGATATGTTTATTTAACATTGAAAAATAAATGTTTTTTTGAACAATAAAAAAATATTTGTTTTAAATATCTCCCAAGATAACTTAAATAACGTAATTAAAATTCTTCTATTTTGGAAAGGCAGAGCAGCAAGAGTACGTTGAGGTTTTCGCAAGGGCGGATACAGAGGTGCTTCTCGGGGGGGGGGGGGGCATTTTATGTGACATTTTCTGTTGGTAAAAAACGGTATATATTTTTTTAAGTAGCATTTATTTGAATTAGTCAGTGGCAAAAATTTTGAATTTTTATTAGCAAAAACATTACTTTTTACTCATTTTTTGTATATTCAAAAAATTCTCGGGGGGGGGCAAGTGCCCCTAGTGCCCCCCCCTGGATCCGCCACTGGGTTTTCGTGAACTCGACACTCAGTAAAGAAAATTCAGCTTAGCTTCTAAAAATTAAATTAATTATATGTAAACAATAATTTTGTAGTAAGTGCCTGATGCGAGGTCAAACGAATGCCTCGGTTGCATTTATGCTCAAGTGAATACGCGCCTTGAGGCAAACAATATTTGAATGCTCGTTTAAAGTTCCCCCTCTGATCGGATGTGGTCTAGTGTCCATGCGTGTTGCTGTTAGCCACGCCTTTAAAGCACGTACATATGGGCGTTCGGCCTTACAGCCAGACATGTGAATGCTGCTTAAATGAATAACCGAACCGAACCTATCAAAGTGAGAATTCTGCCTCAATTGAATATGCCCCTTAAGGTCCGGCGGCTAATCGGCCGCGACGAATTGTCGCATTCCCTGTCCGATTACATATAACGTAGGTATACGATATTTCATACAAAACCATCTTTTTACTTTAGATATATATATATATATATATATATATATATATATATATATATCCCAAACGTAAAACATCTTAACAAAAAATCACCTTTGGAGAAAAACCCGCAATAAAACATCTGCATTGACATTATGCTGATACAAAAATGTTCCTATTATTTACTTTTGTTATAGGATGGATGCTGCAGGAGTTTGATATATATCGGGTTTCCAAACGACAATCAATAATAAAAGAGTAGGTATATATAATCTCTCCCAGCAAATATCCCAAGCCCAGACCTAAAAATATAATATAGATTTTGCCTGAAGCGAAATTTTATTCCTCTTCCTCGAATACACTCTCTCATTGATCCACGCATGCAGTTTGTCGTAATTCTGACTCTAATGACATAATTTTTAATGGAATTGTTTGGTTTTATTCTTTTACAAACGACCAATAGAACAAATTGCGTAGACCAATCAGATAAGTTGTTCGATGGAGAGGAATAACATTTCGCCAGAAGTTAAGAATAGCGCTTCTGGATAGAGTCGGATGAAAAAGAAAATAGTTTGCTGGCAGATCTGAAGACAAAATGGTAAAAGTCTGTACAAAATACTTCATTACATTTTAAAAATACAATACATTTAAATAAATGATTAGGTCATAGGAAATTAAATTTAATTGTTTGGAATTGAACATTAAACTTGATTTTTCATAATTTTTTAGACTTGTAATTTTATGAAATTACGGAATTTGTAACCGCACTGCCCTGCCCAAATTTATTAAAAGTCATATTTTGTTATATCAAAAAACAGTAGCTGCAAAAGCCACAAAATAATTAGGACAGCCCTGATGAGGCTTTTACAGTATAAGGACGATCGTGTGTTGGACTTTCAAAATATAGAAAATTTAATTTGTAGAAAAGTTTTTTAAAGAAATTTAAAATCTAGAACATAATTCGTAAAAATCGAAATTAACAAATACTAAGTTTATAGAAAACTAAAGTTTTTAAAAAATATGTAATGGGATCCCTTAGAAAAAGAAAAGAAGGGTGGGTTCAGTTCGGCTCAATTTCAATTGTGGGATACACGTTCATTCCGTAGCGCTCTGCAGAGGGCCGGCTCTTTACTATTGCCAGTTTTACGTGTTACTATGAAATTATAGGATATAAACAATAAAAATATTTAGGTCAGATTTTAAAATTATATTTCCTCTATCCTCCTCTTGGGAGGTCGAAATCGGTGTTAACATGAAGTAAGTATAACCTAACCGTGGTCAATTTATCTTTTTAAAATTTTACCCAAAAACAACCGAACCGAACCGAAGCCTAATTTTTTTCGATTTTTGTAAAAAAACTGGCCTTAAAATAATATTAAATTTAACCGAACCAAAAAATATTTAACGACCAAAAAACGAAAAATAAAAGGTCCTCGTCTAAATTTGTTAAACTTTTTCATAAAAACCTTTATGTTCAATTTTTCTTTTGAGTACTTAAAAGCTGCTTTTTACAAAGGCCGCTTTTTGTGACCATTGATAGCAACCATTAATAGCAACCAATAAAAACTGCTTCTTCCCTAAAGCAGCTTTTTAAAAAACAATTTTCAAAAAAGCCACCCATCACTATTATTATGGAGGAGCAGCCGCTGTACAAAGCCAATCGGAGCCAGCTTCTTTCCCGTTTTCTATTAGGAAAATGGAATATATACACGTACACTCGCTTTCATGAATAATGTCGCAACCAAACTTTTTAATCCACAACACACCGGACTATTTTTTAAGGTGAGTAAAAAAAATTGTCGGTTGCTAATTATTTACTGTTACTTGTTTCGTCTCGTATTAAATGAGATAAAAAAAGTTTTAGTAAAAAAATTAGCAAATATGTGGGGGCTTTGAAACGGGTTAGCATTTTATTTGGGTCAAATCCTGTTTGGTTTATCCAAGTCTGAGCAGTGGCGTAGCGTGGGGGGGGCGTGGGGGTTTTGTCGCCCCCCCCCCCCGCCCCAAGGGTACTGGCGCCCCATGGGTGCCCGAAGCGCCCTAAGCTTAATGAAGGAGCAGGGCCGTCATCGGCAAAGGAGACTAAAGACATGATGATCTTTTTTTTTTTGGTCGCAGGATTATTGAAGGGCGCCCTTTTTAGCTGTCGCCCCCCCCCCCGCCCCTTCAGGCACGCTACGCCGCTGAGTCTGAGATTTCAATAGAATTTGAGGCGACCGACCGTGCCAAATTCAAGCATTCGTACAGTGCATGTCAAACAATTCTATCTTTTCCAGATAATTCTATAAAAAAATCCTTGGAACTGGCTAGTTCCGGAAGGTTTCTTCAGTAGAAATTGTTAAAACGCACCCATAGAGCACTTTCAGAGGAGATTGATAAAAACTGACCCTTCTTTTCTTTAGGAAAAGTTATAAGGTGAAAATAACGAGGGACAGCTAACAAAAGCAAAATGCCAAATATTCATGTGAGTAAGCCGTAAACATATGTAGGGGTTTGTCGGGCCTATAGCTGTGCGTGTCAAGCATTTAACAAAAGTTTTTGTTGTCGTCTTTAACAAATAACAAGGCAAATTGTTAAAAAGTTTTTCTAAATTGCATTCCCAACGATCTATCAGCGTATAAATTCTTTAAAAAACGGAAACTTTCTTTTAGGCGCGGAAACTTTTGCGAAAACTAAATTAGTTCGTTAGCTAAACTTTAAGTGACAAACTTCTTTGGAAGTTCGGTAATAACAAAAATATTTCCGAGTAAACTTTTTACAATTTTAAGAAGAATTCATTCTTTCAAGAAAACTTTCCATAACACCTACATTACTTGACGTTTAATAAGAAAACGTCTTGTAAGAGAAATGACGTTACACTTAAAAGTTTGTTTTTTAAATTGCAATGTTGCCAACCATAGAGACACATACCAGGATGTTTTTTTTTGCACACAGGATTTATTTCCTTGCACAACAGTGCACAAGGAAGAGAAAATAAAAAATAAAAATTATTGACATAAAAATGTAAATTGAATGTAGTGTTGAATAAATAAATACAAAAATTTTTGGTCAGCGCATTACTCAATACAAACGTATATAGATAGTTCAATGAATAGAGGCCAAAATAGGGGGGTTACCCTACAAAAGGTCCGGTAGTTCTGAATTTTGGATATGTTCTTAAGCTCAGGAGGGTAGTTAAAAATCTAAGTTTTTGTCACCCCCACCCCTGTGCTCCCTCCGCCATCTTGAAAAAACCATCAAAAATTGGCACTTTTTTTAGTTTTTTGCCTTTAATTTCGTTCCAGTACACTAAATCGCACTACATTATTTTCTCAAGTAAAGTACTTCAAGTACATTATAAGTACTTCAAGTACATTTAAAGTACTTCAACTACATTCGAAGTACTTCAAGTACATTAAAAGTACCTTAAGTACAATAAAATATTCTTGAAGCACAATGTAGATATAGGTGAGATAAAACTTTGATGCGTCGAAGATAAGTGGTAACCTCAGGGTTGCCATCTGTCCGGTTTTTTTATCAACTTGGCAGGGATATATATATATATATATATATATATATATATATATATATATATATAGTTTATATAATATTTTTACATGGAACCGTGCGAAAAATCTCAAAATGTCGCGTTTTGCAATTTAAAATAAAATCCTCTTTCATTGTATTACTCAACAAATATTTTACATTTTTTAATATTTGGCTTAAACTCCGTTGACAGACGCAATGCCGACGTCTTGATAGCGGAACAAACGCGATTGGCGTTGACCTGATCTAGAAGGACAATGTGTGTCGTAAGTTACGTGATGGATTCTTTCTTTCAATCGATACTTTCATCGATCGATGGATAAAGCAGTTTTACTCGCCTGCTGCTGTTTAAGTTTCTCTCGTACTTCGGTAGATGGCGCTTTTTGTTGGGTACATGGTTTTGTTTTCTCACTAACAATGTAAGGTGAGAGCTAAAGCCGTATACTTAATTTAGAAGTGTGCAGTGTTCTGAGGAGTCCCATAAGGACGAAACAGTTAACTGTCAACACTTATTAAGTGTCCATTAGATCTTGGACCCCCGTGAGGTTAAGCTTTCGAGCTACCCACGGAAAAATACTAGAGAAATAAAAAATCCTTTTTTACCCGATTAGCTACGAAAACTTGTTTAAATATTTTGACTTTTATTTATAAACATTTTAGAAATATGATATTAGCCATTTAAGATATTTATTTTTTAGTTTTTGGATTACTTGATTTTGCCCTTTCATCATAAGATACTTAAATTTATATAATATTTTTACATGGAACCGTGCGAAAAATTCCAAAATATCGCGTTTTGCAAATAAAATGCTCTTAAAAACAAATATTTTAATAAATCATAATTCGAGGAACAATTTAGCTAGCAAAATGAAGATTTTTAGAGATTGATTAAGATTTATATTGTCAACAATATTTATTATAATGTGAAAGTTCGTCGGAGTAACAGTTTGTTAGATGTAGTGGAAAGGGGGGCAATATGGGACCCTTAATTTTATAGGCTTATTTTTCCTATTAAATGATCACCATTTCGTTCGTCATTTGTAATAAAGTTGGCTAGATATGGTACCTGTATGTTTTAATTATTAGTTTAGGCGATTTAGAGCTCCAACATACTTTAATTTTTATTTTTGTAAAAAGTTGCCTTTGCCCCATTTGGCCCTGCATAGGGGGTCCATATGTGACAAAAAGGGGTGGTTGTGTAATTTGGAATCATTACTTTTGTAAGACTAACCAAGATTAAAATATCTTATTTAAAAAGTAAAAAGTTGTAATAAAAAATACATGTATAATAATTTAATTTAGTATATACAAAATGTATTAAAAATTACTACGTCATCGCTGTCGGCTCTTCTATATAAATTTTTGCGCCCATTTTTTGCAAAGACCACATAAAAAACAACTTTGGGAAATGGTAGTAAAAAAATTTTTTTTGAGCCAAAATGGGGTATTGGTTACTAGTTATAACAGGGTACCCCGTTTTGCACCCATAAAAAAAGCCCGTTTTGCTCCAAACCACCAGTTAAATTCAAACAAAAATCATACAAAGTAAAAGGCTAATTTTAGGGGCAACGCATTTAAATATGAATAATATATAAAGCCACTAATTGTTGAATGCAAACAAAATTTTGAAAAGTGTGTAAAAAATGTATTTCCCGTCACAGAATGTGCAAAATATTTTTACAATAAACAACGCACAATATTGTCAACCAACAAGCTCAGCCGACCGGCACCAATAATATTGCAGAGTTGAAACAGTCATGGGGATAAAAATCTAATATTAAGAGGTTTTATTCTTTCACAAGAGCGAGCGAAATGCTGTTTTCAAATTTAGATCTTGAATACATTTTGAACAAAATTGATCAAAGCGTCAAAGCTTCCTATCATAATTTTCGAAAAAAGAAATTGTATATACATATCCAAATATGTAGCTCAAAAACGACAGTTACTAGAGTAAAGTAGTTTTAACAAACTAATTAAAATTTTTATTTTCAACAAAAATCCGGCTACTTTAACACCCAGAATAACTAAGGCTGTACGTGCATCTTGGCGCCAATTTTTTCATTGTCCTTAACCCGACTTTTAAATAGTTAGCCAACACTGTTCCGGAACAACTGAGCAAAGTATACATGAGCGAAGTATCAAAAGAGTGAAGTGTCAAAAAGGAAAAGTATCAAAAGGGCGTATTAATAAAAGAGCGAAGTATCAAAAGAGCGATATCAATTGAGCAAAGTGATGAAAGAGCGAGTAATAAAAGTGTAATATAATAATTACGCGAATGTAATTAATGAGCAAAATGAAATGTAATAAAAGTACGAAGTAATAATAGTACGAAGTGATAAACGTGCGAAAAAACAAAAGAGCACCGTAACAAAAGAGCGAGGTAACAAAAGAGCGAAAACACTTTTTTGAATTAAGGTGCCTCTTTCTAATATAATTTTTCAAAAATAAAACGTCTTTTCCGGGATCCTAGATGGTGTGAAACTGAACCGAACCGAGCCGAAGCAAACCAAAACATTTTGAAAAAAAAATATTTTCTTAAATTAGCTTTTTGGTACTCATTTCAAGTCAAATTAGCGAGTAAGAAAAGAGCAATGTTATAAAAGAACGGAACAATAAAAGAGTGAATGTAACAAATCAACGAAGTAACAAATGGGCGAAGTAATAAATAGCTTTTAGGTCCTCCTTTGGGAGGTAAATACCTTTGGGTGGTGTTTTCCTAACCTTTATGAATTGATCGCAAACGTATCCTAACCAGTCCAGATACCCCCTGACATTCTGATACCAAAAATAATGTCCTCAAGTCATAGCTTAGGATACGTTTGTGCTCAATTGATAATACTCTGCCAATATATGGGCCCCTAAGCTCACACTAGGTACTATAGTTATAGTGTACGTGTGAGCTAATATAACTAAAAACTGAAATATATTTTATTTAACTCCAGACTAAATTACCTTTTGTTTGATACCACACAAGCCATGTTTTGACTTAAACTCAAATTTTTGAAATCTACCCTCACCCTTAAAAAAAACAAAAAACTAAAATGTATTTTGTTAACCTCCGGACTCAATTACCTTTCGTTTGATATCACACACGCCATATTTTCACTTAAACTCTAATTTTTAAAATATACCCCCACCCTTTTTTTTTAAATAAATTAAAATGTATTTTGATTAACTGCAGACTCAATTACCCCCACCCTTTTTTTTGGTTTCTGTTCGGTGGATTTTGTTCATTTTTAAATGGGACCATCTCGACCCAAGACCCAGCCTAGGTACCAAATTTCATTAAAATCGTCCATGCGGTTTTTGAGTTATGCGCGTTGGTCGTTACAGACATACAGACAGACAGACAGACAGACATACAGACAGACAGACAGACAGGCAGACAGACGGCGCAACAAAAAAGTTTCAAAATCATCTGAAACGCAAAGATATATAAAAAATTTTGAAATCGGAGCAACTTTTTTTTTCTCGAAAAAATTAGGATCACCATAGCTCACACTACTATAGTATAGTATATGTGTGAGCTAAAAATTAGAATAACATTTAAAGCTCCCAAAATACGGCCCTATACTATAGTAGTGTGAGCTATGGTGATCCTAATTTTTTCGAGAAAAAAAAAGTTGCTCCGATTTCAAAATTTTTTATATATCTTTGCGTTTCAGATGATTTTGAAACTTTTTTGTTGCGCCGGCTGTCTGTCTGTCTGTCTGTCTGTCTGTCTGTATGTCTGTCTGTCTGTCTGTCTGTCTGTCTGTCTGTCTGTCTGTCTGTCTGTCTGTCTGTCTGTCTGTCTGTCTGTCTGTCTGTGTGTCTGTATGTCTGTCTGTAACGACCAACGCGCATAACTCAAAAACCGCTTGGCCGATTTTAATGAAATTTGGTACCTAGGCTGGGTTTTGGGCCGAGATGGTCCCATTTAAAAATGAACAAAATCCACCGAACACAAACCAAATAAAAGGGTGGGGGTAGATTTCAAAAATTAGAGTTTAACTGAAAATATGGCGTGTGTGATATCAAACGAAAGGTAATTGAGTCTGGAGTTAAACAAAATACATTTTAATTTATTTTTAAAAAAGGGTGGGGGTATATTTCAAAAATTAGAGTTTAAGTGAAAATATGGCCTGTGTGATATCAAACGAAAGGTAATTGAGTCCGAAGTTTAACAAAATACATTTTAGTTTTTGTTTTTTTAAGGGTGGGGGTAGATTTCAAAAATTTCAGTTTAAGTCAAAACATGGCTTGTGTGGTATCAAACAAAAGGTAATTTAGTCTGGAGTTGAATAAAAAATATTTTAGTTTTTAGTTATATTAGCTCACACTTACACTATAACTATAGTACCTAGTGTGAGCTTAGGGGCCCATATATTGGCAGAGTATTTTTATATATCTTTGCGTTTCAGATGATTTTGAAACATTTTTGTTGCGCCGTCTGTCTGTCTGTCTGTATGTCTGTCTGTAACGACCAACGCGCATAACTCAAAAACCGCCTGGCCGATTTTAATGAAATTTGGTACCTAGGCTGGGTCTTGGGTCGAGATGGTCCCATTTAGAAATGAACAAAATCCACCGAACACAAACCAAATAAAAGGGTGGGGGTAAATTTCAAAAATTAGAGTTTATGTGAAAATATGGCATGTGTGATATCAAACGAAAGGTAATTGAGTCTGGAGTTAAACAAAATACATTTTAATTTATTTTAAAAAAAGGGTGGGGGTATATTTCAAAAATTAGATTTTAAGTGAAAATATGGCGTGTGTGATATCAAACGAAAGGTAATTGAGTCCGGAGTTTAACAAAATACATTATAGTTTTTGTTTTTTTAAGGGTGGGGGTAGAATTTAAGTCAAAACATGGTAGTACCTAGTGTGAGCTTAGGGGCCCATATATTGGCAGAGTATTTTTGTAGGGTAGGTATAAAACTGACATTACATTGTTGTTATTTTTAGTCCAATAGAGGTAAGGCAACTTATCGTACAGCATGCTTTATTGCTCTACGATGAGTGTCATTCACGTACGTCTTAAATATATCAGTACTGCGAAAGGGCCTCAAAAAATTACTGCTACAAGCGTGCCGACATGTTGGATTTCAAGTGAACCCAAACGTACGGCTTGGATAAATTCAGGCTACTGATAATGCGTGCTGTGCTCTCATCGCCATCTCTTTTCTAAGCTTAAAAACACCCATTATCAGTTACCTTAGGATTGTTTCAAATTTTTTTCAAAAAATGCCAAGTGAGCGGCTTCGTCAACTGAAGATAATGGCTTAGTCTTCTAAAAGTTCAACGTCATTTGCAAGCAGTTCCTGTCAAATTAATTAATAAAAGCGTCTACTTTTTAATACAAGCCATACCAGGGCTATCAAAACGGACGGGCGACGATCCTCCACTTTGTTGACGTCACATCCGTGGCTGATTTTTTTTGATGGTCACATTACGACACAGCTGATTGTCTTTAAAATATTAAAGTTGGAATGACGGTTCATGAATATTTGATTGAAAAAAAAATAAAGCCGGTTTTGAGATTGTTTTTACTATACACAGTTGGCATGTGGTACATGGCGGGTAATTTATATTCAAAATAAGGAATGCTAAATTTTGAAGATTTTAACCTTTTAATCATATTGCTTCCTTACAAAACTTTGGTGGAATATCGGGATGGTGTCTAAGAATATTTCACTGAAATTTTGCGGAAATCTATAGTGCCATTTTGAAAAAATCATAAAAAAACTTCTGACCTCCCATAAGACCCAATGTAAAATTCAGCCCCCGAAGAACAGCTGATTTTTTCAGGGTCGTGACCTCTATTTTTGTGTTGGCCTTGGCCATACGTTTGGGTTCATTTGTATCGAATATGGCGCAACGCTTGTAGCAGTCATTTTCCATTAATGCTTTTAATACGCTTTAGCAGTATGATATTTAGGACGTACGTGGTGCCATTACATAGAAGTGGTTTTTATATGACAAATAAGTTGCTTATTTACATAAGCGGCAAAAACCGCCAACTTTGACTTACTAGCCTTTCTCTTCTAATTTTTGCTGGTTTTTTGCAACCTATACTTTGAAGCAATCAAGAACAAAATATTAAAAAATGCGTAATTTTATGGTTAACCTTATATAGATTTTGCGGCACCTTATCAGAGAAAATATACACTACCTTGCCCATATATTACTCCATTCCAATATTTTAAAGTTTTTGAACAATTTTGTACTCCGCATGGATATAAATGCGATGCTGTTTCTCTTTGATTAACAAAATATTCCGCTTTCAGAAACCGTTAGAATACGTTTTCTTCTTATATTTTTTTAAATTTATTATTGTTTGATTACATAAATAGTTGTGTGTTTTCTCCTGATGTATTGGCAATACAGAACAACCGATAATTTGCCAATAGCAGTTTTTTTTTCTAGCATCCGGAATTATTATCTACAAACTTACCGCTCTCCCTAGACTGCCGCCGCATGAAGCTGTCACGATTGTCAAGACCACGAAAAATCTCCCGTCTAAACTCCACATGGTCGTAGCTGATTGTAGCTGAATGCTCACAGCTGAACGTCGCGTGCACAACTGAGGCCAAGTTGGCGCACGGCGCGGTAAATAAGCTACATGCACAGCTTCGGCGGCTGTTTAGGAGTAGGACGGGTGAGGTTTTCCATTTTCGATACTCACTTCTCGTTAATTCATTAATAACTTTTTTAACAAAAAGTTAAGATGGGTTATACGAAGGAACTTTGTTATATAGTGACCTTAGTTATACGAGGCTTGTCTTTTGCATATACAGCTGCTTATTGTTTCTTGAAGTATTCTAGCCTAAAATTAATGCAAATTTGCATCCGCTCAAACCGCTTATCAAAGCTGTAATTTCACTCATTTAGTGGTTCTTGCATTCTTGAAGCGTCGGCGCACAGTGTATCGATATGGGAAAAAAAGTGGACATCTGGGTATAAAGTCAACATTGAAAAGTACTTTTTTTTTCATTATCACAAATTGGCAATATCCTAGGCTATGTTGGTTCGCATTTTTATTTTTTTTTTAACTTTAAGTTTTCAAATAAATTTAATTAAAACTGGCCCGTCCGTAAGTCACAAAAATTTATTCAAAAAAGTTGCTCATTTAAAAAAATAAATTACTGCAAAAGTATTAGTTATTTAAAAATAATTTTTTGTATGCATAATCTGTACACCTTTAATAAAGTATTTTTGTAATTTTTTTGAAAAATTATGCAGTAAGTACACGGGTAACGTCTTTCTTTCTTTCTTTTCTTTTTTTTAAGTTTACGTTTCTGTGGACTTTAAAAATTTTTTTTAAATTTGTCTAAGTTGGCAAATATCTTGTTTGACAGAGCCACCTTTACAGAAGAAAAGCGAAAATTTTGTATTTGCTAATATTTGCTATTCTTAGAACAAAAATGGTTTTATTTCACATGCTCCAGCGGTATTTATTAGCTCACACTACACTATACTATAGTAGTGTGAGCTACGGTGATCCTACTCTTTTCGAGAAAAAAAGTTGCTCCGATTTCAAAAATTTTTATATATCTTTGGGTTTCAGATGATTTTAAAACTTTTTTGTCTCGCCGTCTGTCTATCTGTCAGTATGTCTGTCTGTTTGTAACGACCAACGTGCATAACTCAATAACCGCTTGCTTGATTTGAATGGAATTTGGTATCTAGCCTGGGTCTTGGGTCGAGATAGTCCCATTTAAAAATGAACAAAATCCATCGAACGCAAGCCAAATAAAAGGGTGGGGGTACATTTATATGAAAATAAGGCTTGTGTGATATCAAACGAAAGGTAATTGAGTCTGAAGTTTAAAAAAATACATTTAATTTATTTAAGAAAAAAGGGTAGGGATGGCTTCAAAAAATTAGAGTTTAAGTGAAAATATGGCGTGTGTGATATCAAACGAAAAGTATTTTGACTTGACTATCATACAAGGCAAAAGAAAAATGTCTAGGTCTATTGGTTTCAGCAAACTAAATTTTTTAAAATTGGAAAAACCGCAAAAACGTCAGAATTGGCAACATTTGACTAAAAAAATTGTCATGTCTATCTGTCTATTAAAACTTCGCTTGTGCGTTGTTTTACTTGATAATGTATCGTCTAAATAAAAGTAAAATAAAAAATCTGGGTCTGTCATTTTAACATCACCTTTTAAGCTATTTGATTAAAGCATGTAAAAATTCAAATTTTTTTATTGAGACGCAAAAGGAAAAAAAATTGTATAAAAATCATCGTCAGGGGATCTTATTTATAGCCACATACTGTTTTGCGTGACATCCTAGTTTGTGGGTTCAAGTCCCATCTTCGTACACGGTCGGAATTTTTTTTTTTTGGTTTTAAGAATACATTTTTGGTGAGACACGGACATTAATTAGTTTGTTTCTTTGGTAAATGAAATGGTTCAGGTTTAACAGTGGCATTCGCAGGAGGGAGGGGGGTTGGAGGCCTAATCTTTCCAAAGCCATTAAATAACTTCTCCTAAAGATTGAATTTTTCTGAAAGAAGAAATAAATGGTTTTCCAGGAGTTTGCTTTTACTCAAGCCCCCTCTCCCAAGCCCCTTGGAAAATTTCTGCATACGCCACTAGGCATTAAAAAAACTATCTACAAAACTAACGCATGGTAGAAGCACATGTGATGCGTTTGGAGGTACTGTGAAACGATTTGTTTTACATTAAAATCTCAAACAAACAACAACTGGACACCATTTTTTCACTCCTCTGGATGATTTAACTATAGATGCTAAATTTACTTGAAGCTCAGAAAAAATTTTTTTTCGGTTTCTGAAATTATAGAACTCAACTTCTTTTCCGATTTTTTAAATATGACAGTAGGTAACTACTAAAAAAGTAAATAAACTTTTAAAAAATTTGTGTAGTGACCTTATGAAGAGAGTTTAGATCATAATTTATTGAACAGTGCTCATATAAATAAACTTGACCTTCTGATAAACCTTAATTTGCAGGGGCGGATCTAGAAACTTTATTTTGGGGGAAAATATCATAATAAATATTTCACAAAACTATTTTGCATACTGACCAGGAGGTGTATTATGTGTGTCAAAACTGAGTAAAGTTTCAGATTTGGGGGGCAGCCCCCCCCCCCGTAGATCCACGCCTGTAATTTGTGATGCAATTTAACATCACTAAAAATATTAAAATAACAAAAAAATGTGTAGTGACCTTAAGGATTACAGACACAGATTTTTTATTCTTGTTTTTCAAAGTATATGACACAGTGAAAAATTTACCCTACTTGATTACCACCAGCACCCTGACAGACAGGGTCATTTTTGATGCTGAAGTTGAGGAATTTCCCAGACATTCTTAACTTCTTCGTAGAACTCCAAGGTAACGTCTACTTTTTAAATATGTTTTATACAAGGATGATATAGTCCTTAAGTATAGCTTTCCAACACTGTATCAAAAATTTAAGAAAACAGTACATTTATACCCCAAAAAAATTTGAAAACTTCGAAAATTTCTGCGTTTTTTGGATACTCTCTAAATTGCTCTAATTAAGCCAGTATAAAAGATTTTGCTAAACATCACATTTTTTTGAAAACTACTTTTATGCATGTTTTCAAAATTATAGGTTAATTTTTTTTAGGTGCTGTTTACTATGAGCATAATTTTTTTCTTTAAAGTCCCATTTTGCCCGTTTTTAGACTTTTCAAATGCGTGTACAACATACTAATTGGATGAAAAAATCTAAAATTGTGCAAAAGTGGTTAAGCATGAGCTGTTTCATTTAGTAAGCATGATTAAAGGAAAAAATTAAATGTCAGGGCAACACTTTTTTTGTAAATTGGATGACTTGGCGTCACACATCTACTAAGCGCACGAATTAAAAGTGGCCGTGATCTGATCTAACATGCAACGTGAACCGATGACGCAGGGGGATATCGCGGGGGTGCGGGCGGCATCGAGGCTGGTTTTTGTATGCGCGCTGTGCCGAAGGAAGGTTCAGATTCTATGTACTGTAAAATTCTATTGGGACATGTCGTCCTCTCTTTCTATATTTCGTAATTAGCATGCGACATAACATCTAGGGTCCATAGAATTTGGTTCCAGTAAATAAAAGCCATGGAGAGTTTGAACACGAATACAAACACATTCATACCAGGTATTAATTCCTAGATTATATTCCAGTCTTTAGTGAATTTCTTTTGGGGTAATTATGAATTAAATTAAGGAATGATCAAAGTTTAATATTTTTTAAGTCAAATTTGGGAGTGCAGGTGCACATGTGCACTTATGGAGAAAACGCTACTGTACGTAGCTGTCATTTTGCAAAACTAGCAGTTCCTTCTATTGTGCACCTTGCATGGCGTTTTACTGCAGAATTCAGAGCCAATTCTTAAGAGGAGTAAATCTAGTAAACAAAAAGGACACATACGACTCTTGAATGCAGTTCAAGTGTCTGTGGCGGCTCTTGTCAGTAAGGATATTTCTGGTCTTATAAATACTGAACTTCAGCAAGCTAGATTAAAGCAGAGAAACTTTACACGTTCAGTAGTTGAGAGAATAACCGAAATATGTATATTTGTTGGAAGACAAGAAATCGCATACAGGGAAACAGAGGAAGCAGCTTAGAGTTTAAATAATCAAGGTGTAAGCAACTTTTTAAAAAAGCACCTAAATATGTGTATTACAGAAAGTAAGATGCGCCATATATCAGATAAGGGGTCTCAGGGTCGTGAGAGTTTGGTCTCTCTCATGTTTAAGACCATCAAAAGATTGGTGCTACTAGATGGTGGAGTAAGGACAAGTTCTTTTAATCTGTCATTGATAATGAAATCGAGGAAGCAGGTCCAAGCCGATTTATAGACCTTGTAAGCTGTATGGATGAGATAAGTAATTCTAAAATTGTCTCAAAGATGTTGCAATAAAGGACCGTTTTAACTTCTCTATCCATGTGTGGGAAGCCCTTCAGAGTTCTTAAGTGGACCATTTGGCTACATTCAAAATGGTTGAAAGTCTTATCGCTACAACGAAAGATTTATATTTTTTTAAAGCTAGACCTTAAATTACTTTAATACTAGTGCTTATATTAAGTTTTAAATTTCTCTTTTGTCAAACTCTTTGTGATATGAATCTTGTTATACATTGGACACAATAAACAAAAGTCGTTTTCTGAAACTAATTTCCGGTGTACACGCAGCATGCACAAACCGCTTAACCTATCCCCTGTTATGGTGGAACTTAACTAGGTTTTGAAAGAGGGAAATTTTTCCCCAAAATTTTAAATATATACACAGAATGCACCTCTTGGTCACTATGCAAGATAGTTAAATGCAATATTTTTAATAATATTTCCGTCCCCTCCAAATAAAGTTCCTAGATCCGCCCCTGTGCGTAGTATACTAAAAGCTCATTCTGCGGTACTTGGCAATGCTAGCAAAATATGTACAGTAGTTTTTGTTGATGGAAAAATAATCCGCTTGCTTTGCACTTCTGCTACTTCAAAAGTTTTTAATTTTTTTGTCTATATTCATTTGTACCATAATTCAGCCCCATCGTCAAGCCGAAGCAAGCAAATGAAAAAATTCTGATAATCGTTTAATGCGCATCTTAAATTGACTAAATGACAAGTAGAGCATGACAAACGGAAAACGTACCAATTGTTCGCTGGTAGCTGGTAGGAAAACGATACTTTAAGGACATTATCAGAGGGTCCAAATAAGGTATTCTTAATAATATATTATAATATAATAGTATTAATAATAATAATAGATATTTTCCAGTACTCTGGCAGGTTATTTGCTGGATTCAACAACTTTTTTTTTAAACTTTACTTTAAAAGTAAATACATATTTATCGGTTTTACAACGTTCCACGTCTTCCGATACCAAATTCCACTCGATTTTGTTTGCCCATAATTCATCATCTAAGCCTTCTATTCTTATTTCGCTGTCTATTCCTTCTCTGCAGCTTCTCCTCGGCCTTCCTCGTTTTCTTCGGCCGGTTGGTTTTCATTGTAGTATTTGTTTAGGTAGTCTTTCATCATAAATTCTTTGTACATGTCTAAAACCATACCAGTGGCTGTGATCTTATTGAACCGAACCGAACCGAACCGAACCGTTTTGGATTTTCTACGTGCTCACATACTGTAATTAGCCGGTTTCCATTGTCATTAACAACATCTTCTGCATATTGGCCAACCGTCAGATCATTTACTCTGTTACCTGTTCTGCTGTTTAAATCTCCCAATTTCTCTGGATTTGCTTACTGCTGATATTTCATTGTGTATTTCTTCAAAAAATTTGGCTTTCACGGCTACATTTGCATCATCATTATAGGCATTCCAAAAATTGTAATCTTTTATTGGTATATTAATTTTTATTAGCCTTTCATTTACTGTTCCCCAAAATAGATACTCCTTGTTGAGCATGTTTTTCTTTTGCCACTCCGCTATAGAAATGGTCATATTGTCCTAGGTTTTCAGATCCTTTTCCTTTCTTCTTCCTTTCTATTAGTACAGCAAGGCCTACCTTCATTCTGCTGCACTCATGGACTATTT